>CM053785.1:139288610-140491110 GCA_028749045.1 Cupressus sempervirens | reverse complement strand
AAGTATTGACCAGCTATGATACTCTTCATGCATTTAAAATAAAATTGATTTGATTTTATATTTATGCCCAATGCAACCCCATGATCTTCTTCAAATTATAATTTAATATATGATCAATGCCCTATTCATTGGGATTCAAAGTCTACCCAAAAAAACATTTTGAACTAACTAATTGCATTACAATCAATTTTATAAGTAATTATCCCAAAACCCATCCTTATGAATATCCCTACTGTATAACCAAACAAAACATTTTGAACTAATTTTAATTGCATTACAATCAATTTTATAAATAATTATCCCCAAACCCATCCTTATGAATATCCCTACTGTATAACTAGATACCCTATCAATTTATTGGATCATTTACTTAAATCCTTGAATTAAAAGCAACAAAAAATTGATATACAACCTATCCTAGTTGCATTAAATTGAATAAACTTGTTTACACAATCCCAAGATAACCATTACACAACAATGGAGACAGAATTCAAAGACAAAAATATAGCATAACTTGTTCTTTTGCATTGAGTTTCATTTTGAAAATTGCAAGGATTCTAGAAAGAAAGCAAAAACCTTCAAAACAAAACAATAGATCTCTCAATATTCACTTGTATTCTCATAATTATAGGTGAGTACATCATGAAACTTACAATGGACTCAATGGACCGATAACAATAACATAATTCTCAAAATTACCAAAAAATTGAACCTCTACTCCACATCTTGGGAATCCTTTTCTAGAAAGGATTGCAACAAGCTTTAGATGGGAGGACACTTGTCAAAATACTAATTAAAAAAATAGGTACAAAGATATTTCTATCTGTTATATGTAAAACATTCTTTGTACTTGGTCTTAGAATTAAGATGCAGTTAGAAAATTGGCAAGTGGCATTTATCAGCAAATATCTTTTCAAAAAATCAGATTTGTCTTTTAGTTCCTGTCACCATCCATGCCTTTTCTTTACCTTTTCCTTCTTTTAATTACATCTCAACTATATTTAATCACTATCATTGGCTAGTCGTGCCTTGATATTTGCAATCAACTCCCAAATAGTGATGCCTGTATCAATGTCAAGCCATGTGATATATCTAATTGTGTCTAGCTCCTTTAGGTATTTGATCCATTTAACATCAATTATAGCTTTAACCTTAGAAGATACTTTAGACATATCTACTTTTAACTTATAAAGTATATCCACCATATCATAGATAGCAATGACACTTGCGTCATTGTTTAAAAAAGACAAAAACCTGGGATGATCAAGGATATTATCAAATGATGAGGACCATTATGTTGGCTTGGTTTTTCACCCTTTATGTTTTGTTCTGCCTAATAGTGAAAAACCTTAGTTTAGGGTCTAAAATTTTGTGAATTCTATTAAAACCTTGGATGCAATCTTTTAAGTTCCATAAACCCTTGTTTTGTGTTGCCTTAACTCTCAAAGTAATGGAAAGTAATATTTTAAATTAAATTGCATGGGAGGTTCTTTTCCTAAGTTCTATTTTTACCATAATTATTTTGTTACTTTCCACAAAATAAAACATTTCATTTTAAGCATTTCCCTAAGCATGGTTGTTTTCTTAAGCATTTGACAAAAAATCTTAATTGGAAGGGCTTGTTTGGCTATAAATTGATCTCTCCAAGATCGATGGTGAGGGCATGGCTGCAATGTGAATTTGCATGAATTTTAGAAAAATATAGGCAAGCACCTTTGTGCCACTTAGCACTTGGTGACATTGAGTTTTAACTACTCCATAGAGACCAGAGAACATCAAAATTTGTCAGAACCTTTTCAAAATTGTCAGTGCATGTTGGAATTTTTGGTAGTCTCATTTGTCAAGCTAGACAGTAGGGGCACTTATGGGCATCATATCATTAAGCCATTGATCTTTGGAAGATCAAAGATAGGTGTATTACAGCTTTGTGAAGATGTGTAGATTTTAACCAAAGCAGTAAAGCACCCTGGTGACATGTGTCTTCAATGATGTCACAAAGGAAGTTTACATAGTTCTAAAAATGTAATATTTATAGACCATTGATCTTGGGAAGATCAATAGGTAGCTCTTACTTGCATTATCAAAATGAAGGAAATTAAATCAAAGTAGTAAAGTGTTTACACACCATGTGGCAAAGTGGGACCAGTCATTAAGGAGATTGTCAAATCTCGCCAGGGTGGAAAAGTATGATGATATGGAATACAGTGATTGGTAAAACAATACATGTATTTTCTAGGTTGGAAATAAGCATGCTAGTGGGGCCATAATCTTAAAGCCATATTTGTCAAGTTGTGATGACTTTTAATGATTGTCAATCTTTGGAAGATTGACAATCTGTGCTTCATCACTTTGTGATAGTGCTCAAGGTTTATGCAATGCAAGAATGTAGCTGTTTGACACATGGCATATTTTTTAAATTTTTAACGCAACTTTTCTAAATTTAAAATAGGCTGTCCGATGCTTTATGATTGACAAAGGAAATTCAAAATTCAACGCACGACATGAAAATTGACTGTTAGAAGCATTAATTCTTTTTAATGCCACTTCATGTGACCTTAATGCTTTAGTAAAATTTGGAATTCACCATTATTGAGCCACAGAATTGTAAAATTCTCACAGCACAAGTGTTTTTTGAGTTAGGGAAAGAATTTTTTTAGGGTTTTCAGCAATTTGTAGAGTAATTCATAGAGGAAAATAAGCAAGAAAAAGGTAGGTGAGTTGTGTGAAACTTTCGAGAATTGAAAAATTATGATCGAATTAGGGTAAATTGAAAAAATGCCTCCTCGTAAAGACTTTTCTGGCAAGGTAGATTACTTGAAAAGAGTTGTCCATGATGATTTTCTGGAACAAATGCCTCCATTAGTAAATGAATTAACTAAGGGTAGATAGTTCATTCCAAAAACCCCTAGGTTGTTAGTTAGTGAGGGTTTCTATGATAAGGCAAATTACTTGAGGGATGCAAAGGTCTCTATGGGAGGTTTATAACTTTTCAAAAAATGGTTTGTAGAATAGAATTTAGATGCTCCAATAAGCAATGTATGAGAATTTGATATAGGCAAATTGATTGTCCTTTGAGTCTTCTTTGATGGTGACCTACTAGCAGACATGGCTAAGAAATATGATCCAATCACTAGGGTTGTAAAGAATCATGTAGGGGATAACCTTTTTAGGGTTTCACCTAAACTAATTAGAGAAGTATTCAAGCTAAACCCTAACCATGCTGTTCATGAGAAAATTGACATGGAAGACCTTTAGGTGAGATATGATTCACAAAAGACATATCTAAAGGGAGGGTCATTAAAACAATATTATTTAAAGATTGGATCATTACCTTTGGTCACACTGAATACCCCAAGAACCTTGCTGAAAAATTATTTCAATCCTAGGGCACAGGCCTTATATTTTTCTCTTTGCAAAATCTTTGGAATGGATGAGAAAGATCACATTCAAGGCTCTATTGTTATCATTATAGCTCAAACTCTGTAGTATGGAATGAGTTCAATTATGTATTTTGCTACTTTTTTAGCTAAAGAGATTTATAATGGACTAACTAGAATAGCACAGGATAAAGTTAATAGGCCCTTTTGCTAGTATTTAGTGTTAATGTACACTTGTTTATATAAAGGAATCACTTTCGTCTCCAAAGAGATGAAATTGGAATTGGAAAGAGATGGAGAAAGACTCCTGGTTCAATTGTGGAGTGCAAACATGACATGGGAGGTCATTGATGCTAGTTTTGTCAGATTTGATAGATACTTCACTTCAAAGCTAAGATTGTTGTTGAGAGGGGAAAATCCTAGAATACCACAACCCTTGTTAGAATTAATCAAACCTAAAGATCATGAAAAAGGGCTATTGGTAAGTCATAATTGGGGAGATATCATCCCAAATGTTGTTTCTACTATTGTTAGAGTTCATGGCTTCTTGGGAAAACCCCATGTGCTACCTTACCAGGTGCCTTTGAAGGTAGGAATTGTAGAATTATTATGGCAAATAGGATCTGTTGATGAGATGGATTTCTTAGGAAAATACAGTGGTGCTTTCTTTCTAGTAGTTTCTATTATTTGTGATTTTGTGTTTGTTAAGAAGGGATGGAGAAATTTGGGGAAATTCTTAGACATATATCAGATGGCCCAATCCCATGCCCATTTTGTTGATTTAGAGGGATTCTATGACCTCCTCAGTGAAAGGAGTAAGGCTAAGGCTCAAACACAAATTATATATTTTCTTGAGGATATAATTAGAAATAAGTTCTCTTTGCAAGAACAAGAGGTTAGAAAAGAAAAATGGATAGTCTATAGAAAAGTCTTAGACTTTATAAAATCTTTTGAGCCAAAGTATGATCCCTTGTCAGATAAAAAACATTGGGGAATGAAAATAGATGTGTTAATGAATTTTTTTTCTAGGATTATGCAAACATTAAAGGAGAAGAAATAGGTTATAAAAAAAACATATCTAGATAGGGCTACTAAGGTGGAGAGGAGGTTAGCTAGCAAGATAGTTGTAACTCCAGGTCAATATACATTGCAAAGAAAGGCTAGATATGTTGTGCCTCAAAATATACAATATGTTCCTCCATATAAGAGGCCAAGATTAGAAAGCCCACCTGATACAAATGCCCCCAAGAAATAGAGGTTGGAACAAGGATCATCTTCTCATATAAGAGAGTATTCACCATCCCAAACTCCACTCAGAATAGATGATGAGGCATCTCTAAGAGAACAGATGAGACAAATTGGAGGGGAAGGAGACATTGTAATTATAACTACTGATATTGAAGGAGGAGTTCCTAAAGAGCATCCTATGTGATCTTTTGACCTTACTATTGTAGACTATAGAGGTAGGGAGATAGACCCTATAATTACATAGACTTCTCAAAAAATTATCAATGATGAAAACTTTGTAAAGTCTAGATCCTTTGCATAATTTTTTTGGAGAAGGAATATTGGCAATTTTGAGGGTAAGTTTAGATCAATAAAAGTAGGGTAACCAAATAAATTGGAATCTAAGATTAAGGAGGAGATTAAGGCCAACTTCATGGAGGAATATGAAAAATTGACCCTTGAAGGAGGAAGTTAGTTATTGAAAGAATTAGGAGTTTTGATATTACTTGAGTGGGACATAACTAATGCTATGATATTTTACTCTATTAGGAAAGAAAAGGATGTCCAGTATAAAATTGAGGAGGAAATTTTGCAAGCACATATAGGAATAAAGTACAACAATGATCACCAAGCATTAGTGATGTGGTCTATTGAGAAAAGAGACAAAACTAAAATACAAGAAATCTCAAGTGTTGAGCATACATGTAGTATCATTGTATACAGGTCAGATGAAGTGGACGGTGAGGAGGTGAATAGAATGACTAGATAAATGATGGACTTTGGGACGGTGGTTGCCAAAAAAGATAAAAATAAATTCCTAGAACTCAATGTCAAGTTTGAAGAAATATTGAAGGCATATGAAGAAAGAGGGAATATGATACATTAGCTGGAGAGTCAAGTATCCCAAATGGACAAGCAACTAGGAAAAAGAAAAGTGGGAGAATCTAGCAGGCCTAGAATTGTCTATCCTCACCCCTTAATTGAGCCATTTGAGTCAACTCAAATTGTAGAGCTGCCTAATACTCCACAAAGGTTAGAATTCTACACTGTTGAGGAGTTTAAGGAAGAAAAGAATAAGCTATGGGCCTTACATGTTAGCTGAATAATTAGTATGAAGAAAAACTTAGAAAAAAAATCTTATATCTAGTATATAAGATTGATTGGCTAGCATTTTATGAGAAATTGGTAAAAGTCCTAGACACGTGGAATGAAATAAGAAGTGGTGAAGATACTTTAAAGCCTATTATGAAAAAATAAGATGGAAGAGATAAATATATCACCCTTTTGTGTATCTCAGTTATTAGTCTATCTTTTGAACAGATAGAAAAAACTTTTGATATAACTAATAATTTGTTTGAGTTTGATGAGAAGAGGATTATAGTTCAAAAAAGAATAATGATTTGCCTCTCAAGATATTTAGGTGAGAAATTTGATCTTTTTCCCTGGGCACTTAAAAAGATTGATAAGATAAAATGAAAGGAAGAATTGGAGAAAGAATTAGATGATTTATTGTTCCAAAGAAAGAATGAAGTCATAAATGAGAAAGGACATGTACTATGGGCAATAAAAAATGATGAATTTGTTAAAGTGTAGCTATTTTATAATTCCATCAGAGAAGAATTTGTTGAGATAAATAAAATAGGAGACTTTGTGATTAAGAAACAATGTGAGCTCTTGAGTTTTGATTGGCCTGATGACGCAATTTTCAAGAAATGGATGGAGGATTGTATATTCAAAGAAATTGGAAATAAAGGAAGATGATGTGGACCAGGAAGAGAATCAAACAATTGATACATCAGTAGAAGAAGATAAAATAGAACAACCTACCTCAGTGATAAGCACGATAGTTCCAACTAATGATATTGCAACTAAGGAATCATATATAAATATTGTTTTAATAGTACATGATGATGTAAATGGAAAGCCTTGAGTTGAAGTAAGTCTATAGAAATCAAAGCTAGAAACATCACAAAAAAACTTATTGGCTATCTATTGTGATAGTAATAATGTAAAAATCTTTTTATCTTAAGGACAATTGTCAGTATTCTTTAAGCCTGAAGCTTTTTGCATCTCACACTATATAAGTGAGTTTCTAGGGCTAGAGAAAGGGTCTGAGTCATTGTATAATATTAATTTTTACTAAGTCTTGTTCGGTCCAGTCTTGATGCAAACTTTATGATGTATTTTCTCTACAAGTATTTGAGAATACATTGATGCTACATGATCTTGATGCCTTGTCTTGAGTCATTTTGAGTTCTATTATAGTTGTTATACAAGTTTCAAAGGAAATTAATACAAAGATGAACTGTCCCCATCCCTTTTCTTCCTAAATCTTGTCTCCATTTCTATTATTAGGTTATCTTGAGATTGCATGAGAAAATCTTGTTCAATTTAATGCAATTAGGCTAAATTGTATATCATTTAAACTACTGCTTTAATTTAATAAATTAGGTAAATACTTTAGTGAATATGATAGGATCTTCATGGTAGTAGAGAGGATATGTGTAAGAATGAGTTTCAGTAAGAATTGTTGATAACATTGATTGTAATGCAATCAATTACGTCTAGAAATTGGATAGACTCTAAATTCCAATGGACAAGGCACTAATCAATTAGTTTAGTTTGCACATGAAGAAGCCATGAATAAGAATCAAGCTTAAACTCAAAATCAATTTTATTTTAATGTTTGAAGAATGTAAAAGCTGGTCAACACTTGTTTACATTTAACTTTTGAGTCTTAGCTTATATTGCCCATAATTACTTGTAGATCTAAAGAAGAATTGTGACCAATCTGCTATTAGAGATGTGTATTGTTGTAAAATGTCATGGAATGAGCAAAATATGTAAGTAGTATTAGATTGTAAATCTTTCATCCCTCAGGCACATCTGCCTTGGTTTTGTAGAGCCAAAAGAGTAGAGAATCTTTTTGATTTTATTGAAGTTGGGTCCATATCTGAAGCACACATAATTGTTTATGGGAATTAGCTAATCCTTAGGTTGTTGTGATCTTTATTATCTTGGTATTAATTATTTTTTTTCTTAATAGTATAAAAACACCAACACATTCAATCCGGTCCTTTATTTTTCCTTCACTATTGAAGGTTGTAGGCAAAAAATTTGGTGTCCCAATAGTAATAACTTTCATTTTACTTTGTACTAGCTACATCTTTCCCCCAAAGAAAGCATTTAAATCTTTTACCTTATGAACTTCTTTTCTCATACTCATAATGGTTGCCTTTGGTAGGTCCTTCTTCTGAGGAAGTATAATGATTATGTTGTCAAAAAATTAAATGTAAGGGCCCCATGTGCTGAATAATGGAGATAACAGAGTAGTTGCCTTTGCACATTTGTATTCCACTCCTTCTAAAGCAATATAACTGCCATGCACATTCTATGAGGCTATCATCAATGCAATGATCTTATGGACTAATAAACTCTTCAAAGCTCTGATCTCTGCATCCTTAATGGCTTCTAATTTCTCTTCATCAATGTCCATAGCCTAGCTAGATGTTTCCTCTATCTTGAATATCTAGCCCTATGTCTGCACTTCTTTGTCATGAACCTCTATAATAGTTCTTACATTTTTCTTCAAAAAAGCCACTTCCATTTCTAGTTGATTCCATTTTCTCCCCCTCCCCATATTCATTTTCATCTTCAAAAGAAAATGATCTCTCTTGTATTTTTATCTGATAAAGTAAAAACAAAGAGCTTAGATCCCATCCTCAGAAGATAACCATTCCACTTCTCCTGACTAGATCTCTAGCCTCTTCAGCAGTGAGGGTTTCACTAGCAGGGTCATATTCCTACAACTTTTGTATCAACTTAGCAACCTTTTCATCTAAATCTCCAAGCTTCCAATTCAATTTCATTTCATTTCTTTTTATATTAAAAAGGAAGATTTTTAATTCATTTGACTTAATAAAATTGTTATCATCCAAAAACTCCTTAGCCTCAATGATTCTATCATCAATCATTTGTGTCTCTAATTACAATTTCTTTTCTCTTTTCTCACTCTCAGACACCTGAGACATTAGGAATCTTCTTCTAATATCATCAAAGTACTTATTTCCTCTTGGAAAAATCTAAGGAGCCTTTTACCAAGCCTTGTCTAGTATTTCTATCATCTTTTTCTTCTTATGCCTTGGTTCTACCCATGCAGAACTCTCGAGAACATCTTGAACATCTTGTTCAAGCTGGTCATCTTCAAATTGTTCCTCTTCATTAGATACCTCCACTATATATTCATCATCAGTATATTTTGGATCAATCTTCTTCCTAATTTCCTCAGGGACTTGAGCTACCAACTCATCAAAATTGTCAACAGACTTATCTAGTCTGACCCAATATTCCTCATTAGCATAAAACCCTAAAAAAGATGGGTCTACCTTTCCCATTTCTCATTCACAGCTAACAATATTTCTAATTTTTATCATTCTTTCCCTTTAAACATCCTCACTCAACACATCAAAAATAATATCCTCTTCCCACATAGGGTTGGTAGGGGGTATATTGTATCCTCTCATGCTTTTCAAAGCATGCCTTACTACACTATAGGGGTCATAGGTTCTAGCTGGCCTAATTGGCATCTTATAATTTTGCAGAAAGGAAATGGTTTGTTCAATATCATTCTTGCCAATCGCAAAGTCTACCACTCTAGTAAATCTGCACAAAAATGTCCCTTTCTTGACACCCTTTCCCAAATACTCCCTATTCAAAGAAATTAGCTATGAGAAAATTTCTACCAATCCTAACCTCTCAGGAACATACTTGGAAAAAATGTGGGGTGGCTAATGATACCCAAAGATTCTTATAATAGTATAATCTTCAAACAAGAATACACTATCCCAATCATGAGTCAATTATTTTCCAACATCAAAGCACCATTTAGGTCTAACAATCTTCCTAACATTTATAGGAACTCTTTCAATTATACAACCTATCACTTTTAAAATTGGATAAACAAAGTCATTATAGAAAGAGATAACATTTGCATATGGATAATACAATTTCCATACTCATGCCCATCTTTGCACTAGCAACATCTCTACCCATTCTTGTGTTGACCTAAAAAAAATTTGATCAAATATATCAACATTTTTTGAAAATACAAGGTGCATGAGGAGGGAGTAATGAGGGAACTTAAAATCCTTTAGTTCTCCTTATTATGCAGAAGAAATTTCTTTGTGAATACTCTCAATGATGTATTCTACAAAATCACAACCTATTTAGTGATTTGTTTCTTGAATGTTTAAAGCCATGATATAATATGCCCTTGAAGCGTTCATGGTCCCATCTATCCCTAAAACTTTTTCAATACCAAAGATAATATTTTGAAAATACCTCTGAAAGACGTCGAAGGGAATGACTTTGTCAATATCTCTCCTCTTTGGAATTTATCCTACCTTCTTCACCTTGGGGATGTGCTCGGTCATGTCTTTACCCATATAGAAACTCTTATGTTAAAATTCTCATTCAAATCTTTAATATCAATGGGCAATGACATAGTTCCACTCAAATCAATTGCTTCTATGAACGCATCTTTATCCAATGCTAGAAAAACACTTCTACCCTTCCTATGAAATTACTTATTTACAAGATTATAACATTTGATCAATGCTTTGACCAAATCCATGTATACAAATACCTCTGGCATTATCAATTTTCCCAAATTTCTTATCCAAGGGTTACAAATTGGAACTTCTTTCACTCTGTTCTTATAGAAAAACCAAAACAATTCGTACGCATTTCTATCATGGACAATTGCATCTCTACACATTGCATATGGGTCTTTGAAAGTGAGGTCATTTGTATTCTGAGCATTTGTGGAACTAGGCAAGAATCAAATGTGCTTGGAACCCTTTGGGGAGTGTCTGGTACTTCAATTACTGCATGTGTGATCAATTCTCCTTCACTTTGGGCCATTTCCACAAATAATCTTTGATAATTCTATATGCTATATTTGACAAAAACTACTCAAAAATCACATCTGCACTTGACATTGCTTAGAAATTCAAACAATTTTGAGAAATCAGTAATAACAACCTATTCTTTTCTAGGTTTTATCAACTTCTATGATGAGAGCATAGTTTAATTGGAATTTAAGGGTGACATGCTTGAAAACCTATCAATCTTCATAAAATATATTAAAACTATGGCTTTTTCAAATTTTTGTACATCTAGCTCAAATTTTTCCATTGAAAAAGTCATTTTATGCTTTAAAACTTATAAGTGTGATGACTACAAACAAGACCATTTCACCACTTTGCACCAGAAATTTTCTCTATTATAATAAGACTTGTGATGTTACAAACCCTTAGCTTCTTTTTCAATCACAACTTTGTAGCTATATTTAATCACACCTTTATGACCATTGTGACCTCGCGACAAGCCCTTAACTCTTAACACTTCGCAACCTCACCATGGCTAAGCCCTTGGAATAATTTATGCTTGCGACCTTGCACAACTTCAAATTTAATTCTATCACTCCTTCAAAAATCCAAGACTAGGTATCTATCTTAACTATGTAACTTTGTGCTTAACTAGCTAAGCTTAACATTCCTCTTACCTCGCAGCTTCGTAGCTTAGAAAAATGACATTGAACTAAACCCATGATAATGCACTTAATAGTTTATATTAACTATTTCCCTTCATTTGCATACTCACAACTACAAGAACCTTAAGCTAAAATAAGCATGTGGATATGCACTCTCCCTTGCTTCGCATAGTTGCAACTTAGCATATTTGAAATGTTCATGAAACATTTGAGAAAAAACTATTTCAAAACTTAGGAGAAGGAACATATGCATGGAAATTGAATACAACTCCCTTTTTTTTAAAAACAAAAACAAAAAAGAACTTTCCTAGGATTTTCTCAAGGGCTAACAAAATCTTACAAACCCTAGGCTATTCTTCAACAATTCTTCTTGATTTTTTCAAGAATTTTACACAAACTAGGTGAATGAAAAATCAAGCCATCATAGTGGACTACAAGTTTTATGTTGTCAATTATTTACTATAGAGACTGAGCTACTAAATGTTTAGATCTAAAGTATTTGAAGTGATTAAAAGTTAAATTGGTACATCTAGACTTAAGGATAATTGATTGAACCCCCTCTCAGTTATTCTAAATCATTCTAACAATTGGTATCAGAGTATTGGTTCTTGTACAGAAAAGTTTGAAGGTACTTGAAGCTAGGGATCAAGATGTACAAAAAGGAGGTACCTAGACTGAACAAGGATAACTTCCCTACATGATAGAGTTTGATGAATTTGTATTTGGTAGGAATTGGAGATGGTACAATACACTGTGTGGAACATGCATATTTAGAGATACAAAGACCTCTAATAGCTCAACAGATGAAAGAGAAGCAAGAACAAAATCATGCTATGTTGGAGATTGCATAAGCCCTAATCTATATTGATTTTGATGACACAAAGGAGTGCACTAATGCCAAGAAAATGTGGGATACATTGCAGACTATCTATGGAGGAGACACAATTGTTTTAAGAGAAAAATTAGAAAGTTTGAGAGGCAAGTTTGATGAAATGAGAATGATAGAAGGTGAAACTATTGCTCAATACTATGGATGAGTCAAAGAGGTGGTGAATGCTATTAGAGGATCTAATGGAAAGATTGATGATGAAATTATGATCAGTATTGTACTAAGAACCCTACTTCCTATTCATGGTATTTGAGTTTTTGCAATAAAAGAAGTAATATGTACCCCTAGTAACAATCTTACTTTGGAAGGATTAGTTGGTAGACAAACTGCTTTTGAATTGTCAAACTTTTATAATTTTACTCATACTACTATTAACTCTACTTTCAAATATCAATTGGTTCTTAATAGGAAAGGAAAAGGAACATGTTTGAATAGTGATAGTGATACCTTTGATGATAATATTAATGAGCTTGGAGCATTTATTATAAGACTTCCAAGAGGAAAAGGAAAATACAAATGTAAACTTCCTATAATATGGTTTTCATGTGACAAAGTTGGTCATACTGCTGCAAGATGTCCTAACAGAGAAGAAAAGGATGAAAGAAGGGAAAAAAAGTATAAAGGAAGAAGAGATGCCATATACAATTGAAGAAACAACAACTACAAAGAAAAAGGTAATAAATATTGTTATATTGTTAAAGAAGAAACTGACAATGAGTCTACTTGTAATGATGAAGAAGTCATCTATGTTTCTATGAAAGAAGATTCTGATGAAGATGAGAAAAGTGCATTAATCTCATATGTGAGTAAAGGTGATATATGGATAATTGATAATGGCTTCTCACATCACATGATTGGTGATAAAAGTAAATTTAAAATCATGGAACAATATAAAGGTAGTTGTGTTAAGTTTGTTAATGATGCACCATGTCTTGTGAAAGGTAAAGGATCAATAAAATTGATTGATAAGATCAAGTGTGACAATGTTTATTGACTTAAAGTACATAACTATAATTTGTTGAGTGTTTCGCAGTTGAAAAAATTAAGGTATAAAATTGGATTTCATCACATGAAAACCAAGATATTTGATAGTACCAGTGAACTAATTGGAAGTGGAGAACATACAAGAGGTAACTTTTTCTATCTAGATTTATCTGATGGGACATGCATATACACACACACATATACATACATACATACATACATACATACATACATACATACATACATACATACATACATACATACATATATATATATATATACATACATACATACATACATATATATATATATATGTATGTATATATATATATATATATATATATATATATAGAGAGAGAGAGAGAGAGAGAGAGAGAGAGAGAGAGAGAGAGAGAGAACCATTGAAAGTTTGAATCCACACTTTAGATACATCATAAATTTCCTCGTGCAATTATTTATTAAAAAAATGTTCTTCTTTTATAACATTCACCATGGATGTATGATCAACTAAGATACATTGGTAAGGGATATGAAAAACCAAACAATAATGTAAAGATGACTATCAAGTGCTTTAATCATCTCAACATGCTCTAAGGTAATGCAAAGTTTTGGTTGAGGTAGAAAGTTAGGTGGAGGGTGAGGCTTAGTGTTAGGTTGGGAATGTTTAACATGGTTAAAAAAATCATTGGCTTCTTCAACTTTATCATCACAAATAATGTGTGTAGTGGATGGAAAAGGTTGGGTAATAACATTGGTAGAGTGAGATGGTAAAGGATTAGAGTAAATATTATTTTTTTGAGGAGGTGCTATAGATTTATTTTTATGATTAATAGTAATATCAAAAAATATAACATTAGTATCAATGAGATGTTGAATAATATTTTCAAAGAATATCACCTTTCAATATCATGAATGGATTGACAATGGTAAATTGAAAGTAAGAAATAGCATCATAAGATTTAGGAAGAGGTTTGGTAGTGTCCAATGGTCTAATTGTGGGAATCTTATGATGTTAGCATTAAGTAACTTTTTCATCATATTAGGCAAAGATTCATATCAAGGAGTACAAGAATGATTTGGTCTAACACTAGAGGACAAGGGAGGCACACCTTTGGATGTCAGTGCCACTTGATCATCCATTTTATTTGAGAATTTATTGATCTTGATGTAATTATTAGATTTTTGAAACTTTTTAGGATGAGATGCAATGTCACTCTTATCGTACTAGAAGCCATTGGAGTGTTTCTCTCAAATTGACTCACTTATAATTGATAATGATGAATCATAATACATAATTGTGAAAATAAGTAAATTTAGTGAGAATAATCATATCTCAAATGTTAATTTTCAAATTAAAAATTAAAATACATTGTATATCAATATTAAGCACATGATAAGAAATACGAGAATGTAAATGTTTAAATCTACCAATAAAGTCATTAACCATTTCTTTAACTCCTTTTTTACTATGCATTAATTCAATCAAAGATATTTGAGGACCCATATTATTTTGAAATGGTTGAATGAGAGCATTAGTAAGTTTTTGAAAATAATTAATGGATTAAGGAGGTAAGGGAAAATATCATTGCAAGGCTTTTTCTTGAACATTTCTAGAGAAAAAGTAGCAATTAAACTATAAATGTGAGAAAAATAATTACACGAAGCTTGATCTTTTTCTACGAGTCACATGATCACCCTTACCATTATAAGTCTTGAGACAAGGAATATCAATGTTTGGATGAATAAATAATTGAATAATTTCAAAGGAAAAGGGACTAGCAATGTTATATTTAGGAATGTTAAATTTAAATTCAAACAACGAATAAAGTTTTTGTTGCAAGGAAGAAACTATTTGAGATGGAATATTAATGGTGAAATAAGTAGGGGAAATGATAGGAAGACACATATTAGGAAAGTTATGGGATAGGAAGGAACTATAGAAGAGGAATGAATCATGGTGAAAGTGGCTAGAGGGTGATTATAATATGTAAAGGGAATTTTGTGATAAGATGGCATTGACAAAGGAAATGAAACATATGGGACACTTTTAGGGAGAGTAGGATTAGGAAGGCCCATGGAAGTAGGCTTAAAAGCTTGAATGTAAGTGGCAACAAGAGGTGGCACAAAAGTAGGAACACTAGGAATGGAAGTGGATATTAGGAGTGAAGTTTCAACACTTGTATAAAGAAAAACATATCCTATCTCGTTAGCACTATATGCTAAAGTTTTAAAATTGGAATCAACAAGATGGGAAACTATATGCAAAATGGTAATGCCATGATCATAATTTTTAATGAGTTTCCTCATAACAACAATTGTGGAAATTGGAATTGTGGTTCTCTTAAACTAACCAATTTTCTAATTTTTAAAATTAATTGGTAATATTTTAGAATTTTTAAGGAGGGAGATGTAAAGTATCATCATTTTTCATGAGAATAATGAGAGGAATTATGCTCCATGCTCAGATTAGGATCATGAGGAAGCATGATGGTCTCATCAAGATTCCTAGGAAATAAGGATGGATCATGATACAAATAACCCATGATCTATGAAGTATTTTAACCAAAATGTTATATGTGGGACTCAAAGTGATAAATATCATGCACAAAGAAGAAAACTAACAATGCAAAAGATCAAATACATACAAAGTAGATCTAGCAATGAAAATAAAAAATCTAGCTACTAAAATCACACAATGAAATGTAATATTTTTTTTTGTTTATGATGAAAATGCAAGCTAATGATAATAATAGAGATGAATTTATTCACTCAAAGAGGTATTTTTGTTATTTTAATGCAAGATCTGACTAGGAAATCAAGAGAGTGCAAAACAATATCTAATTCCAAAATCAAGAAGGGGATATAAGAAAGTTGGTTCACCAAAATGTAACATAAAAAATTGATGGGGAGAAATGATTGTTTCTTGTATCTTGTAAATCAACATTAATTAAGTCATGCATTTAATCAATTAACATTCCTAGTAATTTATATGTCTCCTACTGTGAATCCTACAAAAAATGTATGTTGCAATAAAATATGACATCGATAGTCTATAAATATTGTGTACCATGCTAGTCAACCCTTCAAGGATGCACCCTTAGGGACTCATGTCACCAAAGGGGAATCCAAAAGGTGATCCAGACATAATAAAGTATGTATCCTTAAGGGATCAAAAAATGAAAATATGGGAATCAAGCTTTGAGGATTATTAATAATCCAAAGAGGGATATAAAAATGTAGGGATTAGGCATTATAGATTAGTAGTAATCCACTAAGAGATCCAAAAATTAAGGGATCGTGCCTTACAAAGGAAATAGTAATCCAATAAGGTATCCAAATGTGTAGGGATCAAGCCTCATGGATTATTAGTAATCTAATAAGGGATCCAAATGTGTGAATAATCATAGTTCATGTGCACAAAATGTAAGAAGACTGTATGTTCCTATGGTAAAGTTATTTCCAACACCTTAATGGGAGAAACAAATGGAATGGAGAGTATCTACATCCACCAGAGGAATTTCTAACTTGAAATATCCCCAAGAAAGGACACATCAAGGAAAATAAGAACATAAAAGATAGCACAAGATGGATCTACTAATTTTAGGGTTAGTATGATCATATGATAATATATGAATCTCATCATTCTCCAAAGGAATTACAACTACAAAAAAATGGAGGAAAGAAACATAAGAGTTATAAAGATGGGTCTTTTTGGGTTGACATCACGAAGATAATAAAAATTGGTACTGCCATTTCACAATATCCTAAATAGACTATATAAAGGCACATTTATTAACAATGACACTTGTACAACACAATATGTAACAACATATAAAAGAATAGAGGTACAAATAGAAGAATGATAACAATATTCTTGATTCCTTTATCACCTTTTTCCAATAAAGAAATAATTCTCATTTAACTAAATCTAGACAAAATATATCACATCAAACACATCACGAGGAAGCACAATACAATAGGAAAACACATAAAATCCACTACACAAGAGAAGATAATAAAGAGTGCCACCTAACCCCCCCCCTTCAATCCATAATGTTTATGGAAGGTGGAAAAATCATAAGAGGAGAAACATCAAACACAATAGAAGGAACAATAGCCAATTCCAAACAAAGAGTGTGTTATGAAGCTAGGCCACTATATTTGGTACTATAAGTGATTGGTAATTGTTGAGAAATATTTTTTGGTAAGTCATGATCAAGATTAATAGTCTCATATAAATAATTAGAATAATCATTTTACATATTATTGTTAGTGTAAATATTTGATTATCAAGAGTATCTTCTTTATACTGATTAATCATTATAGAATTAAAGATATGAAAAATATCATTATGTTCATTCACATCTTCCACAATCTTAGACATAGGATGATCATAGGGAAGTAAGGTAGGAGGTATATCAGGCGATGAATCATTTTGGAAAACACAAGTTGTTGATTGTTGGAGGAATAAATGAGATAAACTAGATACCGGGGGGGGGGGGGGGGGTGAGGGTGAATCAGAATCTATAATACTTTATAACTTTTCATGAATTCATTCACACCTATCAATAACTTGTGCATGTAAAAATTGTAATGTAAATCAGGTGTAACATACAAAATTGATCAATTACATGCATGAAAGTAAAACACATAACACCATATTTGTTACCTAGAAACCTTCCAAGATGAATGTAAAACTGGGGTGTGGATGACACCCAAAAATATTCACTACTGTAGTAATAAAGTTAACCAGTTAAGGTTACAATGTTTGACCATAAGATATGATCTACCCTATGAGGGGTCTACCCCATTAAAGGCTTTAGAGATTGCTAGGTCTCACCCTTGTTAGATAATTTAACACACAAAAAAGTAAGGACTTTGTTAGGAGATTTACAAAGATTTGTTAAGACCACTCTATTAAGAGATTTATCCAGATTCAAGTTTTTTAAAACTAATTTAGTACCTTACTCTTGGTTTTCTCTACACTAGTAAATTTGGACCTATTTTTTGAAGCTTTTCTATCAAAATTGTGACTCAAAAATGTTGAAACCTACTGTTGCTAAATTGGAGTCAAAAGTTCAATGGCCAAGATGGGTGTTGATATATCAATGACAAAAATTGTCAATGATTATTGCCATCATTGTCCCATGGTGGTGCTAGACAACTAGTTCAGAACATTGAACTATCAACACCTATGAGAGATGGTTTGACAGGTATTCCACATCATCAACTATAGGAGGTGTCAAAGTATCAACAACCTAGATATATGTTTAGATGGATTTGTCATACTCTCAATGGCAAGATTCGTCAAACTATCAATGACCTTTAGAAATTTTTTGATGGGTTACTTATACTGTTGATGATAGTAAACATCAAAATAGTGATGATAGTCAAAGTTAAAAAAAATAAAGTAATGTAGTAGAAAGCAAAATTCTATAAAATTATTGATATTTAAATAACTGCTACTGAAGATGACATATTAGACATCATTTTTTAAGCATGGCTTCTATCTACAAAATATTTTTTTTGGGTAGTTGGGAAGCAGAGAAGGATTCCATTGCGAGTCTTTCAAAATTTTATACAAAGAAAAGAATGCCAATTAGGATCAAAAGAATCACATCCCAACATTAACTACTCTATTTTAAATGTAGAACTCTTTTGAGAACATGCCAAGTATGACAAACACCAAAATATATGTTGTATATATTGGAAATATTATGATAGGCTAAGTTACTGAGAGGGGAGGGGTGAATTAGTAACTTCTAAAATTTAATCCATAATTAGCAATTAATCCTTCATATGTATATTCTAATCTAATTGCATGTATGAGAAACTAAAAACATTAAACCATACATACCACTTTTGACACAATTTTGGTAACCCAAAAACCTTCCAAATAGGAAGTAAAAATGGGGTGGGGATGATACCCACAAGCTTTAGTAATGTAGTATAAAGTTGGCCTATTAAGGCTTACAATAATCACTTTTGATGATCTTCCTTGTTTGTAGCAATAAGGACTGCTAGGTCCACCTTGCAAAAGGATTTAAAAACATACAATGAAGTATGCACTTGATAAAAATATTTACATAGGACTATTAGGTCTACCTTGTTGAAGGATTTGACTAATCCACCTATTAGGATGAAGTAGTAGCTGATCTCTAATCTACAACTTGGTTTGCTAGATGAGATTCCTTTGAATGTACAAATCACCTTGCTATGATAGAAAAATCTTTGTTGCTCCTTATACTACTGTAGCCTTTGTAATTTACTCTTCTTTCTTTTTTTCTTGTTACATTAATTCCATCTCATCTTTTTTTTTCGGATGTGAAACAATATATTACATATATACCAATCTAATTACAAAATTACAAAGTTGGCCGCAATACAAGTTTACACAAATATTACAAAGTTGGCCAAAGTGTAGAAACTTGACTTCTAAAGATTGAATAGGTGAGGTTTTGATACTTGGTATCCACTATAAATCCTCGGCATCATCATGCAATTGGTAGACATAGAAGCTCAGTCCATACTGATCACTTCTAAGTAGTCTTGAACTTGGTCTGCACTGGTGACTCTACGAATATTGTGAAACTCAACATATAAAGAATCACTCAATTCACACTACATAGCTTGAAAAATGCTATCACTATGAGCTCAATATAAACTGAGTCACTTGGTTAACACTAAGTAGCTTGATTAATACTAGAATCACATCACATCAACTGTGAACTCAGTAAGCACTACACAACTTGGTTTGTACTGGTAAAGTTGGCATACACTGAGATGTTTAGTATACACTATTGGTCATCACCATAGTAACTACTCAATGTAAACTAAAATCTATCCAAAGGACTTGGTAGCAATTGTAGAACTTGGTAACAACAGAAATGCTTGGTTAACATTGTTAATTGTACAATATGCCCAGTCGATACTTACAATCTAAATAAGTGCATTTCATTAATAAAACACATGACTAGAATGTCAAAAATATAAACTAAGGTGGCCATTATTCCATCATTGTCTTAATTTTCTCAATGTTTTCTTTATTGTTGAAGTGCATATCCTCATCACCTCATCATGATACTAATTTAATTATTCTTCTCTTTTTGTGTAGCTAGAAGATAGAAGAATTTTTTTTTGTTGATGTTCACAAAAGCTAATGTAGGTCAATAAAAAGAAATTCAGTTACAATAGACAATGATGGAGTGGGAAGGCTGAATACTCAAGTGAAGAAAAATGAGTACGACAAAAAAAGAGTATGATAATAACTACAATAAAGTAATGGTGCATACTTTTTGCATACTAACAAACGCATGCTACTGTCTTCACAACTTGTAGAATTCTTGACCTTTTTCTCTCAATATAGACATGAATTTTTCTATGATAGACTTTACGGAGCTTGGAGAGAATAGGGATTTTGGGGTTTCTTTTTTATTTTTGGCAAAATAAGGATGATAATAAATTAAAACCTGGAAGAAACTCTTGGTATTGACTAAATAAATTCTATGGTCTGTGGTTCCTAATGCTCTCATACCCCTCCAATCTTAGAGTCATCTTTCATCCTACGATATACATTAATTCACCTTTATTTGACTTGTACAAATTCATGGCTCATAGTTGTAGAGAGTCTCATAAGATATTGATATTAACAAAGATAGTATAAGAAACCTGAAGCCAGTAAATTTAAAAGATTAATATACCTTAATATTGACAATCAAATAATTTCTCTTCCTTGGTGGACAAGTGTGATGCACAATCTCTTGCAAGAGTAGCTCCATGCCTACAAAAAAATTATAGAGAAATCAACATGTTGTCCATTTCTACTAGAGAAACAATTGGTAAATAACAATAAATCATAATCTGCATACAACTTATAGAGAAAGCAACATGTTGTAATTCATAGTACTTATGTTAAGGCCATTTTAAGGTGTTCAAGTGGAACCTGCTATGTTCACCCACTAAAAGTAAGTACCATTTTGGAGACTTCAAAGTTTGAGCATCCCCATGATCTACAATAATAACAATAATGCATGTGAGAGTCAATAATGACATGATACAAAAATAATTTGTAATTAAAATGCTTTTAATGGGTTTAGTTTGAGCTTCACTTGGTTTTGAGAATCCTTTCATATTCTCTACTTAACAAGGCCAACCATGTGAAGGTGGAAGCTCATTTGGCCTCTCCCCCCCAATAATCACTCTAAATTCCCCATTAACAACTAAGTAAATATTTCATTCATTCATTTTAGAAGTATACCATTGAATCATTATAATCACATAACATACATTAATATGACATATAATTAATTAATAAATATAAACATTCATCAATAATTTGTGAAAATGTCAATCATTATATTCACATAACATTCATTAACATGACATATAATTCATTAATACCTATAAACATTCATCAATAATTTGTGAACATGTCAATCATTATAATCACATAGCAATGTTCAATAACATGACATAAAATTCATCAACATTCATAAAACCATCAACATTCATCATCAATAAGAAACATTCAAAAAAATTCATTTATAAGAAACATTCATCATCATAAAAATCCATTAATAAGAAATATTCATCATCATAAAAATCAATTAATAAGAAACATTCATAAATATCCATCAACACATTCATCGTCAAACAAGGTTTTTAACATTAATTTCTTCTTTTCTTTTTTTCTTTTTTTGAAGATAAAGGTTAATAGGCACATCTTGACTATCTTCAACATCTTGTGGCTCTTGTGGTTTCTGATCTTATGACATGAGGCTTCCTCGTCTTTTGTCAAGGACAAGGATGATGCGCCCCTACAATAAGAAATAAATGGGTTTAATTCTAAACTTTTTTATTTTATGTTATAAGTATTTCATTAATATAAAGAACATAACAATAATTTTTCTTTACTTGATAGTGTGACATCATCTACTATCACATTTTGTTCAGCCCCAACCTCAACATGCTCAACACTAACATCATACTCTACATACTCAAAAAATATCACATAAAGGTTACACCAATTGCAATTTAATATGTTAAATTTTATTAATAATTACATGATTAATTTGAAATAGAAATTGAATATGTACCTATATCATTGTGATGCACATTGAGGTCTTCGTCATGTGTAGGATCTGTGCCTTCATCATCATGAGAAAGATTTGTGTCGGGAGTAGTAGGCTGCAGTGAAATGTCATGCACACATTGTTATCATTGTTTAAAATTAACATCAAATAGATTATTTGTCATGAAGTTCTCAATTATTGCTATTATTGATTTGGCCAATTTACCTATGTATCAACCACTACACCAAAATCTTCTACAACTGTTTGGCCACTGGAATCTGTGTGGTAGCAGGCAACCACTACTTTATAGCCTTGCTTGAAGCCAATTTGTTTTTCCTCTTTTGTGGGCACTAGATTGAATTCAATTCCCTACATTTTTTGTATAATATCATCAATAATTAATGTATTGGTATTTGTAATTTTATATAAAAAAATTGATATGAAATTTCATTTACTGCTACTTACAAGGCGTGAGTGAATTTTCATATATCCACCAGAGCCAAGATGGTGTTGACCAACCTTCTCTTTCTGAGCTTGTGTTTCCTTTTATGTGTCCTACAACTTGTATATGTAAAGTTTGAAAAATGTTAGATTATATAAATCCACAATCAACATGGTTGATTTTCTCTATTAAACTTTTCAACAAGTTAACATTTGAAATAAAAGCACAAACTCTTGAATGAGATGCATTATGTATTTGGAGTATAACTTACATGTTGCTAACATAAAAATGTTATAGAATTACTTTTATGTATTAGATATAATAACTTATAAGGATTAACTCATTAAGGGATGTCTTGGTTTCATTTAGTGAATCAACTTCTATATACTACATAAAAGAGTTACAAATATGACAATATACAATCATATGCATTTATATAGACAATATACAATCATTCCTTGCATTTGTCTCCATCTAACTAGTAGCACTTGATGCTATATAAAATCCATCTAATTTAATATGGTGTAATTCTAGCATAGCTCCAATAAATATATCATAAATAATAATGAATGTTGGGCATAGGTAAAATGAAAGGTGAAATAAAGAAGGGGATATTGGTGAGCTGAGCATCCATTATTACCATTAATTACAGTAAGAATATAAGAGAGGGGGCATATTAAATTCCATTAATAGGAAATGGGCTACATGTCTAAAAAGGATATATCTTTTAACATCACATGTTGTTTCTTAAGTCTTCAAAAAAATGTTGTTTGAATATATTCAAGAGAGTTGAAGGCAAAGCGATATTTTTTGGGGTGCTTATCCAAAAATGATGATAGCCATGAAACCACATTTTTAACATGGATGATCTATGCTTGCACTAGTTGCATTTGTGTACTGGGGCTTTCATACCTCCAAAACTCCAAAATTCCCCGTCTTAGCATAGGAAAAGAAGGCACCAAGGCATCTACCTTGCAACTTGGCTTGGAGGTTGTTAAAAAAATATCAAATTAGGACTACAACCAAGAATTATTTTGTGCACTCATTGCAACACACAAGAAAACATCTCTGAGGGACACATGTTTGTTTTCATTTACTTGGAAAGTTTTAAAATCCCTTTCAACAAATCCTATTGTGCATATCTTGTGTATTCAATGTTCCATATTTGTGTTTATCTAAAATCAAAGGTATGCAAGTTTAGATTGTTAATACTAAAATGTATGTTGCTCACATTTCAATACCACAAAAAAAATTCATTTTTTGACCCATGGTAAGAAATATTTATCATGGCACTTCTTTTAGGACAATGCACTAACCTTCTTATAGATAACATGTAATGGAAAAAGGCCTCACTACTCACTGTTAGACAATAAATACTGTGCAAATTTAGAATGAAGAATACATTGATTGTATGATTCTCACTATATGAAGAATACATTAAATCAACATTCTTGAAAAAAAATGTGACTGAAGTTTATGAGACACATACCTATTTTTGCTAGGTGGTGAGTTAATTCCTTTATCCCTTAGTCTCTTCTCTTTTGCATCTTCAATGATTTCATTCCACTCTAGCTATGGCACCATAGGAGGACACTCATACTTTGGGTTGAGCTTTAGAGCCCTTTTATACTAGTCTCTCATAGTCTTTAGATGTTTGCATGATTTTTGTAGAAGTTAGGTTTTGTTCAAAATATTTTGACCAAAGAACTCCTCCATAGTTTTTATGAGATGATCATTTAATTTAGGGGCTTGGTTAGTCCAGCTTTAAAAAAAAAAAAATTGTTAGATAAAAGAATTAGTTCAAGGATGAACAAAAAAATGTAGCAACCAATTATTTCAAGCTACATACCTTTTATGTAATTTTGGCCCAAATATCTCCAATGTTAAATCATAAAAAGTTTCATAAAAAATATCATTTCTTGCAAAATCATCACCACATCATTAGTTGAAAATGAGTTATGAATAAGTAAACTACAATTACACTCTAAATAATTACAATTTTAAAGTACCTAGAAGCTTAGGCAATTGTAAGGGAATCATATCTTTTTCAGCCATCAACAATGATGCCTCCAATGATCTAGTACAAGTAACACGGGTTACTCCAAGAAAGGCTGATAAATTATCAGTAGTACTAGTATCAATTCTATCATCACCATGACAAGGTGTACCTATCACATAACAAAGTTAATCAATGCCATAATATACTCAAATGAACAAGAAAGTATAAATATTATCATATTTAACACATAAAAAAATGTAGAAAAACAAGGATTTACCATCTCTAGTTGTAGCAGGTGTGGATTTTTGCATGCTCCTTGTTTGTCGATCCTATAGTCGACAATCTTAGAGTGTTGGCTGGTCTTATGGAAGTAGGTGTATGGAAATCAATATCAACACTTGAAATATATATATATATATATATATATATATATATATATATATGATGTATTTTTCATGTCCCCTATTTTCCTATAATTTAATTTACATATTAGTAATAAATAACAATGACATCACTATTGGGAGAAACTCTCCACCCATGAGTCATTCCAAATAAATATTATCAAGTTGAGGGTAAGCATTATACCACTATAAGTGGAACTGGTCTTAGCAATATATCAGGAGAAATAGATCATCATATCATAGTAAGCAATATTTGAAAGATAATTGCATATGTACAACACCATATGCCAAGCTCATATTTCAATTAAATCATATGACCGATGAATGTCATACAAAAAATAAAGAGAACAATGATTTAATTGTATAAATAGTATTAAATATATTCCTAACCTTGTTTTGAAATTATTATTTATAAGACCAACACTTCTAAATGAAGGCCAAACAATAGACCAAATTACCCATCATTAGAAAATGACTAGTACACAACCAAACCAGGAAAAATAGGAACTAAAAACATAACCAAGTTTTCTACCAAAATATTTATTTATTATATTTACTACAATGATGGAATACATTCTCTTTTCTTTTAAAGTAGTTGTAATGTCCTCTATTTAGCTATGTTAGGAAATAGGGAAAATTACTTCATATTTCCTTTCTACTATGCTAATTGAATGAAAATGAAATAGTTAATGAAACTTAAACCAAAAATATCCTATTTTTGATATAAAAATTAATATATGCAAATGGAAATAATCAAAATTTGATGAGGAAATTCATGGAAATATTTTCATTGATGTCAAAAGAATTAGGGTGATTGTTAGAAGTTGTCGTTGATGTTAAAAGTATGCTTATTAGGAAATTTCTTATTAGGAACAACATATACATTACTTGGACACCAATCATAATTGAACTTGAAGAAAAATTGATTTACAGAAGAATGCATTGAAAATTGTGATATGGAGTGATATGTTCCCCACACTAACCAAGAAGAAACATCATCTACAATTTTAGATATAAAAATAAGATATATTTGTCAAAAAATATAGTGCACTACTATTGGAGATAGAAAATGAAGGAGAGACACATAAGATAAGGCAAGCCAAGATGGAAACAACTGACATTAATAACAATTTGGCAGATTGAATAGTCAACATTAAAGAGCACATAGATTAGGAGTGATATGCATATGTTGGAAATATTTAAGACTAAGCTAAGTTACTGAGAGGGGAGAGGTGAATCAGTAACTTCTAAAACTTCAACAATTTCAACCATTCAATTAGCATTTAATCCATCATATAAATTTTGATCTAATTGCATGCATAAGAAACTGAAAGCATTCATAACATTGAGACACAAATATTTGGTAACCTAGAAACCTTCCAAATAGAAAGTAAAACTTGGGTAGGGATGATACCCACAACTTTAGTACTATAGTTTAAAGTTAGCCTGTTAAACCTTACAATGACCACTTTTGATGATCTACCCTGTTAGGAGCAATAAGGACTGGTAGGTTCACATTGTGAAAGGATTTATAAACATACAATTAAGCATGCACTTGGTAAAGAGATTTGCAAAAGACTATTGGGTCTACCTTGTGAAAGGATTTGACTATTCCACCTATTAGGATGAAGCAGTAGTAGATCTTTGACCTACAACTTAGTTTGCTGAATGAGATTCCTTTGTGTATTGATCACCTTTTGGTGATAGATATGTCTTTGCTGCTCCTTATGCTATTGTGGCCTTTACAATTTGCTCCTTCTTATTTTCTTTGATGTAATTTGCATTCACATTTTCATATTTGCATACATAATACATCCATGCATTGGATATGATACAATACATTACATATATATCAATCCAATTATATAAATTACAAAGTTGGCCATCATACAAGTTACCAAAAATGTTACAAAGTCAGCCCATATGAAAACATTCAGGTTCTAAAGACTGACTCGGTGAGGTTTTGATACTCGACATCCACTGTCAACACTTGGCATTGTCATGCATTCAGTAGACATAGAAGCCTGGTCCATACTGATCACTTCTAAGTAGTCCTAAACTCAGTTTGCACTGGTGACTTGGTAGACATTGTGAACCTTGTCATATAAATCGAGTCTCTTGATTTACACTATATGACTTAGTAAACATTCTCACCTCGAGCTTGGTATAAATTGAGTCTCTTGATTAACATTGGGAAGCTTGGTTAACAATGGAATCTCATCACATACACCACAAACTCAGTGAACACTATACTACTCAGTAACCATTGATAAACTTGGTATGAACTGAAATGCATGGTTTACACTGCTCATCTCCACATTAATTGAATCTGCTCGGTAACCATTGGGATGTGTCGAAAGGACTTGGTAGCAACTGTAGAACTTGGTGAACAACTGAATTGCATGGCAAACACTAAGAACTATACAATGGGCTCAGTAGCTATATAGAATCTAAATAAGTGTGTGTCACTAATAAAAAAATTGATTGGTATGTCAACAATCTCCCCCTTTTGCATTAGTGACAAAAAAACTTATTAGCCAAAACTGAATGCCTTATATCCATCACCACGTGATACTGGCTTGGTAGAGTGTATTGTTTTTGAGAATTTTCAAAATTGATTTTATTATATACTATACATCTTCTTTCTATATACAACATGTCTTTTTGTACATGTCTTACTTATTGCAAGATCTTCCCCATACTATATGTCTTTTGCCAATATATCTTTTCTCCCCCTTTTTGACATTAATGCTAAAGATGTATTCTATTTTATTTACATAGAAAAACCAAAATGAGACAAAAATTCAAAATGTACCTTGAATGATTGCCAAAGTTTTATCCCAATTTTCCTGTAGGACCTTACATGTATGAAGTGCAATTTGTACCTCTACTAACAATTCTATCATATGGTCCGCAATAGAGAAGTTATTGTCATGGAATAGATTTTTTGAATATGCAATATGTTTTTGTAGTGCATCCATGTTGGGAAGGATCATGTTTTGTATGTCAATCAATGTGGATATGATCCTTGCTTCTTGCCTTAGCAATTCTGCTTGCATTTCTAACAAAAATCTTATTTTCTTGAAGTGTGCAGAGTTTGAACTGGGGTCAAGTTGCAACTGTTGAGCACTAGCCTTTAGATCTTCATCTATTTTGGACAATTTGTCCTTTATTTCCTTTGTAAATTTAGAAACACTACATAGTTTCCCAAAAAGTGATGACACATTTGAACATGATGCTTCTAAATTGCCTAAAATTGTAGAAAGTTCTACTTGCTATAAGGCTATTTGATGAGCAATGTGCTCTAGCACTTTATTATCAAACTTCTTTTCAGCCTTTTGCACTAGCTTATCTTGTCCATCAATGTCTTCATTGAATTTATGGAGTACTTCTGCTAGTTGATACAAAATAGGTTGAGAAGAATCAATCTCAATTCCTATAGCCTCTGCCAAAATGTTCTTAGTGTCTTCAATTATCTTATATTCTTTATCGCTCTCCTCTCTTAGCCTTTACTATTTATCATTCTTCTAGAGGAGTTCACCAAATGTCTACATTTGGTTTGGAGTAAGCTTGTAAATATCCCAATTGGGGATTACTATTTGCTCATCTAAATCAATTTCTTCCTCTATCTCCTTTCCTTTTCCCAAAAATTTTGTGCTCGGTTGAACCTTGGGCTCAACTGTCCTTACACTTATTACTTTTATATCCAGAATAGAAACAATGGTAGAGATACTAGGGCTTCCTATAAAAATTGATACTGTACTAACTAAAAGGATACTTACAGAAATACCTAAGGAACCCAAAATTGATGTGTTCAAAACCAAAGAAGTCAAAATTGGAGAAGTCAAAATTGAAGTACTCAACTTGGTAGATGAAGGAAGAATCTATAGCTCAGTAGATGAAGTGGAAGTCACTTATGTTAGTGATTTGTTGAGCTAAGTGGGAGAAAAGAGTGATTGGACATTTGAGATGTTACTAGTGGTCACAATCAAACTTGTTGATCCTATCTCCATGCTTGATGTTGACACTGGCTTTCTTGGGGAGTGAGGAAGTGAGGAAATGACTACTTCAGCTATCTTGACTAGGTCAGTCTCCTCATCATTTTGCTTTTCTTCCTCAACAACCTCTTGTCCTTGATCCTCTTCAGCTTCTTCATCGTCAAAGTGAGTTACTTCTTCAACATTCTCTTCTTCATCTTTCTCCTTATCTTCTTCATCATCATCATTTTTGACATTGAATAGAAAATCGCTTTGTTTATGTAACAAATATATATTCTTCCAAGTGTTTGTTGCATTCCTAACAACATTCTCAATGTCCTTGATCAAAACTAGACAAGTATTAAACTTTAGAGTCAATTTTTCTTTATTTTTCTTCAATGACTCTTTCACCTCAGCATCTAATATGCTCGGTAATAACTACCTCAAGGTTTGCTCATATATGTCCTTGACAATTTTCATAGAAAAATCCCATCTTTTCTTTATCTTTTCCAATAATTCATTAGGAACTTGGGAAGTGAGCTGATTTGGTGAGTATTTCCATTTACCTATTTTATTCAACACTAGGTCTTCAATTTGCTTCTACTCCTCTGCTATCCTAATCTCATATTTTAATGATTTAATTTTTTTTATGCTTGCTCCTTCCAATAATTTCTTTAATCTATCCTAGAAGGTGGGTGGAGGTTTTCTAAATATGATGTCTCCTCCTTCTTTGTCAACTTTTTTTCTTGACCTCCTGGTGAATACTATAGTGGATGGTTTGGCTAGCTTGGTGATGATCACCTTGCCTTTCTTCTTTAAAGGTTCTTCTTCCTTAGACTCTTCCTCATCCTCTGCTTCTTCACCTTGCTCATCCTCACCTTTTCCCTTAGTTAACAAAAGAGGTGAACTTGATTTTAGTTTTGCAATCCTTCTTTTCCCTTTGTTGACTGCTTGAGGGAGCTTTATTTCAAGTTCAATCCTAGCCTTTTCTTCATAATACATTTCAAAGTATGTAGCCTAAGGATCAACTAGTTCATTGATAAGAGCTTCAATGATATCCTTTGCTTCATCAATGTTGACCTCATTACCAAGAGGTTTTACCCACATAATTCTAGGCTTAACTACTTGAATATACACCTTATCACTATCCACCATGAAACATATATCATCTTTGTAGTCTTCAACTAGCTTCTTGGGAATTTTGAACCTGTTGTTCATTTTTTCCTTAAATACATTGAAGTAGTTGTCCATGATACTATTTTAGTTTTCACCCATCTCAATAATATACTCATTGATTTGATAGAGCATAGGCACATCCTTTCTCCATAATGCAGTGCCTTTAAAGGGAAAGAATTTTTGAACATAAAAGAATAGACAAGTCAACAAGGAACCAAACTTACATGGGTTATTCTTTGATGTTCTTATTCTTTCCATTTTCTTGTTGAACTATCTCAACAATAGCTCAGCAAGATCGTATGATAAATTGTTCTTAACCACCTTGTAAGCTAAGTCCATGGCTTCACATGACACACTATTTAGTCTTCTTGAACTACATATCTTGTGTGCAATGAAGTGAATACCAAACTTTAGTTTTGCATCAGTGACACTATTGATTTTCATTCCTCTGCCATCCTATTCAGCTAGGGTTTTCTTTTCTAGTTCTGTTCGACCTAGGGTTTTTGTCTCTTTGGCTTTGGCTAACATAGGGAAACCAGTGATTCGATGAATCATCTTCTTAGTTATTAGAATTGGTTGTTCTAGCCATAGCTACCCATTATGCACCCGACTAAGAATAAACCTAATCCATTTGATTTGAAATTATTGGGGCATGTGAGGGATATGTCTCAACCCTTTTGTTTTTAGATGTTGATGCTTAAGTTTTAGGATTCCATTCACACATAGCTGACCTAGGGAATCATCCATTTCTAGTGTACCAATCTCTTGAATAACACATTTGAAATGAGTTTGAATATCATTGATAAGAAGTGTCGTTGGAGGAATTTGGGATTGCACACCACTTGGATCTAGGGTTTCAAAAACCATAGGAGTGAGCTTGAAATTTTGCACCTTTCACTCAACTCCACGAACCAACATGTTAGATCCTTGCTTAACCTTACTGTTGCTGGATGCCATTTTCACTTGGTAGATTGAGAGAATTCAAAAGACTCTCAATGGAAATTGGCTCAAATCACTTTGATTGCATTGAAAATTGCTCTTTGCAATAGCACTCAAAATTTCATGGTAAGAAAAGATTTTGATTCCATGCCCTTTGTTAAAAACTTTCCATTAATAACTTGGTAAACATAGTTATCTTTATTACTCACAACCTTGCTTGGTAGAGTCTATGACCTAACCTCACTCAGTAAAGAAGTAACTTAGTAGACATTAGTATCTGTATTACTTTGTGATCCCTTTGTATCTGAATACATATTTGAATCTTTGTCACCTTTGAACTAGAACTAATTTGGATGTCATTTTTTATCGCCTAGTTCCAATTCTCCCTTGATAACTTAGAAATGGTAGAGTCACCCAATTCTTGAGTGACTTGACCATCATTTCCTGGACTTTTATCCTTGATAGACTTAGGAACCCACTTCTGTCTCATCTATTTTTAGATGTTATTAGCTTTTCCCTTCTTCTCATTTTCAATTCTACCAGTATTCATGCAGTTCTTGGCAAGATGACCTAGTTCTCTAGAAATGAAACATCTTTTAGTGGTATCTCTTTTCCTCATATGATGTTTAACACAATTCATAACAATGTGCCCAAATTCTCCATAGTAATGACATCTACACCAAGTGTTGTAGTCCCATTCAAATCTTGCTTTCACAATTTTCTCTACTGGATTCAATACCTTGGTTTTGCATTCTGATGACTTGTGTCCATGTTACTTGCATATGTGACATTTTCCTTCAAATCTTGGTTTCTCTTTGCATTGATTAGCCTTATGACCATGCTATTTGCAATTGTAGCATTTTCCATTGAATTTTTCTTTTCCATTACTCCAACACTTGTTTGATGTATGACTTGTCTTACCACAGTGACTACAAATAGGTCTTTGGTTCTTTTGAACTCCTTGCTTGGATTATTCTCCTTCCTTTGTATATCCAATTCATGCTTTTCCTTTTTTCCTATAGAGGTTTTGTTCATTCAATTGATTCATGTCTACTTGAGATTTCATCATTCTTTCATTAATTTGCATCTTAGAGTTTAGATCATTCCTCAATCTTTCATTGATTTGTCTTTCAGATTTTAGATCATTTCCCATTCTTTCATTGATTTACCTTTTAGAATTTAGATCATTCCTCATTCTTTCATTTTCAAATCTTAGGCTCATGATTTCTTCATTTGCACTAGAGAGTTGATCAATAAGGTCTACTTGCTGAAGGGATTGGTTTTGGATTTCATTGTTCCTTCCATCTATCTTTTCTTTTATCTTGCTTCTCTACTCCAAGACTTCACATAACCTTTCTAACTAAATTTATTGTTCTCCTCTTAGCTTTCTTACTTCTTCTTATAGGGAACCATTATTTTCTAGAAATTCTTTGATTACTTCATTGGCTTCAACTGAATTTCTTGAATGAAGGTCTTCAATTCTTTCTTCAATGTAGAGTTGATCATTCATTTGAATTGCAAGTTCTTTTCTTCTTTTCAAGGATTGAGAAAGCTGGTCCTTTGCTTTCTTGAGTTGGGCAATGACCATTTCTAAATCCAACTTTCCATTGTCAATGGCTTTTTCAAGTTTGAATATCTCCATGGCCGTGATCTTTTCTCAAGCTATTAAGGTTTCTCCTTGAGAACAAAAATACTCTGATACCAATTGTTGGAAATATTTAAGACTAATCTAAGTTACTGAGAGGGGAGGGGTGAATTAGTAGCTTCTAAAATTTCAACAATTTCAACCATTCAATTAGCATTTAATCCATAATATAAATTCTAATCTAATTGCATGCATAAAAAACTAAAAACATTCATAACACTGAGACACAAAGATTTGGCGACCTAGTAACCTTCCAAATAGAAAGTAAAACTAGGGTGGGGATGATACCCACAACTTTAGTACTGCACTATAAAGTTAGCCTATTAAAGCTTACAATGATCACTTCTGATGATTTGCCTTGTTAGGAGCAATCAAGACTGCTAGGTCCACCTTGTGAAAGGATTTACAAACATATAATTAAGCATGCACTGAGTAAAGAGATTTGCAAAAGACTATTAGGTCTACCTTGTGAAATGATTTGACTAATCCACCTATTAGAATGAAGTAGTAGTAGATCTATGATCTCCAACTTAGTTTGCTAAATGAGATTCCTTTGTGTATTGATCACCTTTCTGTGATAGATATGTCTCTACTACTCCTTATGTTGCTATAGCCTCTATAATTCACTCCTTTTGCTTTTCTTTGATGTAATTCACATTCACATCTTCATATTTTCACACATAATACATCTGTGCATTGGATATGATACAATACATTCCATATATATCAATCCAATTTTACAAATTACAAAGTTAGCCATCATACAAGTTACCACAAATGTTAGAAAGTCGGCCCATATAAAAAAATTCAGGTTTTGAAGATGGACTTAGTGAGATTCTAATACTCAACATCCACTGTCAACACTCAACATCGTCATGCATTCAGTAGATGTAGAAGCTTGGTCCATACTGATCACTTCTATGTAGTCCTGAACTCAGTCTGCACTGGTGAGTCAGTAGATATTATGAAACTCATCATATAAATTGAGTCCCTTGATTTAGTACACTGTATGACTTGGTAAACATTTTCACCTCGAGCTTGGTATAAACTGATTCTCTTAGTTAACAATGGGAAGCTTGGTTAACACTGGACTCTCATCACATACATTACGAACTTGGTGAACACAACACTGCTCGGTAACAATTGATAAACTCGATATCAACTGAAATGCACAGTTTACACTACTAGTCTTCACATTAATTGAATATGCTTGGTAACCACTGGCATGTGTCCAAAGGACTTGGTAGCAACTGTAGAACTTGGTAAACAACTGAATTACATGGCAAACACTAAGAACTATACAATGAGCTCGGTAGCTATATACAATCTTAATAAGTGTGTGTTACTAATAACAAACTTGACTGATATGTCAATAGTATATATATATCAAGATTATATTTAAAGAGTCTCATTATTCATTAACCAAGAAATGTAGAGCTAAAGAAATGAAGAGAAGACAACATTGGGTACTATGCATTAAATGAGAGAAAGATAAACTTTACAAATCATATGCTAAGTCACTTCAAAGCCAACAGACAATATAAAAGAAACTTTTAGCGATAAAAAATATGACCAATGACTGACTATTATGTAAAACACAGATATCATAATCATATCATCACAAGCTCATGGACATGGACCTGGTCAAGAGGATACACATTTAAGACTATATCATCATAAAGGTTCAACAATTATAATTAGAAAATATATATGAGTTTTGAACATACAATAATTATCTTAAGTATCAAAGAATGAATACAGGTGGTTAAGTAAAGGAGAAGAGTGAACATGAGAACAATAATATAAAATTGTCAATAATAATCATGAAGAAATAATGTCCCTTATGATGATTGAGAATTGAAATCACATATTGTTGAGATAATGAGTGTTGGACACAGTACATAATATTGTTATATTATATTATTTTACTTTATGTAATATTGTACCTAGATGGATGTACAACATTTAAAGATTCCCATGGGATATACTTGATAAGTTTTATTGTAACATTGTGATAATATTTCATGTAATTATTTAATATTGGGGAAAAGCATTAAATTTCCAATATTAAAAGTGGGGTCAATGGGTTAGGTAGCACATGGTTTTAGCACATTATTTATGTAATACCACTTGATGGTTCTATGGGACTTGCTACTATATAAGTAGCCACAAGGGTAGTTGTTGTGTGAGTGATAAGGTGAAGAAAAAAGGCAAGAGTCGAACAAGACAAATCTTGACAGGTTAGCCAAGGGATCATTTGTGAAAGTTGGAAGCATGGCATGAGATGTGTGGATTCATGCTTATTCATATAGATTGCTTGGTAGTGGCTATGGCTTTGAAGGCTTCTATGGTTGTATCACAATGGTGTTTTTGTTGAATAATACATGATGATGGATGCTTTTGGACGCTAGGTTTTTTTTCTCAATGAGGGTCTCCTAGGGTATATCTTGTGTCATATTCTTGTGGGTATGTTGCCTATTCTCTTGCATGTGGATTTTAATTGCATATTTATTTTAGATCTATTATGGATTATGTGGAAAAGAATATATTATTTGTTGCAAGTTTCCTTACACATGGTATCAGAGCTATGGTTTTATAATTGTAACCTTAGATTAGATCCATGGGAATGCATGAGAGGATAAAAGAAAGTGCAAGATATATGAGTTATTTATTGTAGATTTGAGAGTTTTGGGTTTGCTGTAATGATGGGATGTTAGCAAATTTTGGGCATGTGAAATTGTTGGACAAAAGAATTTTTTGGATGTTTCATTTAAATGGGGGTTTTAGGGGGGAGCTTACAGAAATGATCTCCTAGGTAAAAACAAACCTCACCATTAGATCTAGATCAATGTTTGCATAAATTTTGATATATAATATGCCTAATTTGGCCATGTTTAGAGGAAATGAAAGAGTTTTTTTAGTTTCAGCCCATGATGATTGTCAAATTTAATCCTGTCAGAATTTTTGTAAAAAAAAAATCGCAGTGAAAATGGTAAAAAGATTATCTTAGTAAAATGACCATAACTTTGTCTCAAGATATTAGATTTTAGACTTCTTATAGGCATTGGAAAGATAATTCAAAGCACTACAACTTTGTATAGGTTTGGTTCTATGATTTTGACATTTTTTAAAGTTTTAAGAGCCTAAAAGTTAGATGTTGTTTATTTGGAGCACAGATTAGGGCATAACTTGGGCATACAAAGTCAAATTTTTGACTTCAAATAGTCAATGGAAATATCTTGGAGAGCTCTACATATTGGTTCAAATTTGGTGCAGATTTGGCATGATTTATTTAGTGATATATTGATCTAAATAGTTTATGGTATGTTTTAGCTATAGAAACATTGTGAGTTTATGGTATTGGAGATTTAAGATTTGATGTCATTGTATACTCAATCCATATTTCAGATTGGTCTCATGATGATATAGTTATTAGTATTTGGTTTGGATATGTATGATGACTTGTTGGGTCTACAAGTTGTGTAATATTTTTAGCGGTCTATATTTACAGGTTGCATTTATAGCTTGGTTATGGATTGCCTTTGCCCATTGATCTTTCATTATTGATGCATATTCAGATTAGTGATTTGGATTTGAGTTGTCTATGCCCTAAGTCACATGATTGACTAATTTTTCTTCATGTAGAAGGGATGAAATTTTGTTACCAGTTACAGTCGTGGTGGAGGATTGTGTTTGACTATTTTATGTTGACAGGTTGGATAGATTGAGAGTCAGATGCTCAGTTCATGGATGTGATCATGGTGTCTTGGATTTTGGCATGACATGATTGGATATACAGGTACATCCTTGATGTTTATTGTCTTGGATTCTTGATTTGGTTATGGTAGTATATCTTGTTGGTTGAGGATCATGATCATTTGGTTTCTTTTGAGGAGCTCATGATGTGCACTTTGAGTTCTTTGATTATTTGATTCCTTGGTTGATTCTCATGGTTAGAGGATGGTTTTTCATCATGATGTCATGGATAGCTTAGATACATAGTTTAGTGGGAGCTTGTGATAGTGATGGGGTGATAGTGCAGGAATAGTTCTTGGTTTGGTTTGTATCTTCTTCATTCAGAGATCTTAGTTTCACTTGGTATTGAAACTTTGGTTGTGTGAGTGTAGACTTGGAGGATCTTCATGTAGGAGATGGATTTTATGATGTCATAGGTGACTTGGTACCATGATTGAGTGGGAGTTGTTGCCACTAATTTACTTATTGAGTGTTTACAAATGTTGGAGGTTTGTCTTAGATCCTATTGCTGCAGAAGCATCTTTGACATTTGCATGGTGCACTTGTTATCTTCATGGTGTGTGAAGATGATTAAATCTTGAGGAATCATAGGGTTCTTGGTTATATTAATGGTGTGTGGAGATTTTTTTCTTCATGGTGTGTGGATATGGTTACATCTAGAGGACTAATGGGGTTCTTGGTGAAGGTGAGGTTTATGTTTTCATTTGGTATGTTATCCTTGGTATGAGGATGGTTACATTTTTATGTCATGGTATACTCTTGATACACATTTAGAGTTGTTAATTTTTATAGATGTTCATATGGAGCATGTTATCTCTTTGGTTGAGATGGTAAGATCATTTTTTCATCTTTATGTTCCTAAGGCCATGGTTGGAACTTCGATATTGATCTTGGTTTGGTTTTTTAGTATTGGGTACATTGATTATAAGCTCGATACTTCATGATATTTCTATGTTGCATTTTGATTTGGCATGGATTGATTGGTTACATGTGCTCTTGGATACTTAGAAATGGTGGTGATGCTGATTTCTCTTGGATTAGAGAAATATTTGTTGGAATAGTTGATGGTTTCAACAGGAAGTCCGAGGGGCATTCACCTGATATGGACTTGAGAGGAGATTTTTCTTAGATGAGTCTTGGTTGGAGACTTAGATATCTTGATGAGCATTCTCATTCCCCACTCTTGGTCTACTCGACGGTTTACAAATTGAGAGGTACATTCCATTATTTTTCTCAATAGTATTATGTTTATGCTTGTCTTTCATGGATATGGATCTTGAGCTACGATACATGAGTTAGTTCTGGAGGGTTCATTTGAGAGATGGTTTAGCATTGGTTATCTCCATGTACATATTTTTTTATGCTAGTTGAGTTTGGGAGATGGATTTATATTGGGCATATTCCTTGGTTTAGGAATGGTTTATGAGTTTGATCTTCTTGTGAAAGGCTTACATCCATGATTGGTTATATGGTTTGGGTGTTTTTGAGGCTTCTTGTTGGGGTTTTATGGAGGAGATCATACTTACATAGTTTACATCTAGAGGTGTGTGTAGAAGGACATGATACAAGTTATGATTTGCATGGTTTCACTCTAGTCTTGGTTATCTTCTTGGATGTTCAATTTCACTTACACTGAATTTTAGATTGGTTAAAAATTGTGATCACTGGTTTGTGCTCATGTATGTCATGTGAGAGATGACATGGTTATTCCTTTATCTCTTTCCTCTATTGGTTGTGGAGAGCTTGGGAGATTGTTGGAGACTTGTTATGAGATTTTTTCTTGCAAGATATTGGTTTATGTATTGTGGATGTCCTTGAGACTACATGGATTCACTTCTTTGAGATATTGTAAGTGGATTGGTTATAGATTTGACATTATCTTTTATAGTGGGAGCTTCTTGGTATATATGTGGCAAGTATTGCTCTTGAGACTTGTGATTGCAAGTTACCAATTGGATATGTTCATGATGTGAGATTCACTTGATATTGTAGACACCTAAAAATCCTTTAAAAAATAAAGTATTTTTATTTTTTGAAAAAATCTCTGATGACATCATCATTTATTAATTAATTATTTAATTAATTAATTAATTAATTAATTAATTTTTATGCCATTAAATCCCTTTACCTTAATTAAAAATATTTAATTAAGGAATCCCTCGCAAAAATGTTTAAATTTTATTTAAACATTATTTCCTTATTTATTAATTATTTAATTAATAAATTGACCAAAAATCCTAAAATAAATAAAAAATTTATTTTTTGCCCAAAACTTGGCCAATTTTCTTATGACCAATAACCTCTTCCAAAATCTTCTAATCCTTCTTTAATTTCGATTAAAGGCTAATCCCATCATTTCCTACCCCTAATCCCAACTCAAAATATTTAATCAAGATTAAATATTAATCCTCATGTTTATTAAAAATATTTTAATAAATATCTCCTCAACCCAAACTCTTGAAATAAATAAAACTTTATTTATTTCATAAAATCTTATCCTAGGAGGTTCTAGACTCTTCTAGAAAGTCTTCATCCTCATCCTAGGAAATTCTAGACTATTCTAGAAAGTCTTTATCCTCATCCAAAGTCTAGACTCTTCTAGAAGATGTCTTTAAACCTAATCCTAATCCCTTCCTAACCTTGTCACATTCCCTAAACAAGGATTAAAACTTACTAACCCAAGCCAAAGTTAACAAATATCTCCTCCTTCACCCACCCTCATTAAATGCCATCCACTTGCCTAGTCCTAAGCCATCTCTAACCCTTCTTCTAATCATTTTTACAACCCTAAGCAAGCTTAAAACCCCCCTAAACCCTCAAATTCGAATTTCATGGTATCTCTCACAAATATCTTCAACCACAAAACTTTATAAAGCCCACAAAGTCATAAATGTTCTTACAAAGCACTTATGAAGGGTCTTTATGAAGATTTTATCTCTTGAGCCTCCTTTGTTGACTCATCCTTACCCTTTCCTCCATCCTCTCACCTTGTGACATGTGTCACTCCCTGATTGGTTGTAAGAAAGCACAATCCATGTGGTCTCCTCTCATGCAATCTAAGCCCTCCATGAGCTTTTTCCCATCCTTGCATCTTAGCCCTCAATCCCTCAAGCCCTTTGCCTATTTAAGGAATCCTCTCCCAAGCCATTTTAACACAATCCATGAAGTAAAGTTATAATGCTATTTTGAGAGCCAAATCCATACTAAAGCCATCTATCCACACCAAAAATCCACAATCATCCATTGAAGCCTTTGGAAGCATATTGAGCATACATCCTATCCATTTATATAAAGCTACTCAACAAGAGAGCTTCTTATTGAGAGAGTCCATTAATGGCTCATATTCTCAATTGAGAGCTCATCTTAGTCTATCTTGAAGTTTATGAATTTTGTTTAGTTTGTAGAAGCTTTATTTAAATTTGGTTTCTATTAGCATACTAACATTGCTCATATACAGGTATACCTTTAGAGGTATGGATAGTTGGATGGGTTTGGCACTTGCTGTGGGTGCTATTTCAGCTATAGATATTTTGACAACTATAGATACATGTTATTACCTTTGGATTGTGCTTGAAATTTTAATTGGTACATGATTTTATGATCTTCTAATGTGACAGGTTGGATGACTTTCTCTTTGCATGGCTTCTATGTATGTCTAGTGGCAGTGGTATAATAGGAGGCGAGAGCATTCATTTTTGAGATGCTAGATACTTTGATTTTTTTGTAAGTACTAGGATAGAGCATATGTTATACTTTGATCCATGATGGTGGATGTGCGAGGAGGGATTGTTCCCTTGTTCATTTATGTTGCTATAGATTGGCCCTATGTAATGTATACAACAAGTGGGAGATTGTTGAGATAATGGGTGTTGCACACATTACATAATATTGTTATATTGTATTGTTTTACTTTATGTAATGTTGTACCTAGATGGATGCACAACATGTAAAGATTCCCATGAGATATACTTGATTAGTTGTATTCTAACATTGTGATAATATTTCATGTAATTATTTAATATTTGAGAAAAGCATTAAATTTCAATATTAAATGTGGGGCAATGGGTTAGGTAGCACATGGTTTATGTAATACCACTTGGTGGTTTTGTGGGACTTGCTACTATATAAGCAGGCACAAGGGTAGTTTTTGTGTGAGTGACAAGGTGAAAAAAAAAGGAAAGAGTCAAGTAGGACAAAGATTGACAGGTTAGCCAAGGGAGCATTTGTGAAGGTTGGAAGCATGGCATGGGATGTGTGGATTCATGGTTGTTCACATAGATTTCTTGGCAGTGGCTATAGATTTGAAGGCTTCCATGGTTGTATTGCAATGGTGTTTTTGCTGAATAATACATGATGATGGATGCTTTTGGAGGCTTGGGTTTTTTCCTCAATGAGGGTTTCCTAGGGTATATCTTGTGTCACATTTTTGTGGGTATGCTTTCTATTCTCTTGCATGTGGATTTTAATTCCATATTTGTTTCAGATCTATTATGGGTTATATGGAAAATGTTATATTATTTGTTGCAAGTTTCCTTACACATACTTGTAGGATGTACACTGGTACCCTTGTCACGTGGAAGAACTTGATGTGGTCTCAAAAAATCCTATAACAAAATATACATATTGTGGTTCATGATCCATAAATTAGTATAAAACATAAAGCTTTATTGAACTATTGTCCTATCAAAAGACTCATTTTAAACAATGTGCTCTACGATAAAATTAATTTCTTATGGCCTCTTTTTCTTATGTTGGATTTGGATCCATGACAAGCCCAAGAATTTGTAGATTGGCATTCTTTAGGGTCTTTTTACATAGGCTAGTAAGGTCGCCTCTATATGTCATGTCATCGTCACATAATACAGTGGCTACCATATCAACAAGTAATTGTTGTTGTGCAATTTGTTCCTTTCCCTATGAATCAAATTGTGACAAAAAAAATCAATAAAAAAATCAAAACAAGTCCAAAACTTTCACAAAAGTAGCATAATATTATTACATTTTGTAAAATTAAAATTTGATTAATTTTTATATAGAAGGTTTACCTACGCTAGAGAAGGGGTGGGAGAAACATCCCTACCTTTTTCATCTGATGGCTGGTCCATGTCGCCCTATGAAAAGAATATATATAAAAACATCAACATAATCAAAGGAATAGTCCACTAAGCAAAAAAACTTATTAAGAGTTCTAATTGGAAGTAATTAGTTTAAATTATATATATAGGTTACTTACAAGTCCCATGATAGTAACTTTCTTTGTATATATGTGATTTAAATTATAATCCATTAGCAACTCCTCCCCTAAACTTATTGATTTTATCACACATAAAAAAACATGATTTCCCTCACACACCTTGAAAATGCAATTGGGTCACTTATTAGCTAACCCAGGGCATGAACTATTTATAAAACCTACAAGTTCCCTAATGCTTTTGGCCTTCCATCAATGTACATAGCAAGTCTTTTACTTTGATCATTTTCTTTTCATTGTAGATAATTTTCTAATAGTGCATACCTATGCATATTTTTTTTATATTGAACTATTCGCATCAAGATTTTGTAATTGTAACAAGGTCCTACATAATCCATCAATTCAACAACCTTGTTATAACTAACTTTTATGCCAACCATGGAAAATAGGCCCAAACCATGTAATGATGATGGAGCTATGTGATATATCCTCTCGTTACCAAAAAAAATTAGTGTTAAATGGAGGTAATTCCTTGGGTACCCATTCTTTGTCAAGATGTGTGTACCTCAAGGGAACATTGATGTTGTACTTTGTCTCATCATAATAAGAACATGACCCCCCTTGAGCAAGAGAAAATTGCATGCATTTATTGAATTTTATTCTAATCTTTTTCCCTCTAGTTTTTCTCTCTTTCATAGACCTACTACATGTCTCACTATCCTCTTCCATTCCAACATTTCCCTCACTTGAGGAAGACAAATATGACAGATATCTATTTGGTGGTACTTGGAGCCCATCAAATGAGAGATATAGTTGAAGGAATGAAATATCAGGATATACAATGAGGCTAATATTGATAAAGTTTGCTTAAAGTTAATGTCAAAAGTAAAGAGAAAGCAAGCATGTAATAAACTTATACCTCCTAATCCATGTCACTTTGTATGATCCTCGTTAAAGGGGTATACTTGTTTCCTGCAAATGTAAATCATTTGTCTTAAGTTAGTTACAAATTACATGATACTTATGTTACAAATTATGCATAGAATATAACATGAACAATAAGAATACATTGCAAAAAACTTAACATTTTATATTTTTCAATTGCTTACCTCTACAAAAAACATATTATAAGTAATCAACACCTAATACATTTCTATTGATCATCTTCTTTTCCCATCTCATCATGAACATCATCATTATCGCCATCATCATCCAAATTGTCAGAATGACAATCGTCATCATCATCATTATCATCACTAACCCCATCACCACCACCATCATCTTCACCACCACCACCACCATCATCATCATCCAATGCCATCACCATCATCATGAACATCTTTTCCATCATCATCATCATCATCATCCTCATCTCCTTCTTCATCTTTTTCGTCATCATCAACATCATCATCTCTTCCTTCATCTTTTCCATTGTCATCATCATCTCTATTGGAATTACAATAGGAAAGGTAAACTCAAAGGGGGGGTGTGTGAATCAGTGTTTTAAACTTTAACCCATAAAAATATTCACCATATATCCATCTCACAATTTAACAAGTAAAATGAAAATACCATGTAAATCATATACATCCAAAGTATGTAAACAAGTAAGAATTCACACATATATGACACAAGATATGATTACCTAGAAACCCTCCAAAGAAGGTAAAACTAGGGTGATGACACCCACAAATCTTTACTACTATAGTAATAAAGTGTATCCATCGAAGGTTACAATGTTTGATCACGAAACATGATCTACCCTATGAAAGGACTTCCCTATTAAAAGCTTACAAAAACTATTAGATCTTACCCTGTTAAAGGATTTCAACACCCTATTAGAAGTGTTCTTGGTTAAAGGACTTCAACTCAAAATTAAGTAAGCACCTTGTTAGAGGATTTTAATACAACCTGTTAGGACTACTTTGTTAAGATATTTAATTGATTCACCTATTAGAATGTCTCAACAATGATCTTGGGATTAGCACTCTATTGCTTGATGTCAAATCACCTCTATCATATTGTGTACTTGAGCCTTCTTGATCAGATGTCTCTCTAATGTTCACTATTTCCTTCCTCTATTCTCCTTTAACTAATTCTGTAATGCAATTTAAAGCATAGTACCTTGGTCACCACGAATGTCCTATTTGTGCATGCAAACTCTCCTCTCTCTCTGATCCTTTGTAAAAAGTTTAGGGTTTTTCCTCCTTAAGAAGACCTATGCAACTTAGGGTTAGGTATGAATCAATGACTGTGAGTCATCCATATTGCCAATTAAACCTTCCCTTTACCTGATTGGATACATGTAATACATAGGGATTCCCACTCAAGATTCAACCTTATCAACAAAAGATCATAATTCAACCCTTAAGTTGGCTCAACAATGGTTTACATAGTAGTTTGTGCCAATACAAACAACTATGTCAAAACTATGTGACTTATTATTTAAAGTCTTTGCTGCTCAACACTAACTATACTTCAATGTCATCACTTGACAATTGAATGACTTCTCATGCACTGCTTGCTTGGCTCCTAAATCACTCAACACATACTATCTGCTCGACACTTGAATGACTAGGCATATGAATGACTTGACACTCATTGTATACTCGACATGCTCTAGCTTATATGTTGTGCTCAACATATGTTACTTTTTTGGCATGAACTAAGTAAATGACTTAAGTGTATAGACACTCACTTGTCAAAACCAATTTGAGATTAACAATTTCCCCTTGTGACATGAGTGTCAAAAACACTTGGTCATACATTAATAATCTTATTCGTATGAGCATAACATAGATTTCTATTTAGATTCTATACAAAATTTCAAAATATCAAAATTTTGCATCATGAATTATACCTCAAAATTTTATAACTCCCCTTGAGTTGTTTGATCATTTCTGAACTATACTCTATATCTAAATTTGTTTCCTACTGAGTAGATTTGCATCAACTGATACCCTTTCTCTATTCCTGTCTGAACTAATGTTTGCATTTTGTTGTTCTCTTACTCTCCCTTTGTTCTTAATCCCCCTTTGATAGATATCTCTTTGTTATATTTTCTTGCTCCCCCATGGCTCTTACTCCAATTTCTCTTATTCCCCCTTTTTGACACTGATGTCAATGGGTTAGACACTAATAATGTATTTGTCCAAAAATATTTATGAACCACAAGTACAATTTTAAGAGTTGCATCCCAATTATCACAAGCTACCTCCAAAGACTTAATTTGGATGGCTAGCTTGGTAGCAAGGTGGACTAAGTTGTCTAATGTAGAAAGATTAGGGTCTTTCTTCATAAGTGTTTCTATATAACCTAGTTCCTTGTGTAAAATCTCCATGTGAGGAGTTAATGTCGACTGAATGCTAATCAATGTAGCCCTTATTTTGGTTTCATCTACTTGTAATGATGTTGAATTTGGGATTGCAATAGGATCCTAATGTGTTTCTCATTTTGAGTTGGAGACTTGGGCAATGTTGCACTGGATGACTACATTTGGCTCTCCAAACTCAAGATGTGATTCCTTATCTCTTATGTGAAGAATGTAGGATTACATAGTTTTGTGTATAGAGAGAAAATGTTCTTTAGTACCTTCTCCATACTATCTATCTTAGTTGCTAGTGCAACCTATGTTAGTGAAATATCACTAGATATTTTCTCATTTACCTTGTTTTGAAACTTCTTTTCAGACCATTATAATAGTTTGACATTAGTATCCAAGTCTATGTCACTAACTCTTTCCACTATATTTGTCAATTGTTCAATGATTGGCTTGGTTTCATTTGGAGTAGGTAGACTGAATGCATCTAAGCACATTCTTTGATATCAATCAAAGATTTCTTCTGCCTATGCTCCCTTTTGAGAAGCTCCTGGTGTTTCTTCTTTTCTAGGGCATCTTGTAGTATACACATCTGCTCAATTATGATTGCTACATAATCAAATTTAGGCAAAAAAATCTCTTCATCTAGGCTAACATCTCCATAAGTAATTACCTCTTCTACCTTAGATGAGCTAGGACTCGGCACTAAAAATTGTAATGGAGTTTCTTATGTGTTCGACCTCTAAAGAGCTTGACTGAAAGGAGTGCTAGATTGAGGCAATGTCACCAGTGTTTGGATTGCTAATGCTCCTTTGGCTTGGGTGTCAAACTTGTCTCTTTAGACTTGTCCTTTTTTGCCTCTGTAGTTTTAGTTGCACCTTAATCTTGGGCTAGAGGTGTAGGTGTATCTACCTAACCTATTAGGCTTTGAGTCCCATCATTATTTGGTGTTTCCACCTTGTCTTCTCCAACTATCTCAACCTTATTTTTTTTAGGTTCTTGTGCATTTTTTGAGATTGGAGTGTCTTGCATGAGTGTACTAATAGTGAAACCTATTTTCTCCTTCCTTTGATACAACTATGGGTTGTGAAGGTTGTACACTTATGACTTGAGGAGTGATTATAGGTATTTCTTGTGTTTTCACTTCGTCCCCTGTAGTTATAGTCTTTGTCTTCTAAATTTCTCTACATTCACCAGTACAGGGTTGTCACATAATTTGGCCTAAAGAGTGGACTGGACAAGTATCTTTTTCAAATCTTCCTCTATAAGGGGATTGATGTTCTAATTAGTAGTATCAAAAACATGCTTTACTTTGATAGTTTCAATGTTTATAGTTGTCAGCTATAGAGGGCTGGCACTCAACATTTGTGTATCTTGTACACTATGTTTTATTTGCTACTCTTCCTCAGTTGGTGCTTGATTATCAATATTAGTATCAGTGCCTCCCTTAATTGTTCCTTGTTCATTATCATCTTCTTCATATTCTTCTACCTCAATAGGTGTCTTGTCATCTTCTTTTGATGTTGTCAGTCCATATGTTAACTTCCACATTTGTTTAGACATTTAGCCTTACTAATTTCTAGCATAACTTGAGCAAGGGATGTCTCCCTAAACTATCTTTCAATGTTTAAATAAGAATGCCATTTTTGCTCAACCCTATCATATAAAATTTTAGGTATGGATTTGGAAATTTCTAGAGGAACCTTTTTAAATGTAGCCATCATGGCATATACTACCTCTTCTACATGGTTCTTCTTAATCTTACCAAGATTATCAAACTCAATGTGAGAGAAACCTGACAAATCAACATTATTTGTAACATTCTCACATAAATTGTCTAGATCTAAGGATGGACTATGACTCACCACTTGGAATTGGTTGTTGTCATCTGATTTAGTCTTCTCCTCATTAGATTTATCTTGGCAAACATACTTCTTCCTCGGTCTCTTCTATGCTCTAGCTTCCTTCTCTTTAGGCTTGGCTACTTCTTTAGCCTTCTGTGTAGTGACTCTTGTACTAGCTTTTGTGGTATGTGTTGTAGGTTTGGGCTGATTAGGTTTTGCAACCTTCTTTGGTTTTCTCACTAGTTGAGTCTTTGCCTTTCTTTTCTTCTTATCAGTAGTTATAGGTGCTTCATTGGCTTCTTCTTCCTTGGCATCTTCTATAGTTTCTACTTCCTCCTCTTTCTGATCTTCTCTCTAACCTTGTGTTAGTGCCAGTGGTACTTGAGCCTATGTGTCCTCTTCTTATTCTTTATCATCTTCCTCTTCTTCTTCCTTGGCTCCTTCACCAAATTTTTCTTTCAATTTCTAAAACAATTTGTTCTTCTTTCTTATTGCTGAAGTAGTTGATGGAGACACAACCCAAGCACAAAATGGACCCAACAAGAAAGGGAAAATTTAATTGACTATGAAAATATGCTAGTACACTTAGTGTAGAGAAACAAACTCCAAAACATGTGCTATGGTCTTACAATAGCATAAATCTAGAGATAAATTCTTCTCCCAGTACCTTCTCTCAAACTCCACTCCGAACTACCTTTTACAATGCCATAAATGTTCTTAAATAGACCCTAGAAGGTTAAGGATTAGGAATAAATTCTAGAAAGTGCTATTTGGCATCCACTGACCAAATAGAAGGCTCTAGAAGTTGCATTAGAAGTTGGCACAAAATTAGAAGAATCCAGAAATGGTAACCAAACTTTTGGGAGACATAACTTTTGAACTATAGCTCCGATTAACAAACCATTTACATTTTCGAAAAGCTCTTGAAGCACTCTATAGCCCTATGGACAAGCTACACTCATCCCCCATTTTTTGGACCTATTTTAGGTCATTTAATGCCCCTAACTTGAATTTGAAGCATTCTTAGGATGTCTCCAGAAATCAAAAAACTGTGATAACTTTCAAATTGTGCGGCCTTTTGACCTGATTCTTTTTTTGGAGTGCTCTAAATTACAATGAAAATTATTCGACCAATTTACACCTTCTAGTTCACCAAAATGATGGCTCAATTACATACTCCTATTTTTTTGGCATTTACACGTATCCCAATGTGATTAAAAACTCTAACCCAGAACACTAATAGTGAAACTGTGAGAGTTGGAACCTTTATTTGACCCAAATGGGTATCTAGAAATGAAAACACATGAATAGAAACTTAGTCTAAGTACATTTTTTTGGATGACACAGGATTGCCCTTATACCTCTGGATGCTCTTGCATCAGTAGTCTTCAATTCCATTATGATTTTTGATTTGGCCAAGTCATGATTACCAAGTGCTTTGGCTTCCTTATCCACTTCTTCTACAAGTAATGTTGCGATTGTTGCAGAGGCCTCATAAACATTGATCTCATAACTCAATGGCTTTAGCCATCTTACTCTAGGGATTGCTACTTGTACATATGTGAAATCAGTATCAACTACGAAGAAAAAATCATTAAAATGTTTCTCCACTAATGAGATTGGTATCCTTAGTCTTTTCTTCATTGTTTGCTTAAAATCTTCAAAATAACTAGTCATCATTGAATCAAAGTTATCACCTAATTGCTCAATAAATTCTCCTATTTGAACTGTAATTGATCTATTCACCTTGCATGCAAACTCACCAAATGTAGGAAATGTATTATGCACATAGAAGAAAATACATACCAGAATAGACTTAAATTTACATTGTACACTCTTGGTTTTCCTTATGACTCCCAAATTCTCAATCAATTGTTACAACTGCAACTCAGCAAGATCATAAGTATAATCCTTCTTCACAAATTTGTAGCCCATATCCATTGTAATGCAAAGTACACTATTTAATCTACTAGATTGATAAAACTTGTGTGCTATTACCCTTATTACAAAAGCTATTAGGGGATTTGTGATAGTATCAATGGTCATTCCCCTTTTGTTCCATACAACCCCTGTGTTCTTTTCAATAACTTCCTTTGATTTACATCTCATGGTCTTTGGTCGGTCTAAGGTTGGATAGCCTGTTATCTTGTGAACAACCTTCATTGAGATTTTACTAGCCCATTTTCTAACCATATAGAGCTATCATGAATTCTAATTAAAACAATCTTAATCCACTCTATTTTGAAGACATTGGAGAAATCTAGGGCATGAGTTAACTTGAATTCTTCCTTAGACACTTTGTTTTCACATAGTTTCCCATGTACTTAATTTATTTCCATATCTCCTATGCTTCTAATCGCAAATGTGTAATAATTCCTAACATCTTGAATCATCAAGAATTGTAGTGGTATTATAGAAAATGCACCAAAGGGATCCTTCTTATAAGCTATATATGGGATAACCTTGAAAATAGGTAGTTTGATTTCATTTCTAATCAATTGAACATTTAAAACCTCTTTTCCTTGTACATGTTTTTCTTTAGAATAGCTAGGCACCATTACATATATCTAGGGTTTGCAAAATTTGAAACTGCATAGCTTAGCACATAGGAAATACCTTATAAATCTTTCTAAAATGGTGTCAAATAGCTATTTAAATCTCTTACAAATTCTCAAATCAAATTCTCGAGATTGCCTTTAGCTCTTTGTGTTCTTCCTCAAATTTGAATGATGTCAAATGAACAAGAAATTGATCAAATAGCCCTTAAAATATAAAATTTAATGCTAAGTCCTTACACAATTGTAAGCTTGGCATCAATTGAATTTTTGGTTCACTCAGCATCCACTCATCTTTTCATGTGTTTAGCAACCACTACAAGATCTACATCCATTAAAATTTTACTCAGAAACCATATGAAACTTTTTCATGCTTAGAAGTAACATGAAAAACTAACAAAACTTGAAGATTTATCCTTGATTTCTAACAACACTTTGCATCTTTATTCATGCATATGTAATCTTTTCAAAACTAAATCCTTGGAACTTATGTATGGTATATCTTTTAAATATCAATCCCACATTCCTCTTGATTTCTTAATTTGATGAGATGTGATCACCTAACCCATTGGGTGAAATGATCCCATCTATAGTTGATGTGATGAAATCTTTCTTTCTCTTCCATGTCTTGTTTATCTCATCTCTAACATTTTCAATATCTCTCTTTCCTTTTCCTTTTTTGAACTCACAACTTGGTACCTTTGACGTTGTTGGGCAATATATGCTAATGTGACCATTCTTCAAACAACTAAAACATGTGGTTTGACTCAACCACATTTTGTAATCACTTCTGAAATGTGTTCTAATACAATTCTTAGGAACATGTCCATATTCTTGATAGTAGTGACAAATATACCTTGTATTATAATACAATTTATAAGAGTTGCCATTGTTCTTGACCTTTGTTAGCTTGTTTGATGACCACTTGGGTTTGGATCTACATTCAAAAGCTCTGTGTCCATACTTCTGATAGTTATAAAAATATCCTTCTAATATTTGAGTGTGCATGGTCTTGGTTCTACATTCATGTGTCTGGTGACCTTGTTTGTTGCACTTATGGTAGTGACCCATGTTCTCCTACTTAACATTCTAACTTACAGTCTTTCTCCTACACACATTAGTAGTATGTGCTATCTTACCAAGATTATGATAAGTAGATTTGGAATTCTTAACTTTGTTACTTCTTTCTTCATCACTTTTGGATGATTCTCCTTCTTCAATACTAGTGTATTCTAGTCCAGATGTATCATTGTTAGATCCAGGAGATCTCATCAATTGTTCAAAGTACTTGATGGCTTCACTGGGTTTATTGAAACTTTCAATAAACCCCTTTTCCCTTTGTAGATCATTGCTCAACTATTCATTCTACAACTTCAGTGTTGTGATTTCAATATCCTTGGCATTAAGTTCATGATTTGCAATCATCATTTGACCCAAAGTTTCTAATTGCATGTTAGCAATCCTAGTTACCTTTGATGATCTCTCTTCCAGTCTATTGTCAAAACTCTTTTTTCATCTTCAATCATGACTTTTTCTTTCATAGCTTTCTTGTTTTGTTCATTCACATCACATAGTAATATTGCTTGTGATTCTTGATCTCTCTTAAGATTTCTTATCTCTTCAACTAGGGTTCTACTCTTTTCCATTAGATCTACAACTGTTTCATCAAATTCGTTGGAGTTTCCATTTGCAAATAGCCTAGTAGTATCTATCTTTTAGTATTGTGTGTCATTCTCCTCAATATAATTTTCCTTCCTTCTTCTCAATGATTTCTTTAGATCTTCTCATGCTTCATTTAACTTATGTAGAATGAGTTATATTTCAATCTCTTGGTTTTTAATAACTTTTCCCAACTTTTAGACTTCCATTTCAAGATCTTTCCTCAAAGCTGCAAAGCTTCACTTTCAAAGGACACGACTCTGATACCAATTGTTGGAATTAAAATAGGAAAGGTAAACTCTAGGGTGGGGGGGTGTGGGCAAGGGCGGGGCATGAATTTGTGCTTTAATCTTTAACCCATAAAAACATTCACCATACATCCATCTCACAACTTAACAAGTAAACTGAAAATACCATGTAAAGTATATACATCTAAAGTATGTAAACAAGTAAGCAGTCACACATATATGACACAAGATATTATTACCCATAAACCTTCCAATGGGAAGGTAAGATTGGGGTGGGGATGAAACTCAAAAATATTCACTACTATAGTAATAAAGAATATCCAATGAAGGTTACAATGTTTTATCATGAAACATGATCTACCTTGTGAAAGGTCTACCCTGTTAAAAGCTTACAAAGACTGTTAGGTCTTACCTTATTAAAAGATTTCAACACCCTGTTAGAAGTGTGTCCATTTAAAGGACTTCAACTTATAATTAAGTAAGCCCCTTGTTAGAGGTGATGCAAGAGCATCCTAGGTTGCCTTGTTATCCTGCTCATTTTTTTCACCTAGTAGTTCCTTCATGTGCCTAGCAGTCCTTCATGTGCCTAGCAATTCCTTCATTTGCCTAGTAGTCCTTCATGTGCCTAGTAGTTCCTTCATGTGCCTAGTAGTCCTTCATGTGCCTAGTAGTTCCTTCATGTGCCTAACAGTCCTTCATGTGCCTAGCAATTCCTTCATGTGCCTAGCAATCCTGTTTTCTTCATGTGCCTAGTAACCCTGTTTTCTTCATGTGCCTAGTAACCCTATTTTCTTCATGTGCCTAGTAACCCTATTTTGCTTCATGTGCCAAGTTACTGTAGCATTCCTTCATGTGCCGAGTTATCTAGTGAATGCCAAGTGATTCTTCATGTGCTGAGTGTTTCTTCATGTGCTAAGTTACTTAGTGTATGCCAAGTGTTTCTTCATGTGTTGAGTTACCTAGTGTATGCCGAGTGTTTCTTCATGTGCTGAGTTACTCAATGCATGTTGAGTGTTTCTTCATGTGCCAAGTTACCTAGTGTATGCCGAGTGTCAGTATTTGGACGTGATTTTATGAGCCGACTTGCAATATTTATTTCATTCACAAAATTTATGTTAAGATCTTTTCTTGGGATGAGTCCAAACCATTATTGGGTTGGCCTTCCTCTTATGTAATGATTCTAGAATGATCTATAAGCCATTTTGGCAAGTATAAATAGAATGTTCAGGCTTAGAATTAGGCAAGTTTTTGAGAGAATAAGTTTCAGAGAGAGAAAATTAGGGAGCATAATAGAAAGTGAAAATTTATAGTTAGATCTTTGAATGTGAATGTATTTGTAATTGGCCATAACCTAGAAGGCCTCATAGCTGGGCATGCATGAAGATATTTTGATGAATCAATAGAACTATTTTCTCTTCTCTCTCCTTTGGTTGTTGTTCTTTGTGTTCAAGTCTGTTGTGTTAACCTTTGCAGGGTGGTTTGGATAGCTAGGTGAGCCTTTGGCCCTAGTTATTCATCCTCTTGCCTATATCAGTTGGTATCAGAGCTTGAGATTCATCCTTTTGGAGATTGGATTATGTGGAACCCTAATTTAGATTTGGTTGTAGGGTGATAGATCTATGGATTTGACCTATAACTTGCAGAGGGTTACGATCTTGCAGGAACCTAATTTGTGAAGATGGTTCATGGTAGAGGAAATAATGTTGATAATGCTATATTGGATCAGTTGAGACAAATTGTGACTAGATTAGATGCTATGAAGATATCCTAGAGGAGAGGAATGCATCTTGAAGATGTGAGTGATGATGAAGTAGCAGCACCAAACCATAATCCAAAACCTAAAGAAGATCAAGATGAGGAAAGATTGTTGAGAGTATTGTCTAGAGCGAATTTAAAGCCTACAGTAGAAGTTGTTCCTTATGATGGAAAATTGGACACCGATGCTGTGTTGGATTGGATCTCTGATATGGAGAAGTTCTTTGAGTATGAAAATAGTCTTGATAATAGAAACATGAAGATTACAGTCACTAGGCTGAAAGGTCATGCATCACTATTGTGGGAGCACTTGCAAACTAATAGATAAAGGAGAGGAAAGGAGAAGATCAGAACTTGGCCAAAGATGGTGAACAAGGTAAAGAAAAAATTCCTTCCTACTGATTACCAAGTTAGCTTGTTGAGAAAGATGCAAAATTTGAAATAAAAGGATATGACTGTAAAAGAATATACTGAGGAATTCTATAGATTAGACATCAAATCTGGACATGTGGATGATGATGTTGAGAAAATTGCAAGGTACATTAATGGATTGAGATCTAGAATACCAGATGAAATAAGTTTTGTGAAGCTAGAAAGTGTAGAAGAAGCATATTAATATGCCTTGAAAGCTGAGGAGAGATCTTGACAAAGAAGCATGAAAAAATATAGAGAGGTAGAGGTGGTAGATTCCAAAAAGGCAGAGGTAGATCTTATAGAGAAAGTGGCAGATTTGATAGTTCTATGTAGGATAAAGGAAAATTTGAATGGAAGAATGATGAAAAAGGCAAGACTGAATGGAAAATTAGTAATTCTTATTGAGGAAGCACTAATTCTTATCAAGGAAGAGGTAATTCTTATTCTAGAGGTGGATTACATGGTAATTGTTTTACATGTGGAAAAGAAGGGCATAGATCCTTTGAATGTAGATCTTCTGAAGGTGGGTAGAATAATAGAAATGCTATGATTCAAGAAGACATTGAGAGTTCACCAAGTGGACTTGAGGCTAGAGAAAGTTTGATGCTGAGAAGAACCTTATGCAATAAGGGAAGTGATGAGGAACCTGTTTTAGGGAGAAGTCTTTTCAAGACAAGATGTAAGATGGCTAAAAAATGCTACAAAGTGATCATTGACAATGGAAGTTCTACAAATCTAGCATCAGAAGAGTTGGTTACCAAGCTATAGTTGGAGAGGCTGAAACATCCCAAACCTTATCATGTTTCATGGATCAAAGATAAGAATAAGATATTGGTAAGTGAGCAATGCCTTGTGAAGTTCAAAATTGGACATTACTTTGATGAAGTTTTGTGTGATACTATGCCCATGGATTGTTTTCATATTTTGTCTGGTAAACCTTGGAAATATGATAGATATGTTGTACATGATCGAAGATTGAATCAATATACTCTTTGGGTAAATGGAAAGAAACACAAATTGTTTTCTTTGATTGAAAGTCCAGATGAGGTTAATTGTATTGCTATAAAAATTTGCATGGTTAATGGGAAACTATTTGAAAAGGAAATGAAAAAGAATCAAGTCTATTTTGCTATAATTCCAAGAAAATTGGGTTTTGTCAATGGAGACCGAGTGCAAAAAAATAGTGTTAACTGAGTGCTAGTCAGTGGTGATTGAATGAAAGATGGTAGTATTGACCGAGTGCTAGGAGAAATTGTAGAGTTGTTGAATGAGTATAAATAAATTATTGCTGATGATATTCTTGATGGTTTATCTCTAGTAAGAAATATAAGTCTTTGTATGGATCTGATCCCTGGAGCTAGTTTGCCAAACAAAGCACCATATAGATTGACACCTACAGAGAATGAAGAACTTAACATACAAGTGCATGAGTTGTTACAAAAAGGTTTGATCAAAGAAATATTGAGTCCATGTGTTGTACCTACTGTATTAGCACCTAAAAAGAATGGAGAATGGAGAATGGAGAATGTGTACTGATTCTAGAGCCATTAACAAGATAACAATGAAATATAGGTTTCCTATGTCGAGGGTGGATGACATAATGGATTGTTTGAGTGGAGCAATGTATTTTACCAAGATTGATTTGAAGAGTGGATATCATTAGATTATAATTAGAGAAGGTGATGAATGGAAGATTTTTTTCAAGACAAAAGATGGTTTGTATGAATGGTTGGTTATGCCTTTTGGTTTGACTAATGCACCTAGTACTTTCATGAGGTTGATGAATGAAGTTTTGAAAAGATTCTTGGGTAAGTTTGTGATTGTTTATTTGGATGATATTTTGATATTCAACAAGAATAAGGAAGAACATATTGAGCATATTAGACAAGTATTGCAAAGGTTGAAAAAGGAAAAGTTGTTGATTAATCTGAAAAAAGTGTTATTTTATGCAAGAGGAGATTGTGTATTTGGGATTTGTGATTCTAGTTGATGGTTTGAAGATGAATCTTGAGAAGGTTAAAAAAATTTTGGAATGGTATACACCTAAGAATGTGGGTGAGGTAAGATCATTCCATGGTTTGGCTAGTTTTTACAGAAAGTTTATAAAGAATTTCAGTGTTATTTGTAATGCTATGATTGAAACAATCAGGGGAGATAAAAAGGAATTCAAAGGGACACATGGAGCTGATAAGAGTTTTGAGACTTTGAAAAAAAAGGTTGATAAATTACCTATATTGGCTTTACCTGATTTCAATAAAGTATTTCAAGTTGAATGTGATGCAAGTGGTAATGCAATAGGAACTGTATTAAGTCAAGAAAGTAAGACTGTTGCTTTCTTTAGTGAAAAGTTGAATGATGCTAAAAGGAAATATTTTGTGTATGATCAAGAATTTTATGATATTATTCAAGCATTGAATAAATGGAGACATTATTTAATGCCTAAGGAGTTTTTGTTGTATACTAATCGTAAAGCTTTACAATACTTGGGAAGTCAACATAAACTAAATCAAAGACATATAAAGTGGGTTGAGTATTTGCAAAGTTTTACATTTGTGATCAAGAATAAGAGTGGAGTTACTAACAAAGTTGCTAATGCATTGAGTAGAAGACATTCTTTGTTGACTGAAATGAAGGTTAAAGTTCTTAGTTTTGATGAGATGAAAGAGTTATATGATGTTGACCCTAATTTTTCTGAGGCATGGAGAGAGTGTAGAGCACTAAATCTAACAGATCACATAATTATGATGAGTATTTCATTCAAGAATGTATGTTGTTCAAAAGTATTTAGTTGTTTATTCCTAGAAGTCCTATGAGGTTGAATTTGATTAAGGAAAAGCATAGTGGTGGATTAGCTGGACATTTTGGAATTGATAAGACATTGAGTTTACTAAAAGAGAAATATTATTGGCCATAAATGTATAAGGATGTTCAAAAATTTGTAAAGAGTTGTGGAGTTTGTCAAGTTGCAAAAGGAGTGAGTCAAAATACTGGTTTGTATACGCCTATTACTATTTTTGAGAAACCTTGGACTGACATCAGTATGGATTTTGTTCTTGGATTGCCTAAATCAGTGAAAGGGTATGATTCCATATTTGTTGTAGTGGACAGATTTTCTAAGATGGCTCATTTTATACCATGTAAGAAGACATTAGATGCTGAGCATGTTCCTAAACTTTTCTTTAAAGAGATTGTGAGATTGTATGGATTACCAAGAAGCATTATTTCAAACAGAGATAGTAAGTTTGTTGGTTATTTTTGGAAGACTTTGTGGAAAAAGATGGGTACTGAGCTAAAGTTTAATTCTACATTCCATACACAAATAGATGGACAGATAGAGGTTGTGAATAAAAGCTTGGGAAATTTGTTGAGATGTTTAGTTGGGAATAAGCCAAGTAATTGGGAGATGGTATTAGCACAAGCTGAATTTGCATATAACAATTTTGTGAATAGGAGTACAAAGAAGACACCTTTTGAGGTTGTTACCAGAATGCATCCTAGAGGTATATCAAATTTGAGAGATGTTTTTGGTGAAGAAAAGAAAAGTGCTGTAGGAGAAGAATTTTCTGATTTTATGGAGTCCTTGCATAAAGAAGTGAAGTTGAGGTTGGAACAAAGCAATCATATGTATAAGGAGAATGCTGATAAGTCTAAAAGACACCATGATTTTCAAGTTGGTGATGAGGTGATGGTTCATCTAAAGAAAGGAAGATTCCCAGTTGGAACATATAGCAAGCTGAAGATGAAGAAATTTGGACCTTGTAAGATCCTGAAGAAGTTTGACAGTGGTAATGCTTATGAAGTTTAGTTATCTGATGATATGGATATATCTCCTATATTTGATATTGCTGATTTGTATAAGTATTAGGAGTCAGAGGATGAAGTTGTTATACTAGATGATTATCCTAAGAAACATATTGAGGAAGTTGAACAGATATTGGATCAAAGAGTTGGCAAGAGTACAAGAGGAAAATATTACTATGAATATTTGGTGAAGTGGAAAAATAGAACTATTGAAGATGCTTTATGGATTTCTCAATTTGAGTTGGATTCAGCTCAGGTTGGGACATCTCAATGACTTAAGAGAATCATTTCTTTCAACCCTAATTGTCTGATGTAGGAGCATCCTGGGTTGCCTTGTTATCCTGCTCATTTTGGTCACCTAGTAGTTCCTTCATGTGCTTAGCAATCCTTCATGTGCCTAGTAGTTCCTTCATGTACCTAGTAGTCCTTTATGTCCCTAGCAATTCCTTCATGTGCCTAGCAATCCTATTTTCTTCATGTGCCTAGTAACCCTATTTTCTTCATGTGCCTAGTAACCTTATTTTCTTCATGTGCCTATAACCCTATTTTCCTACATGTGCCAAGTTACTGTAGCATTCCTTCATGTGCTGAGTTACCCAGTGTATGCTGAGTGATTCTTCATGTGTCGAGTTACTTAGTGTATGTCGAGTGTTTCTTCATGTGCTAAGTTACTCAGTGTATGCCAAGTGTTTCTTCATGTGCCAAGTTACCCAATGTATGCCAAGTGTTTCTTCATGTGTTGAGTTACTTAGTGCATGCTGAGTGTTTCTTCATGTGCCGAGTTACCCAATGTATGTCGAGTGTTAGTATTTGGACAAGATTTTGCGAGATGACTTGCAGGATTTATTTCATTCATGAAATTTATGTTAAGAAATTTTCTTGGGATGAGTCCAGACCATTGTTGGGTCAACCTTCCTCTTATGTAATGATTCTAGTTATGTTAAGATATTTTTTTTGGATGAGTCTAGGCCATTGTTGGGTTGGCCTTCGTCTTATGTAATGATTCTAGAATGATCTGTAAGCCATTTTGGAAAGTATAAATAGAATGTTCAGGCTTAAAGTTAGGAAAGTTTTTGAGAGAAGAAATTTTAGAGAGAGTAGATTAGGGAGCAGAACTGAAAGTGCAAATTTGCAATTGGATCTTTGAATGTGAATGTATTTGTAATTAGCTATAACTCAAAAGGCCTCATAGCTGGGTATGTATGAAGATATTTTGATGAATCAATAGATGTATTTTCTCTTTTCTCTTCTTTGGTTTTTTTTCTTTGTGTTCATTTCCATTGTGTTAACCCTTGCAGGGTGGTTTGGATAGCTAGGTGAGCCTTTGGCCCTAGCTATTTGTCCTCTTGCCTGCATCAAGAGGATTTCAATACTGTAAGGAAACTCAAGTGCAAAAACAACTTCCTACACTAATCTCTTAAGGAAAGTATTATGCAAATTCTAATTAAATCCTTACAATTTCAAATTTGATATTATGTAAACAATAATATTGCAGTCAACCATTAATACATAAAATAGATAGAGAAAGAAAACACATAAACACAAAGATATGCCAGAGGGGAAAAACATTTCAGTAAAACAACCCCACCCCTCCAAAACCTGTACAATGTATTATCTTCAACTCAAAGGTTATAACACACTTGCAATGCAAGTTCTTTTAGGACATGAAAGACTAATCCAGTAGAAACCATCAATATACTTTGACACACTCCTATTTGCAACCCTAAAAAATGCTTATATCATGAGCTTTCCATTTTTAGGGCAACTTCCAAAGAGAAACCATATTAGGGTTTTACCATTTTCTAAAAAACTAGGAACCCAAATTTTTTTTTGGGGTGATACCTTGAACCCCATGTTCTAGATGGAGACTTGAGTGTACAGTACTCAATGATTAATTGCCACATGTCTTCACATCTTCACCCATCATTATATCTTCAAAAGATAGCTCTTATATGTCATAATAATTTTTCATAACCATTTCAGTCATGACCTCCTTACACACAATTCAAGATGTCAACACATGCAAGTGGAGTGACACATCAACATGCCAACTAGACATGTAAACTCACACTTAATCACATTATTTGCAAAAAAATACATTTATGAAACAAATAATAATAATAGGAATTATCCAAGGTTGAGACACCTTATTCCTAACAAACACAACCTTTTAGGACTACTCAGTTAATAGATTTAATTGATTCACCTATTAGAATGTCTCAAAAATGATCCTATGATTAACACTCTATTGCTTGATGTTAGATAACCTCTATCTTGTTCTATACTTGATCCTTCTTGAGCAGATGTCTCTCTATTGTTCATTGTTTCCTTCCTTTGTTCTCCTTTAACCAATTTTGTAATGAAATTTAGATCATAATACTTTGGTCACCATGAATATCCTATTTGTGCATGCAAAATCTCTCTCTCTCTCTCTCTCTCTCTCTCTCTCTCTCTCTCTCTCTCTCTATGTGATCATTCATAAAAAGTTTAGGATTTTTCCTCCTTAAGAAGACATAGGTGACTTAGGGTTAGATATAAATCAACAACTGTAATTCATCCATATTGTTGCTTAAAACTTCCCTATACCTGATTGGATGCATGTAATACATAGGGATTTTGACTTAAGATTCAATCTTATCAATAAAAGATCATAATTCAATCCTTAAGTTGGCTCAAAAATGGTTTACATATTAGTTTGTGCCAATACAAACAACTATGTCAAAACTATGTTACTTGGCATTTGAAGTCCTTGGTGCTTGACACTAACTATGAATTCAATGTTGTCACTCACCATTTGAAGTCCTTGGTGCTTGACACTAACTATGACTTCAATTTTGTCACTCGACAACTGAATGACTTGGCATGCACTGCTTGCTTAGCTCTTGAATCACTTAGCATATACTATCTGCTCAACACTTGAATGCTTTGGCATATGAGTGACTCGACACTCATTATATACTTGGCATGCTCTAACTTATATGTTGTGCTTGACATATGTTACTTGTTTGACATGAACTAAGTAAATGACTTAAGTATATAGACATTCACTTGTCAAAACCAATTTGAGATTAGCAATCTCCTCATCATCTTCTTTTTCAATCACATTACACTTTATTGGTCTTCCTCTTGGATTGTGTCTAATGAAAAATGACCAACCCAATTTATGTAGAACACCAAAGTAAAAAACTTGCTCACAATTGCTTGGAAGAACATAGGGCTCATTTCAAACTAGCTCAAATGACTTTGTATTAATCATTATAAATCCATTATCATGTTCAATAAAAATTCTATTAGGATCATTTTGATTCAATTGTAACCTATACCATTTGACACCAAATAGAACCTATTTGAAGGAATTAAATTCACATTGAATTATATTGTCCAAAATTTCATAGTATCTATTTTCATGTTGTTGAGGATGCATGTCATTTCTAGACGAAATGTTGGTAACCTTGAATATTGCAGTTATCCCAGAATCACAAGTTCTTTCACTCCCATCCACCTTTTTTATGCTAAATTTATGGCCATTGTAGTACATAGCTCTATGGTTCTTGACCTATTATTTTTCAAACATATCAAAATTATGCATCCATCCTTGAGATAATATTAATCAAATGGGTCATTACAGATTAACTTATACATACCTTTCCACCTCTTAAACCATTTGTTAGATTAATTACCATTGGTGCAACATTGAAATCTCCATTATGATGAGATTCTTTAACCAATGAAGAAACACCTTCCCATGTTAATGAGCAACCATTTTGTTGAGATTGTTCAATCCATAGAATCATCCAATCAAGATTGTTTGCAATATACAAATGAAGTGCATCCCACTCATGAGCAACTATATAAAATAAATAGATTGGTTAGAAACAATTTATATTGATGATGGATAAGAATTAATTAACTACAATAACATCTTATAATTACCTCTTGCTTTCCTCAATCTACCTTTTCTGATCAAGTATTCCCCTTCGAATCTTTTAATGGAGTTGGGATCCAAAATGTATTCTACATGGATCTTTGATGCAAACTTGAGAAGATATCCACTAATGTAAACCATGGTCTGGTAGACCATATATCCCTTCACCATGGAACCCTTAGGATGTGCTCTCTATCAAACCAAGCCCTTCAAAAATTTTAACTGCCTCTTAACCATCCATATTGATCTAGTTGGTATAGGTCCACCCAATTCGATCTCCTTAACTAGATGTATGTGTATATGAGGATTAGTAATGCCAAAAATACTAAATAAACGTAACTTCAAGATAGACTAAGATGAGCTCTCAATTGAAAATATGAGCCATTAATGGGCTCTCTCAATGAGAAGCTCTCTTGTTGAGTAGCTTTGTCTAATTAGATAGGATGTATGCTCGATTCTCTAAAGGCTTCAATGGTGGTCTTGATGGATTTTGGCTTGGGTGAATGGATTTGATGTAAAATGGCTTCTCAAAAATTGCTTTATGGCTTTAATTCATGATCAAAATGGAATTACTTTGTTACTATGGGTGATTGTGTTAAAATGGCTTGGGAGAGGATTTCTTAAATATGCAAAGGGCTTGAGGGATCAAGGGCTAGGATGCAAGGATGGGAGAAAGCTTATGGAAGGTTTAGATTGAATGAGAGGAGAGCACATGGATTGTGCTTTCTTACAGCCAATCAAGGAGTGACACATGTCACAGGGTCATTGGTTAGAGCAAGAGGGGTTGAGGGGTCAACAAATGAGGCTTAAAGCTCATAAAGGCCCTCATAATGGCTTGTAAGAGAAATGAATGGGCTTGTAAGAGTCATTTATGGCTTTGTGGGCTTCATAAAGTTTTATGGTTGGGATATTTGTGAGAAATTTGAGATATTTTGACTTGGGTTGGATTAAGAAAGTCTTAAGCTTGACTTAAGAATATGCAAATGATTAAGGCTTGGATTAGGCTTGGGTTAAGATTAGATTAGGCTTGTTAGAGATGGGCAAGTGGATGGCATTTAATGAGGGTGGGTGAAGGAGGAGATATTTGTTGGCTTTGGCTTGGGTTAGCAAGTCTTAACCCATGTTTAGAGAATGTGACAAGGTTAGGAGGGGGATTAGGATTAGGGTCAAAGATAAGGATTGACATCTTCTAGAAGAGTCTAGGCTTTGGATGAGGATGAAGACTTTCTAGAAGAGTCTAGAACTTCCTAGGATGAGGATAAATAAGGTTGTTAGGAAATAAATAAAGTTTTATTTATTTCAAGGGTTTGGGTTGAGGAGATATTTATTAAAATATTTTTAATAAACACGAGGATTAATATTTAATCTTAATTAAATATTTTTGAGTTGGGATTAAGGGTAGGAAATGATGGGATTAGCCTTTAATCAAAATTAAACAAGGATTAGAAGATTTTGGAAGAGGTTAGTGGTCTTAAGGAAATTGGTCAAGTTTTGGGCAAAAAAAAAAAAAAAATTTATTTTGAGATTTTTGGTCAATTTATTAATTAAATAATTAATAAATAAGGAAATAATGTTTAAATAAGATTTAAATGTTTTTGGGAGGGATTCCTTAAATAAATATTTTTAATTAAGATAAAGAAATTTAATGGCATAAAAATAAATAAATAAATTAAATAAATAAATAATTAATAAATGATGATGTCATCAGGGACTTTTTCAGAAAATAAAAATACTTTATTTTCTAAAGAATTTAGGTGTCTACATTTTGCCCCTCTTTAACATAGTGTTGAGATAACATTATTTCAAAGAAGTTTGAATATAAACAACACGAGGAAGATGTTTTAGCAACAAAGTTTCCCTAGTCTTGGATAAGAAGGAGAGACTAGACTATGAGATGCCCCCTCAAGAAGGTGGTGGAGAGAGAAAATGAGGCTTGACGGCTTTTTGAAAAATAAAAGAATTTGGGATAAGCAAAGAGACTCAGATTGGCAAAGAAAAGAGGTTGAATTAGCTCAAACTCTCATTATGGGAGAATGATAAAGGAGAATCAGATATACAAGAGGAAACAAGCTTAAGACTTTAGGGAAGGTGGAGGATGAAGGAGCCGAGTGCTATAAAAAGGAATCCAGAATAGGGAGAAGGATGAGGGCATTATAAAGCTGATGCAACAGAATTTCAAAGAGTCAAATTGGCGAAAGATGTGTTTTGGAGATCCCTAGGACTAGGATTGTGGATCTCGAAAGATGAGGCTTGGTCAATTGATTGAATCGGTGGATCCCTAAGACTAGGATTGTGGATCTCTAAAGCTAAAAGTGAAGATTGATTCAAAGAGATACTGATGCATAAGCTGGGGTAGGAGAGGTAGATGCTGGATATGGATGGGGGATAATGGAGAGGAAGGGAATCCATTGAAGCTTTTTGAGCAGGGGGATACTTCAAAGAGAAGTACCACCATGTAGTTGAGCAATAGATTTGCTATAGAACTGTTGATTAATTGACAAGTTTACAAAGAACATCAAGGCCATGTCACCAGTTGTCCAGAGGATTGACAGACTGACTCAAAACAAACACACAAGGATTGCCCTAGTATCACACATGAAACCTACAGGAAACCACATGGAACCAACATTGGGTAACCCACAAGCAAAAAAAAATAAAAAAATGAAAGACTTGATCAAAATTGTACGTTCATATTGCCCCATTCGCCACATACCATGATATGGAAGATCATGGCAAGCTTGAGGAGGGAACAAAAAGATTGCTTGGAAATGATACTTCAAGACCCAAAAGGGAAGATTCCAAATCAAGAGAAAGAAAAAATCCAAAAGAGAACCGTTTGCCAATGAGATGGGTAGGATGAGGTACTAACGAACCAAGATCAGACATGAGGAAAGCTATATCCTGCAAGGATCTATCGAAGAGCACCTAAGCTGGTGGATTTGGATGAGTGATGCACTGGGTAAGTTGAACTGAGAAGGATAAAACTTTGATGATAGGAGATCTAGCTAAAGGATGCATTGGAATAGCTAACCAAGATTTGTGCGATGTGTGCAAGATGTTGATCAAGGATGAACTAACACAAAAGCTGGATAGATACAACGGTACTTAGCTAAAAGGGATGTACAAGCTGAAAGACCAAGATATGTTACAAATGTACAAGGTTGTTCATGTTTTGGTTTTGTGAGATGGAAATGTTTTAGAGTGTGTTGGATGTTTGCAATGTGTGATAGATGGATAGTTGGATAATTTGAGGGTTTTTTGAAAAGCTTAAGTGAACTAGGATTTGTGTGTGCACATGATAGGGCACAAACTATGATACAAGATTATTTACAAGCTGGAATATGGTACAAGCGAGAATATAAACAAGGATAATTACAAGAGGGGGACACAAGATGGCATATAATACAAGTTTGGAATATGGTACAAGTTGTGGACAGGATTTGGATATACAAGGCATGATACAAGGGATGATACAAGCTTTGGTCAAAGATTTACAAGCTGAGGTATAAGATTTACAAGCTATACAGGAGCTCTGGATGATAAGATAGTGGGATGGCTCAAGTTGGTGCAAGATGCAGAAGCTAAGGATGAGGTGATAGTGGAAGATATGCATTTGGCAGGATGCATCCAATGATGATGATAGATGTGTGACCAAGGATGGGGACAATGCTAAGGTTGGTGGTAGCCGAGCTAATAGATGGCGCTAGAGTGAATGGCTAATGAGAGGATGACATTGGATTTTCATGAGGATAGCCTAGAGCGAGATACCAATGACAAGGGAGGATGGAGAAGACAAGATCTCCAAGGAATACAGTGCCCCCAGTTAGAAGATGACATACAAAAGGAGGTCTTACGATGGATGTGATAGGATTGAAGCTAGGATGGAAAAGTTGAAGGTGCTAGGGAGATAGATGATAGCTGGGATGATAGGGTGAGGTTGCAAAAGATAAGTGGATAGTGATAGATAAAAGCTGGAGGATGAAATATAGGTGGATAAATTGGAAGATGGAGCAGGATGGCAAGATGTGACCAAAAGCATGAGGATGATAGGCTAAGCTGGGGATCGCTGGATTATGCATGACGCTTGTTTGCCAAGTTTTCATCATGGTACTTGTCCAAGGTTCTTGAATTGCCAAGTTTTCACTAGTGGATGCTTTATTTTTCTTTATTTTTTTTGACTTTTTTGACTTTGGATTTAGCTGTAATTATTTTGGCTTTCTTCAGCAATTTTTGACTTTTTTGAGATTTTTCACTGGCTATTGGAATGTTCAATTTTGTTGCTAGTTGTTGGTACACCGGATGTGTGATTTATGCAATAGATTAGATTAGATGTGATTGATGGTAGGAGATGGAGGGATGAAAAGGCTGGAAAGGAGCATGAGATGGGGATTCTTATAGGATCAACATTGGCATATGTTGGGACAGGTGTGAAAAGAGCATATGGGGGATAGATGGTAGATGCGGGCTTGATGGAGGATTTGTGGAAGTGCACTTGGGGATATAGGCACCCAAGATGGAGTTAGGAGATGGGGGACATGAATCACTAAATGGGGGATTAGCAATGGTGGATGCCATTATGCATTGGGTTTCAACTTTTTTCTTTGGGATCCACATGGTTTTGGATTTTCTTTTCATAGGCTCTTGCATTGTTTTGCATTTTTGATTGGATTTTTCCTTTTTGGAGTATGTCTTTTAGAATAGACATATGATTGCCTAGGATGTGGATTTTTGGCTTTATGCATTTTGAAGTTGGCATTCACATTGCTATGGTAAGCTTTGGGAAGATGGTTAGGAGAAGCTTTGTGAGATGGAGAGGATATAGAAGAGCGTGTAGGGGGATGATGATGGATGATGTGCCCTAATATGTGCCTTTGTTGATCTTTCGTAGGAATGGAGGGAATAGGATTTTTATCATGGCTAATAGGAGGATGGAGGATCGTAGATTTTGGGAAATGGGAACCAAAAATGGATTTAGCGGATGAAGGGGGGATATGGTAGGTTGTTTTGGGTTGCAAAGATGGTGGAAGGGGGATGACATAAGATTTCTTAAAGGAGTGATGGGAGGCTGGCATGGTGGGCCTAGAGATAGGCTTGGTTTGGGGATGGCTTGTACCAACACTTTTAGATGGTGAGCCTTTGCATACATATCCAAGACCATGAAATCCTAGATTCTTTTGTGCAATAATAGGCTTTTTGATTCCTTGCTCTTGTGGTCCTAAACCTTGACCTTGATAATGCCATCGATTGAGCATTTGAACAAGCTGAGGAAACTTTTTGCTTGTAGAAAATGGTAGAAGTGCTTTATTAGATGTACTATAATGGGGAGATATTGTTCTTAATTATTCTATTGAGAGGGGGCCACCATGGATTAATTTAAGTGAACCAAGAGGGTAGATTACAGATGGTGGAATAGCTTGGATAGGTGGTAAGATGGAAGCATGGAGCGAACGAGATGGTAGGATAGGATCTTGATTTAGTTGATGGGATGAAAAGATATCCTACAGTAGAGGAGGTATGGCTTGAGGTTTTGGAGATGGAGGGGATGGTGACTAAACTATGAATGGAAGACATGGTACGATGATATCTTCATTTATGCTTTGGGGGATGTCAACATGCTTTTGGGCAGGATCTTGATAGGATTGGATTGGAGTGGATGGTGCGATAGAAGGTAAAGGGATGGATTCTTCAAAGGCAGCAGATGGATAGATGGGAGATTTGATAGTGGAGATGGGTGAGTAGAAGATGGATGCATAAGGGTCATTACGGGAGATTTGGAAAATGCTTGGAGGTGATGTGGATAGGATTTGGAGGGATTTGATAGGTGGTGGGATTTTGATGCTTGTGGGAAGTGGAAGGATTTTAAGCAATTTGATGGATGGTATGGGGATGATAGCCATGGGAGATGGAGGTGATATTATAGATGGGGAAGCTTAATTATTGACTACTTCACATGGTTGAATTAGATGACATGGCTTATTGACTATTGGAGGAAACTTTTCTTGTATTTCCTCTAGGAGATTCCTGGGAGACTCATTTGTTGGAGGTGGAGGTGGTGCATTGATAGGAATAGCTAGTGTGATGGGGGTGGAAGATTAGAAGCTTGGTTGATTAGGTGATGGAGGAGAAGCTGGGATATGAGATGGCATGACTAGATAGTTTGGAGGAATGCTTGGATTTTGGGGGATGGTTGGCAAAAGGCATCTAAGGCTCTCAAGATACCCGTCATAGTCAACAAGATTTTCATCATCATTGGAATAGGATGTAGTGGGAGAAAGGAAAATATGACCAAACTCATCATGATAGGGTTGGGATTTCATGTTTTGATGATGAGTTGGATGGGGATGGGGTCTTGCATATGGATGAACATGGAAGCTCATGGTTGGATTTGGATTAAGCACAGATTTTGGATTGGCTGATGAAAGATTTTCTAGGAAGAGTCAAAGCTGCATGACAGACCTAAGGAGGATTGGCTAGAGATTTTTGGCTTTCCTGTGGATGGAAGACTTCAAGGGTATGCTATCAAAAAGTGAGAGTTTTTCTTTCCTATGTGCATGATTGGTGGATTTTGGTGTCAACTTGAAGATAGAAAAATGATCCTATGGGCATGACATGATATTGACCACTTGTGGATCCCAACCTTTAGCTTAAGGTGATGAGGGATGACAAGTGACAAGGCTAGATTACCCTAGACAAAGCTTTGTCAAAAGGATAACCTTGGGGAGATTGAGGGATTTGCATAGATTGATTGGATAGCAAACTCTGGTAGAGTAACAACAATTCTTTAAAGGCTTGGGTAATTTTGGATTAGGTTGCTAACAACAACCTCATGTCAAAGATAAGGATTGACATCTTCTAGAAGAGTCTAGGCTTTGGATGAGGATGAAGAATTTCTAGAAGAGTCTAGAACTTCCTAGGATGAGGATAAATAAGGTTTTTAGGAAATAAATAAAGTTTTATTTATTTAAAAGGTTTGGGTTGAGGAATTTTTCATCTTGCACACAAAAGATGAGGATTTTTTCTGTTCCATTTTTTAATGTTTTTTTTATCAATTTCTTTAGATGACAACCACCTAGAAGATATTCATAAAAAAAAAATATGTTAATAATACTAATAAAACTTCTATACAACAAATCTAACAAATAACACTTCTAACCTCATGTATTTCCCAAGATCATATATAACGTGTTTGAAACTCATGTTTCGAAGTTGTGTGGGAGAGATAGAGGTAGAATGTACTATTGTAATAATAAAATGATCTTTTAAATATATTATAAAATAAAACAATCAAAAGTACATGATGTTTTAAAAATTTATTATAAATAGAGAGAACATGACTTACCTTGACAAAGGTATGCCAATCATGCATTTTCAACCCTAACCCAAAATCACCTTTCTTTGATATGAGATTGCTTATGTTTGCAACAAATCTTATGGAAAATTAAAATTTTTTTTATGGCTTCATATATGGCATCAATTATTTGTTGCGTTAATAACCAAGGAATGGTGCTCACATTAATCCGATTTCCATCTCTATTTGATTCAATGAAAAACTTCAATGCATGATTGGATTCATCAATGTCATTGAAAATTTTGATCAATTTTTCTTTTTCACACGTTCAATTCAATATTTTCCATAATTTTTACATTACATTCTTTCCAATATGGATATCATCAAACAAATGCACAATTGGGAGGTTCTCATAGTACAACAACCTACTAAATTGTCCAGGAGAGCTTGTAAGTCCTTTTGGAAGTTTCTCATCGATTTCTTGATGACCTTCATTAACATCAATTATCTCATTAGTAAAAAAAATAAAGTATCCAAATTTAAATTTCATACAAAAACATGTGTCAGATGTTGGAAATCTAATTGAAAATGAATACTATCAGAGATCGAGATTGTTGCAAAGAAGGAAGATGGTTGATCAAGAATGTTTTCAATCATTGTTTTGTCATTGATGTCAAACCTACTATTTTTTGGAATGACAATTGCTTATAAGATCCAAGTACTATCACTTAGTTGATTGATGAAGAGGATTCAATCAACAAGATGTAACAAGAGTACCTAAGGGAAAGGTTGAGTTATGGTTTTGTAATGAAGTGCAAAGATCAGTTTAGATAATGGTTAAATGATGTATTGATAACATACTCAAAGATATAGAGGTTGGTTCAGATTACAAGGTTCTTGTTTAAATAATGGCCACCTATCTTCTATGTCCTTAAATCTTTAACCATCCATATACATTAACATAATGTAATCTTGACTTCTATTGCGTGCATGGTAATTCATGAATTGTGCCAAGCTAGTACACCTGAATAATTGTTGTAGACGTGGAATAATGGGAATGTATCAATGAACCTTATGAGGCACTTTTTTTGTTATTTGATTTAATTGATATCTACGAATGTGACAATCAAGGTATTCTATTGCAAATTCATGTTGTTTATGATATATATGTTAGAAATAGGGATTACTGAGAGGGGGGTTTAATCAGTAATCTATAAACTTTAGTCACCAACTGGATATTATTACTTACTTTAAACCATGCATAACAAAGCAATAAAGTAATGCTAAATAGTAATAGTAACAATGCACAAAAATAACTAATAACACTATATTTTGTTAACTAGGGAAACCCTAGACAAGGGAAAACACTAGTGGGGATGATACCCACTAGATAATATATCGATATATAAGTTCCCTGCTAGAGGATGGACCTTGTTAGGAGTCAATGAGAAAATTTAGTATAAGGAGTCCCAGTTAGGAGACTTTGAATCCCTAATAGGAGATTCCAATTCTATTAGGAGTTGTACCAACCCTATTAAGATTTGTAGTATAATGTATGCAAGAAGAGCCCACTGCCCAAATATGCAATTTCACCTAAAAGAAGAGCTCACTACTCAAATGAGTAATTTACTATTATTTTTCTTCCTTATCTAATTTTTGATCTTTATCTCAATTTTGATCACCAAATATCTTATATAAAACTTTTCATATATCACTTTCATAAAAGTTCACTCACTTCGCAATTTTGCAAGATAGCACTTGCAAAACATAACTTGCACACCTCTTATCGCAAGAAGTCCTTTGCATAAATACCATGTCTTTTCATAAATTATTGTTGGCCCTAATTGGAAAAGTAATTGTTTTGTAAATAAAACAATTCTTTCCTTCAATTCCAATGTCCTACTTCACCAAAACATGATTATCTCTATTTTGTATAGTCTATACAAACTTTTGAGGTTATACACATCATCACCAACATGTATAATATCTCCATGTAATTTTTCTTATCATAATATAACATCTACAACATGTTATAAATAAAACAATACACTGTTGTAAACCAAATTCTATACTTAGACAATTTTCTAATTGCCAAACACTAAGTATCTTTATTTCTAAGGTTTATTGTCAACATGTACATCATGTGTTGCCATTAATGACAACAATTATATATCAATATTAGCCAATTGTCAACAATCTCCCCCTTTGTCATTGATGGCAACAAAATAGGGAAAATTTTCTAAGTGACAAAAACAAAAGTAAATAACACCTTACATCTATTAGTTAAGGTTTTACATATCCCCTGTTACAATATACTTTACACTTTTTACAATCTTTACATATATCTCTCCCCATAGTATCTCTCTCAACAATCTCATGTATACAATTTTGACATGAATATCTCCCCCTTTGACATCAATGACAAAGGTCAAAATTTCAAGATTCTATCCAAATACTATCAAAAACTGTTGTCCTTCTTTGTGCTGAAATAATATTCATATAATCATCAAAAATAGTCTTCAAACTATCCATCCTTTTGCCCATGTCTCCTTGGTAGACTTAGCTGATGTGAGAATTGCACATAATGCATATGATGCAATCTCAACTACATTGATATCTAAATATAAAAAGTTTGTATATGTATCCTTGGCCTTGTCACATTCCTCTAGTAGCTTCTCAACAAAAGATAATTTTAGAGAAATGGATTCTCTAAAATTAGATGTTCTCTTCAATATTCGCTCTTTTCAAAGTTCTAGTTTTCTGATGTCACTATGAACATTGGCAACTTGACTCTAAAAATCATCAACTTTGTTAGATGGATGTTAGATCTGGCTGGATAAAGCCTCTAGCTCACTCATCTTTGTCTCTATCTAACTAGCAATGTCTTTAGTTAGTTTTTATGATAAGGTACACTTAGCATAAAAAGTTTTCCCTTCTTGTTGGCATTTCCAAAGTCCTTTTATACATGTATCAAGATTAACTAAGTCATTCTTGATATTTTGGCAAATGGTGTTAAATAAGTTAGCATCATGAGAAATTTGAGCCTTCACCTCTACAACATTCAAAAAGTTTGTGAACTCTTCATCAAAACATTTTAGCACTACTTGTGCTCTCTATTTAGGATTTGACTCATTGTTTTGTAATATCAAAGTACTGTGTAGTCTATCAGTCACTTGCATTAGTGATCTCTATAAAATTTTCACAATTTTGTTCTTCCGTATGAGTTTGGATAGGGATGAGATCAAATATATTTGATCATAATCATTAGTAGCCAAACTTGCAAGAGAGAGTGAAGTAGATAAACTAGATGGTTTAGTCTCATCTTCCCTCTATTCTTTGTTGCTTCTTTAGATAATCTTTCTTCCTCTTATTTCTTATCTTTTTCCTCTCTTTCTTTCTTCTCTTCCAATATTTTCTTCTCTTCTTCCTTAGTTTTCCTTTTCCTTTCTTCTTCTATAACTCTTTTCTTGATTTTCCTATCTTCCTTAAGAAATTGTTGCTTGGCTTCTTCTATTTTCTTCCTTTCTACTTCTAGTATCGTCTTCTCTTCCTCAATTTGTTTCAACTTTTCCTCAATATCTTTAGTGTCTAGTTAATTTGGCTCAGATCCACCAAATGGATCGGTATCATCAATGTTAAGAGTAACATTGGTTTGATCAATTTGCATGTTGTCACTAGTTATTGATACTTCCAAGGTTCTAAGAGATGGAGGAGATGTTGTTTCTAACAATATTCAATGGATTGCTATTGCGTTCTCCTTTCTTAACTTATCCTTTTCACCAACCATGAATAAGAATAGCCTCAATTTATTCCTCAATGTTGGTGTAAATAGGTATTTACTATTTACACTTTACTTAAGTTTACTTAGGTTAGTGCATTATTTTATTATTTTTATTATTTCTCTTTATGAGACACTTAGGAGTTTATGCATCTTCTACAGTTGTCATGTAGACAACATAGAAGTACACAACTCTAATTATGCACATGGTGTCTACACCACAAGAGTTTGCATCATTCACTGAGTTGTCATGTTGACAACATAGTTTTTCGCACTCCTAATTTTGCACATGTTGTCTATAACACTGATGTGTGTGTTTCATGTTTGTAGGCTTATCCTCTCATCATCACACTTACTTTTGTGCATAATGAAGGATAACCCATATCTAGTGGACATGTGCCTAGTTGTTGGACTTATCATGATGCTAATTCTAAGACATTCTAGATGCATCTTAGAGGCCTTTATATTGAGGCACTACTAGTGTACTTGTATATAGAATTGGATACTATACAGTTATTCTGATCATACTTTGATCTAATTTTTGCTTGTGTTTTGAGTTCCTTGGTCTTGGGTAAATTTTTCCCTAAGGTAGATTCTTACATGGTATAAGAGCTGAGGGAGATACTTGTCACATAGTCATTGGAGACCTTGTTGCTTCATCTCTTTAAGGGACCCGATTCAGATTCGAAGCATCAGCTACAATTGGGAGTGTCTAGAGCCAAAGCAAACCTTGCCATTGCATCCAGACTGACAATTCTGTGAAGATTGACTATAAATTTACCTATTTTAGGCCATAGTCAACCGAGAGGCAAAAATTTTTTGTAAATCGGAACCCAAAGGCCCGATTTGCAAATTTGGGTATGGTCTTATTTGATCTGTTAATTTTAATTTTTGAATCTGAAATTCTGCTATTTTCTTGCATTTTTTGAAATTTTGTTTTGGAATTATTTTCTGCCCACTCAGGCATATAGGGAAGAAATTTTTTTAGCTGAATTGGGCAATGACACCCCGGCTCAGCTCTGTATTTTGGTGGTGGAATTTTTCAATTTATTATTGCAGGGCTTTTTTATTAATTCTATGGGTTAATCAAATCTGTGGGCCATACTGCATATTCCACACACAAAGTCCACAGACTCAAGTGGCAGATTCCTCCAACAACTGGTGGCTGGCCTCATAAATTCTAGCTAGTGCAATTTGAACACCGGCAAATAGAAACCTAGAGGTAGAGATATACCGACATTTCACATTCTGGCAACCCTGCTAGCGTTCGTTGCCTTTACCAACGACCTTGCGACGAAGCCTTTTTAAAGCTCCTCTCTATCCCTCCATGATAGATGTGGGACTAATGTCCCTTCACCAAAATTAATTTTGACGTCCACTGCTTTAACACTCTCAAAGTCCACGAAAACTACGTAGATTTCTCCAGTGAAAGACCCAACTACCAGCTCAAACACCCGAGCAGCATTGTCAGCACCCTACGCAAAGGACACGTCCTCCTCCTGCCTGCAATCCAAACATGACACATGTTAGAAAAAGCATAGACTTTTCCATGTTTGCTGCTGACAAAGACACCTACGCAGCATGCCCCATTAGTTGAAGGTATAGACACATCATCACTGATTCAACATCACACACAACTTATTTTGTACAATTCTATATAGGACATGTCATCATCCGTACATGATGACATCTTTACAGGCTTGAGCAGATGCTGATGTCAGCAATTTGGTATCCTAAAATTGATAGCCATTTGATCATCATTACAAGGCATTTTTGAATTGCTGAGACGATCGTGAGCACGTCAAATTTAAAACAATTTTTTCCTCTGCAGACCCCTCTTTAAATGCATTTTTAATTTGGTAGCCCGACTTCAAACAACCATAAATCAGTCATACAGACTCCAAATCAAGTGCAATTTTTTTTTATTTTGGGTAAAATTTCCTAAATTTTTTAGTGGTGTAGCTAGTTTCTAGTTTTGGTTAGCAAATTGTTCAATATAAGAATTTTTTGGTGACTGTACCTATCTAATCTTACTTTTTGCAACTTTAAAGGCATCATATAGGCTCATTTGGACTCCTTTTCAAGTTCTATTTTTTTTGAAAGTGTATATTTTTTTGTCTAATTTTTAGATTTATAATTAGATTGTAGTCTTATTTGGACAAAAGTATCACTTTCAGAGATAGGTCTTGTTTTGCATTGTAATGCTTCACAGTTGATGTACTTTTGAGCTACATTGTAATAGTCCAAATTTGTACTCTATACAGAGGTTGTAATCAAAAAAATAAAAAAGTCCACTTTGTCCATTTTGGCATGTGGCCCATTGTAAATGCACTATATATAAAGTGCCAAAATCATTTATTTTGGGGGGGATTTTTCGATTGAGTAAAAAGGGGGGGGGGGGGGTGTATTGTGTACTGTGTCTCCTTTATCTTGTGTTCTTTCATTATGGGTTCTTTTTCAAAGTTAACTCCACATAATTATTCTACTTGGAAAGAAAACATTAAAGAGCCATTGGTAGAAAAAGGTTTATGGCGTTATGTCACTGGTGCAGCCAAGAAACCTCCTGCTGATGCTAATGTAGCTTGTAAATAAGATTGGGAACCCAAACAAGAGATGGCTTTAGGAGCCTTGTTGAAAAATATCTCTGATCATGTCAAATTTCACATTAGGAAGCTTATAGATCCAATAGACATTTGGGATAAACTAGAAGCTTTGTATGGGACAGTAGATGAAGACATGGCTTACATAATAGAGGATAAACTTCTCAAGTTAGATCCTAGAAATTTTGACACAATTAAATATTATCTTACCCTAGTAGAAATGTATAGGACATAGCTGAAGGATTGCGGTGAACCCATTAAGGATGGAAAGATGATCAAACACATCATGACTCATCTTCCACCTAAATATGCTCCTTTTGTTTCTAGCTTTAATACACACAAATTGACAATGGGCAGTGCCTATGTTAAGCCTTCATTCGAGAAATTCTCAAAAATGTTGATCTTAGAACATGACAATCTAGTGGGTATGGGAATTCTCAAGTCTTCCAAAACTAAAGCCTTGGTAGAAAATGAAGGTAATTTAAGCGGCAAAAACTCAAACAAGTAGTAGAAGCAATGGAAGGCCAAGCCACAAGACAAAACACAATAGTCCTCCTCAAAACAACAATCTTCCACAAGTCAATCTTCTTCCACTCAACATTCTTCTTCACAACAAGGAAAGTCTTCTTCCAAGAAAAATTAAAAGGGGAACAATTCCATCAAGAAGGAGAAGAAAACATGTTCCTATTGTAAGAGGAATGGACATGAAGAACATGAGTGCAAAGATAAGAAGATTGATGAATTGGTAAACATTATGAGGAAACACAAAATTGATGTTCCTAATACATACAAAGACAAGGGTTCTTCATCCACTTCAAAGGGAAATGGCCAAGCTTTAGTTGCAAGTACAAACAATCCTACGAAATGGTTTCTAGATTCAGGAGCATCTCATCACATGGGTGCTTCAAGGAAGCAATTTTCCTCTTTAAAAACTTCAAATGTACCTTACATCTACGTGGGAAATGATACTCAAATTAAAGTAGAAGGTGAAGGGAATGTTGAGTTAGAGAATGGCATCTTCAATGAGGTACTTCATGTTCCTAGCCTTAGCACCAACCTTCTCTCCATCTATCAAATCACTCACTATGGATGTGGCAACAAAGTAGAGTTCCTCCTCGACATAGTAGTGGTGAAGAATCTTAAAGATGATTCAATGGTGGAAATTGGAAAGACAAACTATGAGACTAGACTTTATTCTTTCTCACATTTTGTGCCTAAATCCACATCTCTTGCCTTGTTGACTCATTCAAACACTCAAAGTAAACTATGGCATGAAAGATTTGGACACCTTAATTATCGCTACCTTCAGCAATTAAGCAGTAAGGAAATGGTCATTGGTCTACCTCAAGTCAAGTTTTTAGAGGGAGTATATCCAGGTTGTGAAGAAGGTAAACATCCTGAAGAGAAATATGACAAGGGGAAGTCTTGGAAGGAAACTATTGTTCTAGAATTGGTACATAGTGATGTAGCTAGCCCCTTTCTAGTACCTTCTTTTGGTAAGGCCCGCTATGCTCTCACATTTATTGATGACTTTTCAAGGTACACTTGGGTCTTTTTCCTTGGTCATAAGAGTGAAGTCTTTGACAACTTTATCACATTCAAAGCTCAAGTTGACAAGAAATTTGGGAAAGCCATCAAGATACTAAGGACAGACAATGGCAGAGAATATGTCAACTCTATACTTATAGACTATTGCACACATGAGGGGATAGCTCTTCAAAATTTAGTTGCATACACGCCACAATAGAATGGTGTAGCTGAAAGAAAGAACAGAACCCTTAAGGAAATGACTACTTGCATGCTTCAACACAAGTCTATTGATCAAGTGTTTTGGGCTGAAGCCATGTGCTGTGCCAACTACATTCAAAATAGAAGTCTACATAAGGCCTTAGATGGAATAACACCTTTTGAGGCATGGTGTGGAAGGAAACCATGTGTTAAGTACTTCAAATTTTTTGGTTTTCCAGCATGGGCAAGGATACCTCCACAAAAGAGAAAGGCATTAGAACCACAAAGCAAACCATGCATATTTTTTGGATATCCTGATCATCTCAAGGGATAAAAATTAATGGATCTAGAGACTCATGAAATTTTTTATGAGAGGAGTGTTCATTTTGAAGAAACATGTCCAAGTTTGGCCTCTTCAGCTCCTCCTTCTTCCTCCTATGTGGATATTGATCATAGTGATGAAAGTGACTCAGAAGATGAAATTCCTCTAACCTTGACTCATTGGACACTACCTTTGTAGGGTCAAAAAATAGTTGAGGACATTCCTTCATCTTCTTCCACTAAACCTCATTGGGCACAACAAACTCTTGATGCAGCAGGCTCATTGGTAGGAAATTCTTCAGATATTCAGAGGACTAGGTCACAACACAAGTCATTTCCACATGCATACATAGCCATTGCTTCAGATCCACAGTCTTTTAAGGAAGCATCAGGGATTCTAGAATGGGATAAAGCTATGGAGGAAGAATACAATTCATTGATGAAAAATAACACATGGGACTTAGTTCCCCTTCCTAAGGGAAGAAAAGTGGTTCAATGCAAGTGGATCTATCAAACCAAATTTGTAGTGGATGGAAGTGTTGATAAACATAAGGCTAGACTAGTTACCAAAGGTTTCTCACAAGTTCTAGGTATTGACTATATAGATACTTTTGCACTGGTTGCCAAAATGAACTCCATTCGCCTGACACTAGCAATTGTTGTAGCTCAAGGATGGGTTGTACACTAGATGGATGTTAAGAGTGCATTTTTGAATGGTGACCTTCATGAGGAAATTTATATGGAGCAGCCACAGAGGTTCATATAGGATTCTACTATGGTTTGTAGATTAAAGAAATTTATTTATGTTTTAAAGTAGGCTCCTCGGGCTTGGTATGCCAAAATGGATTCATTTCTTCTCTTAGCAGGTTTCACAAGATGTCATTTTGATTCAAATGTCTACATTCTTTAGAAGGATGAATCCCATTTGATTTTAGTGCTTTATGTCGATGACTTGATCATTACAGGGAGCACTGCATCCATCATAGCCAGTGTCAAGACCTCTCTTTAGGACAGATTTTTCATGACAGACTTGGGTTTGCTACACTACTTCCTTGGCATTGAGATCATACAATCTTCAGCAAGGATTTCACTTTCACAGCCCAAGTATGCTCTTGATTTGCTTTCTCATTTTCACATGAGTGACTACAAGCCTGCTCCTACTCCCTGCTTATTAGGTGTCAAGCTAGAGGCTAAGTGCACCACTCCACTTGTTGATGCAACATTATATAGATAGTTAGTTGGGAGCCTTATCTACTTGACACACACACGCCTTGATATTGCTTTTGTAGTTGGTATGGTTTCATGCTTTATGCAAGAAACTCATGAGCTTCATTGAAAGGCTGTCAAACACATTTTGCACTATATCAAGGGAACATATACACATGGGATTCACTATGCAGTAGGTACATGCCTTCAGTTGATTAGATACACAGATTCAGACTATGCAAGAGAGAGATTCTTGGAAGTCTACTTCAGGGTACACATTTCACCCTAGTTTTGGCCCTATTTGTTGGCAAAGTAAGAAGCAGAACAATGTTGCTCTTTCTTCCACAGACGTTGAGTATCGAGGGGCTGTTAATGTAGCTATAGAGGCTCTTTGGTTACAACACATCTTGGAGGAGTTTGGATTCAATCTACCTAAGTTGATAGTTATTCATTGTGACAATCAGAGTGCCATTGAAATCTCTAAGCATCTAGTTTAGCATCAGTGGAAAAAGCACATTGAGGTTCACATGCACTATATCAAAGAGCTAATATATGAGCAGATTATTGCATTTCAATATTGTCCTAAAGTAGAGCAAGTTGCTGATATTTTCACCAAACCCTTCACTGAGGTCAAGTATACTCATTTACAAGATCTATTGGGGGTGCGAGATGTTGCAGATAGGGGAGTCCCTTGACTTCTCTCTTCTTCTTCTTCTGGGAGGGATTTTTTCCTCTTATGAGGTCTTCCTCTCTCTCTCTCTCTCTCTCTCTCTCTCTCTCTCTCTCTCTCTCTCTCTATTGTACTTATCTCTCTTTTTGGAGGAGGTTTTTCCCATGAGGTTTTCCCTCTTTCTCTGCTTTATGAGAGATTGCATTGCATCATTTTAGCATTGCTTTTGTACATGGGTAACTAACATGGCCTAGTAGCCAGGACCCATTATGCATTAGTCAGCTTAAGTGCACTCCCCTAAGTTGCACTTAAGGGGAGGTGTTGGTGTAAACATGTATTTACTATTTACACTTTACTTAATTTACTTAGGTTAGTGCATTATTTTATTATTTTGCATTATTTTATTATTTCTCTTTATGAGACACTTAGGAGTTTGTGCATCTTCTACAGTTGTCATGTAGACAACATAGAAGTATGCAACTCTAATTATGCACATGGTGTCTACACCACAGGAGTTTGCATCATTCACTGAGTTGTCATGTTGACAACATAGTTTTTTGCACTCCTAATTTTGCACATGTTGTCTACAACACTGATGTGCATGTTTCACCTTTGTAGGCTTATCCTCTCATCATCGCACTTACTTTCGTGCATAATGAAGGATAACCCATATCTGGTGGACATGTGCCTAGTTGTTGGACTTATCATGATGCTAATTCTGAGGCATTCTAGATGCATCTTAGAGGCCTTTATATTGAGGCACTCCTACTATACTTTTACATAGAATTGAATACTATACAGTTATTCTGATCATACTCTAGTCTAATTTGTGCTTGTGTTTTGAGTTCCTTGGTCTTGAGTAAATTTTGCCCTAAGGCAGATTCTTACACTCAAGTATGGTGCAATTTTATTCAACAATCTCTTAATTTCATCTCCATAATCAATCTTGCAAATAGTCATTAGCATAGACTTTCAAAGTTCAAAGTATTCTTCCCTTATAGAAGCCTTTTTCTTAATGAGTCTCTCATAGACCTTTTGGTTTATAATGTTCTCAAGGTCCTTCAATTTTAGATTATTTGATACAATATGTCTAATAGTAGATATATCTACCTGATCCTTTTCAAAATTATTGTATAAATCACAAAAATTGTTCATCTGAACAAAGTTACCTTCATTTGCAATCACTGTGTTAATCTTCTTAATCTTCAACTTCCAGGGTTGTCGAGCTTTTCCTGCTACTTGCTTAAATGGAGTCACCTTTTCTTCTTACTTGTTTTCCTATTTCTCAACCTCTTTATCACTTGACTCAATTGTCAACAATGTTTTTTTGTCTCTTTTTAGGTCATGTGGCCATCTATTTGACTCTCTTTGTCTTTGTAGACACTGCTTCAACTAATCTCTCTAATTTTCTCTTCTATTCACTAGGCTGAACATAGGACACTACTTCATATGGAATGCTCTATCCCAAATATGTCTCAGCAACTGATACTGACAAGGGTTTTATGTCCAATACACCTTGCTTCATTGTCTATCTCACAGCTTCAGATTCACTCTCTATCATTCCAACCTCTGATAGTGCCTTCTTCATTATTGATTCAATCTTCTTATGAGATGCCTTGTCTAAGGTTGCTTGATGAGCATGTTGAGTGATCTCATCAAATGTGCCAAATATGTACTTTGCTTTATCATTATTTGAATTAAGCAACAAATAAATGTAACAGACTGCAACATCATCATTCAACTCATAGCTCAAAGGATCTAAAAATGTCTCCTGAGGTTCCACTTCTTGAATATAAGTATGATCTGTATCAACTAGAATAAACATATCCTCATTGAATCTATCCATAATTTTTGATGAAATCCTAAATCTCTTTTTCATCTCATTCTGGAAAGTCCCCATAATCAGGTTTCCATTGTCCAATATTTTGTCTTTAGGGTGCCTTCTGCATACCTCTAGAATCTTCTCCATAGTGCATCTATCACTACTCATTATATATGTTACTGATAAGTAGGGAAATATCTTTAGTACATGGAAGAATATTTAATTTATCAATGACTAGAATCTAAACACACCATTCTTGGTTCTCTTAATCTTTCCAAGGTTTTCCAAGAGTTGCATTCTTAGAATTTCACTCAAATTTACTTGCTATTTCTCAACACATATCTTATATACTACATATATAAATCTTTCTGAAAGTTCATCTATCTTAGAACTTGCACAAATTGAATAAGCAATAATTCTACTAAGAAATCTCACATCATCTTTCTTGATGGAGCTGATTATCATAGCCTTTCCATTATATACTGCCTTAGTATAACTTTCCACTTTCTTCTTTACCAATTTCTCTCCTATAGGTACACTGCCTTGTTTTCTAAGACTATTTTCCTCATGAATAAGGTCGATAGAGATGTCGATATACATTATCTTGCATCCACAACTTACCATCATGTATCCTTCTCAGTATGATTTGAGTCCATTCATCTATATCTAACTCACAGTAGAAATGATACTTAAACAAGTCTAATTCCTTTATATGTTCAAATTTGGGCTTCATATTCATGTCATGGTTGAAAAATAGTTCCATATCTTTATTCATATATTCACTACCAATTGACTCAAACTTGCAATTCAAATAACTTTCTATGTCTTTAAGGTAAACTACATTGTTTAGAGTGATAGACAATGTAAAGTTAGGGTTTCCTTCATTAAGCTTTATGAAAAAAATCTTAAGATTATGTCTATCCTCATTCTCAATACTGTGTACTACTTACATATCCATAATTCTTATCAACAATATCTTTTACTAAACAAATTTATAGAAAAATGATAAAATACCTCTTTTCAAAACTAGGGTTTTCTTCAAAATCACTATGACAAGTTGCTTTTGAATGATCTTTACTTTGAATGTGTTTTTAATGAAGTAAAATTCAATTCTATACTCCATTTATCCCTCAACTCAAACTTGCATTAATTGTGTACTTCACAAATATGAAAAAGTTGTCAATTACATTATGTAATCAGATAACTATCAAGATAATCTATCTAATCTTCAAATGCCACCCAAGGTTTACTATAGCCTCCTTCCATCATGACAAACATCCTCAAGACTTTGCATCATGAGATTCTCTGCAAAAACATATTTTTCATCTTCTGTTGTAGAATCAACTTTTACTGTAAATACCAATAACTCTAAATTGCATCATAACTTGTTTAGATGAGCTCTAAATTAAAAGTGAGCTTAGGTACCATCTAAACATAATTGGATACACCTTTTCCCAACTTCACTACCTCTAATTTGCTCTCTAATTGAAGTCCTCAAATTTTGATGTCGTGAACAAGCTTAATTCAACTTAATTGAATCAAACTCAACAATTGACTTTGTTATTTTTGTCTCATCATCATCTAACTTATCTTTTGAGATATTAGTTCCTTTCATTAATTCTTCATTAAGTTCATCTTGAAGTTCACTTACAATGTTTCTTTTTTCTTCATTGTCTCTACTAGTTTCGAAGTTCCTTTCCTAGTTCCTTCTATCATTCCTTCTGCTCTCAAAGTTTCTTCCATTGTTCTTTCTGTCTCCAAAGTTTTTGTCCATTCTATAGTACCTTTTTGTGTGTCTAAAGCTATTACATAAATGACATATAGGTGCTCTACTTCTAGGATTATATTGATCATCAAGTGCATGACAATTTTGAGCATTGTGTCCTAAGTTTTTACACTTATAACACACAATCTATCTTCTTTCTTCATAAGATATTCTTTCTCTTGATGTCCTTTCATTAGATATTCTTCTATCTATAGGGTTAGTATTTCTAGACATTTTACTATTCCTTCTATCATTATCATACTTAGGTTTCCTACAATCAATTGCATTATGAGCCATACCATGACAATTATGACAATAAAAGTCCTTAACACGATTAAATGACTTATTTGTACAATCTCTTTTCATATGACCTATTTCATAATATAAAAAGCACTTACCTCTAAATTCATACCTAGTTGCTTTGGGAGTTTCCACTTGCTTTGGATCATCCAAGATTTCAACTTCTTTATTTTTCTCAACTTCTTTAGGTTTCTCAGAAGATTGACTGGATTCAATCTTATCATCAGATTTGTCTTTTTCTTTCAGATTTGATCTAATCTCAGGCTTCTTTGTAGACATGTTAATTAGATAACCAAGACCAGTCTTATCATAAGTAGGTCTCTGTATTGACATTGAATCATCAAGTTTTTCTCTTCTAGAATAAAGCTTCTCAAGTTGTTATCTACATTGTGTCAATTCACCTTTTACAATAGTATTGTACTTATGGACTTCTTCATGATCTTCTTTCAATGTTTCAAACTTACATATTTTCTTTTCAAAACTTGCTCTTAGATTTGTATTTTTAGTCTTCAAATTAGATTCAACTTTGCTAGGATCATTTTTCAAAGTCAACTTTAGATTTGTAATCTTCAACTCATGCTTCAAGATCTTGTACTATATCTTCAACTTTGAATAGTCATCATCAATAGTTCCAGATTCACTAGATTTAGGCTTGAATTTCAAATGTTCAATCTTTTCCTTCAATTGACCAATGTATACTTTAGAGTCTTCATATTTGTCCTTTAGCTTATCTCTTTCTTTAGTAAGGAGATCAATTTGTTCAAGAGCTTCTTTAAGGTTCTTCATCAACTATTTCATACCCATAGGGATCTTACTTAAGATGTTAAGCCTCTTCAAAGTGACTATGCTCTGATACCATTTGTTAGAAATAAGGATTACTTAAGAGGGGGGGGGGGGGGGGGGGAAGGGGGTGAATTAATAATCTACAAGATGTTCTTAGATGATTCATCAGTTGCGTTCATACAAGATATTGATCCTTTTTTCCTTAGTTTAATCATAAAAGGGAAAACCTTAAAAAATTGTATGATAGATTCTGGAGCTTCCAACACTATAATGCCTTTTAAAGTAATGGAAGCCCTAGGATTGAAGGTGGATACTAAGCAAGGTAGATGCCGAGGGATGGATGCTAGAGAGGTTCCAGTAATAGGTACTATAAATGCCTTACCATTTAAACTGGCTGCATTTCCTGAGGTGGAATTAACCATGTCTGTCCTTGTAGTGGATATACCCCCACATTACGGGATGCTACTTTCCAGAAAATGGAGTGCCGCCATGGGGGGAAGCCTACAGTGTGACCTTACTTATGCCACTTTCCATATAGGAGACAAAGCTGTCAGGGTAAATAGGGAACCAAGGGTTAACCACATCTTAGGTGAAGACATTGACAAAGATACCACCTGTTTCCTAGACACGGGGATCAATGCTTTCAGGGCTGAATTGATTATTCAGGAAGTGGAAAACTTACCTGATATCATTGAAAATGAGGTTGAATGTTGCATGAATTCACCAAAACTGTGGACAATGTTCTTTGATGGGGCTAGTTCTAAAGAAGGTGCAGGGGCAGGTGTAGTCTTTGTATCCCCTGAAAATAACACCTTCAGGTATTCATTCACCTTGAAGTTTGCTTGCACAAATAACATTGCTGAATATGAAGCATTGTTGCTAGGTCTCAAAGTGGCCACACATCACAAAATTAAGAAATTGTATGTCATAGGGGATTCTGAATTGATCATCTCTCAGATTAAAGGAACATACTCCTCAAAAAATAGGAGATTAAAACAATATAGAAACGAGGTCTGGGATCAAATAGAATTCTTTGATGCATTTGGGATCTCATGGAGAGATAGAACCCAGAATAAAATGGCTGATCTTCTGGCCAATGTAGCTATCAAATCAAAAGAAATATCATTTGCAGGAATCTCCCAGATTGAGATTCAAAACAGACCTTCTATACCTGACAACATTGACAATTGGCAGGTGTTTGAAGATGACAAAGATATCACAAATTTTTTGCTAAATGAAGACAGATACCATGGGCAGGAGATGGACTGCAATGGACTGATTGAAACCATAAATGGGAAGGAAACCATTTTTGGTCAAGAAATCATGCAATTAAAAACAAATAAGATGCCTAAGGGGTTGGTAGTCTTGGAGAACATTTTTGATAACCAAGACAGAGTGAGATCGGAAATAAAGAACCCCAAACCGCAGGAGCTAGAAGAAGTGAATTTGGGAACAAATGAAATCCCTAAAAAGGTTTACATCGGCCAAGATCTGCCAGTTCAAATCAGAAAAGCATTGATTGACCTACTTAGAAAGTACAGGCATGTTTTTGCTTGGTCATATGATGACCTTAAAGCTTATAGGGAGGACCTTTTCCAGCATGTCATACCCTTGAAAGAAAATGTAAAACCCTTTAGGCAAAAGCAGAGGCCAATCAATCCCACCCTTGCCCCAAAAATGCAGGAAGAACTGACAAAACTGAGAGATGGTGGAATAATCAAACCAATTAGGCATTCCACTTGGGTTTCAAACCTTGTTCCTGTAAGAAAAAAGAATGGAGATATTAGGCTTTGTGTGGATTTTAGAAATCTAAACATTGCATCTCTAAAGGATAATTATGGCTTACCTAATATGGAAGCCATATTGCAACAAGTGACCGGCTCTGAATTAATGTCAATGATGGATGGCTTTTCTGGATATAATCAAGTTCTGGTAAAAGAAAGTGAACAGTTCAAAACAGCCTTCACAACCCCTTGGGGAACATATGTGTATGTGAGGATGCCTTTTGGCTTGATTAATGCAGGAGCTACTTTCCAAAGAGCCATGGATGTAGCATTTCATGAATATATTGACAAATTTATGGTTGTGTACCAGGATGATCTTACAGCGTATTCTAATAAGGCTGAAGATCACTGCAAACACTTGAACAAAATTTTTATAAAAGCCCTGGAATATGGGGTATCCCTAAACCCAAAGAAATGCTCGTTTGGGGTCACAGAAGGAAAGTTATTAGGACACATAGTGTCCAAGGATGGGGTAAAAATAGACCCAGAAAGGGTAATGGCTATTGATAAAGTCCCTAAACCTAAAAACGTGAAAGGTATATAGTCCTTTTTTGGCCAGGTTAATTTTCTGAGGAGGTTTGTTACAAATTTCGCTGAAATCAGTAGACCCATTTCAAAAATGCTCAAGAAAGGAGCTGTTATAGACTGGAATGGTGAACCTTCACAGGCATTTCAGGATATAAAGACTGTGATAAAAAATGCTCCAGTGTTGAGGACCCCAGATTATACAAAACCCATGCATATCTTTTCATTTGCATCATTCCATACTGTGGCTGCAGTTTTATTACAGAAAAACCAAGAAGGGTATGAACAGCCTATTGCTTTTTTTAGCAAATCCCTGCAGCATGCTGAACTAAAGTATGAAATAAATGAAAAACAAGCATATGCTTTGGTAAAGGATGTAAAAGCATTCAGAAGTTATTTGGTAGGTGCTACTATTATTGCCTTTGTACCTAGTGCTGCAGTTAAAGATATTTTCTCTCAGCAGGAAGTGTCAGGAAGGAGATGCAGATGGATCAATAGAATCCAAGAATTTAACATTGATATGCATATAACTAAGTTAGTCAGAGGTCAAGGTTTGGCCAAACTTATGGCTGAAACTAACCTGGAAGCTAATCAGATAAACCTAGTAAATGATGATTTCAGAACTGATTTATGCGACATGGACCAGTGTGACTGGTACATTAATGTTATACATTATTTGCAACACATGAAAGTTCCTCCCCATCTGCCTGATAATGAAAAAAGAAATATTAAATTGCAAGCCGTCAGGTATGCAATTGTTCAAAATAACTTATGGTGGAGAAACTTTGAAGGAGTTCTGTTGAAATGTGTTGACAGAGAAAGGGCAAAAGAAATTTTGAAAGAAATGCATGCTGGAGTATGTGGAGGACATTACATGGCCAAAACTATTGCGCATAAGATAATGAGAGCTGGTTTCTGGTGGCCCACTTTGTTCAAAGATGCTCAAATTATGGTTAAAAAATGTGATCCTTGTCAGAGATTTGCTGGGAAGCTGAAATTCTCAGGAAGTACTCCACTGAAGCCAGTTGAAACTAAAGCACCTTTTAACAATGGGGTCTGGACTTCATAGGAGAAATTTTTCCCAAGTCTAGTACTGGCTATTCCTGGATTCTGGTTGCTACTGACTACTTTACAAAATGGGTAGAGGCTATCCCTAAGAGAAATGCAACGAGTAAAGTAGTAAATAATTTCTTATTGAATAATATCATTTCCAGATTTGGATGTCCACAGAAAATTGTCACAGATAATGCTATGTGTTTTAGGTCTGAGGAATTCATAAATTTTTGTGATAAATATGGAATGACAAGAACAACGTCTGCCCCATATCATCCACAAGGGAATGGACAAGCTGAGTCCACAAATAAAAGCCTGTTGAAAATCATTAAGAGAACCTTGGACGATAATAAAAGGGCATGGGATTCCAAGTTACAGTTGGCAATATGGGCTGACAGAGTAACTGTAAAGAAGGCAATTGGGGTGGCTCCATTTGATTTAGTGTATGGAATTCAAGCTAGAATGCCCCAGAACAATTTGATGGGATTATACAATTACATCCAGTCATATGATGAAGATACCACTGATGAAATGAAAGAAAGAATGAATGAACTGGTAGGATTGACCGAAGCCAGAAGAGAAGCATCTCTGAGAAATCAAAAATTGCAGTTACAAGTCAAAACACTCTATGATAAAAGAACTGTAAACAAGAAATTTGAAAATGGAGACCTAGTCTTAATGTGGAACGCCAGAATTGAAGATAAAAGAAAACATGGCAAATTTGACCCCATTTGGTTAGGCCCATATCTCATTGAGAATACTTGGGGTGAACATTCCTACATAATCAAAGATGTATTTGATAATATTCTTGAACTGCCAGTTCATGGACAGTTCTTGAAGAGGTATTTTTCTTGAAAAAATACTTAGTTTCTTCCATGAACATTAGTTTTAGGTTTTCCCAGCTTCCTATTTTCTGTAAATCCTTGTACAGTCTGGGTTTTTGTTTTCGTGTGTTGCTCAGTGCTCTCTGAAGAAGTTGTCATTTCCCGGATGTGTGGTCTGCTCTCCCATAGATTCTGAATCCTTGCATAGACTCAAGTAGTCTATCATCCCCAGACAGAGCCACTGTTAGTCTGACTTTTTCTGCAGTAAAAATTTTTCAGTTAAACCATAGAAAGGTCAGGTGATCTATGTCTAAATGAAGTATAAGGTTTTGGATAAACCATCTGTGTGAAATATTCACCTTGTAAGCCTTACATTCATCTCTATTTATGAAAGGTCGGGCGCGAAAATTTTCAAAATTCAAAAGAAGCGAATATGCTTCTGTATTCCTTTTCCTCTCTCCCAGGTTACCTTTCTTACTGTTTGTCCCAACCGTCAGATCTGATTAGATCTACCGCTGGCATTATCTCGCTATTGAAAGTTGCATGCTCATTAAGTATAGCGAGATAGCGAGTGTCGAGTGTTTTAAGCGGTGGGACCATGAAGTGAACGTGCGGCGATCGAAGATTTGCTATTTAATTGCTTTATTGTGCAGGTACACTTAGCAATTCGCCGTAAAAAGGGGGAAAAGGACCCACTAGAATATCTGACATCAGAGCCGGAATGTTGATATTTTTTCCGGAAGTACCGCCACCTCGCTATCAGAAAATTCAGGCACTTCACCGTTAGCGAAGTAGCGAGGCCACGTGAAAATCTTAAAATGATGACATTGCATCTTGCTTGTGTCATAATTACACCAGGTGGCATGACCTGTCGTAAATACTGTTGTCAGAATTAGTTTTAATTAAACAGAAGTAATTACCGGGTACCCCCTTGTTTTTCCGGCACAGAATCCTTTAAAGTGCCGAAGCTCGCTACCTCACTATCGGAAAATTGAGGTTCTTCACCGTTAGCGAGTTAGCGAGGGCCCGTAAAGTGGTAAAAGATCGGCAAGATCTATGATGACATGTAATGACAGGTGACTGATAAAATTTGACATGTGCTAGCTGTGCAGAGATCCGATTCTCATTAATGCTTACCTGACTAAATGTACAAGAAATCTGGAACGTCAGTTTGAAGTGAATCAACGGAGCTCGCTATCTCGTTATGAAGAGTAGCAAGGAAGATAATTATAGCGACATAGCGAGATGGGCCCATCGCCTTCTTTCTTAAGAAGCCCTGTAGCGTATCTTTCGATCATTTCTTGATCCGATCAACGGTTGTCGCCGCCTTGTTATGGAAAGGTGCTTGTTCTTTATGCATAACGAAGTAGCGACATGCTGACACGTGTTCTCCGTCGTCAGTGGGTTTAAAGGTAAGCGCCATCAAAAGAAAGAATTATGTACATGGCAAGCTCTCATTGGGTAATATGACTGACATGGCAAGTGTAACTCCTAGTTGTTCTCTTTGTACCGCATGATCGTAGGATCTTTGAAGATCAACGGCGCAGTTTTAAATTAAAAATGTAGTGCCACTCTCTGTATTAATTAGACAAGAAAGCTTCGTCCGTGAGAAAAAACAGAGTATAATACAGAGAGATTGCATCAGTTTCATTTCACGCGAGAAAAGATTTGAAGCCATTCCTGTGCAGAAGCTATTACTGAAAGAAAAGCGTGCCAAGGTTGATAAGAAATTGTCAAGTTATCTGTTCGCTGAGATTTTGTAGGAATTCAAAGGAAAATTGAGACAGAATTCAAGTAAGTAAAACTACCATCATCTTTGTGAGCTTTTAAGTTTTAAAGAGGATAGCTCAAGATGCCTCCTAAGAAGGGATTTACAGGAGCAGTAAACTACCTGGATAGAAATGTGCATGATGATTTACTTGAGTTACTTCCTGAGTCCACTGTAGAAATGGTGCAAGTTAAGAGGTTGACCTCACTCAATCCTAGGCTTAGGGTAGCTGATGGATTGTATGATAAGGGTAATTGGGTTCGGGATGCTCAAACTGCTCAGACTGGTTTGAGTTTATTCAAGAAATGGTTTGCAGAGAGAAAGTTATATGCCCCTCATGCCAACATTTGGAATTTTGATCTTGGGAAGCTTGTTGTTCCCAGTGTGTTCATGGATTTTGACCTGCTTGAAGCCATAGCAAAAAACTATGACCAAGCCACTAAGGTAGTGAGGAGAATAGATGGTGAGGCTTTAGTTACCATCAGTCCCGAGGAGATTAGGAAGGTATTCAGTCTGGGACCCCTCACCATGTATCATGTGCCCATTAATCTGACAGATTTAGAAAAGGAATATATATCCAAGAGGGATGTAGTTAGACAGGGTGCACTGAAAGCCCACATAGGCCGAATTGGAGGCCTCCCGACCATAACATCATCTTCTAAAGAGCCCTTCAAGAAATCATGTTTTAATGCCAGGGCAGTCGAGATATATAGAACCCTGTGCAAAGTCTTCGGAGAGGGCAAAGAAGATTTTATTCCGGTGAGCTTCATGTATATGATCACCCAAATCTCTTCTTTTGGTGTGGAAATAATTTTTGATTTTGCATCTTACTTGGCAAATGAGATCCATCATGGATTGGTGGGGATTGCACAGGGCAAGGTGGAAAAGGTTTGGGGTCAGTATTCCTTACTGATGCATATGTTTCTTTTTAAAGGGGCCACTTATTTTGGTAAAGAAATGGTTTTAAATAGAGAACAAGAAGGGGAAGCACTACCAGTCCAATTATGGAGTGCAGACATGACCTGGGAAGCAGAAAATGCTAGCTTCGTCAGATTTGATAGGCACTTTGCCTCCAAACTAAGGTGCCTCTTATTGAGTGACAATCCCAGAATCCCTAAGGCATTAATGCACCTTATCAGGCCTATGGACAAAACCCACAATCTGAAGGTTTCACATAATTGGGGAGATATTATCCCATATTCAGTCTCAACAGTCATCAAGGTCTATGGTTTCAAAGGAACACCCCATGTGTTACCCTATCAGGTACCCTTGAAGGTAGGGATAGCTGAATTTTTGTGGCAGTTAGGAGGAGTGGAGGAGGCCTTTTTGCACAAAAGGGGGACAGGATCAATTTTTCCTACTTGTACTATAGCCCACCAATTTGTGATAACTAAAGAAGGGTGGGCCTTTCTCCATAAATTTTTGGATCAATACAAAATGGCAGTGTCTCACTCTCGTTTTTGTGATACAGAAGGTTTCTTTAACTCTGCCCTTAGATTGAGAATCAAGCTGCGTCCAGTTCAGCATGAATTCTATTTTCCAGAAGATGTAATAAGAAATGAATATTCTCTCCATGAGCAAGAAATAAAGAAAGAAAAATGGAGAGTCTATTCAAAAGTTTTGGAATTCATTAATTGTTTTGATAAAAATTTCAGTCCTCTTAGTAATGCTGCAAACAATGCAGATAAAGTACATAAGCTCATGAGTAATTTCTCTGAGATAATGGAGGTAATGAATGAGAAGAAACAACATTTTATTAATTCTTTTCCAGATAAAGCCAGAGAAATTATGAGAAAATTGGGTTTCACTCCCAATATTGGAGTAGGTCCACTGGTGGTACGGAAGAAAACAGGATATACTATTGTCCGACAGCAGGTGCCCGTTGTGCATAAAGAAAAACAGATTGTTGGATCTTCCAGCACTGTCCTAGAAGAAAGACCCCCTGAACCTTCCCCCAAAAGAAGAAGAATAATAAGGGAGGAAGAATCCCCTGATGAAAGTGGCTCACCTTCTCAAACCCCAATGAGAGTGGAGGAAGAACAACTCACCAGTGAGCAATTTGAACAAATGGGGTCACAAGGAGAAATTTTTGTTACACAAGCAGAGATTGATGAAGGCAACCCTCAGGAAACCCCTGTACCAAGTTTTGAATTAACTATAGCAGATTTCAGAGGAAGGGAATTGGACCCTATTTTGGAACAAGCCAGTCAGCATTTTTTGTCTGATAACAATTTTGTAAGATCTAGAGCTTTCCATCAGTTTGCGTGGAGAGTAAACATGCACATTTTTGAGCAAAGGTGCAATAATATGAGAACAGAACATCCAGAAATGGATGAGACCTCCATTCAAAATACAATAAAGGAACAAATGGTTCAAGAGTTCCAAAATATAACCCCTGATGAGGGAAGACAGATGGTAAAAAATGCTAATGTTTTATTATTGCCCAATTGGGACATTGCTGACGCATTAGTTTTTAATTCTGTTTCAAATAATTTAGGACTCCAGGATCCGAATAAAGAGGAATTCTTGGGTACAACATTCAGCAATGATCAAGCTGCCCTTGTTATGTGGTCCCTGAGAAGAGGATCCAGAGTTACTTCATCACAGCCTGATGACTCAGGATTGACAGGGAGTATCATTGTAAGAAGAGTTGCTGACACTTCAAATGTACAGGCAGCCCACATGAATGTGGATTATTCTAAATTTGCCCTGGCTACTGCAGAAAGAGAAGAGAGGGAAATGATGGATATGCATAATAAATATGAAGTAGTGGTGGAAGCATATAATCAAGAGGTGAAGAGGAGAATTGAGTTAGAAAACAGGATATCTCAACTGGAAAAGGTACTTGGAAAGAGAAAAGTGGGAGAATCCAGTACATTGAGAATTGCATATCCCCCACAGTCATCTGTGGGATTAACCCCTATTATTGAGATACCTGACACCCCTGAAAGACCCCAATTCTATACTGCAGAGGAATTTGAAGCAGAAAAAACCAAATTACATGAGTGGCAGATAGAATTTAGAAACCAGCAGGAGGAGAAATGGAGGCAGGGTGTAACATACTTGAGGGATAAAATACAATGGTCAAATTTTTATGACCAGTTGACAAGGGTTGTAACCCTCATAGATGAGTTAAATAAAGGAAAGAATGGACTAGACTCCCTTGCACAGAAGTGGAGACAGAGGAATAATGATGTCACGATTGTTTGTATCTCTGCAGTTCAAATGCCTTACCATCAGGTTGAAAGAATTTTTGATTTATTAAATCAATTAGATAATTTTGAAAATAAAAGAGATTCTTTATAGAGGAAATTGACACTCTGTTTTTCAAGATATCTTGCCAAGAAATTCACCCTATTTCCTTGTGCCTTAGAATCTGTTGATACAGTAAAGGAAAAGGACAAATGGAAAAAGGAAATGGATGAATTATTTGATAACAGAATAACAAACATCATCAGTGAAACTGGCTATTGGTTTTGGGCAAAGACAAATGAAGAGCTGGTAAAAATACAACTGTATTATGCTGATATAAGAAAAGAATTCGATGAATTAGAAGAAAATGCCAATTCTTTAATAAAGATACAAAGAGAAACCCTAAGTTTTGATTGGCCAGATGATGATACTTTCAACAGATGGAAAGATCAGTTTAGTGAACAGATGTCAGGAGAAGATGACGAGGAAGATGTAAGAGTAATAGTTACTCTTGTAGTCAGCAATGATGACATAAAAAATCCCCAGGTTAAAGTGATTTTGCATGCAACAGAAGATGATACATCACTTGCAGACCTTATGGATATGTACTTTGAAGATGAGGAATGATTGCGAGAACAGACCATAACAACCAAGAAGCATAACAGAAAGGGACCCGCCAAGAAATGCTGTTGTAATCAACCGTTCTGTTATTCTTGTTTTTTGTTTTTCAAAAGAAGGACACCTGTCACCTACTGTAGCCTGAAGCTTGATGCATCTCACATTATTTAAGTGAGATCCCAAGGCTAAAGAAGGGTCCGAATTTGGTTTTCACTAAGTGTTGTGCTTAGTTCCTTTTTGGTCCAAACATTTTTGGAAAGAAATTTATAGTATGCTTTTTCTGTCAAAATCTCTGAGAGATGGATGAATGTAAAAAGGACTGTGCTTCTTCTCTGAAGGTTTTTCTGGGTTTTTTGTAAAGGATATATCATTTTCAAAGGAAATGAATACAAGTTATGAACTGTCCCCATATCTGTTCTTCTCTGAATTTTGTCTCCTTTTTAATACTGAGTTACCTTGATGTTGTGTGAGTAAAAGCTTATGCAATTGATTGCATTTTAGTAAGACTGTACATCCATTTGTTATTGCTGTTAATTCAATTAATTAAGTAAAGGCTTTGATAAATGTGATGAGGTTGCTTGGGTGTTAATAAGGATTCTTGAATGATAAATTCTGGTAAGAATTGCTGATGAAAATTCGTTGCAAGGCAACAAATTAGATCTAAGAATTTACTTGACTCTGAATTCCCAATGGATTAGGCACTGATCGAGAGTATTTCAGCCAAAAGAGAAGTATATTATAACTAGCTTTTTCAAAATACATCATAAAATCAATTTTCATTTATCTTTCCTGTAAGATTTTCAAAGTTGGCCAGCACTTGCCTGCCTAGATTGTTTTAGCTTCATTTAGCCATTGTTGTTGGAAACATCTGCAGAGCTATAGAAGATTTCTTGGCCATATCTGTTCAAGGGATGTGTTTATCAGTTATTTACTTATATGTTTAAGGATTTAGAGATGAGAATCAAAATGAAACTAAGGATAATTCTCATACAATTATTCCATCTTTGAACCATCCCCGGGTGCACCCGCCCTGGTTTTACAGAGCCAAAAGAGTAGAAAACCGTCTAAGGTTTTATTGAAGTTGGGTCCTAATACTTTGCATATGCAAGTGATAATGAGAATTGGCTATTCTTTAGGTTGTGTATGTACTGATATCTAGGTACTAAGCCTTTTGTCGCCTAGTAGTTTTAGTACTGTTAACATCAAAATAAAACACCAACACTAGGTCCATACTATTAGACATGGAATTTCTTCAAAAGAAAATACTCAAGCTATAAAATTATAACAAATATAAACATACAAGCATTAGTAGTATCTTGTATATAATTAATAATATTAAAATAATAAAATAATAAAATATTACTTTCTCTTCAGTACAGATGCATCTAAACAAATCAAATGAATTATACAATATAAATATTGGCATTGATTTTGAACAATATAACATTAGAATTGATTCTAGACTTCATGTTGGAATACTTTAGAATAACTTGGGGGGGGGGGGGGTGTGGGGGTGAATCAGTTATCCAAGGTCCAAATGTATAAATAAAACTTTTCACAACTTAGTGAACCCATAAAACATTATTCATCATGCATGCATCCATAAGATTATACAATCACTTAAAACTTGTATGTTACTATCAAATTAACTTGTAAAAATGTAAAACATGAGACATAACAAATTCATCAATACACTTGACACAATGATTTATGTGGAAACCTAATTTGGGAAAAACCACTAGTAACATGCTACTCTTTTCACTCTTCTAAAGTGATGTCTTATGAAAGGCCAACCATGTTAAAGGTTACAATATACACTGTTTAATGTGACCTTGTTAAAGGATTTCAATCACCTTATTAAGAGTGAACCTTGTTAGAGGAATTTAGACCATTCACTTGGAATGCCACTCAGTTAAAAGATTTACAAATGACTATTAGGTCAACCCTAATCCAAAGGATTTACCCTAGACTGATACAATTGTTAGAGAGTAATAGTAAGGCTTTGATCTAATACAACTTACAACCTCATTTACAAATTATAGATCATTGTTCAGTCCTCAATTCTACTTGGCCTTCATCCTTTGTAGCTATGTTAGCTTGTTCACCCTTCAAGCATTTTTCTTCTTAAGCCTTCTTGCTTGGCATGCCATTGCAGACTCTTCTCTTAAGTCACTTGATGAAGCAAAACCCTTGACTCCTTGTCTTCCTTAGGGTCTCACACATGACAACCTTGCTTCATGACTACCATTCCTATGAATAAGGAATTAAGATATTTTATCACTTGTTCTCCATTGTCTAATTTAGAGTTTAGATGGATTAGGTAGGATATAATGTATTTACCCCATATCTCTTATCTCTTCTAGAAACTTCTCCTATAATCCACTTTGAATTCACCTAAAAATAGTTTACCTTGAATTCTATGCCACCAGCTCATCAACCTTATCTTCTACCTAGTTCACATAATCCAAGAAAACAAATTTGTTGGCTCAAATTCATAAAATTCATGATCTTTTAAATAATGCAGAATTTTAGCATTATCAAGCTTCTGATACTTGACACATACAGCATTGTTTAGTATCCACTATGAAATTACTTGGCACAAACTAAAGTTTACTAGTGCTTGACATCAACTAAACTTTACTTGACATCCATTGTTCTGCTCAGCATACACTAGAATAAACTTTTACTCAACTCCAACTAATTTTCTACTCAACTTGCTCTATATTTGCTTGACATGTACTATCCACTTGGTCAAGCTTTGTAGACAAAATTTGTATAACTTGTTCTTCTAAAATTTATTAGTGTAACCATCCTTTATAAACTTATGTAGATTATAAATATATCATTTCATCACTATCTTAACTAATTCTTGTACTTCATTACATAATCATAACTCAACCTTTCCTCTAGGTGCTATTGTTACATCTTTTGATCAATTTCTTTTCATCAATCAAATAAGTGATAGTACTTAAATATTATAAGTAGTTTTCTTACTAGAAAATAGCAAGTTTGACATTAGTGAAAAAATAATGATTAAAACACATAGTCTTCTTCAACAATCTCCCTCTTTGGCATTGATGGAAAACCAAACTGATCAACCAAATCAACTAAATGGTAAACACCTTCTTCAACCAAATTGAATAGGTTAAAACAATAAGACAATACCAAAAAGAAAATAATCCTTGTATTGAAATCTCTCCCTCTATTAGCAACTTCAATCTTTTGATTAGGTTACAAAATTATTTTTCATAACTCCCTCTTACTATATCTCCCTCTTACTAGGTAAATGTTAGGATTTCTCTTTCTTTGCTCTCCTAATCAACAACTATCTCCTTTAGAAATTACCTCCCTCTTAGGATTAGTAAACTCTTCCTCTTTGACAAAAATCTCTTGATATAATCTCTCTCTCTTGATTAGTAGATTATCTCCCTCTTTGACAACAATGCCAAAGGATTGTCATCTTTAACATGATAGATATAAATTTTTTTAGTTTCTTCAATTTCTCCCTCTATCACCTTACTTGTGACTGATTTGAAGTTTTAGCTCTTTGATTACTTTAGGCAGCTCCTAAAGTAAGATCCTTTACATCAATGTGTAACATATGAACATCAGATTGTTTGATACAGGGCATTCTTCTTGTTACTTAAATAACCTTTGATAGGGGTATCACCCTTAGTTTACCTCTTAGATACTCATGAGCATCCTTAGATAATTCTTTTGTAAAGATATCAACAAATTTTTTCTTTGTATTGACATAATCCATCTTCACTTCTTTATCTTAAACTAACTCTCTCAAGTAATGATACTTGATTGCAATGTGCTTAGTCTTTGTGTGCATCAATGATTCTTTGATATATTGATAGCACTTGTATTATCACAATAAAGTATCATTGGTTTATGATATCTTCCTTCATACCTTTTAGTTGTTCTATCCATACAATGTTTGTACGATTTATAGTAGAAACAACATATTCAATTTTAGCAATAGATTGCGAAGCACAATTTTGTTTCTTGTTAGTCCATGTAACTAGTCTCTTGCCTAAGAAAAATGCTCCTCCATTGGTTCTCTTTCTATCATCAATCTTTCCAGCCCAAACAGCATCAGTGTAAGCTTTTAATTCAAAATTTTCATTCTTCTTATAGTATAGACTAAACTCTTATGTTCCTTTTAGATATCTCATTATTTTCTTTACAACCATTAAATGATTCTCCCTAGGATTAGAAAAGAATCTTGCAACTATCCATACAGATAATACACTATCAGGTTTGTTATGTACTACATTTTGCAATTTTCCAATCATAGACCTGTACAATGTTTGATTTACCTCAACTGAATCATCATTCTTTGAAAACTTTTGTCTTCTCACCATAGGTGTACTTACTAGTTTGGAATTGTCCAATCCAAAAGTTTTCAATATTTCTTTGACATACTTTGACTGAGTGATGTATACACCATATTTCATCTGATATACTTGCAAACCCACAAAATATTTAATCTCTCCAAACATAGACATCTCAAATTCTTACTTCATCTAATTTTCAAAATCCTTACATAAATCATCTTGACCTCCAAATATGATATTATCAAAAAATATTTCAAATAACAAAATACCTTTGCCTTTCTCTATCTTCATGTATAGATTGTTGTTATCATTAGTCCTTTCAAATCCAATCTTCACAAGATAATTATGAAGTCTCTCATACCTTCTCTTGTTGCTTGTTTCAAACCATATAGAGCCTTGCGTAATCTACATACCATGTTCTTATTGTTAACATAAACAAAACCTTTTGGTTTTTCTATGTTAACTTCTTCCTCTAATATACCATTCAGAAATGCAGATTTAACATCTGTTTGATAAACTTGAAACATTTGTATGTAGAATAAGCAAGTAAATTTCTTACTCCTTCCAATCTAGCAACATGAGAAAATGTCTCTCCATAGTCAATTCCTTCTTCTTGTGCATATCCCTTGCAAACTAGTCTGGCTTTGTTCCTTGTGACTTCACCATTTTCATCTAGCTTGTTTCTAAATACCCACTTGGTACCAATCACATTTTTGTCTTCTGGTCTAAGAACTAGACTCCATGTTTTTTTTTCTCAATTTTTTCAATCTCTTCTTTAATGGCTTTACTCTAGTCATCATCTTCTAATGCATCTCTCACCAATTTGGGTTCCTTCATGCTTAGAAAACATGTATAACTTCTCAATCTATTTATTGTCATTGGTCTAGCATCTTTATCTCCAATGATTTGAGCAACAAGATGATGTCTTTTGACATACTTAAACAATCTTGGTTCAACTCTGGTTTCTTCATTTTTTCTTTCAACTTTAGAGTCATTGTGCACATTCTTGTTATATAGCTCAGTGCCTCTTTCATTTACACTAATCACAGAATAAAATGTGCATCCACTTCATTCTATAACTCGACATCTGAATGTAGCTTAGTTCCTAAATGATGTAGGAGCATCCTAGGTTTTCTTTGTAATCCTTCATGTTTTGTTCATTTTGTCAATTGCTTCCAAGTTCCAGTTGCTACCAAGTTCTAGTTGCTACTGAGTTCCAGTTGCTACCAAGTTCATAGTTGCTATCATGTAATCCCTTTGGATGCCAAGCTCATGTCGATGTCAAGTGCCAATTTTGGAAAGCTTTCTTTTTCTGAGTAATTTGTGTCTGGTTCCTATTTGGGCTGACTTTGCTCACAATTAATTTTGGTATAGGTAGTTATATTTTTTGAGAGTCGACTTGTGGTTTCTGTATGTTCTAGAATGTTCTATAAGCCATTTTGGCAAATATAAATATGGTGTTTAAGCTTAGAGTTAGAGTAGATTTAAGAGAGGGGAGAAAGGAAAGAGATATGTGTCTAGAAATGCAAATTTAAAGCTGATTCATGGATCTGGAAGTTGTATTTTGTATTTGGTTGTAACCTAGAAGGTCTTACAGTTGGGCATGTATGTTGATTATTTGATGAATTAATAAAAGTATTTTCTCTTCTTCCTCCTTTAGTTGTTGTTCCTTATGTTTGCTTCCATTGTGTTAACTCTTACAAGGAGGTTCAGGTAGCTGGATGAGCCTTTGGCCCTAGTTATTCACCTGCTAACCTGCGTCATTGAATGCAACTCAACATTCATAGGGTGTGACTCGATAGTCACTAAAACTTTCTATTGATTTGTAACATCTTCATCAATAGGCATACCTTCATTAAAGTATACAAATGATTTGTATTCTTCTAATTTTTTCATAGGATCAGCCTCATATACTTCTATATATTCATCAAAGTTCACATTTGCACTTTCTATGATCTTTTGTGTTATTATTCAAACATTTATAAGATTTACTTCTTGTGGAGTATCCTAGGAATATACCTTCTTCACTTTTTTCATCAAATTTAGCATTTCTAACATCATGAAGAATGTAACATTTACTTCCAAAAATCTTAAAGTATTTTACATTGGGTGAGTATCCATACCATAGTTCAAAACATGTTGAATGAGTACATTTCTTGATTTGCACATGGTTCAAGGTATAGATAGCTATACTTATAGCTTCTCTCTAGTATTTTAGAGCAACATTCTTCTCCATCATGAGTGTTCTAGCACAATCCATTATAGATTTATTCCTCCTTTTAGCTATTCCATTTTGTGGAGGTGTTCTAGGGGTAGATATCCATCTTTTAATTTCTCTATCATTACAAAACATCTAAAATTCATTTGATGTGAATTCTCCTCCTCTATCAGATCTCAAACACTTTAGACTTTTACCTATTTCTTTCTCAACTCTTGATAAGTACCACTTAAACATTTGAAAAGCATTAGATTTCTATTTCAAAAACATAAGTATCATAATCCTAGAACATTCATCAACAAATAACATAATATACTTATCTCCTTTGTAGCTTTGCACTTCAATTGGTCCACACAAGTCAGTATGAACAATCTCTAGTATTACTTAGAGGTATACATTTTACTCTTAAAACTTGACTTTGTCATTTTGCCTAGTTGACATTGTTTGGACATTACATTATCAGGCTTCTTCAACTTAGGAAAATATGTAACTTTCTTCATGTTACCAATACTAAGAAAGTTATCAAAGTTGACATAACCTCTTGGACCATAGCCATACATCATCAAATTTTACAACAAGACAAGTAGCATCCTCTATATCAAGATAGAATATATTACTTCTAGTTTGATCACCCTTTCCAATCAATTTCTCATTTGTGTCATATATCTTTGTAATCTTGTCTTCAAACTCAACCTTACATCCCAAATTATTTAGCTGTGACACACTCAACAAATTATAGTTAAGCCCTTCAACATAGTAAGCATTGTCACATAAAATCTTATCTATGAGTTTGATAGAACATTTTCCTTTTATCAAACATGATGCATCATTACCAAATCTTACACTATTTCTATCATAACAATTCAAGTTAATGAACTTAATTTTGTCTCTAGTCATGTGATGTGAACATCCACTATCAATGATCCATCTACCATTCTTGTTCACACAAGTCACAAGGTAGTTGCCTCATCTTCATTAGATTCATCCTTCATTGCAACATACACCACTTCATCATCATGTTCATCAAATTTTTGTTTTTTTTCTCTTCAACAATGTAGGATGACTTCTTGCCTTTGTCTTTGTAATCCTTACTATCTTCATCTCTTCTACTATTGTACTTCTCATTACCTCTATAGTTCTTCTTATTTGGACATCTAGCAACAATATGACCAACCTTATTGAAATTGAAATAAATGATGGGTAACTTACCTTTGAACTTGCATTTACCTTTCTAGAATCATCTTGCTAGTAGTGTTTCAAGTTGTTCAACATCCTCCTCATCTGTATCACTATCATTGGATACATACTTCATATTTTTCTTTTTCTTTTTCTTCTCATTAGGTTCCTTTAATGATACTTTAGCTTTGAAAGTAGATTCAATCTTTTTAGGTTTTTAATTATCAAAGTTAGATAGCTCAAAAGTAGTGAGTCTACCTACCAAATCTTCAAGTGATAGTTTGTTCCCTAGAATACATCTTAGTTTTTGAATTGTAGAAACTCTAATAGCATATGTAGGCAATAATGTTCTTAAATTATTTTTTAGTACAGTATCATCATCTATATTACTAGTACCTCCTCTTATTGCATTAAAAACTTCTTTTATCCTTTAAACATATTGAGCAATATTCTCACCTTCTTCCATTCTCATATCATCAAACTTACCTAAGAGAGTTTCAACTTTGTATCTTAGAACATTTGCATCTCCTCCATAGATAGTGGTTAGGGAATCTCATATTTTCTTTGCAATATCAAGAAATTTGATATCATCAAGTTTGGCATAACTTAGGGTAGAGGCAATCTCTAGCATTGCCTAGTTGTGTTCTTTCTTCTTCTTCATATCCTCAGTAGTAGGGGCACCAGTAGGATCAACATGTTCCATAGAAATGGTAGATTTTGGATGATCTTCAAATCCTCCAAGGTGTAGCTTCATAAAAAATTTTCATTTGGGAAAGTTATCTCTATTGAGCTTGGGTACTTGTCTTTTTGAGATCTTGATCTTTGTGCTTCTAGTACCTTCAAACTAGTCCTCTTAAGTAGATTGCTTTGATACCAATTGTTGGAATACTTTAAAATAACTAAGAGGGGGGGTGAATTAGTTATCCAAGGTCCAAATGTATAAATAAAACTCTTCATAGCTTAGTGAACCCATAAAATATCATTCATCATGCATGCATCCATAAGATTATGCAATCACTTAAAACTTGTAGGTTACTATCAAATCAACTTGTAGAAATGTGAAGCATGAAACATAATAGATTCATCAACACACTTAACAAAATGATTTATGTGGAAACCCAATTTGGGAAAAACCACCAGTAACATGCTACTCTTTTCACTCTTTTAAAGTGATGCCATGTGAAAAGCCAACCCTGTTAAAGGTTACAATACACACTATTAAATGTGACCCTGTTAAAGGATTTCAATCACCCTATTAGGAGTGAGCCTTGTTAGAGGACTTTAGACCATTCACTTGGAATGTTACCCAGTTAAAGGATTTACAAATGACTATTAGGTTAACCTTAATCCAAAGGATTTACCCTAGACTGATACAATTGTTAGAGAGTAATAGTAAGGCTTTGATCTGATACAACTTACAACCTCATTTACAAATTATAGATCATTGTTCAGTCCTCAATTCTACTTGGCCTTCATCCTTTGTAGCTATGTTAGCTTGTTCACCCTTCAAACATTTTTCTTCTTAAGCCTTCTTGCTTGGCATGCCATTGCATACTCTTCTCTTAAGTCACTTGATGAAGCAAAACCCTTGACTCCTTGTCTTCCTTAGGGTCTCACACATGACAACCTTGCTTCATGACTACCATTCCTATGAATAAGAAATTAAGGTATTTTATCACTCGTTCTCCATTGTCTAATTTAGAGTTTGGATGGATTAGGTAGGATATAATGTATTTACCCCATATCTCTTATCTCTTCTAGAAACTTCTCCTATAATCCACTTTGAATTCACCTAAAAATAGTTTACCTTGAATTCTATGCCACCAGCTCATCAACCTTATAAGTAGTTTTCTTACCAAAAAATAATAGGTTTGACATTAGTGACAAAAAAATGATTGAAATACATAGTCTTCTTCACAATCTCCCTTAACAATGATCTTTTCAATCTAATCTCAACATTTCATTTGACTTGGTAGAAAGATTTTGAACTATTAAATCCACGAGGTAAGGCCAGAGAAAGTGCATAGAACATTGTGATGATCCATGCTACCTAACTATGTCCAAGGCTACCTAACTATGTCCAAGGTGTTTGCACACTGGAGGCATACTTTTCCTACTAGGCTGCTTATATACCCATATACACGGGATCAAGATCATTGAACTACTCACTCTAATGAATATGCAGTTCTAGTTTTTAATTTTTTTGATGTAGTTGTATTCCTATAACCATTAGTGAGATTTAATTACCTAATACAACTCTTCACCATCATACACCCACTAGGGCGAATTAGGTGGTTTTCTATTATTACAATCCTATAATACCCTCGTGCAACTTTTGTGTTGTAGTTTATAGTAAATGTAAGGTTTACCTATATACATCCTAACTCACTCCTTATATAATTATGTTTTAAAGCTTGGGAAAATAATCAATGGGTCTAAATAGACCAGTCAAGTTAATGCTAGCTAGGAACAACTGGTTATTTATTTTATTGTGTCTAATCTAATGATAGTTCTACAAGAATTTTTATTCAACCTAGCTAATCAGCAACTAGAACAATTGACTTGTATACGTCCTAACTTATTCCTTATATAGTTATGTTTCAAATCTTATGGCCATGCTACCTATTGAGTGAGTTTTATTGTTTATATACATAGATACATACATGTACATACACACACACACACATGTATACATGTATATACATACATACTCGCACGCATGTATACATACATACATACATATACATTGATCAAAAGGGCATGACAAATTGGACCATTTGCAAGAATTCACATAAAATAGAAATTAAGCAAGCAAACAGCAAAGGACACAGATAATGAAAATGAATCCATCAACCTTACCTTGATGGCATGAAAATATCTTAATTGGTCATGCCTGAAGCCTCCTGCCTACACTTTTGTGCATGATACGAAATGAAGTTTCACTTTTCTCTTTTTTTATTTATATCCCATACATACAAACATACATACATACATATACCTTGATCAAAAGGACATGAAAACAAAATCATAGATGTTGGTGCAAGGGCCCTAGGTCCAAAATAATGTGGTCAAACACCATGTAGGATAGTATAGAAGGTGATCAATAAGCATCCAAGCTGACACAAGATAGTTTAGAAAATCTCAAACATGCATTTAGGTTAGTTGTTTACATGTTGTAATAAGGTTATAGGCAAGTCAAAGGTTGGTCAATGACTGGTCAAATATTTTGAGTTGACCAAAAATCTCCATTTTTATGTTTTATAGTCTTTTTTCATATTGTGGTATAGTTTTGAAGGCATGTGGAGTCTTTTATTTGAAGTTGTGTAAAAGTTGTAAGAATTGCAAAAAATGCAATAAAAGTTGTCATGTAACTTTTTGCAATTTTTCTTGCAATCTAGAAGTATAATAGTCAAATCATTATTTTGATCGAACATGGAAGGATGAAGTTTTAAGGTCAAGAGTTTTGATCTATAAATTGATTATCTTCAACATATTCTAGGGTTGGAATAGTACTATATGGATTTGGAAAGAAATAGCAATCCTTTTAGTGGGAAAATCCTTACTCTTGCTAATTCAGCCTTCATCCTACCATAACATATACATACACAAATATATACATACATAAATATATACATAGATATATACATACATATACATACATACATCTGCATATGCAATTTTATCACCTCATTTGACTAACTTTACTATCAAATGAAAATTTAGGAACTAAAATATTAGAATCATACAAAGGAATCATGGAGGAAAGTCAAATAGGTAAGTGAATGAATGTTGGAAGGCATAGATGTTAATGATAGGAAGCACTAAGCATCATGAATGAATATGGAATTTGATGGTTCTTACTTTGTATTTTCTATGTTCATGATGGAAAGTAGAAATTACCTTTACACTATCATTCATGGTTTGAGAAATTATATAGAACCTACTCTTATTTTTGAATGTTTGTTATCGAAAGAGATATATGATTATCTTTTATCTGAACAACAAACATGATTGTAATTTTGTTCTGAATGTTATGAACATGCAATAAGGAATCTGTCAAGTTAGAGAAATAATGGAAGGAAGTGATATGAGAAACTTGGGAAGAGACTATTCATCTTCCACAATGAGTGGGAAGATACATTCACTAGTCTGCATATGATTCAATGCAATAATCTGAGGCAAGATGGAGCCCTAGTTTTTTTTTCAAAAGTCAAGCCCTCCATTTATGATGTTGGAAAGTTGAAAATGGGCAATTGTTAATGTTAGTTGATCTCATAAAGAAATACTCTTCAAAATCTTGAGAAAGAATATGGAGCTTTGGAAAGATTCTTTCAAAAAGAACATAAATAAATTCATTATTACTGGTGAGCTTGGTGTTGGAAAAATTTCAATTATTGAAGGACTTGCTTGATGTATTATACAAGGATTTTTTTTTTGACCTACTTATAAATTGAAAAATTGTCTCAGTAGATATGGATGCACTTATTTCTAGAACTAAATTCTATAGAGATTTTGAAATGATTGAAAGTAGTATAAAGAAAAGTTATAGCATTGAATGATCACATTATTGCTTTTATTGAAAATACATCAAATCTCAAGTCACAAGGAAGATGAATTGGGGCTTAGACTAGAATGATATATAAAATAGCATGCAATTATTCTAATGAAAAACTACAAAATTTGGAGTAAGAATTGTTAGAAATTAAGATTAGATTTCTCCCAGTAGTTATAGCTCATAATTGTAAATCTAAAGATGCTATAGTAGAATGCCAAGAGAACTTTCAAACTTGATTCAAGAAAATGATTAGATATACATATTATGGAAGAAATAGATGAAATTAATGAGTTTCAGGGATAAAAGTTGTTTCAAATAATGATCACATCAACATCAAAACTCATAACAACACTATTTTCTTCCTTACTTTATTAATGCGAGCAAGAGAACTTCAAATACATCCATTAAAAATTCCTAAACAGAAAACATCCTTGAAAATTTTGAAATAAATCATTATCCAAAAAACAATATTCATCTCTATGATTCACAATACAAATATTCATCATGAAGAGGGCTCATTAATGGAAGATGGAAACAAAATAGCCAAAATGAAATAGAGATAAGAATGGAGACAAACCAATCCAATGTTGGAAATGAAGCAACAATAGATATGCAAAGGATAAAGAGGATGGAGGTACTCATGTGGTTCAACACATAGCTAAGAAAGCATTCAAATTGGATCCAATCTCTATAGTCTAATAGGTTCAATCAATTAAAACTTTTAGATATAATGAAGATGCAAAAGAAAGTCACAAATGAATATTAAAAGGTGTAAGATGTCCAAGTCCAAGTGCACCTGAAAAACCAATATCAAGTGTATCCCAATGCCAAGTGTATTTCAAACATTTCTAAGGTCTTGTATCCTAGGTTTATCATGAATACCATGAAGGTATAGACCCATTTTATTATCATTTTATACCATCAAGGGCACTTTTTTGGTTTAGTAAACACTAAAAAATATTAGATGGCTAGGTCTTTATAGAATCCAATCGAGGGTTGAAATATTTTTTCCCATTTCTTCATTCAAGGGTTTGGGCCCTTTTAAAATCCTTGCTTACCTTAATAAAAAAAATTGTGGTAAATCCTAAATCTAAGAGTTCGTCCAATCTCTGAAAAGATAAAAATTATGCTATTGAAAATTGATTCCAATTCAAAATGGAAATAATATCCATAAATAAGGTGCTTCTAAAACTTAAAATCATGTATGGTAAACAAAACATTTATTTTTTTGAAGAAGAATTTTTGGAATAGGATCATGAGCTAAGTCAAGTCAACTGGCAAGACATTGAATCCTTGTAATATCTTGATAGACAACACCTCAAACTTCATGTTTCCAATAAGCTCTTCCAATGGCTGTACATACATATCCATTATCAGGGTATCAACGCCTCCATGGAAGATTCCTCACTAACACTCTCACTAAGAGTTCAAGGAAGAGATTTAGCTTAATGTCCACAAGTCACCCAATTTGTTTCTAGGGTTATACATTCAGATTAATTAGGAAATCTATTCAAAATTGGGCAATATTATTAATGTCTAAATTTCCAAAATCAATGGCAAAAGTGAAAATTACCTTGAATCCTTACGCTAATATTAAGAAAGTTGCAAACAAAAATTACCTTGAACCCTTACAACGAGAATTAAAAATACCTTCAACCCTTATGTTGAAATTAAACAAGAAAAAAAGAGAGGACAAGACATTACCTTGAAAGAAAGTTCCAAATAGAAAAGGACATAGATAATGCAAATTAATCCATCAATCTTACCTTGATGGCACTGAAAATCTCTTAATTGGTCACCCCTGAAGACTCCTGTCCACACTTTGCCACATGATATGAAATGAAGTTTCACTTTTTTTCGTTCATATCCCTAAAAAAATTGAAAATTCAATGCCAATCTTGACTGTCATTGAAATTTCAATGTTATCAGGATCAAATTTTTAAAAAATGAATTTGACAAGCCAAATTGGCTTTTCATTAAAAATTAATGTCAAAAATTACTCCCAAATGTACTAATGCTACAAGCTAATTTCAAGTCTTCTCCTTGCTAACTAATCCTCTCCTTTGATCTGATATGCTTGTCTTTCCCTTACACTACTACTGTAATGCCTCGCCTAGAGATCCGTGGAATAAGGATTCAATTCAAGCCAAGATATTTTATTTTTAACAAGTATGAGTACACATGAAAACATCATATAGGGACCAAAAAGATCACAAGAGAAGACTTCACCAACAATCCTAACAACCAACGGATATCCAAATGCCACAACATAACTGATACAACCAAATTGAAGAATGAAAACCCAAGATGACATCAGAACATAAAACCTCCAATCTATCAAATCATGGAACCACATGCATTCTTAAAGAGTACTCAAAAGTCCAAATTGCATTCTCTAAAAAATGTGGAGATGCCCCCTATTGTTTGCATGAGAGAATAACATTTGACAATCTCGCACAAGGAAGTAGCTCTTCGCATGAGAAAGTACACTAAGCCATGTGAAGAAACACTATCTCATGCAAGGAAATGCTTAGCCCAACAACCAAAACACCCAAACTGGTGTAGATTTTCATGTGAGGATTCACCACAAGCCACCCAAGGAAACCTAAAACACCATACAAACATTTGCATTCTCGCACAACAAAGTACATTTTTGCGTGAGGATACAAATCAGTAAGCTAGAAAACATAGAGGTAAAAATATAGGAAATAAATTTCCTCCACCAGGGAGTATTAGATCCACATTTTGAGGCATAGACACTCAAAACAATAACTACTGGATGGATTTGCATCTAACCATCTAACATAGTAGTGAAGGGAAATAACTGATAGAAACATCATAGTGTAAAGAGGCAACAATGCAATGTACTAAAATAACAAACTAAGTGTGCGGTTCCTCCCAACCATAATAGCATCATGAGACCATCGTGGGTCCTATCCATCCCCCAAGCATAACATCCCAATCTACTGACTAGATCATTAGTGCTAATTATTAGGATGTCACTACAAAAGTGTACTACATCATAATAATAAAGAAATCTAACATACTGAAAGTAAAGCATTAGATATTCCAATAAATCAACCACATTATCTATCATATGCTAAACACCATAAAAATAGGAAATCTAACATGCTAACTAGTAAAGCAATAGATATTCTAACTAATCAAATCACATCATCTAATCATATGCTAAACATCATAATATGGAAATGTGTTAATACTAACATCATCTAAACATGATATACAAGAAAACATCTAAAAAGTGAAGACATATACCAATGGTCACACTAGGATAAAAGACCATCTCTCTACACCAGTCCCCATTAGTGGTATAGGTAGATATGCCTCCCAACCATGAGGACTCATAGGTCCACTCCCACCATGCTAATGGAGATAATGATCCAACCACAAACACGCACAAAGCACAACATCCATGACTAACACTCATGCCAGATAGTATGATGACTAAAACCAAGGACATAGACAATGCATAAACTACAGGTTCTAGTAAGACACTCAATTTTCTACTATGTAGGGGATGAAATCATGGAGAGTCACTTGGCATTGACAAGCCCAAGCTAGTCTTAGTAGCATGGACTTCCCAACGGAAGGAGCACATCCTAAACCTTTTTATTATCCTAAGTTTTATTACCACTCACACATTTTATTTAGTTATCACTTAATTAAAACTTCCTCTGCCAACCTATGGTGCCATGATCACCAAGTTGTGAGATAGAAGCCCCCTCCATATGCTACCCTACCCATGCTCATCCAATGGTGAGTGCTCGTAGGCATGCATATTCCCAACCTAACCCTGAATGGTCATAACTTTTGACAAGTCCAGGGAAGATTGGGCCTCACAAGTCACCTAAAAAATGTATGCATACATACTCATGTGTGGCACACCACCATCATGAAGATCATAGCACAATGACTAGATGATAATAGAAGAAAAATATCACTCAACTAAAAACAACTCAGGAGGATGGATTCTACACAAATCCCAAGACAATAAAACCATACATTATTAAATCACTCAACTGGCCTCAATATGGTAGTATAAATTTTACATGAATCCCAATGATGCAACAAGACTAAACATTGTGAACTCACTCAACCAGCCTCAATCTAGGAGTATAGATTCTACATGAATCCTAGAGTCAAAGGTGCAAAGAAACAATAACACAAGGTATTATTAACTCACTCAATCAAACATAATCATGAGTATGGATGTGGCATGCATCCCAATACAAACATAAAAGTGCAACAATGGTTTGATTGACATCCTATAGATAATCCAAGTCCATGACCAACATCATGCCAAGAAAACTCAAGAAAATTGGGTGACACACAAATTGAGGTAAAAACCCCATAAATTGGAAACTTCCAGATTAAAAATAGTTTGGTCTTTGGGCACAAAACCCAAAAAATTTGATAAATTTTGGGTTCAGACAACATATGAAAAAATGGCTAGCATAACAGGGTGAAACCCCAAACTCTCATCCCAAAAATAGGAAAAATATTCATATCTGAGAAACTGAGTAGAACTAGCAAACATAAATGGAGGGGAACACTAGCTGTTAGCCTCCTAACAAATGACTACAAAAAATAAAAGTTGAAATGATAAAATAAGAGAGTAATACCTCATAGCCAAAAGGGGCAAAATGGGAATCTAAACCATAAAATAAAAAGCCTGCAGAAGTAGCCAAAAATCACTGCAATCCAAGGTCTCCTCGAGCTAGATCCAATTAGACGATCTCGTGATGATCCCATGCCTGTAGCTCCCATAATGAACAATATAGTAAATCCTCATGAAGAGGATTTTTGGTTTTACTCTCAAAATTTCTAATTCAAAAGTGAGAAGTTAGGAATTAAATTCCTATTTGGATACTTATTCACTTATTGAGTGAAAAATTGATTAGGGAAAATAACCAGCCAACCCAGTTAAACCCCAAATTGACCCAAACAAAAGTAGGCTATTCCTAGTAATATGAATTTGTCTATGGCAAAGCTGCCAACAATTAAATTCAATAAAATTAATATCCTAAAAATCCAAAATCATAGAAATTTCCTTAACAACTTTTGTGATAATGCAAACCTCTAAATGCACTGACAAACTCACTAGCCTATTCACAAAATGAAAATGAGTTCAAATTTAATAATCAACAAAAGGATTAATTAAAACATTAAAATAAGGATATGTCAACCATCAAGGGAGGGCACTGGTAAAATATGAATGGTTTAATCACTAACTCCATGTGACACTGCTAGTGATATAAATCCTGCACACTAAACAACATGATCAAGTGCAATTGCATATAATTGTTAGTAATATAATACTAAGAGGGGGGGTAAATCAATATTATCAAGCTTTTTGTCCACAAATAAATATTATTAATTATTTTTCCACATGCATGAGAAAGTAAACCAATAATGCTAAACAATAAAAATAACCATACACAAGGAGAGATCATAACACCATATTTTGTTAACTAGAGAAATCTTGGCCAAGGGAAAACCCCGGTGGGGATGAAACCCACTAGATGATTCACTATATATAGAATTTGGTTAAGGATATTGATCCAGTTAGGAGTCTATGAAGCATGTATAGTGTCTTGAGTCCCTGTTAGGAGACTAGGCCTTGTTAGAAGCCTCAACCCCATTAGAAGTTGCTTCAACCCTGTTAGGAGTTGGTGGATCATATACAAATGTGTGCAAGAAGAGCCCACTGCCCTAACATGCAACTATACAATGAGATCTTCACAAAATAAGTATACATACAATTTTTAGATACTTTTTGTACTTCACAAATATTCTGATTAACAATTCTTCATACAAGAGTTACCGTGCACAACCTGATTTGCATCATATCTAGCATAACAATGCTTCACATCATATATCACAATGTCACATTCACTTGTTACTCTCATTTCACAAGATCATATCAATTTTGCAATCACTGATCATACACCATTATCATCAATTTCTATCACACTACTAATTTTGCAAATGAAGGTCTTTCTTTATACCAAATATACTATTAAATTATTCCTTAGTCAGCTCACACAACATTATTAGAGTCGGCTCATAAAGAAATAATTAAAAACAATAAACCAAGTTGTTAAGCACATTCTGCTAATATGCTCTATTTTGCACTGTGTCATCACTTCATCACTAATTCCTTCATAACTTGAACTTGGTTAACTATATAGACATGCACATTGGTATACATCATCATTATGACATCATGCATCTCTAGTTAACTGTGCAAGGGAATATTTTGTTATCATCAAAATTGTCCTACTGCTATAACATTGTTTGATACTTACACAGTTTTCTTCTGCAAATGAATAAGGCTAATCTGTATAACAAATATGTTGTCATAAATGACAACCATAACTTACCTTATCTGATCGATTGGACATATTGCCAACAATCTCCCCCTTTAGCATTGATGGTAACATTTTGGGAAAATTGGCTAAGTCCCAAACATGTTGTCATACCAATAAAAAACAAATAACCATAACATAGTTAAAAAAACATTGTATTTATGTTATGAAAGAGGTTACATCCCTTATAGCTTCCTATTACAACTTATTGCTCCCCCTTACAATTATAATTATTAGAATACAATTTTCCATCTCCGCCTTTGACATCAATGAAAAAGGTATCAAAAATTTGGTAACTGCATCAAAACTTAGAAAAGCAATCTCTGAAATTTGTTTTCAATTGTGCAAAGTGTTTCTTCCAACTATCCTTCAGTGCATCAGATACTTTGATAAGAACACATAAAGAATATGCTGCCAATTCTGCTACATTCAAGTCTATAGCCACAAACTTTTCATATGAAGATTTTGCTAACAAGCATTCTTCCAATTGATTTTCCAGCAATGTTATTTGAGGGAATACGTGTACTCTTAAAAGAGTGAATCTCTTTAGAGTTTTCTCTTTTTTTTCTTGAATTTCCCTTATGCAGTCATGAAGTATTAGAATTGTGTGCTCAATTGTGTCAATCTTATGATTTTGCTTCAAAAAGTTGTCAGTGACTATCTAAAGCTCAATCACTTTTTCTTTGATCTGATCATCAAATTCTTTTAGATGAATATATGTTAAGTTGCATTTAGAATAAGACTATTTTCCTTCCTCTATACATTGCCTCAATGCCTTAATACGTATGTTCAAGGTTTCTATGTCATTTATCATATTAGTGCACATGGTGTTGAGGAGTTTACCATCATGCTCTGTTTGAGCTTGAATTGTAGCCACATTTGTGAGTGTTGTGAACTCATTATCAAATGTTTTGTACAAAATTTCTACATGTTATTCAACATCTATAGGGGTGTCAACAGGGCTCACAACTTTCTCTATTCTATTCAAAACCAAAGTTAATGTCTTCTCAATTGACTTAGCTGATTTCTTCTTCTCAAGAATTTTACTTAAAGAAGATATAAGATTCTTTGCTTCATCTTCTTCATCAGATTGGTCTGCTGTTGCTGTTGCATGGATAAGAGGTGTGGAAATTACTACTATTGATGTTGTTGTTACCTTTGCTGCTTGAGTAGATGGTGTTACTACTGTTGGTGTTAAAGTTACATTTGAGATCTCAATCTTTTGTTCATCCTCTTTTGTAGGCTTTTGATCCTTTTCTTCATTAGAGCTACTATAATCCACAATATTGCCAACAATGCTAGTACCAAAATCCTTGAATGGAACCTTTATTTTGTCAACTATTGCTTTGGTCTTATCTATTTGCATAGATTCACTGCCAACAATGATATGCAGTGAAGGACTTGGTGTAGTTGTTGGTTCAGAACTGTGAGGAGGACTACATGTTGTAGGATAATCTTCCTTTGACTGCATGCTCTCCTTAGGTGTCTGACTTGCCTACTCTACCTGTACACTTTCTTTGGGCATTTGGCTTGCTTTTTTTGTTTGCACACTATCTCTATGCATCTAGCTTACCTCCTTTGTCTACACACTTACCTTAGGCATAGTAGTCATGTACAAAACTATAGCCCCTTGAGTTTCCTTATTAACTTCCTCATAATTTCCTCCATGAGGAGAATGGATCTCTTCTTATGTCTCAACAATGGTGCTATACCTTTCAAAATTTCTATTATATTTTCCTCATTATAACTTTCTCACGATGTTGAGTCTTATTTTCTTATCTTCTTCTACAAATCTGCTCTTCCTATTTAGCAACCTATTATATAGGTCTTCGGGTATCTGACCTTTTATACTATCAAATCTCTTATCTTTCAGAATCATGTTCCTAACTACAACATTTTCTAGTTGTCTTCTATCCATGTTAATATAAAAATAATAGTATTTATTCAACTGTATAATATTATTGTCACTAATGATTTTCATGTTTATATTTTCTACCCTTGGCTTCCATGCTTTACATCCTGTTGATGTCTTGGCTTCTTGATTAGTTGCTTCAACTGGTCTGTCACTAGTTTCCTCCTTAGATTCAGATGAACTAATCTACAAGGTTCTTCTCCTTTTGCTTGGCCACTAGTAGTCTACTTTACTCTCCTTTTAGGAGGGGTTATGATCCTTGTAGACTTTCTTGTATCAGGGGCTTTTTCTATCTTTGTTGATTTTCTTGGAGGTTGCTGTTGTACAACTGTTGCATAAGGCATAGTGGGAGTCTGTGCACTTGATTGGGCAACTATTACCTCTTCAGTAGGTCCTACCATTGTAATGGGTGTAGGGGTTAGAAGCTCAAATTAGCCACTGGCCTTCATTTCCATAGCTATTCCCTTTACCTCATTATATTCTTTCCTAGTCATCCCAGAATCTTTCAAGATAGAATCAATAACTTTATCCACCTTTTTCTTGGAGTCCTTCATTACTTGACTAGTTTTAACTTCTCTCATTTTCTTAGTATATGTCCCCCATCTGGGATAGTTAGAATCAACTTTAGAATTAAGGATTATCTATGCATATCCTTTAATCAAATCCTCTCTCATCTCATATCCCATAGGTTCAATGAATATTACCTGAGGAACTACTCTCTCCATACATGTGAAATCTGTCTCAACCATAAAACATAATTCATACTTATACTTCTCTACTAGCACAAGAATTATCCTATACCTTTGCTTCATTTCTTCTTGAAAAGACTTCATTATTCTGTTAATCTCACTATCCTTGACTACTTTAGATCTTGACCTATAAGCTTGTGTGATTAGCTAAATTGCACACTCATTTTCATTCCAAATTGTGTTACTAGGAAACTTCTTAGTAGCAAATAAAAATATGTGTGTTAATATGGATTCAAATCTAAAAATTGCACTCCTTGATTTCTTGATTCTTTATATGTTATCTAACAATTGTGTTATGATAATATCACACATGTTAACCTGTTCACCTCTTACTGCCAAGTAAGATGCATGAAGAAATCCTATAGGTATTGAATCTATCCTAGATCCATGATTATACTTATATCCCAAAATCTTGCAAATGAGTCTCACTCCATCATCTTGAATTGAGTTAACTTTCATGTTTCTTCCATCAAAATATGTGTTCAGATTTGCATCAACAAGTTTGTGCACATTTTAAATTTTTACTGGGTTACTACCTTGATTACTCCAACTTGTGACCTTGTGAATTAGGACATTGTAAATACAAATGATAGAATCTCCTAGCCATAGAAAATCATCATGTACTTTTCTAAGAATTATCCTTTTACATTCGTTGTTGTCAAAGTCCATGTAGAACATATGCTTAACTAGGTTAATACATTCTAGATATCTATGTTCAGGTTTTAATGAAAAATAATTATTGCATATTTTCTCGAAATCTCTATGAATCTTTGAGTCACATATGCTTTCAATCTTGCAATGAATATATCCTTTGATATCTTCAACATGAAGAACATTTTCCAAAACCTGTGAAAATGCTCCAATGGGGTCATTGAGTAAAGAAACAAATGGTTGTTTCTTGAAATTGTACCTAGGCCTATTGCTTACATTATAAACTTCTTATCTTTCCATTCTTGACAGATCATGCTCAATAATTTAGAAAATCCCTCAATTTCATAAACTAGGGTTTCCAATGACTTTGCATGATTACAAGTCTCTTAAATTCCCCAAATCTTGCTTTAATCTCGCTCAAAAACTTCACACAAGAAAATGATGTATGCAAGTCAGTTTGTGTCGTTTAAATTATTTACAATCTATATTGTGCATTAAATGCATGTCTGCCACTAGTTTATTATACTGTCTCTATGCAATAGAGAGTTTAATCTTCTTATTTGTCCTCATCCTAACATTATTAGGAAATGCACATTTCACAATAGACTTCTTTCAATGTCTACTACATACTGTCAACTATGCAACCTTTGATACTTCCTCTAGCATCAGTTATCCACAACTGATACTCTATTCCACTAAGAATGCTTAATTCTGGTAAGAAGAGTCACAAACAATAATTGACTTCATTGTCTTGTTAGGTACATTTTCTATAGCTATGTGAGAGCTTACTGGTTCCTTTTCCTTTACAAATGATTCCTTTAATTCATTTGTCTACTCCATTTCTTTCTTCAAACTATCATCATTTCTTCTATTGTTCCTTTTGTAATTTTGATTCCTATTAAGGTCTCTTCTATCCATTCTGTAAAACTTTTTTGTGTGTCCAAAGTTATTACATAGCTAACATACAAGTACATCTCTTTTCTATTCATTCAACTTATCATCAGGTGTTTTGCAATTCCTTGCAATGTGTCCAAGATTGTTGCATATGTAGCAAACAATTTGTCTTCTTTCTCCACTTTCATTGCTATGCGATCTTTTATTTCTTGCATGGTTAGTGTTCCTATGCATCCTACTATTTGCATTATCACTATCAAATTTAGGTTTCTTACAATCTATTGCATAATGACCATATCCATGAAAATTATGACAATAAAATTTTGAAATAGGTTTAAAAGACTTACCTTCACAATTGACTTTAGTGTCTTTAGGTTCATCACACCAAGAAAAAGATTCTTTTCTTGTGTTATTCATATCTTGATCAAATTCTTTGACTTTCTTAGAGTGAGAAACATTCTCTTTGTCTTGAGATTTCTTGACAGATTGTCAAAGGAAGAATCCAAGTCCAATCTTATCATAACTCACTCTTTGTACATATGTTTCTTCTTCAATCTTATCATTGCTAGTATATAATTTTTCAAGTTGCTGCTTGGTTTGTACCAACTTTCCTTTCACAATGGTGTTATATTTTTCTAATTCTGCATATTTTGACTTAATAGATTCCAATTTAGATGTTACCTTGCTTAACGGGTATCTCAGATTTGCATTTTTAGATTTCACTTTAGAGTCAATCTTTCCTCCATTTTTCTTAAGACTTAGCTTAAGTTCATCTATCTTTAATTCATGATTTAGGATCTTATTTTCTTTCTTCAGATCTTCAATGTCATCATCACTAGTTTAATTATTAGGTCCTTTCTATTTCAGGTCATCTATTTTGTCCTTTAATTCACCAATGTAGGCTTTTGCATCCCTATATTTGTCTTTAAGGCCATCCCTTTGATCAGTAAGAAGATCAATCTATTCAAGTGCTTCTTCAAGTTTTTTCTTCAATTGTTCCATATCCATAGGGATATTATTCAAGTTGTTAAGCCTATTCTAAATAATTAGGCTCTAATACCAATTTTTAGAAATAGATAATACTAAGAGGGGGGTGAATTAGTATTGTCAATGTTTTTGCCCACAACTGAATATTATTAATTATTTTTTCACATGCATAAGAAATTAATCCAATAATGTTGAACAGTAAAAACAACCATACACAAAGAGAGATCATAACACCATATTTTTTTAACTAGGGAAACTCTAGCCAAGGGAAAACCCTAGTGGGGATGAAACCTACTAGATGATTCACTATATAAAGAATTCAATTAAGGATATTGACCTTGTTAGGAGTCTATGAAGCATGTATAGTGTCTTGAGTCCCTGTTAGGAGACTAGGCCTTGTTAGAAGCCTCAACCCTATTAGGAGTTGGTGGATCATATACAAATGTGTGCAAGAAGAGCCCACTACCCTAACATGCAACTATACAATGAAATCTTCTGGAAATAAGTATACATACAATTCTGAGATACTTGTTGTACTTCACAAATCTTTTGATTGACATTTCTTCATACAAGAGTGACTACATACAATCTAATCTGCATCATATCTATCATAACAATGCTTTCCATCATATATAACAATGTTGCATTCACTTGTTACTCTAATTTCACAAGATCATATCAATTTTGCAATCATTGACCATACATCATTATCATCAATTTCTATCACACTACTAACTTCACAAATGAATTTCTTTCTTTATACCAAACATAGTATTAAATTCTTTCATAGTCGTCTCACACAACATTATAAGAGTTGGCTCATAAAGAAATAATAATTAAAAACAATAAACCAAGTTGTTAAGCACATTCTACTGATATGCTCTGTTCTACATTGTGTCATCACTGCATCACTAATTCCTTCATAACTCAAAATTGGTTGACTATATAGACATGCACACTAGTATACGTCATCATTATGACATCATGCATCTCTAGTTAATTGCACAAGGGAATATTTTGTTATCATCAAAACTATCCTAGTTTTGTAACATTGTTTGATACTCAGACAAATTTCTTTTGTAAATGAATAAGGCAAATCTACAAAACAAATATGTTGCCATAAATGACAACCATAACTTACCTTATCTAATTGATTGGACATATTGCCAACAATAATAACATAGCCAAAGCAATAAATGTATTAAATGACTAATTTAACCTTTTATTCAGTTATACCAAAATAGTCCATTTACATCACTCATGTTTGCATATAGCACAATGAAGCAAGAATGAAGTAAATAGCCATAGCATTAAATCCATCACATAGCATAATCAGGGATATGTCCAAATACCAAATAACTAGATATCATCATAAAACACATTGTCATCTCAAAATGGCATCATCATGCAAATATGATCAACTAAACATAATAGTAGTCTAACATCTATGATATTGAAATCAAAGTATAACAAGGTAAATATTTGTAACACATAACTAATCAATCCAACATGGAAAATTCATTTCTAATTATTTAAGATTTTAATAATGGTTGTAAAAACAACATGAAAGGACACTTAAAATACATAAGCAAACACAGTCATAAACATGACTAACCACTACTACATGAACCTAGTCTAGTGTAGAAAGGTAATCGTACACAGTGCAATCTCTACACACATCTTAGGTTAATCATAGAATAACATCATGATACCACATTGATCTTGGTAACCACTAGCACAAATATTAGTGAACTATAAATCACATCATAATCTCATAAATCAGCCATAAGCATAATCAAATAAGTTGATACAATAATATAAATCCAATCACCTCAAGCATGTAGACCACTCATGATCATGATCCCTCAAAGTCAGTTGTTTACTGTTGTTATGTTGATGCATATTTGTTTAGAATTCTAGGAGGCCCTGTTTGACAAGTTATAACTTTGACCTTGTTGATCAAAATGATAAAATTTATTTTTTATTGCATTTTAGAGGTTAAAGACTTGTTATGTTTTAGATTTGAGCTTATCACAAATCCGTTTGATCAATTTTGGAATGTGATTCCATATGCAATTTGTAAAGTTTTATTGGTGTAATAAAGTGCAAATTGATTGGTACCCCATTTTAGGATGTCATAACTCTAAATCCATGATGGTTTGAACCAAATGGATTGTACCACTATGTTCTACCCTAAAAATTCTTCAAGTGTGCCAATTTTGAAGTTTGGATGAATCTATTTGCACACTTTCCTAGGTCTATTCCATTTACATAAATCACTTTTTTGCCACGGTTCCCATTTTTGCAAATCCAAGTACCCCACTTTGACTATTTTCCAAATGTTTCTAGTTATTCATCATGAGCCCTAATCACATATTTATACTTTCCCCATGGCAGTGAACTAATGCCCCAGTTTTTGTGCCTCCAAATGTTAGTTTGACCCATTTTCAAAGCCAAAACCGAATGCACTTTCTTGTTTTCTAACATATTTATTTGTAGGCAATTTTTAACTGAGCAACTTTGATGGTCAACATCTTTTAACTAACTGATCATCATAAGACAAGATTTGATAAGGTAAGAGAATACAAAGCAAAGAATCAATAAGTCTAGTTTCAGGACTCAGTCAGGTGATTTAGTCAGTTTTTAAGGCCACTCATAGGACCCCTTGGCATGAAATTGGTAGTTGGGATTGCTGGTCTAATTTTTTGCATGATAAAATTTCCTTTGTATATGTATAAAAGATCAGATTGGATCCATTAATGGTGAATAGGGTTTCTCATGTAAGCATCCATTTGCTAGCCTTTGAATTTTTTTTGTTAAAACCCCTATGGCTCATTCCTTTTAAAAGTTGCGGGCACAAAATCTTTTTGAAAAAAGAACTTTGGCGAATATACTATTTTCTTTTAATTTTTACACGCCCTCAAATAGTCTTTCCTCCCATGTTCCTCACTGTTTGATTTTGAAAAGATCTATAGTTCTTGTTACCTTGCTATGGAAAGATGTGCAGAGGATATGTATAACAAGGTAGCAAGCATCAGTAAATTTAGAAAATGGAACCATAAAATGAAGGTGTGGTGGTCAGAGATTTGGTTGTGGCCAAAATTTTAGTCACATGCCCTTTGTCAGTATTGTCAGAACAAGTAGGAACTCAATAGAAGGTAGGCAAAAGAAGTCAAATTCCCAAGTGGCATTATGAGTAATAACTATTATTGCAAGATTTATTTAATAAAGGTACTGGTGACTTGACTTGCCTTTGTTTTATGACACTAAGTTTTTTTGAGATGCCGGAGCTCGCTACTTCACTATTGGAATATATAGACATCTCTCTGTTAGCAACATAGTGAGTTGCCATGAAATGGCACATGGTGGGACCTCAAGCAACATGGAAGAGTGATTAGGATTAAAATATGGTTTCGTTAGGCCAGTAATGTAGGATTTCTCACATCATCAATATCTTGGACCCACACACATTTATAAAACACATGAGGTATTCTTATTGTTAGATCAAGATGGGAACTACGACTATCGCTATCTCGCTATGGAAAGATATGCGATTTTTACTTTATGTGACATAACGAATATGGGGACAACCACATACAAAGAAGTACATGCAGTTTCCTCACAACTGATCAAGTTCAAATCTACGATCGTTGCTACCTCACCATGAAGAATTACATGATGTTTATGTATAGCGAAGTAGCGAATGGGGGCCCCACCTATTTTCTCTTAAGTGTTGTATTGAAATGTCTTCCACACGATCAATGGTAGTTGCTACTTCACTATAGTGAGATGCTAGAGAGTTATGTATAGGGAGGTAGTGACTTGATGAAGTGTGTCCCTAGTCTTCAATGGGTCCAAATTGAAACACCAACAAAAAATAAAAAAATAGGGGGAGATGCTTCATTGGTTTGACTTCCAGTGTGTTAAGAGGAAAGATGAGTCAGCTTCATTTTTATCGCTGAATCGTAGGATTTTTTATAAATCAACAGTGAAAATTCAAAAGAAAAGATGATGCCACATTGTTGTTTGTCACTCTATGCATTTATGAATCTTGAAGGCTTCACGTGCGAAGGAAAGAAAAGTATAATATAGAAGATTTTCTTAGGTCCATCCTACGTGAACAAAGATTGCAAAGTTTTTTGAGTAGAAGCCATTACTGAGGAAGTTGAGAGCTGAACAAGAATGTGTAAGAAAATTCCCAGTGTTCGTGAAGACATTGCAGAGTTACAGAGAGAAATAAGCAAAGAGTCAGGTAAGTGTTTATACTATAGTCCCTGTAGTATCTTAATTATGCAAATTACAATTCAGAATGCCTCCAAAGAAGGGATTCTCTAGTTAGGTGAATTACTTGGATAGGAATGTCCATGATGATTATCTTGAGCTACTTCCCAATTCAACCATTGAAACTGTGCAAGTCAAAAAGCTTACAACATTAAACCTTAGGCTGAGAATAGAAGATGGATTATACGACAAGGGTAATTGGGTTAGGGATGCTAGTACCACTCAAACTAGTCTAGAATTTTTCAAAAAATGGTTTTTAGAGAGGAACCTTATTGACCACACACCAATGTCTAGAACTTTGATCTAGGGTCTTAATTACAGTTAGCCTAGATGAGATTAGGGAATTTTTTGGTTTAGGGCCTATCACTAGTTACCATGTGCCCATTGATTTGGAAGGACCAGAAAAGGAGTACATGTCCAAAAAGGACATCATTAGACAAGGTGCATTGAAGGCACATATAGGTAAAATTGGAACTCTGCCAATGATAATAGCAACCTTTAGGGAACCCTTTAAAAGGGCATATTTCAATTTTAGGGCTATAGATATATATAGAACCTTGTGTAGAGTTTTCAAGAGATAAAGAAGAATTTATGCCTATGGATTTTATGTATATGGTTGTTCAGATCTCATCTTTTGGTGTGGACATCATTTTTTATTTTAGTTGTTATTTGGCTGAGGAAATTCACAATGGGAAATTCTTATTTTGGTAAAGAAATGAAATTAAATAGAGAGGAGAATGGGGAAGCATTGTCAATCCAGTTGTGGAGTGAAAATATGATGTGGGATGCAGAGAATGCTAGTTTTCTTAGGTTTGATAGGTATTTTTCTTCCAAGTTGAGATGCCTCTTATTGAGTGACAATCCCATAATCCCCAAAGCACTCATGGGTCTCATATGGCCTATGGATACCCCCCATAATTTAAACGTTTCACATTATTGGGGAGATATTATTCCTTACTCTGTTTCTACTATTTTTAAAATTTATGGTTTTAGGGGGAGCCCTCATGTATTTCCCCACCAGGTGCCTTTGAAGGTAGGAGTAGCTAATTTTTTGTGGCAATTGGGAGGAGTAGATGAAATATTTTTGCTAAAAAGATCAACAGGGTCAATTTTCCCCACTTGCACAATAGCCCATCATTTTGTAATAAAAAAAGGGGGTTGGAACTCTTTGCACAAAATTTTGGATCCCTACAAGATGGCTATTTCTCACCCACATTTTTGTGATTTAGAGGGATTTTTCAACATGGCTTCCAGGCATAGAATTAAGCTTCGACAAATTGAACATGAATTTTACTTTCTAGAAGATATAATAAGGAATGAGTACTCTTTATAAGAGCAGGAGACAAGGAAAGAAAAATGGAGAGTCTTGTCTAAAATTTTAGATTTGATTCATTATTTTGACCCAGATTATAGTCCTTTAGATGATGCAATCACAAATGTAGATAAGGTAAGAAAACTTATGAATACTTTTCTTGAAATATGAATGAAAATAAATAATTCTTTATTAGATTTTACCTAGATAAGGTCAGGGAAGCAATGAGAAGATTGGGTTTTACTCCCAATATAGGGGTAGGTCAATCAACTATCTAGAGAAGGCCAGGGTACACTCTTATTTAGAATAAAGAGGCCTCTATAGACAAAGGAAAACAAATAATGGCCTCCACTAGTGTTGTTGTGGAGGAGAGGCCTTCTGAAACCTCTCTAAAGAGAAGAAAGATAATAAGGGAAGGAGATCCTCATGTTCAGGAATGGTCACCCTCACAGACCCCCTTGAGAATTGAAGAGGAACAACTCACTGAAGAGTAGATTGAGAAGTTGGGATCACAAGGGGAAGTCTTGGTTACACACGCAAAAATAAATGAAATAGAACCTCAGCAAACTCCAATGCCAAGTTTTGAATTAATAATTCTAGATTATAGAGGAAGGGAACTGGATCCTATTTTGGAACAAGCTAGTTAACAATTTTTGTCTAATGATAGTTTTGTCAAATCTAGGGCCTTTCATCAATTTGCATGGAGGGAAAATATGAGCAATTTTGAGGAAAGGTGGAAAAAATTGATAGCAGAGCATCTAGAAATGGATGAAGCCTCTATAAAAAACCAAATAAAGGAAAAAATAATTCAAGAGTTCCAGAACATAACCCCTGAGGAGGGGAGGCAAATGGTAAAGGTTTCTAATATATTATTGTTGCCTAATTGGGATATTGCAGATGCTTTGATTTTTAATTCTATTTCTAATAAATTGGAGTTACAAGACCCAAATAAAAAGGAGTTTTTAGGAGCTTCATTTCATGAAGATCAAGCTACTCTTGTCATATGGTCATTAAGGAGAGGGTCTAGGACTATTTCATCATAACCAGATGAATATGGACTAATAGGAAACATCACGGTGAGGAGGGTGGCTGAGACTTCTCATGTACAGGCAGCACATTGGAATGTGGACTCATCCAAATTTGTTTTGGCCACTGCTAAGAAAGAAGCAAAGGCCATTCTTGAATTACAGAACAAACATGAAACACTTCTTGAGGCATATAATAAAGAGGTTAAAAAGAGGATTGAGCTTGAGAACAAGCTAATGGGAAGGTCAATAGCACTGAGAATAACATGCCCTTGCCCCCCAATTGAACCTTTTAAATCCACTCCCCTCATAGAAGTACCAAATACACCCCAAAGGCCAGAGTATTACACTACTGAGGACTTTGAAGAAGAAAAGAATAAACTATGGGCCTTACATGAGGAGTTGAATGTGAAATATGAAGATAAATTAAGAAAGGCTCTCACATATTTGGGGGATAAAATTGAATGGCCACTAGTTCATGATCAGTTGGCAAGGGTGATTAGTATCTAGGATGAAATGCAACCAAGTGATGAGGCTTTGAAGCCTATTGTGAATAAGTGGGTAAGAAAGAGGAAGGAGATAAGATTTTTATGTTACTCTATTATAAAAACTGCCTACATTCAAGTTGAGAAAACTTTTGATATCATTTCTGATCTTACTGACTTTGACAATAAGAGAATTCATTTGCAAAGAATAATAGTTGGCTACTTAGATAAGTACAAGAGCCAAAAGTTTAGTTTGTTTCCTTGTGCCCTAGATAAGAAGAATAATTTGAAAAACAAAGATGAATGGCTAAGGATCTTGATGGTTTATTTTTTTTAAGAATGAATGAAGTTATCAATGAAACAGGGCATGCATGGTGGGCCACAACAACTAAAGAAATAGTGAAAGCCCAAATATTCTTTGATTATTTGAAACAATTTTTTTTTACTATTGATAATAAGATTGAGTATGTTCTCAAAAGATAGAAGGATATTTTGTAGTTCAATTGGCCAGATGACACCTTGTTTGACAAATGGATGGTAGAAATAGCTCTTGATGAATAGGTTGAGGAAAGTAAAACTGGCAGTGATGAGGTGTAGGGTGATGAGATCCAAATCATTGACACTGTCAGTGTACAAATCCAATAGGAAGAAGAAGACAAGAATGATGAGTCACTTTAGTTGTAGGCCCGGGCCCACATGACAGTGACATAACCAAAGAAAAGGGAAAAGTAGAAGTTACTCCCACAGTACAAGATGGAGATGCTGAAAACCCATGGACAGAGATTAACCTGCAATCATCAGAACAAATTTCATCATTGGCTAGCTTGGTAGTTGCATACAAAAAGGAATCAAAATAGCGGCTAGATCAACAACATTAGAGGATGTGATAGAAGCAGACCCACCAAAAGGAATGTTTGATTTAGAAATCTTTTGTTACTCACATTTTTGTCATTTTGTGAATTTCCCTTAGCCCGAAGCTTGTTGCATCACACATTATATAAGTGAGATTCTAGGGCTAGAAGAGGGTCTAATTTCTAATGCCTTTATTTATACTTAGTCTATTTTTGGTCCAAGTAATTTGAAGAAGCTTTATAATGTATTTTCTCTATAAGTTTATCAGAATACATTAGTACAAAATGATCTCTATATTTCTTCCTATGGTCATTCTAAGTTTACTGCAAAGTGTATACAATTTTCAAAGAAGATGAATACAAATTATGAGCTATCCCCGTATTAGTTGTTTCTAAATTTTGTCTCTTTTTGGTTACTTAGTCATCTTGATGTTGTATGAGTAAAACTTGTGCAATTGAATGCAATCCTTTAGGTTGTATATCTTTCCATCACTGCTATTAGTTCAATGAATTGAGTAAATGCTTTGATGAATTTGATAAGGTTACTATAGTAATGAGAAGGATGTTGTGAATGATGGATTCCAGTAAGAACTACTGATAATATTTGTTGTAATGTGACAAATTAGATCTAGAGATTTGTAGTAGACTTTGAACCCCAATGGATTAGGAACTCATCAAATTGACTTAGCTGAAAGAGAAATAGATTATAAATGGGTATCAAATGAAAAATTTCTAATCAATTTTACTTTTATTTCTTGAAGATCTTCAAATTTGGTCAATACTTGTTTGCATAAAATATTCTAGCCGTAGGTAGCCATGGTTGCAAAGAATACTTGCAGATCTATAGAAGATTTTATGACCAAATATGTTATAGGGGATGTATTCTATTTAAAAAGTCACAATTAGCTAGGTGTTTATGAATTGAGGATGAAAATCATAATGAAACTAAGATAGTTTGCATACAACAATAGTTAGATTGAGTCATCCCTTAGGTATACCCACCTTGGTTTTGCAGAGCCTAAAGAGAAGAAAACCATTCCTAGTTTTGTTAATGTTGGATCCAATTAGTTTGCATGTGTAATTGAATATAGGAAATAGCTAATCCTTAGGTTGCATAAGTATTTTCCTTTTGGTATTGAGGCTCTCTATTGCTCAGTAGTTTTAAAACTCCAAAAAAATGGCAACTTTACTGGGGAGTTTTCCAACACATTTGTGAAAAGAACTACAGTTTCTTTGGTCCTGCTATGTACATGTGTGTCAGATTGTGTAAGTTTTTTTCCCATGGTTATAAGAGGATGTTTTAGTGATAAACCTTGAGAATTCAAAAGAAAGAAAGAAAAACCAAAGTACCACAAAGATACACTGATGTATCTAGCCTTTCCAGGTATCTTATCTAACAAGCAAGAGTTGCAGTATTATAATATTAGTAATTGGTCCATCTGTGTCAGATATTTCTATTTCCATTTGTGGTTGGTTTTTCTTAAAGTCAAAAATAATTTTATTTGTGTATTTTTCCAAGAAAAGGGTGACGACTCAGTCAAGGTTTTGAAGTTAGTGCTAATTTAGTGAAATGGCTAACAAAAGAAAAAACACAAGAGCTTACATAAGAGCTCATCCTAATGAACCAATGTATACTAATTTTCCTAAAGGTGGTAGGAAGAACCTAAATAAGAAAAGGACAGATCCAAATCCCACCTAGAAACCCAAAGGTAGTGTATCTATCAATTCCTAGTATCAACTAGTGATAGGGAGAGAGTCTTCTTCACTTAGTTTTGAATTAGAAGCCACAAGACTCTTAGGAGGGATATTTACTACCCCATTACGAGATGAAAGAGCATATCAAGATAAGGATATGTCACTAGTAGGGAATATATCCCCTAGACCAGATCTCATAGCTAAAATGAATTGTAGGTTAGGACTCAGAAGTTCTTCTGGGGATCTATCTAATCCTAAAATAGTCCCATACTCTAAACCAAATCTTATAGATCTAGATGACCCTGTTGATTTAGAAGCTACTTCTATAGATCCTGTAGAAGTACAATCAAAGATAGGATTTCTAAAGAAATAGGTTGCTGAGGAAGAAGCTAAGCATATTTGTCTTGAAAAAGAGAAGGAGCAAGCCACCTTGGATACCATAATAGAAAGAGATGCTTTACTAAGAAGGATGGTTGCCTTGAAAGAGTAGAATAAAAAGTTAGAAGAGAAAACTACGACTCTCCATATTGATGTTTTTGGAGACATAGATAGTTGGAAAGCTAAAGTTCAAGAACAAGAACAACACCTAAATCAAAAGCAAGAACCATTTATTACTCAAGTCCAAGACTATAAACCTGTACAAGTAAATCCTATAGAATCCATTGTGAAAGTTGTAGACAAAGTAAAGGGTAAAGTTGTAGGAGTCCAGATAAATGAACCTCAAGCTCAACTAGGAAAACCCATCAAACCATCGATGTCAAAATTAGATCTAGATCTAGAGAAGGATAGAAAGGAGAAGGAAGATCTTGCAAAAAAACTTGTAAAGGTGGAGAATGAAGCTCAAGCTACAAAAACCAAGAAGAAAATCTAGTTCATTAAGACTAATTCTGCATTAGCCTCATGGCCAAATTTATTTGTCCTAGCTTCAACTTCTATACCTCCTTCTGGACCAATAGTTTTAGTTCAAGGAATATCTCAGTCTGCTCTTGCCTCATCATCCACCACTTATACTCAACCCCCTATTGTCCAATCTCAACAATCCCAAAGTGTTCTTCTAAACCAAGCTAATATAGAAAGCACCTCAAATGTTCCTAGTTTTCAAAAGAAACTTGTATACATGGAAAAGTATAGACAAATATCATTTGTAGGTATTCCTAGTGCTCCACATCCCATATCTTTTGATTTAAGAGATAAAGTGATTAAGTTTCTGGAAATAATGTTGTCACTAGTGAAGAACATTTGAGAATTTTCATAGACATGTTAAATGACTATGAAGTTGAACATGAAGATGTGGTCATGAAGTTGTTCATACATTCACAAACTGAGGATGCAAGGGATTGGTTCAAAAGGTTACCTAATGATAGTATTAGCTCATGGAATGATTTGGAAAAGTTATTTAAAGAACAATATGGAGACAACACTAATGTTGGGTTCATGTTAAATGAATTCAACAATATCAAGAATAATCTTAATGAGTCTGCATTTGATTTCAATGTATGATTCCAAAAAGGTATGTACAAATTGTTTTAGGTTATGAGATTGAATGAGGATGTTTGTCTCACAACATATTTAATGCTTTTGATAGCAAAATGGCTTATCAATTGAGGGATAAGGATCCTAAAACTTTAAAGAATGCATACAAGGTTGCAATAAATATAGAGAATAATAGGAAGGCATCTAGAAAACTAGGTAGGAGAGATGATCCAAAGTTTTTTAATCCCAAGAATAACAACAAAAGGGAGGTTGATAAAAATCCTATAGGAAAGAAGCCATAAGAATGTACAATAGGCTAGGTGTTGGAATTTCTTAAAAAGATGAATCCCACTAGTTTCAATAAGCCAAATGTTGTTGAGAAAACCCCTCTGAATAATAGAAACTTCAATAGATAGCCTAGAATGCAGAATTACCCTTATACTACCTAATGGAAGGATGGCAAGCCAATCCCTAACAAGACCCAAAATGTAAAGGATAAGGGTACACCAGACCCTCTACAAAGAAGTTCAATAAATATGAATGATAATGTGCCATGGTGTATTATTTGTCAATCACCCCACTCAGTAGAATATTATGTAGTTGCTCAGTCATTTGTTCCTGATCAAAGTTTACAAACTGAGGAGGATGAAGAAGAAAAGAGTAATGATGATGTAAGTTGTAACATGGTAAGCATGTGTAGTGACTATGTTGATTCTGATTTAGAAGAAACAGAAAGTGATTTGGAGAATAAGAAAATTGCTTATTAATTACATCATCAACAATTTTTTTCAGATAATGAAGGCTATGATGAAGATCAAGTATGTGATACATCTTTTGAAGTGGTTCATGTAAATTTAGGAATTCCTTCAAAAGAAGAAATTGATAGGATCACTATAGAAATGATTTCCCAAGTGCATAGCAACTATAATTTGAGAAATAGAATAGTTAACAATGAAGCTGGAAAGCCTTTTGGTAAATTCATAAAACACATCACACATAAGATGAAAGATGAAGATAAGAAGACTAATATAAAGACTGTCAAGGTTAAAGATGTTAAAACTAAGAAGTGGGAACCTAAGAAGAAAGTGCAATTCTAAGCTAATGAGACATCAAAAGCAATTGTGCAAGAGAAGGGATCAGGGTCTGATAATTCCAAGAAAATAATAATCCCTACTACTCAAAAGGCTCCTACTCCAGGCATGATTGTTAAACCTACTATTTGAGCCAATTGATATGATATCCGTGTTGTCCCAAATCATTGTTAAGGTACCTTTGTATAAACTTTTTAGAATTAAAGAGCATAAGAATAAAGCCTTGTCATGGTTGGGAGGGATAGGAATTAGCAATAACAATTTAGAACAAAGTGTTATTTAGTAGACTCCCTTAGTAATAGAGGATAGTGGTATACTATCCCAAATTCCCCAAATGTTCTTGGATGACCCATCAGTAGCATACATAGAAGATATTGACCCATTCTTTCTCAATCTAATTATAAAAGGAAAGACCCTAAAAAATTGCATGATAGACTCAGGAGCCTCTAACACCATAATTCCTTTCAAAGTAATAGAAGCCTTAGGGTTGAAAGTAGACACTAAGCAGGGCAAATGCAAAGGTATGGATGCTAGGGAAGTCCCAGTCATAGGTACTATAAATGCTTTGCCATTTAAACTAGTTACATATCCTTAGGTAGAGTTGACCATGTCAGTCCTTGTAGTTGATATACCTCCACACTATGGAATGTTGCTTTCTAGAAAATGGAGTGCTACTATGGGAGGTAGCCTGCAATGTGACTTAACTTATACAACTTTTTACATAGGTGATAAGGCTATAAAAGTAGACAAAGAGCCAAGGGTTAGTCACATCTTGGGTGAAGAAATTGACAAAGATGCTACTTTCTTTTTAGATACTAGTGTGAATGCATTCAAAATTGAATTGATTATCCAATAAGTTGAGAATTTGCCTACTATAATTGAACATGAAGTTGAGTGTTGTATGAATTTAGAAAAGTTATGGACAATGTTCTTTGATGGGACCAGTTCCAAGGAAGGTGTAGGGGTAGGGGTAGTTTTTGTCTCCCCTGAGAAAAACACTTTTAGATACTCTTTTACCTTAATCTTCTCATGCACCAACAATATATCTGAGTATGAAGCCTTTCTATTAGGGTTGAAAGTGGCTACCCATCATGGGATCAAGAAGTTATATGTTATAGGTGATTTAGAATTGATTATCTCAAAAGTAAGGGGAACATATGATTCTAAGAAAAAAAGGCTAAAATAGTATAGAAATATTGTATGGGATCATATTGAATTCTTTGAAGCATTTTGTATATCATGGAGGGATATAATTGAAAACAAGATGGTTGACTTATTAGCAAATGTAGCAATTAAACCCTAGGATGTATCATTTGCGGGGATATCACAAATTGAAGTTCAAAATAGGCCATCAATATCTAAAAATGTTGAACATTGGCAAGTCTTTGAAGATTACAAAGATATTGTGAATTTCTTACTAAATGAAGATAAGTACCATGGTCAGGAGATGGATTGCATTGATTTGGTTGCGACCATAGATGGGAAGGAAACAATTTTTGGCCAAGAAGTTATACAGTTGAAGGCTAAGAAAGTACCTAAAGGTCTAGTCACTTTAGAAAATATGTTTGATAACTAGGATAGGGTAAGACATGGAACTAAAGATTGCAAACCTCAAGAGTTAGAAGAGATAAATCTGGGTAATAGTGAGGCCCCAAAGAAGGTCTATATTGGTTAGAATTTGTTAATTAAAACTAGGAAGCCTTTGATTGACCTATTAAGAAAGTATAGACATGTTTTTTCCTAGTCATATGATGACTTGAAAGCCTACAGAGAAGATCTTTTTCAACATGTCATACCTTTGAAGGATAATGTCAAACCCTTTAGGAAAAAATAGAGACTAGTTAATCTTACTCTGACCCCTAAAATGCAAGAGGAATTAATGAAGTTAAGGGATAGGGGAATAATCAAGCCTATTAGACATTCCACCTGGGTTTCAAACTTAGTCCCTATTAGAAAAAAAAAATGGAGATATCAGACTCTGCATAGATTTCAAAAATTTGAATATTGCTTCCTTGAAAGATAATTATGGATTGCCAAACATGGAAGCCATGCTGCAGCAAGTAATAGGGTCTGAACCTATGTCAATGATGGATGGATTCTCAGGATATAACCAGGTCCTAGTAAAAGAAGTAGAATAATTCAAGACAATATTTATAATTCCTTGGGGGACTTATGTATATGTAAGGATGCCTTTTGGATTGATTAACGCTGGTGCTACATTCCAAAGATCCATGGATGTGGCTTTTCATGAATATATAAATAAATTTATGGTGGTTTATCAAGATGACCTCATAGCTTATTCCAAGAAGGCTGAAGACCACTGTAGGCATTTGGAAAATATTTTTATCAAAGCATTGGAGTATGGAGTGTCATTAAATCCTAAGAAATGTGCATTTGGGGTGACTGAAGGTAAGTTATTGGGACATATAGTATTAAAGGATGGGGTGAAAATAGACTTTGAGAGAGTAGCAACCATTGATAAGGTGCCTAAGCCCAAAAATGTGAAAGGAATACAATCTTTCTTTGGCCAAGTTAATTTTCTAAGAAGGTTTGTTACTAACTTTTCTGAAATTAGTAGACCTATTTCAAAGATGCTCAAGAAAGAAGCTATTATAGATTGGAATGGTGAGCCTTCATAAGCATTCCAAAATATTAAAACTACAATAAAAAATGCTCTAGTACTGAGAACTCCTGACTACACTAAGCCCATGCACATATTTTATTTTGCTTCTTTTCATACTGTAGCTGCAGTTTTGTTGCAAAAGAATGAGGAGGGATATGAAAAACCAATTGCATTCTTCAGTAAGTCATTGCAGCTAGCTGAGTTGAAATATGAAATAAATGAAAAGAAAGAATATGCTCTAGTAAAAGTTGTAAAGGCTTTTAGATGCTACTTGGTAGGTGCTATTGTTATTGCATTTGTGCCTAGTGCTACTATGAAAGATATATTTTCTCAACAGGAAGTGTCTGGAAGAAGATGTAGATGGAGCAATAGGATCCAAGAATTTAACATTGAGATATAGATAAAAAAGTTGGTAAGAGGTCAAGGTTTAGCTAAACTCATGGCTCAATCAAATTTGGATGCTAACCAAATTAATATGGTAATAGATGACCTTAGATCTGATTCATGTGATATGAGCCATTGTGAGTGGTATACCAATGTTATTCACTATCTACAACACTTAGATGTTCCATCTTATTTAATTGAAAATGAGAAAAGAAGTACTAAATTGCAAGCCATCAAATACATAGTTATCAAAGGTAGTCTATGGTGGAGAAATTTTAAGGGAGTGCTATCGAAATGTATTGATAAAGAAAAGGCAAAAGACGTTTTAAATGAAATGCATGAAGGAGTTTGTGGAGGACATTATATGGCCAAGACTACTACACATAAGGTGATGGGAGATGGATTTTGGCGGCCATCCCTTTTCAAGGATGCTCAAATCATGATTAGAAAATGTGATGCCTGTCAAAGATTTGGTAGAAAATTGAAATTCTCAGGTAATACTTGATTAAAGCTAGTAGAGGTCCAAGCACCTTTCCAACAATGGGGTATGGATTTCATAGGTGAAGTCTCTCCCAAATCTAGCACTGGCTATTCCTAGATTTTAGTTGCTACTGACTATTTCACAAAGTGGGTAGAAGCAATCCCTACAAGAAATGCCACCAGTAAAGTTGTTAACAATTTCTTGCTGAATAACATTATTTTCAAATTTGGTTGTCCTCAGAAGATTGTAATAGACAATGCAATGTGCTTTAGGTCTGAAGAATTCAAAAAAAATTGTGACAAATAAGGAATCACTAGATCAACTTCTTCCCCTTATCATCCAAAAGGAAATGGACAAGCCGAATCTACAAACAAGAGCTTGTTGAAAATAATAAAAAGGACATTGGATGATAACAAGAAGGGCCTGGGATTCCAAATTACAACTAGCAATATGGGCTAACAAAGTGACTGTAAAGAAAGCCATTAGAGTAGCCCCATTTGATTTGGTATATAGAATTTAGGCCAGGATGCCTCAAAATAACTTGGTAGGACTCTACAATTACATTTAGTTATATGATGAAGATACTATAGATGACATGCAAGAAAGGATGGATGAATTGGTTGGATTAATAGAAACTAGAAGAGAAGCATCTTTTAAGAACCAAAAGTTGCAACTGCAAGTTAAGACACTCTATGATAAAAGGACAGTAAGTAGAAAATTTGAAGATGGATATCTAGTCCTAATGTGGAATACCAAAATCGAGGATAAAGGAAAGCATGGTAAATTTGATCCTATCTAGTTAGGTCCTTATTTGATTGAAAATACATGGGGAGAAGACTCCTATATTCTTAAAGATTTATTAGGTAACATTATTGAACTGCCAGTTCATGGATAGTTGTTGAAGAGATATTTCTACTGAAATACTTGTTTCTTCCATGAACAATAGTTTAGGGTTTCTTGTACATTTTGTAAATCCTCTTGTCTTTGTATAGTTTCTTGTGCATAGTTTTCTTGTGTGTGTTGTTCTCTTAGTTGTGGTTAGTTTGTAGGGAGTCTGGTTGGTCTACTTCTCCCATAATTTCTAGGCCCTCATTTGAATCTAGAGATTTTAGTGTCCCTAAATAGAGCCACTTTTGGTCTAATTTTTTGCATGATAAAATTTCCTTTGTCTAGGTATAAAAAATCATACTAGATCCATTAATGGTGAATAGGGTTTCTTGTTTAATCATCCATTTGTTAGCCTTTGAATTTTTTTTGTTAAAACCCCTATGGTTCATTCCTTTTAAAACTTGCAGGCACAAAATCTTTTTGAAAAAACAACTTTGGCGAATTTTCTATTTTCTTTTAATTTGTACGCACCCTCAAATAGTCTTTAATCTTCCCATGTTCCTCACCATTCAATTTTGAAAAGATCTACAATTTTTGTTATCTCTCTATGGAAAGATGTGTAGTGGATATGTATAGTGAGGTAGTGAGCACTAGTAAATTTAGAAATGGAACCATAAAATTAAGGTGCGGCAGTCAAAGATTTGGTTGTGGCCAAAATTTTAGTCACGTGCCCTTTTTCAGTATTGTCAGAACAAGTAGGAACCCATTAGAAGGTCGGCAAAAGAAATCAAATTTCCAAGTGACCATAAACTTTTCCAAGTGGCATGACAAGTAATAACTATTATTGCCAGAAGTATTTAATAAAGGCACTGGTGACTTGACTTGGCTTTATTTTATAGCGCTGAGTTTTGTTGAGACGTCAAAACTTGCTAGTTCACTATTGAAATATCTACACATCTCGCCATTAGTGACATAGCAAGTTGCCATGAAATGGCACATGGTGGGACCTCAAGAAATGTGGAAGAGTGATTAGGATTTAAGTATGGTTTTTTTATGCAAGCGATGCAGGATTTCTCATATCATCAATATCCTAGACCCATGCCCATTTATAAAACACATGAGGTATTTTGATTGTTAGATCAAGAAGGGATCTACGGATGTCACTATCTCGCTATGGAAAGATACATGATTTTTAATTTATGTGACATAGCAAATATGGGACCAACAACATACAAAGAAGTACATGCAATTTCCCCACCATCTGATCAAGTTCAAATCTACAGCCATCGCTACCTTGCCATGAAGAATTGCATGATGTTTATGTATAGCGAAGTAGTGAATGGGGGCCCCACCTATTTTCTCTTAAGTGTTGTATTGAAATTTCTTCCACACGATCAATACAAGATCAATGGTAGTCACTACTTTGCTATAGTGAGATGCTCAAGAAAAATGTATAGTGAGGTAGCAATTTGATGACACATGTCCCCAATCTTCAGTGGGTCTAGACTGAAATGCCAACAATGAAGGAAAGATATAGGTGGACATACTTCATTGGTTTGACTTCTAGCGTGTTAAGAGGAAAGATGAGTTAGCTTCATTTTTATCCCTGGATCATAGGATTTTTTATAAATCAATAGCACAAATTCAAAAGGAAAGATGATGCCACACTATTGTTTGCTACTCTATGCATATATGAATCTTGAAGGCTTTGTGTGCAAAGGAAAGTAGAGTATAATACAAAATATTTTCTCACGTCCATCCTACGTGAACAAAGATTGCAAATTTTTTTGAGTAGAAGCCATTACTAAGAAAGTTGTGAGTTGAACAAGAACATGTATGCAAATTCCCAGTGTTCACAAAGACATTGCAGAGTTACAGAGAGAAATAAGCAAAGAGTCAGGTAAGTGTTTACGCTATAGTCTCTGTAGTATCTTAATTTTGCAAATTGCAATTTAGAATGCCTCCAAAGAAGGGATTCTCTGGTCAGGTGAATTACTTGGATATGAATGTCCACGATGATTCACTTGAGCTACTTCCCAATTCCACCACTAAAACTATGCAAGTAAAAAAGTTTACAACATTAAACCCTAGGTTGAGGATAGAAAATGGATTATACAAAAAGTTTAATTGGGTTAGGGATGCTAGTACCACTCAAACTAGTCTAGAATTGTTTAGGAAATAGTTTTCAGAGAGGAACCTTTTTGCCCCACACACCAATATCTAGAACTTTGATCTATGAAAACTTGTGGTTCCTAGTGTGTTCATGGACTATGATCTTCTTGAAGCTATGACCAAAAACTAAAACCAAGCCATTAGGGTTGTAAGAAGAACTGATGGCCAAGTCTTAATTACAGTCAGCCTAGATGAGAATAGGGAATTTTTTGGTTGAGGGCCTATCACTAATTACCATGTGCCCATTGATTTGGAAGGACTAGAAAAGGAGTACATGTCTAAAAAGGACATCATTAGACAAGGTGCATTGAAGGCACATATAGGTAAAATTAGAACTCTGCCAGTGATAATAGTAGCCTCCAGGGAACCCTTTAAAAGGGCATATTTCAATTCCAGGGCTATAGAGATATATAGGACCTTGTGTAGAGTTTTTGGGAGAGACAAAGAAGAATTTATGCATGTGGATTTTATGTATATGGTTGTTTAGATCTCATCTTTTGGTGTGGACATCATTTTTTATTTTTCTTCTTATTTGGTTGAGGAAATTCACAATGGGTTAATTGGGATTACCAAGAGCGAGATAGAAAAAACCTTTAGTCATTACTCATTTTTTATGCATATGTTTTTGTTGAAGGGAGTTTTTTATTTTGGCAAAGAAATGAAATTAAATAGAGAGGAGATTGGGGAAGCATTGTCAGTCTAGCTGTGGAGTGCAGATATGACGTGGGATGAAGAGAATGCTAGTTTTGTCAGGTTTGATAGGTATTTCACTTCCATGTTGAGATGCCTCTTATTGAGTAACAATCCTAGAATCCCCAAAGCACTGATGGGTCTCATAAGGCCTATGGATACCCCCCATAATTTAAAAGTTTCACATAATTGGGGAGATATTATTCCTTACTCTATTTTTACTATTTTTAGAATTTATGGTTTTAGGTGGAGCCCTCATGTATTTCCCTACCAAGTGCCTTTGAAGGTAGGAGTAGCTAAGTTTTGGTGGCAATTGGGAGGAGTAGAGGAAATATTTTTGCTGAAAAGATCAACAGGGTCAATTTTCCCCACTTGCACAATAGCCCATCATTTTGTAATCACAAAAGGGGGTTGGAACTCTTTGCAAAAAATTTTGGATCCCTACAAGATGGCTATTTCTCACCCACATTTTTGTGATTCAAAGGGATTTTTCAACATTATCTTGAGGCATAGAATTAAGCTTGGACAAATTGAACATGAATTTTACTTTCTAGAAGTTATAATAAGGAATGAGTACTCTTTGCAAGAGTAGGAGACAAGGAAAGAAAAATGGAGAGTCTTGTCTAAAATTTTAGATTTGATTCATTATTTTGACCGATATTATAGTCCTCTGGATGATGCAGTCACAAATGTAGATAAGGTAAGAAAACTTATGAATACCTTTCCTAAAATAATAGAGGTAATGAATGAAAAGAAACAATTCTTTATTATATTTTACCCAGATAAGGCCAGACAAGCAATGAGAAGATTGATTTTTACTCCCAATATAGGGGCAGGTCAATCAACTATCTAGAAAAGGCCAGGGTACACTCTTATTTAGAATAAAGAGGCCTCTGTAGACAAAGGATAACAAATAATGACCTCCACTAGTGCTATTGTGGAGGAGAGGCCTTCTAAACCCTCTCTAAAGAGGAGAAATATAATAAGGGAAGAGGATCCTAATGTTGAGGAACACTCACCCTCATAGACAACCTTGAGAATTAAAGAGGAGTAGCTCACTAAAGAGTAGATTGAGCAGTTGGGATCACAAGGGGAAGTCTTGGTTACACAAGTAGAAATAAATGAAGGAGAACCTCAAGAGCCTCCAATGCCAATTTTTGAATTAACAATTGTAGATTATAGAGGAAGGGAATTGGATCCTATTTTGGAACAAGCTAGTCAACAATTTTTGTCTGATGATAGTTTTGTCAAATCTAGGGCCTTTCATCAATTTGCATGGAGCAAAAATATGAACAATTTTGAGGAAAGGTGGAAAAAATTGATAGCAGAGCATCTACAAATGGATGAAGCCTCTATACAGAATAAAATAAAGGAACAAATGATGCAAGAGTTCCAAAACATAACCGTTGAAGAGGGAAGGAAAATTGTAAATGCTTCTAATATATTATTGTTATCTAATTGGGATATTGCATATGATTTGATTTTTAATTCTATTTCTAATAAATTGGAGTTACAAGACCCAAATAAAAAGGAGTTTGTAGGAACTTCATTTCATGAAGATCAAGCTACTCTAGTCATATGGTCATTATTGAGAGGGTATAGGACTATTTCATCATAGCTAGATGAATCTTGAGTAACAGGAAACATCATGTGAGCAGGGTGCTGAGACTTCTCATGTATAGATAGCACATTGGAATGTGGACTAATCGCAATTTGTTTTGGCCACTACTAAGAAAGAAGAATAGCCCATGTTTGAATTACAGAACAAATATGAAACACTTCTTGAGGCCTACAATAAAGAGGTTAAAAAGAGGATTGATCTTGAAAACAAGCTAATGGGAAGGTCAATAGCACCAAGAATAACATACCCTCACCCCCCAATTGAACCTTTTAAATACACTCCCCTCATAGAAGTACTAGATACACCCCAAAGGACAGAGTATTACACTGCTGAGGACTTTGAAGAAGAAAAGAATAAATCGTTGGCCTTACATGTGGAGTTGAATGTGAAATATGAAGATAAATTAAGAAAGGCTCTCACATATTTTGGGGATAAAATTGAATGGCCACTAGTTCATGATCAATTGGCTAGGGTGATCAGTATCTAGGATGAAATGAAAGTAAGTAATGAGGCTTTGAAGCCTATTGTGAATAAGTGGTTAAGAAGGAGGAAGGAGATAACATTTTTGTGTTATTCTATTATAAAAACCTCCTATGATCAAATTGAGAAAATTTTTGATATCATTTCTAATCTTATTGACTTTTACAATAAGAGAATTCATTTGCAAAGAATAATAGTTGGCTACTTAGATAAGTACAAGATCCAAAAGTTTAGTTTGTTTCCTTGTGCCCTAGATAAGAAGAATAATTTGAAAAAAAAGGATGAATGTGCTAAGGAGCTTGATGATTTATTTTTCTTAAGAATGAATGAAGTTATCAATGAAACAGGGCATGCATGGTGGGCCACAACAACTGAAGAAATAGTGAAAACCCAAATATTATTTGACTCTTTGAAATAAAATTTTATTACCATTGATAATGAGGCTGAGTATGTGTTCAAAAGACAAAAGGATATTTTGCAATTCAATTGGCCAGATGAAACCTTGTTTGAAAAATGGATGGCAGAAATAGCTCTTGATGAATAGTTTGAGGAAAGTGAAACTAAAAGTCATGATGTGCAGGGTGATGAGATCCAAATAATTGACACCGTCACTACACAAAGCCAATAGAAAGAAGAAGACAAGAATGATGAGTCACTTTTAGTTGCAGGCCTAGGCCCACAAGATGTTGACACAACCAAAGAAGAGGAAAAACTAGAAGTTACTCCCAAAGTACAGGATGGAGATGGTTAAAACCCATGGATAGAGATTAACCTGCAATCATCAAAAATTATTTCATCATTGGCTAGCTTGGCAGTTGCATACACGAAGGAATCAGAATAGCAACCAAATCAACAATATTAGAGGATGTGACAGAAGTGGACCCACCAAAAGGAATGTTTGATTTAGAAATCTTCTGTTACTCACATTTTTTTCATTTTGTGATAGGTGTATGTAAATATCTCTTGTAAAAGACACCTGTCAATTTTCGTTAGCCTGAAGCTTGTTGCATCTCACATTATATAAGTGAGATTCCAGGGCTAGAAGAGGGTCTGATTTCTAATGCTTTTAGTCATACTTAGTTATTTTTTGGTCCAAGTAATTTGAAGAAGCTTTATAATCTATTTTCTCTATAAGTTTATGAGGATACATTAATACAAAATGATCTTTATGTTTCTTCCTATGGTCATTTTGAGTTTACTGTAAAGTGTATACAATTTTCAAAGAAGATGAATACAAATTATGAGTTTTCCCCATATTAGTTCTTTTTGAATTTTTTCTCCTTTTGGTTACTTAGTCATCTTGATGTTGTATGAGTAAAACTTGTGCAATTGAATGCAATCCTTTAGGTTGTATATCTTTCCATCACTGCTATTAGTTCAATGAATTGAGTAAATGCTTTGATGAATCTAATAAGGTTACTATACTAATGAGAATGATTTTGTGAATGATGGATTCCAATAAGAACTACTGATAATATTTTTTGTAATGCAACAAATTAGATCTATAGATTTGTAGTAGACTCTAAACCCCAATGGATTAGGCACTGGTCAAATTGATTCAACTGAAAGAGAAATAGATTATAAATGGGTATCAAATGCAAAATTTACAATCAATTTTACTTTTATTTCCTGAAGCTCTTCAAATTTGGTCAATACTCATTTGCATGAAATATTCTAGCCATAGGTAGCCACTGTTGCAAAGAATACTTGCAGATCTATAGAAGATTTTATTACCAAATCTATTATAGGGGATGCATTCTATTTAAAAAGTCACAATTAGCTATGTTTTAATTAATTGAGGATCAAAATTAGAATGAAACTAATATAGTTTGCATATGACAATAGTTAGATTGAGTCATCCCTTAGGTATACCCACCTTGGTTTTGCAGAGCCTAAAGAGAAGAAAACCATTCCTTGTTTTGTTAATGTTGGATCAAATTGGTTTGCATGTATAATTGAATATAGGAAATAGCTAATCCTTAGGTTGCATAAGTATTGTCCTTTTGGTATTGATGCTCTCTATTGCTTAGTATTTTTAAAACTCCAATAGGGATAAAGAGGTAAAATGATTTTTTAACAATGTTTCAATGGTCAATTTTGATTTTAATTAGTATCGAGTGTTCATTGGATCAGTCTGAAGTGTTAGGTGTTTTAGTTCAAAAAAAAAATGTGTTGGACCCGACTTGGGGCCCTACTGATTTATCTATTTGGTAAATTAGTGTTAATAATAATGATAATGAACATTGTATCAGATAGTCTTAAGGGGAAGAAATGGTGGGAAAGATAAGTTGTGAGCCTAGTCTCCAAAAGAAACTAGGAGTCTCCTATTATAGCCTTGATCCTTTAGAAAGGGATATGTTCCAAGATATTGCATATTTTTTCACATGGAGGAAGAAAGAAATTGTTATGATCTTTTGGGAAGGGTTGATTTAGAGTCCTCACACATCTCTTAGAAATCTGTTGTAGAACTCCTTGGTAAGCTTGAGCCCTAGCAACAAGTTCCCGATGCATCGCTGCTTCTAGGATTAATATAAAATGAAATGCATATATAGGCCTTCAAACACACAAGAATATTTGATGAAGATGATGTCTACCATATTTTATGAAGGCATGCTAAAAAGGTGAAGCTTTTGCATTATTTTATGTATGAGCTCAAGAAGTAGATGGCATTAAGGGTTGAAATGTTCAAGTCACTTCACAACTTGCAGTTTTTGCATTGACAGATGTTTCCATACAAGGGCACTTTTTTGAGAAATTCTCCTTCATGGATTTGAGATGGCTAAGCTTGATAAACTATTCATCTAAATAGCTACCACAAGGAATGAACTTGCAAAAGCTTGTTATTCTTGAAGTGACACATAGTTAGATCACTCATCTATGGTAAATTAGAATTGAGGTGGTTGTGCCTATTCTCCTCACCCAAGGCTTGATTGATGTGGGAGACTTTTAATGCAAAAGTCCCCCTTTTTTTTTAACACACAAGTCTTGATTTAGCCATGGATTGCAATTTCAAAATTACTAATGAATGTAGAATAGGTAAGTTAGTTTTCCCTCTCAACATGTGTGAAGTGCCATGGGTGATTTTAGTTGAGGTCAACATGCTAGCATTTTAGGTGGAAGATAGAGAGAAACAATAAGAGTAAACCATAGCAAGAGCAAGGACATGTTTTGCAAAAAGGAGCAAGTGGTTAAGGTTGGACCACATTTTTTTAGTTTAAACCTTTAGTCTTTAGTGCAGATCATGGCAATCTTGCACATAATCAATGGTTCTTTAACAATTTCATACTTGCTACCCTCTCACATTCTCTAGTTCTATGGTTTGAAGTCTCCAAATCATGTCTAGCATGGGGAGAGCTGCAGGGAAAGGAAAGGATTTTAAAAGTTTAATCCCATATCTAGCAGGAGATGAACTTTTAACCTTTTTAAAAAATCCACTGTTCATATTGTAAATATCTCAAGCTTCCATACTTTATAACAAAGAGACTATAAATGTGTGGGACCCATTGACTTGGCAATGCAAAACTAGTTTTGAACAAACACTTAGACAAGGTTGTCATTATGGACCAATCAGACCAACCAAAATATGCCATGTGGCACCTACAAGGATGAATCAGATAATGACACATGTAAGATACCTCCAAACTTAGCATGAAGTTTGATGTGATGATGTGGCTAGGTGTGCCATGTGTCATAACATCACTACATCACAATAATGTGGAAGGATGTTGAGATTTCATGTGACATAGCGATAGGTCACCATGTGACAGATGGGATGAGATGTCAATTTCTAGACGGATGCACCAGATTGTACTACATGACACAAGATCAATGACTATTGCTATGTCATCAAGAAAAGTTGTGTGAATATTAACCAAAGTGACATAAAAATGTGTTGACATGTGGTGGTGAGCCTACTTGGTGGTGTGACAAATCAGACCAATTAGAAAGCACCACATGGCAATGATGTGGCAAGGGCCCAACAAGCAAATGATGTGGCAATGACCATACAATAGGAGATCCAATGGGAAGTTGCCACATGGAAGCATGTTAGACAATAAGTGGTAGATTAGTGGACCAATTAGAGGGTGCCATGTGGGGCCCAAGTGGCAGTGACATAGTAGAACCTAGCAAATCACAGGGTCAGTCAAATGAGTTTAACTCAGATTGAAAAGTAGGAGGGTAAAAGGTATAAGCATGAAAAATCAATTTTTTATTATTTCCCTCAAAATCACGTACTAAGTCATTTTAAATAAAAAAAGGATAATATAATAAAGTTTTAACTTTAGGAAACGATAAATTTTTTGAAAAGAAATGTAGACCTAAGGGCCATGGTATGAACTTAATCTTTAGCTAGACCTCCTGGGCATTTTTGATAAGCCAACATAGGACTATCATATACCATCGGAACTAGGAAAAGACAAAATTTCTAGATTTGAAGTTTTTTTTTTACATGAGAAGTAGTATGTTCAAACTATTCAGGGCTTTGTCTCTAGTGCCTATTTTTCAACCACATTCTGTTATAGTAGTTCAGATTCATTTTTTGGAAAAATGATGAATTGGGTGAGTGCCAAAGGCATTAAGAATGTAGTTATTGATGGTTTTTTCACTCTCAGATTAGTTTAGTAGAAAATTTATCAGCATTTTAGATGCATATCTGATGATTTTTATCATAAAAGGGTTTCTTGTTAATTAGATGAGATATTTTGAGTTTGTTGGAGCATAATGATGAGATTCCTTTCAGATTTTGGTTATAGAGAGAAGAGAAATGTTTTGCAGCAATAGGGGATAGAGATTCAAGTGGACATGTGTCACTTCCAGATCAGATCTAAAATTTCATTCCTCTCCTATATCTTTCTCTAAGGTTGGTTCTAGTTTCTTGGACAAGGTTCTAATTAGTCTGTGATACCACAAGGTTGGATCTAGAGCTTTGATTCCACCATTCTTTAGCTTTCTCTCTTGTATGAATAGCAAAAATGAAGCTAATATAGATATTTTTGATCTATTTAGTGGTTTTAAGAGTTATTTACATGCATCTTGAATGTATAGTTTCAAAGAAATGAATACAATGAACAACAAACTTCTTAGTTTCATTCTAATTCTCGTCTCCTATCTCTGTAATTTGCAATGTTTATTCATTTAGGGACAAAGAACCTAAACCCTTTTGCATCCCCTTAAAGTTACACATCTTATGTATTTTTTTGTTGGAACAAAGAGCCAATTAAATACTTGATATATTTGATAGGGTTGTTGGTTATTTGAGAAGGATATTTCATGAGAATGAGGTCTTTATGAACACTGATGTCTGATTCACAAAGTGATAGGACATATATCTTGATGTATTGAATATGTCACTAGTATCATAGATGTATGTGTGTGATTTATGGAACTTCCCAATAGATAAGGCACTAATCAGCTACAAGATCAACTTGTTTCTTACTAGTGCATATTTTGGATCTACTAAAATCAAATTTGTAATCATCCATTTCCCTTTCTATTTAAGAGTTGAAAGGATGCCCTCACTCAACTTGTGGATTTTATAGGATTTACAATTTTCTACTGCACATTTTTGTTATTACATAAGTATAGGAGAAATAAGGGTTTTATCTTCTTTTTCTAGATCTAGTTGTATGTTTTTTACACTGGTACCATATGATGAATCTATAGGTTCACCAGCCTAGGTTTTGCAGAGCCTAAAGAAGGAGTATAGCCTTATAGTTGGCCCTAGTGTCTGAACGGGTATGTTGTAGATATGAAGTAGCTGCCCCTAGATGTATTTGTTCCTATCACTAGGTTATTCAAAAGCTGTTAATTCAGCAGCTAACACACTGATGAGCTTGACTCATATACACAATTACTCTATGACCAAAAACTTACTTGAATCCTATAAAGCTCAGTAAATACATTCTTATGTACATGACTTAGCCTATATAGAGTAGCTCGGTCACAGTGATGGCTGTGTGACTCTACCTTGTAAATGACTAAGCGATTGACACTAATAGACAACAATAGTTAGAGATACCAACAATCTGCCCCTTTGACATTAGTGGAAACAAAACTTTGTCATATTTACATCATTATAATATAATCTAATAAATGACCTCTCTCCCTATGTCTAATGAATTATGCCTTTGAATAAACAATTCAAAAATGAATTTAAAAAATCCATTTTACCTTTATTCAAAACTATATTTCTCATCTCATTCACATCACATTATGCTTATAAACTTTGTTTTCATCTATCAACTCTATTTCCCCCTTGTTCACTCTATTTCTTCCTTGTTTTTGAACACTATATGTCACTGCTACTGGGGTTGAATAGGTAGAAGTAATCCATATTTTTCAATGAATTCCTTGTGAACTCTGGAAATCATGGTAAATGAATGATCCCATGTGGTTCTTGTTGCCTCCAAAATTTGATTGTGCAACTAAAGTCTTGCAACCAAAACAATAAAACTATCTGTTGGTGTTTGAAAACGTTGTAGGTTTTCAATTACCCCAATGAGAATATGACACATCTAGGGGTAGCTAACTCCCATCTTCAACACAAAATTTTAGACATTGGACCAACTATAAGGCTTGACCCTTCTTCACTTTAAGCTTTGCAAGACCTAGGCAGGTGGACCTCAAATTCAATCAATATGGTACCAGTGCAAAACATACTTTTGAATCTACCAAAGTAGATGAAAACCCTTATGTCACCTAATAACTTATGCAGTAACAAAGAAGTGTAGTAGAAAATTACAATTCTATAGAATGCACAAGCTAAGTGAGGGTCAAACTATTCTAGCTATTCAACATAAAATGTAAAGATTATTTGAATTTGATTTTGATTTTATGTGGATGGGGAAAGTGGATGAAAACCATGTATGAACAACAAACTTATGGTACTATAACAGATCAGTGCCTCATCCATTGGGAAATTCAAGAATCTCCCTCATGAATTTTGGATATTCTAGGCACATATCATATGCCAAGACCCCAAATCTATACATTTACCTTGTAAATTGGATATCCATGTTCGATATAAACCTCATTCTTACCTAATATCCTCCTCAATAAACCTGCAACCCTGTTGAATCTCTGAGCATTTACATAATTCCTTGAATTACAAGCAATAATGAAGAAACATACAACCTTAAGGGACTATAATTATGATCAAGGATCTTTGTTAAAAGACCATAAAACATCACAGCTCAACTGAGAAAGGAGACAAGATTCAAATAGAAACTAAACATTTGTTGTTCCTTGTATTGATTTCCTTGAAATAATACATAAAAATGCATGAAATTAACTCATAAAGAACCTATTGAGTTAGGCTATACAATGAACAAATGTTGTCATACAAGAAAGAAAATGGAAGGAATGAGAAACTAATGGGATGGGAAGGGGGTATCACAGCCAAAGAAAAGCTTCATGGCTTGGAACCAACATATCCTAGATCTTCCATTCAGACTTCATCAATTCCAAGGCCAATTCTACTAACTGTCTTCATTCTAGAGAAAACTTTTCTCATTTTCCAACTGTCACAAAGAGAAGAAGAAAGTATATATATCAAGAGGGCAATTCTCGGATTGAATTTGCAATTGACATGTGTCCCTTCAGAATTCTCCCCCAAGAAGTCAAAAATAATCTCTCTACCTTCTCTCCTCAACTACCAGAATCAAATCCTTTCATTTTACCTTTCAAAAGCATCAAATATCTCAGAAACTTGATGATGAAAGAATGTAATTGATTTTGGTGTTAAAATGAATTCATGATAAAAGTGAAAAACCAGTTACAATATGAGCTCCAGAATGCAAGAAAATAGTTCAAAGATGATTTTCTCCACATTCAAATCCTAACAAGCCTTTAAATCTACCCTCTAACCAACTTTGATGCTTAACGATGAAAAACACCCATTCTGCTGAGAATGCCCCAAAATTTACAAATTGGCCTATAGCAAAAACTGATGAGCACCTATGCAAAAATTGACCTCAAAAATGAAAAATTCAGCTTGTTCTAATTTCAATGGTATATTGGAGCACCTATTTTCAATAAAAATTGCTCCAGTTATGGTCCTTTGAAAATCAGCTTCCACTCCATGACCAATCTCAATAAAAGATTAAAATTTAAAATTTAAAATATTCTATAGTTAAACTATAGAAATTTATGATTCAAAGTCAAATTTTCAATTGTAGATTGAACATGCAACCAGGAATATTTTTCAATTTTAAACTCCTTTACTCCTCAACCATCCGGACAGCACCACTTGTCAAACTTGCACTAACTTTTTGGGCAAGCACCATGTGTCACTCTTCTATAGGTTGATGACCTCAAGCGAGACCCACATCTCATCATAACACTAATTCCACATCAGTGCCATGTCATTTCCACCTCATCACATTTGCTATGTTGTTATGTTTAACTAGCGAGCAACTTTGGTTAGCAACATAACGAATGCTACACAATCGTCCATGTGGCACGATTTGGTGCATCCTTGACTATGCATCATCATTGAATCATCCTACTGGCTACCACTTGGCATTACCTAATTCATCCTCAGATCTATAGGCAGGACCCATGTTGCATTTTACCTTGGCTAGATTTTCATGGTTTTCCTATGATTTGCTATATCAATAGTCAAAAAACCTTGGATTTTTTGGCTAGTGAAGTTGTGAGTTGCCAAATTTTTTGACTTTTCTAGTGGCAACCTCAATTTTCATGCTCATTTAAAATTTAGCTTCAGATGAGTGGAGCTCTTGCACAAGCCACAACCTTTCCAAAAGGTCATTCTCTTAATACATTCTATATTCAATGTAGAATAGTATTTAAAGTACTAAAGGCTTCATCACCCACTCAATGTGGGATAAAGCCTCTTCATTTTCTGTGGCTTTGATGGCTTATTGTTGAAGTGGTGGACTTTTAACTCTACATTTTTGTGGGCTTCCTTGCCTAGTGAAAATTACTCCTTTTTCTTAACCGGTTGCAGCTTGTCTTCCTTGCATGAGTTTCTCATCATCCATCTTCTTTATGCATTAGAATCTTCATCTTCAAGCGTGGAGCTTCCTTGTTCCTCCCTTCAAGTCAATGGCTTGGTTTCCTTAACACATGAGGCTCCCTCCTTTCACATGTTAACATGAGCTCTGAATAAATGTTCACCTAGCGGCTTCCCTTACTCATGGGTTCTTTTGCATTGATGCTACCTTTGACCAGTGTGTGGAGTCCCTTTTCCCTTCAATGCTGTTGATCCTTGTTCTACCTGTGGCTTTTTCTTTCGCAAGCTCCTTTGACCTGCAACTTTATTGCTCTGCTGGATGTTTGTGCTCTTTTCTCCTTCTTAATGCATTAATTGGCTTTCTCATATGTTGCATGGGCAGTCTAAACAAATCTCCTTTCTAAATGTTGGCTTTCCTCACAATTTCTAAACAAATCCCCTATAGTGGATGCTCCAATTCCAATCTCTTGAAAACTTCTTTCATGGGAACCTTCTTTGCTTGATAGTAGCTTTTACCTTTCCTTATGCATGGGTGTCTCAACAGCTTATCTTATTTTCTTTGACTTCCTTGAGAAAGCTACGGACGTTACACTTAGATTATTCACAACCAATGTCCTTTTGAAAAGCATGATCTTCCCTTGCTTTGCCTACAGCTAAACTCTTGGTGATTAACCATATGTTGACTATGGATGCTATATGCATGGGTCCTGTTTAATCATGCCATCTAGTTTTAACCCATTGCCTTGTGATCTCACACTGGTCTCTAAATTTTTTTTTTTAAAACATCATTTCTAGTTGGCTTAGAGCTAAAAGCTCTTGCTCCCCTTCCATATGGCGTAAATTTTACTATGGTAATTGGCATTATAGCTCTTTTAAGTGTGGGCTACATGGGCTTTATAATCCACCTTCTTCTTATCCAAGGTTGGAGTATCTTCCTCTATGCATGGAGAATACACTACAGTCAACATCTTCAAAGAATAAGTTGCTTGACAAGGCACCATAAGAATACACTATTATTATCTTATACCATATCAAGGGCTGATTAGAAATTGGTAATGTCCAATTTTTCATATGTGAATCATCTTTAGAATAGGTATTTAACCTTTCTCCAGCTAAACCAATGTGATATGTCCATAACTCTTGTGACAAGTCATGAGTGCCATCTTTAAAACCTTTGGATTGCTACATTGCTTATTCCTGCACTCTTTTCAACCCAATGTGCTTTTGAATTCGGAAATCCAACCATCATACTCAAGATAGCTATACAATTTTCCCAAGGCTTAGAGAAATGGGTATCTCAACATAGAAGCTTGGAGTTTTTTTTATGGTCAATTTGCATCACCTTTTTTACTTGTAAGATATCCTTTATTTCACCTGTAAAACCTGTCAATTTGATAGAATTAGTCAAGCCCCAAAGTAGGTCTGGCTAAAATAAATAAATTATTTTTGAACAACTGAAACTTCAAACTGATCCACCAACCTTCTCCGATTGAATGGAATCCAATTCAAGCACTAACTAATCCTTAAAATTTTATTTTTCATTAATTTGTAACCTATCAATTTTGCGCTAGGATGTCTATTGACTAGCCTTAAAAAATTGACCCAAACACCTAACCAGGCTCTAAAATTTGGCACATTGAATCTCTATTCCACATTCTTTTACCCTATTGAATATTGTCTCTTAATGAATTTAGGGTCAAAAGATATTCACTATCAAAGTTGACCTCTCTGAACTGCCTGCAACAAAACATGTCAGAAAACACTAAAATGCGTTTGGAATTGGCTTTGAAAACTAGGTATACTAAGACTTGGGAAGATGAAAATTAGGGTGTTAGTTTACTTTCATGAGAAGAGCATGGATCTATGATTTAGGCTCATGATGAATATCAGGACACATTTGGTAATCAGTCAAAGTAGGCTACTCGAATTTTGCAAACTGGAAACAATGACGGAAAACATCTTTCACAAACGGAATGGACTTGGAAAAGTGTACAAATGGATTCGTCAAGATGTGAAAATTGGCACACTTGAAGTAAATTCAGAGTAAAACATAGTGGTATAATCCATTTGATCTAGGAAATCATAGATCTCAAGTTATAACATCATAAATAGGGGTACCGATTAATCTGCAAATGTTGATACCAGTAAAAAGATAGAAATCGCATTTGAAAACTGACCAAATGGATTCGTCATAAGTTGAAACTTGAAACATAACAAGTCTCTGACCTCTATAATGTAATGCAAAAGGAATTTTAACATTTTGGTCAACTGAGTTAGAATTATAACTTGTCAAACAAGGCTCCCCAAAATTTTGAACTAATTGCATTAGTATGACAATATTAAATGACCAACTTTGAGGGATTCAAAACCTAGTCAAACAGACTCAAAATGACTTGAAATCTAAAACATAGTTTCATAGTTATGGACACTAGATACTCCCAAAGTGGCAGCTCATGAAACATTACTAGGTGCAAGATATTCAATTGCAAGCAAGGCCTCCTATCATTGTTTGACACAAGGTAGAATACAAATTTGATAATTGCTCAAAATAGGACTTCCCAAAATGGCTTAGAACATCAATTTGACTTCATGAAACAAGTGGATAGGCTAAAAGGAAGGTTTTAGAAACATTAAACACCTCATAGGCCTCAAAAGGTATAGCTGGGTATATAGGCATCAAAATGGATTTATAGGGCTGATTTGGTTAAAAATTTGAAATAGACACTCAAAATGGGAACACAATTTTGAGCACCAACAATGGCTCTGTCTGGGGATGCATGTGCCTTGTGGGCATGGCAAGGATTTAGATCTCTGGAAGAAGCAAGTCGCTCACAAAACTTTAAAAACTCCTCTCGAACATCTTTATTGAAAGCAAGAAACTACCACTAAAATTATGTACAAACGATGGCCCTAAGCCACTGAACTTCAACAAAATTGTTTACCTCTGTCATAAACATGATTATCATATGAACTTGCATGAGATAAACTAGAAATAACACTTATATCAGTCTTTCCAATCAGATCAACATTATGAAACAACTCATTTAGCAAAACCGAATCTAAATTTCACAATGCATGCAAAAAATTGATTCACTCTCCACAACTTACACATCATTAAAGTTCTGATCAGCATGCTTATAACTATCAGACTCAAACTGAAAACTCTCTTCATTTAATGAATTATGCATGCTCTCAATCCCAAATATGAATGTATCATATTCAACATACAAAAAAGGATTACTCATACCTTCAAATTGTATATCCTTTTGCATAACTAGAGGATACTCAAATGAACACTCCAACTTGTATTCACACATGTCATCCATATTAGAATCTGAAACTAATCCAGGATCTTCAAATGATTCTTCACAATTAGAAAATGAACCAGTCATATTAAAACATTCATCATAAAAATCCTTGCAAGGTGTAGGCAGATTTTCAATAACCATCTCATCAAACACCTTGTTATTCATATCATGAGATGCAATTTCATCAATACTTTCACTGTCACACTTGGAAGAAGAACCATGTGACCTCCTACAATAGTATGATAAAGTATCATCATTAAGATCATTCTCAATCAAATCTAAAAGTTCCATGTCTTCTTTGAACAAGGGGTTAATAACTCCATGTAGTGATCCTTGTTGAACATCTTGACAAAACATAAGTTGATTAACATCAAACTCCTCACATATAAAAGGTTAGTGAAAACTTTAAAACCATTTGTAACATCACTGTCATGGACACTTTCAGCATGTGAAGAAAAATCAAAACTACATGAAGACTCATTTTCTTCTCCATCAACAGAGCATATAGAAATTAAATCAATACTATTTTCATTGTCTTTGTCAACGTGATTCAAATGTCTTGCAAACCAATCATCATTAAGTGTTGATGCATTAACTTCAGAATCATTAGTATACTTCTGGTTACTACTGCATCTATCTTAAAGACATTCATCTACACAACCAATCAATCTATCCTTGTAAATAGTCTCTTTGTCTTCAAATTGTGTAGATAGTTCTTCTTCATTCCTTCCACCCTTAAGTTGATTTGCATAATTTGGAATTGGAAATTCATTTTCAGATTTAGGAACATTACTCATACCTTTACTACCAAGAGATTACTCACTTCCATCATTGCTTTCTTCCTCCCAGTTTGCATTTGATTCACATGAAGACACACATATCCTATCATGATTCTCTTCTTGACTTGAGAAACAACTCTCATCATCAGCTTCATATGATGCTTCTTCACAATATGTCAGATCAACAAATTTACCCTCATCACTTGATGTATGACTTTCATTTTCCTTATCCTCATACTAAATTGAAAATTTTTCCTCTTCATGACTGGTTATGTTTTCAACATTAGGAGAAGAGACCATTGAATTTATATCTTGCATATGTACTTCATCAAGTGAACTAACTTTATCTTCTGTTGATGTAATATTGGAAACACATGCACTATTTTCAACAAAGAAAGAATCTAATCCTCTTTTCAACAAAGAATCTTCAGCTATAGATTTTTTAACTCTAAATTTTCAACAAAATCTTTTACAACAGTAGGAATCACCTTCTTATAATTCCATATTTTAGATTGCATTCAATATCCATTGCAATTTCAAAAGCTTGATATAGACTTTGTGGTTGTTTATCCCTCAGCAAGAAACTTGTCTTCTAGCCCAATGTGCCCAAATAAATAACTAAACAAATTTGATCATGGGGCCTATAATTTTTAGGGATATCCATTAATGTTTTAGAAAATCTGCTATTAAATCTTGGGATTGACTCATCTTGTTCAATCTGAATTTCCATCAGTCTATCCAACATTAATTTTATATCTACCCACCCATCAAATTGTTCAATGAAAGACAAACTTAACTCATCCCATGAAGAAATTGATGCTATAGGCAAGCATGAGAACCAATCTCTTTCATCTCCTTTCAAAGTTTGCACAAACAACCACATCCATAGATCTTCATGACACATCAAAATCATACATCAAGTCAGAAAATTTTTGGACATGCTTCTTTGCTAACTGGGACTGGTTCCTATTAAATTTTGGGAAATACCCTTTGATTCCATTAGGGATCTTATTTGGGAAATTGGGTATGCCATCATAACAAAATGGCATGTATCCTTTGATAAAATAATTCATATAAACATCCTTTGCTGGTTGCAACTTTTGTACTTATACATTTAGTAATTTTCAAAACCAGTAACAAAACATCTATGCAATTATAAATAACTTTCTCTTATCACTTAACTGATCTGACATTTTTCACACATCTGTCCTTCTTCTTATGACAAAATTATTTAATAAGGACCATGTCAACACACAAAACACTGAATGGGGAATACCTCGAATGTCTTTCTTGAATGTTATTGGTTATTTCACAGCTGACTAAAATCTAAAACAAAGCTATACATCTCAAGTTCTTTCAAACATAGAGTCACCACATCCTTTCAGAGGACATAAAATTTAATCATTGGTCTTCTACTAAAACATCACCAGATTTTGAGCATTCCTCATAGAAAAGTTACACATATTTTTAAAAAACATGTAACCAACTACAAACTCCAGGTAATATACTTTCAAATTTAAAAACAACTTTCAAGTTATTAAACTTATGAGACTCTTCCCCAAACTGAAAATAGCAAGACTCTGGGATACTCTTAATGGTACCTTATTTTGTTGGTGTTTGAAAAATTTGCAAGTTTTCAATTACCCTGATGAGAATATGACACATCTAGGGGCAGCTAGCTCCCATCTTCAACACATCATTTCAGACACTAGGCCAACTATAAGGCTTGACCCTTCTTCACTTCAGGCTCTACAAGACCTAGGTGGGTGGACCTCAAATTCAATCAATATGGTGCCAGTGCAAAACATACTTTTGAATCTATCAAAGTAGATGAAAACCCTTATGTATCCTAATGACTTATGTAGTAACAAAGAAGTGCAGTAGAAAATTACAATTCCATGGAATGCACAAGCTGAGTGAGGCTTAAACTATTCTAGCCCTTCAACATAAAATGTAAAGATGATTTGAATTTTATTATGATTTCATGTGGATGGAGAAAGTGGATGAAAACCATGTATGAGAAACAAACTTATGATCCTGTAATAGATTCGTGCCTCATCCATTGGGCAATTCATGAATCTCCCTCATGCATTTTGGATATCCTAGACAAATATCATATGCCAAGACCCCAGATCTATCCATTTACCTTGTAAATTGGATATCCATGTTTGATATAAACCTCATTTTTACTTGATATCCTCCCCAATAAACCTACAACCCTATTGAATCTTTGAAGTATTTACATAATTCCTTGAATTATAAGAAACAATGAAGCAACATATAGCCTTGAGGGATTGCAATTATGATTAAGACTCTTTGTTCAAAGACCATAAAACATCACAACTCAACTAAGAAAGGAGACAAGATTCAAACTAAAACTAAAAATTTGTTGTTCCTTGTATTGATTTCCTTGAAATAATACATAAAAATGCATGAAATTAACTCATAAAGAACCTATTGAATCAGGCTATGAAATGAAAAAATGTTATCATACAAGAGAGAAAATGGTGAGAATGAGAAACTGATGGGATGGGAAGAGGGTATCACAACCAAAGAAAAGTTTCATGGCTTGGAACCAACAAATCTTAGATCTTCCATTTAGACTTCATCAATTCCATGGCTAATTGTACTAACTGTCTTCATTCCAGAGAAAAATTTTCTTATTTTCCAACCCTCACAAAAGAGAAGAAGAAAGTATATATATCAAGAGGGCAATTCCGGGATGAATTTGCAACTAACATGTGTCCCTTCAGAATTCTCCCTCAAGAAGTTGAAAAGAATCTCTCTACCTTCTAGAATCAAATCCTTTTATTTTACCTTTCAAAAGCATCAAATATCTCAAAAAGTTGATGATGAATGAATGTAACTAATTTTGGTGTTAAAATGAATTCATGGTAAAAGTGAAAAATCAGTTACAATATGACCTCCAGAATGCAAGAAAATAGTTCAAAGATGATTTTCTCCACATTCAGATCCTAACAAGCCTTTAAATCTACCCTATAACTAACTCTGATGCTCAATGATCAAAAACACCCATTCTGCTAAGAACACCCCAAAATTTACAAATTGGCCTATAGCACAAACTGGTGAGCACTTGTGCAAAAACTAACCTAAGAAATGGAAAATTCAACTTGTTTTGGTTTTGGTGGTATATTGGAGTGCCTATTTTCGATAAAAATTGCTCTAATTATGGTCCTTTGAAAATTAGGCTTCTACTCCATGACCAAACTCAATAAAAGAATAAAATTTAAATTTTAAAATATTCTATAGCTAAACTATAGAAATTTATGATTTGAAGTCAAATTTTCAATTGTAGTTTGAATTTGCAACCAGGAATATTTTTCAATTTTAAACTCTTTTACTCCTCAAACATTCAGATAGTGCCACTTGTCAAACCTGCACTAGCTTTCTGGGCAGGTGCCACATGTCACTCTTCTATAGGCTAATGACCTTAAATAGGACCCACATCTCATCCTGAATCTCCTTCCACATTAGTGCCATGTCTTTGCCACCTCATCCCATTCTTTATGTCACTATGCTTAACCAATGAGCAACTTTGGTTAGTGACATAGCGAATGTTGCACGATCGTCCATGTGGCATGATCTGGTACATCCTTGACTATGCATCATCATTGAATAATCTTGCTGGCTGCCATTTCACATTACCTAGTTCATTGTTAGATCTACAGGTGGGACCCAGATTGCATTTTACCTTGGCTAGATTTTCAAGGTTTTATGGAGATTCACTATGTCACCACCTGGAAAACCTTGGATTTTCTGGCTAGGGAAGTAGCGAGTTGCTAGATTTTTTGACTTTTCTAGTGGCAACCTCAATTTGTGTGCTTATTTAAAATTTAGCTTCAGATGAGTGGAGCCCTTGCACAAGTTGCAGCCTTTCCAAAAGGTCATTCTCTTAGAACATTCTATATTCAGTGTAGAATAGTATTTAAAGTACTAAAGGCTTCATCACCAACTCAATGTGGGATAAAGCCTCTTCATTGTTTATGGCTTTGATGGTTTACTGTTGAAGCCATGGACTTTTAACTCTACATTTTTGTGGGCTTCCTTGCCTAGTGAAAATTACCCCTTCATCTTAACCGGTTGCGTCTTATCTTGCTTACCTGACTTTCTCATCATCCATCTTCTTTGTAGATTAGAATCTTCATCTTCAAGCATGGAGCTTCCTTGTTCCTCCCTTCAAGCTAGTGGCTTGGTTTCCTTAACACGTAAGGCTCCCTCGTTTCAAATGTTAACGTGAGCTCTGAATAAATGTTCATCTGGTGGCTTCCCTTACTCGTGGGTTCTTTTGCACTAATGTTGCCTTTGACAAGCATGTGGATCCCCTTTTCCCTTCAACACCACTGATTCATGTTCTACCCGTGGCTTTTTCTTTCATAGTCTCCTTTGACCTACAACTTTATTACTTTTCTGGATGTCTGTGCTCTTTTCTCCTTCTTAATGTGTCAATTGGCTTTCTCATATGTTACATGGGTAGTCTAAAAAAACTCCTTTCTGACTACTAGCTTTCCTCATAATTTCTAAACAAATCCCTTGCAGTGGATGCTCCAATTCCAATCTCTTGAAAACTTGTTTCATGGGAACCTTCTCTGCTTGATAGCAGATTTTACCTTTCCTTATGCATGGGTGTCTCAATGGCTTACCTTATTTCCTTTGACTTCCTTGAGAAAGTCGTGGACATTGCACTTAGATTATTCACATGCCAATTTCCTTTTGAAAAGCATTATCTTCTCTTGCTTTGCTTACGACTGAACTCTTGGTGATTAACCATATGTTGACTATGGATTCTATATGCGTGGGTCCTGTTTAATCATGTCATCCAATTCTAACCCGTCACCTTGTGATCTCACACTAGTCTCTAAATTTTAAAAAAAACATCATTTCTAGTTGGCTTAGAGCTAAAAGCTCTTGCACCCCTTTCATATCGCATGAATTTTAGTATGGTAATTAGCATTGTAGCTCTTTTAAGTGTGGGCTACATGGATTTTATAAGCCGCCTTCTTCTTATCCAAGGTTGGAACAACTTCCTCTATGCATGAAGAACACACTATAGTTAGCATATTCAAAGAATAAGTTGCTTGACAAGGCACCATAAGAATACACTATTATTATCATATACCTTATCAAGGGCTGATTAGAAATTGGTAATGTCCAATTTGTCATATGTGAATCATCATTAGAATAGGTATTTAACCTTTGTCCACCTAAACCAATGTGATATGTCCTTAACTCTTGTGACAAGTCACGAGTGCCATCTTTAAAACCTTTGGATTGCTACATTGCTTATTCCTACACTCTTTTGAACCCAATGCGCTCTCGAATTTGGCAATCCAACCATCTTACTCAAGATAGCTATACCATTTTCCCAAGGCTTGGAGAAATTGGTATCTCAAAATAGAATCCTGGAGTTGTTTTATGGTCAATTTGCATCACCTTTTTTACTTGTAAGATATCCTTTATTTCACCTCTAAAACCTATCAATTTGACAGAATTAGTCAGGCCCCAAAGTAGGTCTGATTAAAAAAAAAAAAAAAATTCTAAACAACTAAACCTTCAAAATGATCCACCGACCTTCTCAAACTGACTAGAATCCAATTTGAGCACTAACTGATCCTTAAAATTTCATTTTTCATTAATTTGCAACCTGTCAATTTTGTGCTAGGATGTCCGTCGACTGGCCTTAAAAATGACCCAAACACCTAACTAGGCTTTGAAATCTGGCACACTGAATCTCTATTCTGTATTCTTTTACCCCATCAAATCTTGTCTCATGAAAAATTCAGGGTCAAAAGATATTTTTTGTCAAAGTTGACCTCTCAGAACTACCTGAAACAAACTAAAATGCATTTGGAATTGGCTTCGAAAAATGGGTAAACTGATACTTAAGAAGATGAAAATTGGGGTGTTGGTTTAATGCCATGAGAAGAGTATGGATCTACAATTTAGGCTCATTAAAAATAACAGGATGTGTTTGGTGATCAGTCAAAGTAGGCTACTTGGATTTTGCAAACTTGAAACACTGACAAAAAACATTTTTCGCAAATGGAGTGGACCTGGAAAAGTGTACAGATGGATTTTTCAAGATGTGAAAATTGGAAATCTTGAAGTATTTTTAGAGTACAACATAGTGGTACAATCCATTCAATCCAAGCAATCACAGATCTCAAGTTATAAGGTCATAAGCAGGGGTACCGATCAATCTATAAATGCTGACACCAGTAAAAAGATAAAAATTGTGTATGGAATCACATTTGAAAACTGACCAAACTGATTTGTCATAAGCTAAAACTTGAAACATAACAAGTCTTTGATACAATGCAATGCAAAAGAGTTTTAGCATTTTGGTCAACTGGGTTAGAATTATAACTCATCAAATAGGGCTCCCCAAAATTATGAACTAATTGCATCAGCGTAACAATATTAAATATCCAACTTTGAGGGATTCAAAACTTAGTCAAATGGACTTGAAATGACTCAAAATCTGAAATATAGGTTCACAGGTATGGACACTAGATACTCCCCAAGTGGCAAGTCATGACACATTACTAGGTGCAAGATATTCAATTGCAAACAAGGCCTCCTATCACTGTTTGACACTTGGGGTAAAATACATATTTGATAATTGCTCAAAACGAGACTTCACGAAATGGCTTAGAACATCAATTTGACTTCATGAAACAAATGAATAGGCTAAAAGGAAGCTATTAGAAACATTAAACACCTCACAGGGCTCAAAAGCTATAGCCAAGTACATAGGCATCAAAAAGCATTTATAGGGCTTGATTTGGTTCAAAATTTGAAATAGACACTCAAAATGGGAACACAATTTTGAGTGCCAATAGTGGCTCTATCTAGGGATGCATGTCCCTTATGGGCATGGCAAGGATTTAGATCTCTTGAAGAAGCAAATCACTCCCAAAAATTCAAAAACTCCTCTCGAATAGCTTTATTGAAAGCTAGAAACTACCACTAAAATTATGTACAAACAATGGCCACAGGCCACTAAACTTCAACAAAATTGTTTACCTCTATCATAAACATGATTCTCATCTAAAATTGCATGAGATAAACTGGAAATAAAACTTATATCAATCTTTTCAATCAAATCAACATTCTGAAACAACTAATTCAGCAAAACTAAATCTAAACCGTGACTTTCACAATGCATATAAAAATTTGATTCACTCTCCACAACTCGCACATCATGAAAATTCTGATCAGCATGCTCATAACTATTAGACTCAAACTGAAAACTCTCTTCATTTAATGAATCATGCATGCTATCATTCTCAAATATGAATGCATCATATTCAACATGCAGAAAAGGATCACTCATACCTTCAAATTGTATATCCTTTTGCATAACCAGAGGACACTCAAATGAACACTTTGACTTGTATTCACACATGTCATCCATATCAGAATCTAAAACTAATCTAGGATCTTCAAATGATTCTTCACAATCAACAAATGAACCAGTCATATTAAAATATTCATCATAAAAATCCTTGCAAGGTGCAGGCAAATTTTCAATGACCATCTCATCAAACACCTTATTATTCATATCATGAGATGCAATTTCATCAATACTTTCACCATCACACTTGGAAGAAGAACCATGTGACCTCTTCTAGCAATATGATAAAGTATCATCATTAAGATCATTCACAATCAAATCTAAAATTCCATGTCTTCTTCAAACAAGGGGTTAATAACTCCATGTAGTGATCATTGTTGAACATTTTGAAAAAACATAAGCTAATCAACATCAAACTCCTCACCATATAATGGGTTAGTGAAAACTTTTAAACCATTTGTAACATCACTATCATGGGTACTTTCAGCATGTGAAGAAAAATTAGAACTACATGAAGACTCATTTTCTTCTCCATCAACAGAGCATATAGAAATTAAATCAATACTATTTTTGTTGTCTTCATCAAGGTGATTCAAATGTCTTGTAAACCAATCATCCTTAAGTGTTGATGCATTAACTTCAGAATCATTAGAATACTACTGGTTACTACTGCATCTATCTTCAAGATATTCATCTAAACAACCAATCAATCCATCCTTGTCAATAATCTCTTTGTCTTCAGATTGTGTAGACAATTGTTCTTCATCCCTTTCAACCTTAAGCTGATTTGCATAATTTGGAACTGGAAATTCATTTTTAGATTTAGGAACATTACTCATACCTTTACTATCAAGAGAGTACTCGCTTTTTCCATTTCTTTCTTCCTCCCAGTTTGCATCTAATTCACATGAAGATGCACATATGCTATCATGATCCTCTTCTTGACTTGAGCAACCACTCTCATCATCAGCTTCATATGATGCTTCTTCACAATATGCTAGATCAATAAATTTACCCTCATCACTTGACATATAAATTTCATTTTCTTTATCCTCATACTAAATTGAACACCTTTCCTCTTCATGACTGGTTATGTTTTCAACATGGAGCAATTCAACCTTAGGAGAAGAGACCACTAAATTTATATCTTGCATATTTACTTCATCAAGTGAACTAACTTTATCTTCTATTGATGTAATACTAGAAACACATGCACTATTTTCAAAAAGGAAAGAATTTACTCCTCTTTTCAACAAAGAATCTTTAGCTACACATGTTTTCAACTCTAGATTTTCAACAAAATCTTTTACAATAGTAGGGGTACACCTCCTTATAATTCCATATTTTAGATTGCATTCAATATCCATTGCAATTTCAAAAGCTTGATATAGACTTTGTGGCTGTTTATCCATCAGCAAGAAACCCATCTTCCGGTCCAAAGTGCCCAAATAAATAACTAAACAAATTTGGTCATGGGGCCTATAATTTTTAGGGATATCCATTAATGTTTTAGAAAATCTACTATTAAATCTTGGGATTGACTCATCTTCTTCAATCTGAATTTCCATTAGTCTATCCAACATTAATTTTATATCTACCCACCCATCAAATTGTTCAATGAAAGAACTTAACTCATCCCATGAAGAAATTTAAGCTATAGGCAAGCATGAGAACCAATCTCTTTCATCTCCATTTAGAGTCTATACAAACAACTGCATCCATAGATCTTCAAGACACACATCAAAATCATACATCAAGTTGTAAATTTTTTTGACATGCTTCTTTGCTGACTGGGACTGGTTCCTATTAAATTTTGGTAAATACCCTCTAATTCCATTAGGGATCTTATTTGGGAAACCAAGTATGCCATCATAACAAAATGGCATGTATCCTTCGATAAAAGAATTCATGTAAACATCCATTGCCGATTGCAACTTTTGTACTTAGACATTTAGTAATTTTCAAAACCAGTAATAGAACATCTATGTAGTTATAAGTAACTTTCTCTTATCACTTAACTTATCTGATATTCTTCATACATTTGTACTTCTTCTAATGACAAAATTATTTAGTAAGGACCATGTGAACACACAAAACATTGAATGGGGCATACCTGGAATGTCTTTGCTGAATGTTATTGGTTACTTCATAACTGACTGAAATTTGAAACAAAGCTTCACATCTTAGGTTCTTTCAAACACAGAGTTGCCACCTCCTTTTAGAGGACATAAAATTTAATCACTGGTCTTTTACTGAAACATTACCAGATTATGAGCATTCCTCGTAGCAAAGTTAGACATATTTTTCAAAAACATGTAACCAACAACAAACTCTAGGTAATATACTTTCAAATTATTACACTTATGAGACTCTTCCCCAAACTAAAAATAGCAAGACTTTGGGATACTCTTAATGGTACCTTATTTTGTTGGTGTTTGAAAATGTTGCAAGTTTTCAATTACCCCGATGAGAATATGACACATCTAGGGGAAACTAACTCCCATCTTTAGCACATCATCTCAGACACTGGGCCAACTATAAGGCTTGACCCTTATTCACTTTAGGCTCTGCAAGACCTAGGTAGGTGGACCTCAGATTTAATCAATATGGTACCAATGCAAAATATACTTCTAAATATATCAAAGCAGATGAAAACCTTATGTCTCCTAATGACTTATGCAGTAACAAAGAAGTGCAGTAGCAAATTACAATTCTATGGAACACACAAGCCAAGTGAGGGTTAAACTATTTTAGCTCCTCAACATAAAATATAAAGATGATTTGAATTTGATTTTGATTTTATGTGGATGGGGAAAGTGGATGAAAAAAAATTAATGAATAACAAACTTATGATACTGTAATAGATTGGTGACTCATCCATTGGCAAATTCATGAATCTCCCTCATGCATTTTGGATATCCTAGACACATATCATATGCCAAGACCCCAGATCTATCCATTTACCTTGTAAATTAGATATCCATGTTTGATCTAAACCTCATTCTTACCTGATATACTCCTCAATAAACCTACAACCCTATTGAATCTCTAAAGCATTTACATAATTCCTTGAATTACAAGCAACAATGAAGCTTCATACAGCCTTAAGGGACTGCAATTATGATCAAGACTTTTTGTTCAAAGACCATATAACATCATAGCTCAACTAAGAAAGGAGACAAGATTAAAACTGAAACTAAAAATTTGTTGTTCCTTTTATTGATTTCCTTGAAATAATACATAAAAAATGCATGAAATTAATTCATAAAGAACCTATTGAATTAGGCTATACAATAAAAAAATGTTGTCATACAAGAGAGAAAATGGTGGTAATGAGAAATTGATGGGATGGGAAGGGGGTATCATAGCCAAAGCAAAGCTTCATGGCCTGGAACCAGTATATCCTAGATCTTTCATTTAGACTTCATCAATTCCAAGGCCAATTCTACTAACTTTCTTCATTCTAGAGAAAACTTTCCTCATTTTTGAACCCTCACAAAAGAGAAGAAAAAAGTATATATATCAAGAGGGCAATTCCCAGATTGAATTTGCAACTAACATGTGTCCCTTCAGAATTCTCCCTCAAGAAGTTGAAATGAATCTCTCTACCTACTCTCCTCAACTTCCAGAATCAAATCCTTTTATTTTACCTTTCAAAAGCATCAAATATTTCAAAAACTTGATGATGAAAGAATGTAACTGATTTGTGTGTTAAAATGAATTCATAGTAAAAACCAGTTACAATATGACCTCCATAATGCAAGAAAATAGTTCAAAGATGATTTTCTCAACATTCAAATCCTAAAAAGCCTTTAAATTTTCCCTCTAACCAACTCTGATGCTCAATGATGAAAAACACCCATTCTGGTGAGAATGATCCAAAATTTACAAATTGGCCTATAGCACAAACCAATGAGCACCTATGCAAAATTTGACATTAGAAATGGAAAATTCAGCTAATTCTGGTTCTAGTCATATATTGGAGCACCTATTTTCAATAAAAATTGCTCCAGTTATGGTCCTTTGAAAATCAAGCTTCCACTCCATGACCAAACTCAATAAAAGAATAAAATTTAAAATTTAAAATATTCTATAGTTAAACTATAGAAATTTATGATTTAAAGTCAAATTTTCAATTATAGTTTGAACATGCAACCAGGAATATTTTTTAATTTTAAACTCCTTTACTCTTCAACCATTCGGATAACACCACTTGTCAAACTTGCATTGGCTTTCTGGGCAAGCGCCATGTGTCACTCTTCTATAGGCTGATGACCTCATGCAGGACCCACATCTCATCTTGACTCTCCTTCCACATCAACACCACATCTTTGCCACCTCATCACATTCACTATGTTGCTATGGTTAACTGATGAGCAACTTTTGTTAGCGACATAGTGAATGCCACACAATCATCCATGTGGCACGATCTGGTGCGTCCTTGACTATGCATCATTACTGACTCATCTTGCTAGCTGCCACTTTGCATTACTTGATTCATCATTAGATCTATAGGCAGGACCCACATTGCATTTTACCTTGGCCAAATTTTCATGCTTTTTCAGTGATTCGCTATGTCGCTAGCCAAAAAACCTTGGATTTTATAGCTAGCAAAGTAGCGAGTTGCCAAATTTTCTAACTTTTCTTGTGGCAACCTCAATTTGCATGCTCATTTGCAATTTAGCTTTGGATGAGTGGAGCCATTGCACAAGCCGCAACCTTTCCAAAAGGCCATTCTCTTAATACATTCTATATTCAGTGTAGTATATTATTTAAAGTCCTAAAGGCTTCATTGCCCACTCAATGTGGGAGAAAGCCTCTTCATTGTCCATGGATTTGATGGCTTACTGTTGAAGCCATGGAATTTTAACTTTGCATTTTTGTGGACTTCCTCACCCAGTGAAAATTACCCCTTCGTCCTAACCGATTGTAGCTTGTCTTCCTTGCATGAGTTTCTCATCATCCATCTTCTTTATGCATTAGAATCTTCATCTTCAACCATGGAGCTTCCTTGTTCCTCCCTTCAAGCCAACGACTTGGTTTCCTTAACATGTGAGGCTCCCTCCTTTCAAATGTTACTGTGAGCTCTGAATAAAACTTCACTTGGCAGCTTCCCTTACTTGTGGGTTCTTTTGCACTAATGCTGCCTTTGACTAGCATGTTGAGCCCCTTTTCCCTTCAATGCTCTTAAGCCCCTTCTACCTATGGCTTTTTCTTTTGTAGGCTCCTTTGACCTGTAGCTTTATTGCTCTGCTAGATGTCGATGCTCTTTTCTCCTTCTTAATGCATTGATTGGCTTTCTCATATGTTGCATGGGAAGTCTAAACAAATCTCCTTTCTGACTGCCAGCTTTCCTCACAATTTCTCAACAAATCCCCTACAGTGGATGCTCCAATTCCAATCTCTTGAAAACTTGTTTCATGGGAACCTTCTCTGCTTGATAGTGGCTTTTACCTTTCCTTATGCGTGGGTGTCTCAACAGCTTGTCTTATTTTCTTTGACTTCCTTGAGAAGGTTGTGGATGTTGCACTTAGATTATGCACATGCCAATTTCCTTTTGAAAAGTGTGATCTTCCCTTGCTTTGCTTACCACTAAACTCTTGGTGATTAACCACATGTTGACTATGGATTCTATATGTGTGGGTCCTATTTAATCATGTCATCCAATTCTAACCCCTCACCTTGTGATCTCATGCTAGTCTCTAAATTAAAAAAACATCATTTCTAGCTGGCTTAGAGCTAAGAGGTCTTGCTCCACTTTCATATGGCATGAATTTTACTATGTTAATTAGCATTGCAACTCTTTTAAGTGTGGCCTGTGTGGGCATTATAAGCCACTTTCTTCTTATCCAAGGTTGAAGTAGCTTCCTCTATGCATGGAGAATACATTGTAGTTAGAATTTTCAAAGAATAAGTTGCTTGACAAGGCACCATAAGAATACATTATTATTATCTTATACCATATCAAGGGCTGATTAGAAATTGGTAATGTCCAATTTGTCATGTGTGAATCATCATTAGAATAGTTATTTAACCTTTCTCTAGCTAAACCAATGTGATATGTCCATAACTCTTGTCACAAGTCACATGTGCCATCTTTAAAACCTTCAAATTGCTACATTTCTTATTCCTGCACTCTTTTCAACCTAATGTGCTCCCAAATTCGACAATCCAACCATCATACTCAAGATAGCTATACCATTTTCCCAAGGCTTAGAGAAATGGGTATCTCAACATAGAAGCTTGGAGTTGTTTTATGGTCAATTTGCATCACCTTTTTGACTTGTAAGATATCCTTTATTTCACATCTAAAACCTGTCAATTTGACAGAATTAGTCAGGCCCCAAAGTAGGTCCGGCTAAAAAAGGAATTTCGTTTTTGAACAACTAAACCTTCAAACTGATCCACCGACCTTCTCAGACTGACTAGAATCCAATTTGAGCACTAGCTGATCCTTAAAAATTCATTTTTCATTAATTTGCAACCTGTCAATTTTGTGCTAGGATGTCCATTGACTAGCCTTAAAAACTGACCCAAACACCTAATCGAGCTCTAAAATCTAGCACACTAAATCTTTGTTCCACATTCTTTTACCCTGTCGAATCTTGTCGATGATGAATTTAGGGTCAAAAGATATTCATTGTCAAAGTTGACCTCTTAGAACTGCCTGCAACAAAACATGTCATAAAATACTAAAATGCGTTTGGAATTGGCTTTGAAAACTAGGTAAACTAACACTTGGGAAGATGAAAACTGAGGTGTTTGTTTACTATCATGAGAAGAGTATGGATATGCAATTTAGGATCATGAAAAATAACAAAACGCATTTGGTGATCAGTCAAAGTAGGCTACTTGGATTTTGCAAACTAGAAACACTGATAGAAAACATTTTTGCAAACGAAATGGACCTGGAAAAGTGTATAGATGGATTCATTAAGATGTGAAAACTGGCACAGTTCAAGTATGTTTAGAGTACAACATAGTGGTATAATCCATTCAATCTAGGCAATCACAGATCTCAAGTTATAACATCATAAATAGGGGTACTGATCAATCTGTAAATGCTGACATTAGTAAAAGGATAGAAATTGCATTTGGAATCACATTTGAAAACTGACCAAATGGATTCGCCATAAGCTAAAACTTGAAACATAACAAGTCTCTGACCTCTACAATGCAACACAAAAATAATTTTAGCATTTTGGTCAACCGGGTTAAAAATATAACTCATCAAACAGGGCTCCCCAAAATTCTGAACTAATTGCATTAGCATGACAATATTAAATGACCAACTTTGAGGGATTCAAAACCTAGTCAAACAGACTTGAAATGACTCAAAATATGAAACATAGGTTCATAGGTATGGACACTAGATACTCCCCAACTAGAAATTCATGAAACATTATTGGGTGCGAGATATTCAATTGCAAACAAGGCCTCCTATCACTATTTGACACATGGTAAAATACAGATTTGATAATTGCTCAAAACAAGACTTCACAAAATGGCTCAAAATGTCAATTTGACTTCATGAAACAAGGGGATAGTCTAAAAGGAATGTGTTAGAAACATTAAACATCTCACAGGGCTCAAAAGGTGTAGCCAGGTACATAGGCATCCAAAAGCATTTATAGGGCTTGATTTGGTTCAAATTTTCAAATAGACACTCAAAATGGGAATGCAATTTTGAGCACCAACACTATCAACCATTGAAAGATTATGATCTTCTATGATAAGATCGTGGGTTATTTTCAGTTCTCTCTGCATGACCTCAAAATGAGGCATCATCATCACTTGAATAGAGATCAATTTGGATCTCATGTCATTTGTCAGTTGCTTGAAGCTTGGCCAATGTAGCTAGAGCATTTAGTAGATTATTATAATGATTAATACCCTATCTTGCTAATTCATAAATAATGTTGTTGGATCTCTTCATGTCAACCTAAATTGTACTTATTTGTTCTTGAATGTTATTAGTGAAACTTGGCATATCTGACAAATTTGTGGACAAATGTTGTACCTTTTGAATTAATGTAATCATAACTTGTACTTTCTCCTATAGTTGCACTTTTTATTTGACAATGATTACGGAGACTTTGTCCACAACATTAGTTTCAAATATTCTAGAAAACCAATCCATTAACTTCTCATTTAATTCCATACTTCTAGCATTCACATGATCAACTATATTTACAATATGGTTTATGATTGGTGCATCTTCTTCAAAATTTTAATTTCAAAAGCATCAACAAAAATAAGTTTTACATCATATAATACTAGTTTATATTTTAGCTCTCTTCTCATATCTTCTTGTCTCTTCTTCTTTGCAAAAAAATCTTTTAGAAAAATAGTTTGCTCCAAGGTGAGATTTTCTAGGTGCAATTGTGGCATCTCAATAATTTTATCAAGACTAACCTTAATATCTAGTGAAACATCTTTTATTGCTTTCCTCTTTCTATTAGGTGAAGGAGTGTTGTTTCTTGGTATTTCCTTGTGAGTTGGTGAAGGGGTGTCACCACTCAGTCTTGCTTATGTATCTATGTTTGGAACAACAATAGTTACACTCTATTTAGATTTATTTGATTCTTTGCCTTCCTTAATATGAGTTGCTGAAGCAATCTTATCATTTATAGTTGTTTCTTTCTCTTCACCATCTACCTTTAAATTTGTGAGCCTTGATTGCTTGGCCTCTAGAGTGTCAGGGGTGTTGACATGTATAGGGGACATGCTACCCTATAGAATCAGTACACCTTTTTTAGAAATAGGGATTACGAAGGGGGGGGGTGTTGGGTTGAATCAATAATCTATGAACTTTAGTCATCAATTGGATATTATTTCTTACTTTAAACCATACATAAAAAATTAATAAAGTAATGTTGAATAGTAATAGTAACCATGCACAAAGATAACTCATAACATCATATTTTGTTAACTAGGGAAACCCTGGGCAAGGAAAAATCCTGGTGGGGATGATACTCACTAGATAATATACTGATATATAAGTTCCTTGTTAGAGGATGGATCCTGTTAGGAGTCAATGAGAAAATTCAACTTAGAGAGTTGTTGGTGTAAATAATTATTCACTTTTTACACTTACTTAAGTTTACTTGGGTTAATGCATTATTTTAATATTTATTTATTTAGTCACCTAGGAGTATGTGTACTCTTGTGAGTTGTCATGTTAACAACATAGGAGTTCGCGCCTCTTTTTATACACATGGTGTCTACAACATAGGAGTTAGCACATTATTTGAGCACATGGTGTCTACAACATCTCAACACTTGGGACACCTGATCATGCTTATCCTCTCATTATTGCATGTACATTCATGCATAATGGAGGATGTGTGGTTAGTTGCCAAGCTTATCTCCTAACACCTTCTAGGGACATTCTAGATGCATCTTATAGGCCTTTATATATAGGCACTCCTAGTGTGTACAATCATCAGAACACATAGTAATGTATTAGCATATGCTATGATATATTGATCATACTCTTTTTTTGGTCTACAGTTGTGCTTGTGTTCTAGTTCTTCGATCTTGGGTGAATTTTCCCTAAGCTAAATTCTTACATGGTATCAGAGTATGCATTAGAACCAGACTGGCATTGGACTGTATAGATTCTCACAAAGCTACAAAGTCCAGCAAGCCAAACTTCACTAGCAGCCAGCTGCAAACCAGACTCCTAGTAGCTCCTTTGTTTAAAGTTCTGCAGCCTTTGTCTTTTAAACATAGTGAGGGTCCTCCCATAATAAATGTGGGATAAAACACCCACATCATTGGCAATGGATGACATCCCTCTGGCACCATGAACCCTTACTCTGGTTGCATTTCCTGGCACCCATCAAGTTGCTAACCCAGATGCTAGACTTCAGATCTTTGGCCCATGAAAGACACTTCTGACCATCGCTATTTCAACACTTTTTGGTGGTAAATAACTTTAGCTATGGAGGCTTCCTTCGGTATTGACATGTGTCCACTGCTACATATGCCACACAGTGACATGTGGACTACCCACACCTCAACACAACTGCCACCTCATTCTGCAGTCCAGTCAGTAGATTCAGTGGATTGACATGCCAGAGTTCTACCATGTGTACTGCATGATGACTCAACAACTATCCTAGTTAGAAAAAGTATACATCATCTACTAAATCACCCTTGACATGTTAGATCTATACTTTTCTTATGCAGACTACCATGTGGATAGACTATACTATGCCACGATGTCATCTTGACATCACGCCATGCCAGCAAAGGGCTTGCATTTTTTCTTACATCAACATTTCATTATGTTAAATTTGATAGCCATTTGACCATTAAATTTAAGCTCATAGATTTTTTCCTAAACCGCTCTCCAAATTGAGTTTTGATTTGGCAGCCCAACTTTGAGAGGCCATAACTCAGTCATTTGGACTCCAAATCAAGTGTAACTTTTTTTTGATTTTGGATAAAATTTCTTGAACTCTTCATTGGTGTTGTTCTTTTCTAGTTTTGGTGAATGGATTTATCAGAAGTTGCATCTTTTGGTGATTGTACCTATCTAATCCTACATTTTGCAACTTGAAATGCTCTATACATGCTCATCTGGACTCATTTTTAAGTTCCTTTTTTTTGAAAGTGCATTATTTTTTGTCTACTTTTTAGTTTTGCAATCAAATTATAAGGTTCTATGGACAAAAATATCACTTTCAGCATTAGGGCCTTTTCTACATTGTATTTCTTTTTAGAATTGTTGTATATCTGAGCTACAGTGCTTAGTTCTAGATTTAGGCCTCACAAGGTAGTTGTGATAGGCAAAATCAAAATTCCATCTTGTACATTTTGACAAGTGGCCTATTGTACATGCACCACTTTTAAAGCACTGAATCATTCATTGGGGGGTTCTTTTCTTTGTCTTGCATCTTTGGGGGTTACATTTATTAGTCCATCATGGAAGAGGAAGATTTAATTATCTTGGCACCAGAAAACTATTAGGAATGGAGTCAATTAGCTATCAAATATCTCAGTTAGCATAATGCACTACCATATGCGAGAGGACTTACATACAATGTTGACACTTTTTCCATCATTAGCAATACTCTCTTTCTATATGTGGATATGGAGATTTTGGATTCACTTATTGACATTAAGTCATTTGTGATCCATATTTTTTTGGATTTATCTTTGGGAGACATATGGAGATCCACACATTCCTCCGTTCCCCAAAGATCTTTTACCTCCAATTGTAGTTGCATCCTCTCTAGATGAGATCATACCTCCAGATTCTCTTACTACTCCTACTAATCCTATTCTAGCCATAGATGCTTCGAATTCAGTGCAACACGAACCTTCATCTCTTCCTTCTTTACCTTCATGCGACAACTTCCTTCCAAACATTGTAGTATTGTTCCTACAGTCTCACATTGAAGATGTGGGAGACATCCTTGATGATATTCATCATCTCTTTGAGGAAAATTCTTCATCTATTGCCATAGTGACTAATTCATGTACTTTAGCATAGCAGGATACACTTTGTCTTCTAGTTCCAGCCTCAGGTGATGACTTCTTGATTAATATTTCAAGTTTTTTTGTGGAGTCACACATCGTAGACTTGGGAGACTTCTTTGATGATATACCACTTCTCTTTGATGAGGATGATCCTTCTATAGTTGTTGTGAGGGATCACTCTAACCTTCATGTCCATTCTCTACATGCTTAGTTTTTATAGGATGATGTGTTTGCGGATCCTTATGTACAACAATTGCAGCAAGTCTCTCTATCATTTAAGGAGACTGTTGGTTCTTTGTAATAGGTTCTACAACAATCCTTGCTAGATCTACACTTCTTCTCAGTAGTTTTGGAAGGAGCCACCATCAATACCAACATTGGGACACTTGAACAAATTTCAGAGACACCTTTCATCATTGAGATTCTTTCCACACTTAGGGGAAGCATCTCACTAGTACCTCTACCATTATTTCTTCCAAAAGAGAGGAACATCATTCAACAGTCATGGATCAGCTTCTACATTGGAGCATTTCTCACTGGTCAACACACTACTTTTAAGGGGGGGTGACTACCTTGTCTCCTTCTTATTCTCCTTTATGGGGGGGACTTTTTCCTCTTAGGAGGTTTTGTCCTCCCATTTCTCTCTTGTATAGAATTGATGTATGTTGTAATGGGGGGGTCTTGATTACTCCATCTATCCATGCATCCTATTTTCATCTCTCTTTTTGAGGGAGGGTTTTTCCAATGAGGTTTTCCCTCTTTCTTCGCTTTATGAGAGATCACATTTCATTATGTACATCGGTACCTAACATGGCCTAGTAGCTAGGATCCATTATGCATTTCATCCTAATTCTTGTGAACTTAAGTGCATTCCCCTAAGTTGTACTTAAGGGGGTTGTTGGCATAAATAATTATTCACTATTTACACTTAATTTTACTTTGGTTAATGCATTATTTTAACATTTATTTATTTAGTCACCTAGGAGTATGCATACTCTTGTGAGTTGTCATGTTGACAACATAGGAGTTCACACCTCTTTTTATGCACATAGTGTCTACAAAGTAGGAGTTAGCACATTATTTGAGAACATGGTGTCTACAACATCTCCACATGTGGGACACCTCATCATGCTTATCTTCTCATTGTTACATGTACATTCATGCACAATGGAGGACGTGTGCTTAGTTGTCAAGATTATCTCTTGGCACCCTCTAGAGACATTCGAGATGCATCTTAGAGGCCTTTATATACAAGAACTCCTAGTGTGTACAGTCATCAGAACACATAGTGATGTATTAGGACATGCTATGTTATATTGATCATACTCTTTTTTGGTCTATAGTTGTGCTTGTGTTCGAGTTCTTCAATCTTGGGTGAATTTTTCCTAAGACAAATTCTTACAAGAGTCCCTATTAGGAGACTTTGAATCCTTGTTAGGAGATTTTAACCCTATTAAGAATTGTGCCAACCCTATTTGGAGTTGTAGTACAGTAGATGCAAGATGAGCCCACTGTCTAAACATTCATTTCCAATTACAAGAAGAGCTCACTACCCAAACAACTAATCAAACTTCTAGAATATAGGTACTATAAGTTCTTTCTTGACCAATCTCTAATCTTCAGCTCAATCTCAGATCACAAAATAACTTTACAAAACTTCACAAATATCACTTTCACAAAAGCTCTCATCCAATTGCTCAACATAACTACTACATCTTTCATCACAAAATGTCCTTTGCATAAATACCATTCCTTTATACAAATTGCATCTAGGTCAACTAAGACTATGATACACTTTTCGAACTTAGAGTAGACATCTAGGATGTTGGCCCTAATTGGAAAAGTAATTTTTTTGTAAACAAAGTAATTCCTTTCCTTTAATTCCACTATTATGTTTCATTAAAGCACAAATATCTCTTTTCCATATAGTTTGTACTGAATTCCAAAGTTATACATGTCATCATCAACATGTATACTATCTCCATCTAACTTCGCTAGTCATAATATGACATCAACAACAAGTTACAAACAAAATAATACACTATTTTATACCAAATTCATACTTAGATAATTTTATGAGTACCAAAAGCTAAGTATATTTATTTTTGAGGTTTCTTGTAAGCATGCACATCATGTGTTTCCATAAATGACAACAATTACATATCTCTATTAGCCAATTGTCAACAACTTGAACTTTGTTCATTGTTGTAATCATTATCGATGTTTATAGTGTCTATCTCTACTTTGGTTATTATTAACCCAAAATTTCTCTTCAACAACAACTCACTTTGTTGTTGTACAACTTCCTCTTTATTCAGTAATAAAAAAAATGTTATGTACTTAGGAACAAATCTTCTCTTATTTTGCTATAGAAATGTGTCATGTTGCTCTTGGGTTAGATCAAGCATTACTCTAACTAATGCATTAGATCTTATATTTTTCTCCTCTTCTACTGCCTGTTATCATCTCCTTTCTAATCTATCATACTCTTTGGGTATCCTTTTCTTAATTTTTCTAGGGTAAAACATCTTATTAGCAATCATTTCTACCATAGCCTCCTCAACTTTATTTCTATCTATTAGAAATAGATAATACTGAGAGGGGGGGCGAAACAGTATTCTACAAACTTTTTCCCACAACTAAATATTGTTAATTAATTTATAAATTGCATATGAAAGTAAACCAATAATGCTAAACAATAAATATAACCATACAAAAAGAGAACTCATAACACCATGATTTGTTAACTAGAGAAACCCTAGCCAAGGGAAAATGGGGGTGGGGATGATACCCACAAGATGATCCACTAAACAAAAGAATCATGTTATGGATATTATTGAACCTATTAGGAGTAAGTACATAGAGTGTCTTGAGTCCTTTTTAGAGGACTAGACTCTGTTAAAAGTCTCAACCCTATTAGGAGTTGGTAGATCAAATACAATGTATGCAAGAAGAGCCCAGTGCCCTAACAAGTAATTATACAATTAGGTACCTTTACAAGAATAGATATACATAAAATACTTTCTTACTATTGTATCTCACACTTTCTCTAATTTCACTTCATATCTCACATCATATAAGCTCTCACATCATGTATATTATCTGCGCAAGATAAGATCTTCATATATACCTTGATGATTATAAAACTATGCTCTATCGACCTTCATGTGCTTACAATATTTCACAATTATAATTTAGGATGCTAGCTAACCATGACTAAGTAATTTTTTTTACCAAAATAATTCCTTAAGTCATACAACTCAAAACTCTGATATGCTTTGTTCTACTCTATTAAATACCCGAACTAGTATTTTAACTATAACTTGTGTTGTATAGTTTATACAATTCTATGCACTGGAATACATCATCATGAAATTGTGATAAAGCTATCCTTAATTGTGCATAAACTAATTTTAAGTGTGCCTTCTGTACACATCACATATGTCTCTATACTACTATAAACTAACAATTTTCTAACTCTAAATGCATAAATGAAATGTTGAATACATGTTGCCATAAATGACAACACTCTAGATATCTTACTAACCATATTTACAACAATCTCCCCCATTTTCATTGATGGAAACATTTGGAAAAATTGGATAAGTCCCAAAATGATGTCATAAATTTTATTTTATTTTTTAAAGTAACTACACAAAAAGTGCCTTCAAAATAGAAACTATTTTATTCATGTTTTGATGGATATTTGCATTGCTTATCATTCCTTACATTGATACATAAGTGTACTTCCCCTTACATATACATACATATACAATTTTCCTTACATGGTATATATTTATCCCCCTTTGACATCAATGGAAAAGCTATAAAAAACTATAGACAAAAATGTGTGGTCCTCTACTAATCAACTTGAAATTTTGGAAAAACAATCTGTATAAACAAATTTCAGTCACTCCACTTCTTTCTTCAAATTCTCCTTAACTATGTCAGAGATACCAATAAGTGCACAAACTACATAGGATGCCACTTCTACTGCACTCAAGTCAGTATAGGTAAATCTATCATAGGAAGCCTTAGCTATAAGACACTCCTTTAATTGCCTCTATAAAGTACCAATTTTAGGTGACAAAATTTTTCTAAGAGTAGAGAAACTTCTGATTACCTTTTCCTTATTAGTCTCTATGCCTCTGACTACATTGTGAATCTTTTCTACTTCAGTTCCAAAATATTCAATGCTGGCCTCAGGTAACTACAATTTGTTAGTGAGTGTATGAAGCTCACTCATTTGACCCTTGATCTGATTCTCAAAATTTGATAGGTAATTGTATGGCATTGCACACTATCCATAAAACTTCTTACCTTCATCAATATACTTTCTCAGTTCCTTGATGCATACATCTAATGAATTTGTCATTTCTCAAACTTGTGCATAGTATATCAAACAATTATACATCATGTGTTGTACCAACAGTACTAGCACCAAAGAAGAATGGAGAATGGAGGATGTGTACAAATTCTTGCACTATCAACAAAATCACAATCAAGTACAAATTTCCATTGGCAAGGATGGATGATATTATGGACTATCTAATTGGAGCTTTGTATTTCACAAAAATAGATCTAAATAGTGGATACCATTATCTTCACATTAGGGAAGGAGATGAATGGAAGACTGCTTTCAAAACAAGGGAAGGATTGTATGAGTGGTTAGTCATGCTTTTTGGGCTAACCAATGCACCAAGCACTTTCATGCAGCTCATGAGTGAGGTTTTAATGCCCTGCCAAGGGGTCTAAAGAATTTTACTAAGTTTTTCAAACAAATTTTTTTTTTAAACATGAAATATAAACCATTCACAACTTATACATAGTAACGGAAGCAATAGCAACAATTCAAATGAAAGTAAACATAACATAACATAACATAACAGATTACATTCTTTAAAGATCCCTTAATGTTGAATCATATCTAATCATAACTATTCATCTAACATCACATCCTTATGAAATAATAATGATACATCCAATGTACTTAAACAATATTCAAGTGTCCTTTTGTAATTATATTTTAGTTTAGCTTAATCATCCATTGTACATGTTACAAGGTATGAAAAGCTTAAAAGAATATACATCTGTGTAAATAAAGAACATCATCATCCAATACTAATCCATTATGCAACAACATAATAAAATCATAAACTATAAATGATACATCATCGCAAAAGATATAAACATCCATCATGTAAGATAAGCATACATCACAAACATAAATAACTAAGTGCACAGTTCCTCCCAACCGTAAATAGCATCATTAGACCATCATGGATCCTAGCCATCCCTCTGTGCATGACATTCCAAAGCACCGAAGAGATCATCGATATTATCATAGTAGGAATGTCACTCCTAAAACATCCTACTAACATGCAAAGCATAAGATAACACCATCTAACATATGCAAATCATCAAGGTAAGAATCATACCAATAAATACATCCATCATAAGGTATATCATCTATCATAATGCTCAAAGAACATAATGAAGATAAATACCAACCAAGAAAGCATCAACCATGGTGTCTCAAACGGATCTCAAATAATATAAGTGGAAAATACACTACCACCCGACAGCGTGGTACCTAAGTGGTCCACTCCCACCGTGCTGAGGAGATAATCTCAAGTCCCAAACAGGATATCAATTCACAAAGCACAAATCTCTAATAGTCTAGAAATCCTAAAAGTATACTAACTCAAAGGTTTCATCACACAAAATCGACATCTAATTCCCAGAGGCACACAATGACATGTAGGAAACCTACTCTACAAGCGGGAAAGTGTCATCGCATTTATCATATACAAGTTATCCTGGCAATTAGCTAAACTCCATGGGTCCATACTAATCTCATGCGACCACTAGTATCCTCTCATACTAATGAGACATACTACAGAATGCAAGGTCGCAACCATGCATTCTCACTACTCCCATCCTAGCCTGTACAAGCACTCAAAGCATGGGCGAGAACATCAAAACAATTATCTGTTTAAGTTCATTTAATCCCCATTTAGTGTGTAAATGTTATCACTTATTAACCAAACTTACAATGAGTTACCCTGGTAGCCACTTAGGGCCCCGACCCCCATTGCAAGCCACTTCTCGACACTACAAGTAGATTACCTACCCTAAGCTCATGGAATCATAAATCTCAAAATCACAAAAGATAATCCATAATAAAATCATCAAATATGCATAAAAGCATCAAATATCCATAATAAGAATCATCAAATCTCCATGAGTATCTGCAAAAGCATCCATAGAAAATCATGACCACAATAGTTTTCTATCAGCAACTGAAGGCATCACTGATAATCATAAGTATCCATTGGTTCTCAATAACCAAAATATATCTCAAAATAAATCACTATATCCATTGGTTCTCAACAAAAAACCAAGAATATCTCAAAATCATATTGATCGAAGACTCCAAAATGGTTGAGTCAAACATGTCACAACATGACATCATCAAGAAATAAATTAACATTTTAGTCCCATCATGGCGACTAGAAAATAATCCAAGGATAACTGATCGATGACCAAAAATGGTTAGCTCAAGTGTCTCATACACATACCTCTCAGCTTCACACATGAAGACTGATGAACAAATACAAACATTTCATAGAGCATACGATCACATTACCATGGTTGGGTTTAGAAAGATCGAGACTAAATAAGATCAACATGCTAACACATCGCATAACCCCCGAGCCTCTGGTAACAACCTAGGACTGGTCATCACTAGTTAACCCAAAATTAGAAAAAAGAAGCACAATGCAAACACATATTTTGGTTTATTAAAATCATATAGTTGAACAATGTGTGGAGGTTTTCAGTTTTCTATTTGCAAGTATACTCTCAAGTGTCTTAAGTTTCATCATTTGACCTACAAGTCAACCCAATTGTTCCCCGATAGTATTATCCTTCCATTATTAAGAATTACATTCTAAGAATAACTTAAAAATAAATATTCACTAAACTGATCATCATTGACCTTTAATTAAATTGTCCTTTATATTAAACCATGATCCATATTCTAATTGATTAACCTTTCAACTTTTTTAGGATCATTATTCTTTATATTATAAGAGGACCAATTATCATTCTTCGAATAAGAGATTATAACTTTATTAGAATGATCAATTAAGATTGGTTCACAATCCTTGATCTTTTATCATTCTAATAATTTTCAATTATATATTACTAAGTTTTCACCATTAAAATATCTAAAGTCATTATTCAAGTCATCGGAATAAGACCTATCTACTTGATATCAATATTTTTACAATCTCTTTAAAAAAATTATATCAATTAAATCTCTATTACATAACTTAATTATTAATTAAATCCAATTAGCTCTAGTTAATTGATTTAATTAATAATTTCACAACCAAACCATCAACCCAATGAGTATTAGTTGACTAACAATAGTTTGTATGTCAAAGTCAACTTCAATCCAATACAAAAATATTAGTATTATAATAATAATAATATTAACAAGTTATTTTGGAAATCTTATTCATAATGACTACATTCATCTTTCTTAACGATTTCGTATTAATGATAATCATTTCAAGTTAAAACCCTATCACATAATATAATTATATTGACAACTCAATGAATATCAATTGATTAAAATCAATTATAATCCAACTTCAAAAATTATTATCTTTTACAAAACTTCAATCAATAAATAATCTCTACTAGATTAACTCTAATCAAATTTGTTGATATCTATTTAAACCATTATTTATTAATAGTTTGCTAGTCCTTACAAATATTAATAAATAATAAACTCCTCAAACTATAAATACTTGATCTATAGAATTCTTCCATAAACTCATTAGTTAATATTTGGCTAACTCTTAACTCCATTAAGGTATTTAAACGTATTAACCAATAACATAATAATTCAATCTTAATCCAATATCATTCAGAGTTTCTAAATTTAAATCAACATAATATAAATTATCATCTTACAATTATTTAATCAATATTAAAATCAACCATTAGACTCCATTGTTCTAATAATATTTTGTCTATATAAACGTTGTTTGAAAAAGATCCCTATCACAAACCAATAAGACTCATTGTAGATTTTAACATGAGTAATCTCCAAATTTTTAACATTATCATCTTCATTAAACAACTCTAATATTGTTTAATATATATTAAATAGTATTCAATATACATTATAAAAAGTCCACTATATAAACTATATTAAAATATCTTTTCTTTTAATTTTCTCTCATTTAAAAATCTATTTACTTAGATTGACTAATAATTAATTACACTTCTTCTACTATTAACTAATCTTAATTAAATTTGATTTAATTAGATTAGATAATAAACTATATAAAACTAATGCATATTAATAAGATTTTACTAAGGGAAGATTGCAATTATATCTTTAATTCATTCCATGCTTTGATATATATTATTTTTGTGAAGTTTAAGCATAAAGAACTCTTAGTTATGAAAAATGGAGAAATATATGTCCTTGAATAAAATAGTCTTAATACGAGGGTCATATCTCCCTAATGAACTGTTGGATCGGGCTGAAATTGAAATATGTTAGAGAGGGCCAAGTTGCGCCAATTCTGATTAGAGCGATCAAATAAATTTGGTCACAACAAAAAGTTATGAATGACTGAGTTTGGGTCTATCCAAGGGGCAGTGACAGGGCAGTTTGTGATGAATTAAAAATTTTCTCTTAAAATAATTGTTCTCTAAATTTACCCATTCATCCATCTAATAGGTTTGTCCATACGCATCTAAAAATATAATTTGATAGAAAGATTACATCTAACCATTCAAATTTTTAACTTAGAATTTCTATTTTAATTTCAAATCTTGTCTATCTAATTTCACAATATAAATTCGAACCCAAATTTGATTCAGATCTAATTTCTTCCTTAATTGGATCTAGGGTTTTTCTAAATTTTTTTTTTGCAACTCTACATATCTAGATTCCAATTTAATTGTAGATTCAATCACAAGAGTATTCAGACAGACATGATGAAGACATGAAGAGAAATAGTGCAAAGAGAATATGCGAATATCACGAGTGCACCTGGACAATGATGCTAATTTGCCTTGCCTCAGAAGTCCATAGAAAATCCCTTCCTTCACCATCATTCACAATTCTTCCAAGATCCAAGCCAACCGAATCCTCCAAGTGACTAGAAGTGCTAGAAGAAGCATAAGAATATGTGAAAATGTATGAGCATGTAGAAGCATATGAGCTTCTCAAATTCATGTAAGCTTTGAAGTTTTCATTTTAGCTTGAAGCTTGTAGCTTGTAGCTTCCATTAACCTTGTAACTTGTAGCTTCCATTAAGCTTGTAGCTTGTAGCTTCCATTAAGCTTTCATTTAAGCTCGTCCAAACACACTAGGAGAGCCTCTATTGAAAGGCCTCTAAGATGCATCTAGAGTGTCTTTAGAAACAACTAGAAGATAAGCATGCCAACCAAGCATGGGTCTTCTCCAACTTTCTAGATAAGTCTTAGGGTTGTAGACACCATGTGCTCAAATAAAATGCTAACTTCTTAGTGTAGACAACTAGTGCATTTTTAGAGTGCAAATTTTTGTGTTGTCTACACAACAACTCTCGAGAATTTGCAAACTCCTAAATATTAAAATAATGCACATTAATTAATATAATATTTAATTTACTCTTTACAATTTTATTTATTTATTTATTAAATCTCATGCACAAACTTTAATAATTCCACTTTTCAATCTTAATATATTTATATTTTAATCATGTGCACACATCATGCAACTTTTAATCTTTTAATAATTTTAATATATTTTTCACTTTTAAATTTCATTTCTCAAAACTTAATTGCTAAAATATTTATTAGCTTTAATAATAATATTATTTAGTCATTTATTTAAAAATGAACTCCAAATATATTATTATTAAAATAAATATTGTCACATTCTAAATTTAAACTTTTAACTTTTTATTTTCAAATTTAATTATTTTATTTTATTAATTTTTCAATTTATTAAATAAAATAAATATTAAAATATCATATTAATTTTTCATTTAATTAAACCATTAATTAATTTTTTTAATTAGGCTTAATTAATAGAAAATACACTAAAGACTCACAAGGTAAAAAAATATGAAAACCCATCATAGCCAAAATACATACAAAATCAAAATAAAAGTTAATATCACGAATTACGTCATCTGACGCATTCGGAGGGTACTCAACTCAGATACTTGTCCTAATTTTTCAATTAGAACAAATGGCTTAAAGGGTTGGGATTTGAACTTGAGAATTTATCTCCCCTCTCTTATCATTGAGATAATGTGGTAGGGTACGCTCATCCTAGCAATTCAAAAAAGTCGATACCTGGTACCTGCAACCTGCATAAAAACTATGTATGTACAAACACAATATATACTAAACTAAACAGACAATGGTAGGAAGTGGTGCATCGTGTAGATCTCGACTAGCAGGTGACTATGACTCCCTTTCTTAACCACATCAAACACGCCATACAAAAGAAAACATGCAAAGCAAATACGCACACCATACACATGCAAGTATGGAGTAAGTATCCATAAGAAAACACATATGATAATAAATCATCTTACTAATCATCATTAATAACTGAAAGCAATGTAATAATCATCATCAATAATTGCGAACACTAAAAATAATCATCATACATACATGAAATGTAGAGTCTAAGTAATCTTATCACATAATAAACTGAATCCATAGCACAATATCTGATAATCTCAAAAGAATGCTGCTAACCAACAACATAAAACTAACTCTAAAAGAGTTCAGCAACGATAACAAAATGCAAACTAGGGGCAAGCACTACATCCACCCCTCCTGGGATTAGGCTTACTCCTGGAAGCCTACAAGAATGAAAAATCTAAGATACTCACTATGTGGGTCCTATTGAACCTTTTTCCTCCCTACAAGGGGAAACATGATACCATTGAAGATATTACAATACCTTTAGAGCAATATGATTCTGGTTTAATGGTAAATCGAAAACCATATTGATCCAACATTCGTTCTTTTAGCAACTACTAAAATAGATCTCTTAATACATTCTAAATAAGAGCAACTCAATACTTGCAAAAATAAACAGAAGTTTACTACCTTACAACATAGATAAAAGATACATGTTTTGCAACTAGAATGAGTTTCAATTTTCACTTTTGCCCATGTTTAGGTTTAGGTAGAATTTTCAATTTTGAAAGCTAATTGTTGAAGTATGAAAAATATGCAAGTATCAATTTAACTTCTGTTTCAGTTCACCTATTTTCAAATTTTTTCAGTTTGAAAGAGATATACATGATAGTTCAAAGTTTTCATTTTGTTCAACTAGTTAACAACTAGTGGCATTCAAATATACCCAGAGCTCCCAATGTTGAAACTCAAGCTCTGATACCAAATATAATGCCCCGCCAAGGGATTCAAAAAATTTCACTAAGTTTGCCAAACAATTTTTTTTTTAAACATGAAATATAAACCATTCACAACTTATACACAGTAACGGAAGCAATAGCAACAATTCAAATGAAAGTAAACATAACATAACATAACAGATTACATTCTTTAAAGATTCCTTAACATTGAATCACATCTAATCTTAACTATTCATCTAACATCACATCCTTATGAAATAACAATGATACATCCAATGTACTTAAACAATATACAAGTGTCCTTTTGTAATTATATTTTAGTTTAGCTCAATCATCTATTGTACATGTTACAAGGTATGAAAAGCTTAAAAGAACATACATCTGTGTAAATAAAGAACATCATCATCCAATACTAATCCATTATGCAACAACATAATAAAATCATAAACTATACATGATACATCATCACAAAAAATATAAAAAGTCATCATGTAAGATAACCATACATCACAAACATAAATAACTAAGTGCACAGTTCCTCCCAACAGTAAATAGCATCATTAGACCATTGTGGATCCTAGCCATCCCTCTGTGTGTAACATTCCAAAGCACCGAAGAGATCATCAGTATTATCATAGTAGGAATGTCACTCCTAAAACATCCTACTAACATGCAAAGCATAAGATAACACCATCTAACATATGAAAATCATCAAGGTAAGAATCATACTAGTAAATACATATATCTTAGGATATATCATCTATCATAATGCTCCAAAAAAATAATGAAGATAAATACCAACCAAGAAAGCATCAGCCACGGTGTCTCAGACGGATCTCAAATGATAAGAGTGGAAAATACACTACCACCCTACCGCGTGGTACCTAAGTGGTCCACTCTCACCATGCTGAGGAGATAATCTCAAGTTCCAAATAGGATATCAATTCACAGAGCACAAATCTCTAATAGTCCAGGAATCCTAAAAGTATACTAACTCAAAGGTTTCATCACACAAAATTGACATCTAATTCCCAGAAGCACACAATGACATGTAGGAAACCTACTCTACAAGTGGAAAAGTGTCATCACATTTATCATGTACAAGTTATCCTAGCAGTTAGCTAAATTCCACGGGTCCATACTGATCTCATGCGGCCACTAGTATCCTCTCATATAGACGAGACATACTACGAAATGCAAGGTTGCAACCATGCATTCTCACTACTCCCATCCTAGCCTGTACAAGCACTCAAAGCATGGGCGAGAACATCAAAATAATTATCTTTTTAGGTTTATTTAATCCCCATTTAGTGTGTAAATATTATTACTTATTAACCAAACTTACAATGAGTTACCCTAGCAACCACTTAGGGAACCGGCCCCCATTGCAAGCCACTTTCTGATACTACAAGTAGATTACCTACCCTAAGCTCATGGAATCATAAATCTCAAAATAACAAAAGATAATCCATAATAAAATTATCAAATATGCATAAAAGCATCAAATATCCATAATAAGAATCATCAAATCTCCATGAGCATCTAGAAAAGCATCCATAGAAAATTATGACCACAACAGTTCTCTATTAGCAACTAAAGGAATCACTGATAATCATAAGTATCCATTGGTTCTCAATAACCAAAATATATCTCGAAATAAATCACCATATCCATTGGTTCTCAACAAGCAACGAAAAATATCTCAAAATCATACTAATCGAAGACTCCAAAATGGTTGAGTCAAACATGTCACAACATGACATCATCAAAAAATAAATTAACATTTTAGTCTAATCATGGCGACTAAAAAATAATCCAAGAATAACTGATTGATGACCAAAAATGGTTAGCTCAAGTGTCTCATACACATACCTCTCAGCTTCACACATGAAGACTAATGTATAAATACAAATATTTCATAGAGCATATGATCACATTACCATGGTTGGGTTTAGAAAGATCAAGACCAAATAAGATTAACATGCCAACACATCTCATAACCCCCGAGCCTTTGGTAACAACCTAGGACTAGTCATCACTAGTTAACCCAAAACTCAAAACAAAAAACACAATGCAAACACATATTTTGGTTTACTAAAATCACATAGTTGAATAATGTGTGAAGGTTTTCAGTTTTCTGTTTGCAAATATACTCTCAAGTGTCTTAAGTTTCATCATTTGACCTACAAGTCAACCCAATTGTTCCCGGATAGTATTATCCTTCCATTATTAAGAATTACATTCTAAGAATAACTTAAGGATAAATATTCACTAAATTGATCATCATTGACCTTTAATTAAATTGTCCTTTATATTAAACCATGATCCATATTCTAATTGATTAACCTTTCAACTTTTCTAGGATTATTATTCTTTATATTATAAGAGGACCAATTATCATTCTTCGAATAAGAGATTATAACTTTATTAGAATGATCAATTAAGATCGGTTCACAATCCTTGGATCTTTTATCATTCTAATAATTCTCAATTATTTATTACTAAATTTTCACCATTAAAATATCTAAAGTCATTATTCAAGTCATTGGAATAAGACCTGTCAACTTGATATCAATATTTCTACAATCTTTTTAAAAGAATTACATCAATTAAATCTCTATTACATAACTTAATTATTAATTAAATTCAATTAGCTCTAGTTAATTGACTTAATTAATAATTTCACAACTAAACCATCAACCCAACGAGTATTAGTTGACTAACAATAGTTTGTATGTCAAAGTCAACTTCAATCCAATACACAAATATTAATATTTTAATAATAATAATATTAACAAGTTATTTTAAAAATCTTATTCATAATGACTACATTCATCTTTCTTAACGATTTCGTATTAATGATAATCATTTCAAGTTAAAACCCTATCACATAATATAATTATATTGAAAAATCAATGAATATCAATTGATTAAAATTAATTATAATCCAACTTCAAAAATTATTATCTTTTACAAAACTTCAATCAATAAATAATCTCTACTAGATTAACTCTAATCAAATTTGTTGATATCTATTTAAACTATTATTTATTAATAGTTTGCTAGTCCTTACAAACATTAATAAATAATAAACTCCTCAAACTATAAATAATTAATCTATAGAATCCTTCCATAAACTCATTAGTTAATATTTGGCTAACCCTTAACTCCATTAAGGTATTCAAACGTATTAACCAATAACATAATAATTCAATCTTAATCCAATATCATTCAGAGTTTTTAAATTTAAATCAACATAATATAAATTATCATCTTACAATTATTTAATCAATATTAAAATCAACCATTAGACTCCATTGTTCTAATAATATTTTGTCTATATAAACGTTGTTTGAAAAAGATCCCTATCACAAACCAATAAGACTCATTGTAGATTTTAACATGAGTAATCTTCAAATTTTTAACATTATCATCTTCATTAAACAACTCTAAAATTGTTTAATATATATTAAATAGTATTCAATATACATTATAAAAAGTCCACTATATAAACTATATTAAAATATCTTTTCTTTTAATTTTCTCTCATTTAAAAGTCCATTTACTTAGATTTACTAATAATTAATTACACTTCTTCTACTATTAACTAATCTTAATTAAATTTGATTTAATTAGATTAGATAATAAACTATATAAAACTAATGCATATTAATAAGATTCTACTAAGGGAAGATTGCAATAATATCTTTAATTCATTCCATGCTTTGATATATATTATTTTTGTGAGGTTTAAGCATAAAAAACTCTTGGTTATGGAAAATGGAAAAATATCTGTCCTTGAATAAAACAGTCTCAATACGAGGGCGATATCTCCCTAATGAACTGTTGGATCGGGCTGAAATTGAAATATGTTGGAGAGGGCCAAGTTGCGACAATTCTGAAAAGAGAGATCAAATAAATTCGATCACGATAAAAAGTTATGAATGACTGAGTTCGGATCTATCCAAGGGGCAGCGATAGGGCAGTTTGTGATGAATTAAGAATTTCCTCTTAAAATAATTGTTCTCTAAATTTACCCATTCATCCATCTAATAGGTTTGTTCATATGCATCTAAAAATATAATTTGATAGAAAGGTTACATCTAACCATTCAAATTTTCAACTTAGAATTTCTATTTTAATTACAAATTTTGTCTATCTAATTTCACAATATAAATTCAAACCCAAATCTGATTCAAATCTAATTTCTTGCTTAATTGGATCTAAGGTTTTTCTTTTTTCTTTTTTGCAACTCTACATATCTAGATTTTAATTTAATTGTAGATTCAATCACAAGAGTATTCAGACAGACATGATGAAGACAGGAAGAGAAATAGTGCAAAGAGAATATGTGAATATCACGAGTGCACCTGGACACTGATGCTAATTTGCCTTGCCTCAGAAGTCCATAGAAAATCCCTTCCTTCACCATCATTCACAATTCTTCCAAGATCCAAGCCAACCGAATCCTCTAAGTGACTAGAAGTGCTAGAAGAAGCATAAGAATATGTGAAAATGTATGAGCATGTAGAAGCATATGAGCTTCTCAAATTCATGTAAGCTTTGAAGTTTCCATTTTAGCTTGAAGCTTGTAGCTTGTAGCTTTCATTAAGCTTGTAGCTTGCATTAAGCTTTCATTTAAGCTTGTCCAAACACACTAGGAGAGCCTCTATTTAAAGGCCTCTAAGATGCATCTAGAGTGTCTCTAGAAACACCTAGAAGATAAGCATGACAACCAAGGATGGGTCTTCTCCAACCTTCTAGATAAGTCTTAGGGTTGTAAACACGATGTGCTCAAATAAAATGCTAACTTCATAGTGTAGACAACTACTACATTCTTAAAATGCAAACTTCTGTGTTATCTACATGACAACTCCCGAGAATTTGCAAACTCCTGAATATTAAAATAATGCACATTAATTAATATAATATTTAATTTACTCTTTAAAATTTAATTAATTTATTTATTAAATCTCATGCACAAACTTTAATAATTCCACTTTTCAATCTTAATATATTTATATTTTAATCATGTGCACACATCATGCAACTTTTAATCTTTTAATAATTTTAATATATTTTCCACTTTTAAATTTCATTTCCCAAAGCTTAATTACTAAAATATTTATTAGCTTTAATAATAATATTATTTAGTTATTTATTTAAAAATGAACTCCAAATATATTATTATTAAAATAAATATTGTCACATTCCAAATTTAAACTTTTAACTTTTTATTTTCAAATTTAATTATTTTATTCAATTTTTTTCTCAATTAATTAAATAAAATAAATATTAAAATATCATACTAATTTTTCATTTAATTAAACCATTAATTAAATCTTTTAATTAGGCTTAATTAATAGAAAATACACTAAAGACTCACAAGGTAAAAAAATATGAAAACCCATCATAGCCAAAATACATACAAAATCAAAACAAAGGTTAATATAGCGAATTACGTCATTTGACACATTCGGAGGGTACTCAACTCAGATACTTGTCCTAATTTTCCAATTAGAACAAATGACTTAAAGGGTTGGGATTTGGACTTGAGAATTTATCTCCCCTCTCTTATCATTGAGATAATGTGGTAGGGTACGCTCATCCTGACAATTCAGGAAAGTCGATACCTGGTACCTACAAACTGCATAAAAATCATGCATGTACAAACACAATATATACTAAACTAAACAGGCAATGGCAAGAAGTGGTGCATCATGTAGATCCCAACTAGCAGGTGACTATGGCTCCCTTCCTTAACCACATCAGACACACCATACAAAAGCAAACATGCAAAGAAAACATGCACACCATACACATGCAAGTATGGGGTAAGTATCCATAAGAAAACACATATGATAATAAATCATCTTACTAATCATCATCAATAACTGAAAGCAATGTAATAATCATCATTAATAATTGTGAACACTAAAAATAATCATCATACATACATGAAATGTAGAGTCTAAGTAATCTCATCATATAATAAACTAAATCCATAATACAATATCTGATAATCTCAAAAGAATGCTGCTAACCAACAACATAAAACTAGCTCTAAAAGAGTTCAACAACGATAACAAAATGCAAACCAAGGGCAGGCACTACAGAGGTACTGAAAGATTTTTGGGGTAATTTTGTCATTTTTTACCTAGATGATATTTTGATCTTTTGTAAGACATTGGAGGAGAATTATATGCATATTCAAAAGGTGTTTTATAAGTTGAGGCAAGAGAAGTTGCTGACAAACCTGAAGAAGTGTAATTTTGTGAAGGAGTTGGTGTACCTAAAATTTTCAGTCTTAGTGGAAGGTCTAAAAATGGACCCAAAGAAAGTGAAAGCTATCCTTGAATGGCCTACTCCAAAGAGTGCTACAGAGGTAAGATCTTTTCATGGTCTGGCTAGTTTTTACAAAAAGTTAATAAGAGGTTTTAATAGTATTTGTGGACCCTTGATTGAGACAATGAGAGGGGATAGGAAAGAATTTAAGTGGACTGTAGGAGAAGATAAGAGTTTTAATCTATTGAAATGTAAAGTTATAGAGCAACCTATTTTAGCACTTCCATATTTTAACAAGGTGTTTCAAGTAGATTTTGATTCTAGTGGTACTACAATAGGAGTTTTTTTGAGCCAAGAAGGTAGACTTGTTGCTTATTTTAGTGAGAAATTGAATGATGCAAAAAAGAAAATATTTTGTTTATGATCAAAAATTTTATGCTATAGTTTAAGTATTAAAGAAGTGGAGACACTATCTTCTTCCTAAGGAGTTTTACTGGTCATCAAGCTTTGCAATATTTGAATAGTCAAAGAAAATTAAATCAGAGGAATTTATAGTGGGTTGAGTTTTTGTAGAGCTATACATTTTTTTTGAAACATAGGAGTGGAAAATCTAAGAGAGTTGCAGATGCTCTTAATAGAAGGAAAATTTTACTAAAAAACATTCAAATTGAGGTGGTTGGGTTCAAAGATCTTAGTAATCTATATCCAAAGGATCCTACTTATGGTAAAGCTCAAAAGCCTTGTACAAAACCTATTACACTTGATAGGACAAAGTGGTTGGATTGCATAATCCAAGATGGTATGTTGTTTAAAGGAAGTTAGTTGTGCATTCCAAGAATTTCAATGAGAGATAATCTCATTAAGGAGAAGCATAGTGGAGGATTGGTTGGACACTTTAGGAGAGATAAAACCATTGCTTTGGTTGTTGAGAACTATTATTGGCTATAGTTGCAACAAGATATAAACAATTTTGTATAGAGTTACAGAGTATGTAAGATGGCGAAAGCAGTGAAGAAGAATACAGGGTTGTATCAACCTTTACTTGTACCAAAGAAGATGTGAGAGGATGTCAACATGGATTTTGTTCTTGGATTACCAAGGACTTAGTGAGGGCATGATTCTATTTTTGTGGTGCTTGATAGGTTTTGAAAGATGACACATTTCATTCACTACAAAAAGACTAGCAATGTTGTCCATGTTACAGAGTTATTTTTTAGAGAGTGTTGAGACTACAGGGTCTACCAAAGAGTATAGTTTTAGATTGAGATACCATATTTGTTGGGTATTTTTGTATACACTATGCAAGAAATTGAAGAAAGATTTGATTTTAGTTCATCACATCACCACAGATTGATGGACAAACAAAATTTGTGAATAGGAGTTTGGGAAATTCATTGAGATGATTGGTTGAGATAAACCAAAGGGATGGGATCTAATTTTACCACAGACCAAATTTACATATAATAATTATATAAATAGGAGCAATGGTAATTCACCATTCTAGATTGTATATGGAAGTAGTCCCAGAAATGCTTCTAAATTGAGGCAGTTGGAAAAAGGATAGATAAGTAGTGCTAAAATAGAAGAATTCATTGAACATTTGAAAAACATCCATGAGGAGGCAAGGAAGCAAATTACAAAGATGAATACATAGTATAAAGCTAAGGTAGATGTGAAAAGGAGGTATAAGGAATTTTAGATTGGAGATGAAGTCATGATTCATTTGAGAAATGAGCATTTGCTATGGGTACATATAATAAGCTAAAAATGAAGAATTTTGGATCGTGCAAAATAGTGCAAAGACATGATTTTGGATATGTCTATGAAGTGGAGTTTCCTGCTAAATTGAATATTTCACTATTATTTAACATTTTATATTTGATAAAGTATTATGAAGGAGGTGATGGAGATGAAATTGCAAAAGTATAGTGGAGTATTCTAGCAGCTAGTTTGGCTACAAAGGAGATTGAGGAGATATTGAACAATCGTGTTGGAAAAAGTACAAGGAACATAACTTATGAAGAGTATTTGGTCAAATGGAAAGGGAGACCAGTAGAAGATTCATCATGGCTAGCAAGGGAGGAGATTAATCATCTTTGTTTTCCTCTGAATACCTGAGATGTAACAAGGTCACTTCCCAAATTACCCTGGGTGTTTGATGTAGGAGCATCCTAGGTGTAAGAGAAATCTTGTATCACCCAAAAATATTTCCTTTCAGTTGTTTCAATTAGGGTTGTCTTAATGTAGAGTTATTTTTTTGGAGGCTTCCTACTTAATAAATTAGCCATATGAGCTCAAAATGTTCTAATTCCAGAGGTGAAGGTTAATTTTAGATATATCAACTTGTTAGTGGAGTTTCACTTCTAGATTATATGTATTTATCAAGTTATTTCTTTCAAATCCATCTCTTTTTTATTTTTTGGTCCAGTTTGACACTCAGTTTCCAAATTTGAATTTGCCTCTACTATTGACCTTCAAGGTGAGTTTGATTCCTCATTTTTCATTTCTAATAACTTAATTTGATGTATCATATTTGGTCATTTCATGTGCTTAACTATCATATTTATTTCTACACTACTTTCCTTTCAATTAGTCAATATACTTTCATTACATTATGATTCATTCTCTTAGTGCCCATTTGGTTGCTAGAATACAATCAGATTAGGAAGGAAAATTAAAATTTGTTTTATGTTCTTTGTTTTATTTGTCGAATTGGAATTGGGAATAGGAATGTGTATTCCCTTTTTGGCCCCAAAATGAGCATATATCCATTCTGAAGAATATATGTTATTGAAATAGTTATTCATATTCCCAATCTCATTTTTTTCCAAATTGAATAATCTTTTTAGGTTTGTACTTAGGCAGGTTATGGGACAAATTTTAGTGAGCCTCACAAATGGTGTTTCTAGTTACTATTATTTTTTCATGGTTCCTACTATAGAAATATGCGTGCACTTTAATATATTCCTTTAATAGAATGAGCACTAGTGCAAGGCAAATGGGTGATTCAGATATTAAAATTTGATATGCTTTCTAATGAATGTTTTTGTGATAATTTTTTTTTAAAAGTTTACATAGACTGAATAAAAATGATAAAAAAAAGTGTTACAAAACAAAGAGAAGAATGAAAAATTTAGATGTACTTTAAGGGGAAAAAAAACTTTATTCGAAAGAAAAGTAGCCAAATATTGAATGGAGACAGAAGTCCTTAAAAAACTAGCCAACTTTTGATGGAAGTGTGTGTCCATTCTGGGGAAGGGAGGAGATGCAAATTTATGGTGATTTTCAATTTTCTCATTTCTTATTTTGACAATCATGATGGTGCATATAAACCAAAGATTTTATCAATGATGTTCTTGTAGATGTTCACCTTTAGGCTCAAATATCCTTGTTAAAGTGTCAAAATGACATTATGTTTAACTCTTCAATATCTAGATTTAGACCATTATGATTTTATTAATATTGTGAATTGCATTGTGAAGGCCTTAGAGCCCTTAATTGTGGAATAGATTGAAAGTTATGAAGATTCAAAAAATAAGAAGATGAATCATGAGGCATTTGGTACAAATCACCATCATCTCTCAAATGATGGAGAATATCAAGGAGGATCATCATTAGATATAAGGGAAACATTTCTCCCAATTTTCTATCAGGACTATTCACCTTTTAATATCTCAAGATAACTACACATCCTCCTGCTCTCAACATCTATAACTCATACACTGCTACTAGAATAATTATCATTGTTTGTTAAATTATATAGGGTTTTAGATTTTTTTTGATGTTAAAAATAAAATACTAAGGGTAGTTCTCTAAAATTTCCATGTCATTTTTGTCATGAATTTTGACATATTAAAGTGTGATACTCATACTTCTATGTTGTGCATGCAATTTTACTAGAAAAGCCCCTTTTTGTTATGCTTTAATGGTTTTTCATCCATCGTTCTTGGTCATATCTCTACTTCTATATATTCAATGCATTTAACATTTCTTATTCCAATCCTAATTCTGTACAACCAAACACAAGATTAACATATTCCCAATCAAATTTTAGGTGAACCAAACGGGTCTAGAATTGCAATTTTCAATTATTGTTCCCAATCCTCATTCTCAATTCTAATTTCCAATTCCTATGTCATCAACCAAATGGACCCTTAGGGAAAGGGGGACCAGAACCTAGAAGACTTTCACATTGACAAGATCACATAATGGTACTTCCTTTTGTACTACTCAGATCTCCCTTATGGAGAAATCTCTATATTCCTCCTACACTTGTATAAGTGGGGTGCATTCCATTATATTATGGTGAATCCCATTTCACTTGTTACATTTTGGTGAGCTTGATACTTTCATGATTTACACCTCATTTTTTTTTATGAATAATCCCTTTCTATGTAATGTCCCCTTTGACAACTTTTTCTTTTATTTGTCTTTTATTTGTATGAGTTTTTTAATATTTTCACATCCTTTTGTAATATTAATTATATTATATTAATAAGCTTGATTATATTATAACGTATATTATTTTAATAATATATCAACCATATATATTATATTATATTATACTACTTTATGAATATACTATTTCTATATTAAAATATATCTTAATCATAATTTCATTATTTATTATATTAGATTATTATTTCATTCGTATTTTCATATTACTATTATAATACAATATATATAATATGATATTATTATATGATTATAATATAATATTACTTATAAAATATTATTATTTTAATATTATTATTAATATTACTTTATATATAATAATTATTTATTATTTAAATTATATGTCAAAATGGGGATATTACAGTCCCCTCCTCTCGAATTTGCTTGTCCTAAAGCAAAATCTTTCCTACACAAGCTCCTTCATTGACACAAAATATATTTGCATACAAATGGCCTAGAAGATTTATGAGATATACATCTTAATGAATGAAATCACGAAACAGACAAAAGTAGTCACATGAATGCATGAAAGCACAAAGCATAAATTATGTAGACAGATGAAAACATGAAGCAAACATAATGCAGACGGATGAAGACACAAAGCAAACACAATGCAGATAGATGAAGACACAAAGCAAACATGATGCAGACAGATGAAAATATGAAGCAAACATGATGCAAACAGATGAAAGGACACATTATTAATTTCCTTGATTGTGAACCTACAATGTCAAAGAATCATTAGTACACATTTATATATAAATTTTCTTTTTTAGGATTTCCTTATATCAATCCCCTGGAAAGGTATTTATGGTCTCAATTTAGTGACTTGTCAATTAAAAGTATAGTTCATTTATTAACTCATCATTTTTTGAGTACAGGAGGAGAAACTATAATAGGGTGCCCTGTTACCCAATCATGGGCCTCACCGCTCTCCCTCATTATTGTTATCTCTCTCCAATCACCATCTCCAAGATAGTGCCTATGTATGATGTACCCTGAGGTATTTTCTCCACTATAGGCCTTACATAGTACCCTTGGATGATGTAGCCCAATGCCCATCTCATCGCAGGCCTTACCTAGTACCTTTGAATGGTGTCACCCAACCCATTCCACTGCAAGCCTTATCTTGTCTTGGAAGATGATGACCAACATTATAATTAATTAAACATTTAGTTTATATTATTCATTTATGAAGAAGAAATCTACATATCCTTTAATTAACCATTTCAAATCTAAACCTCTTATATATATATATATATATATATTCCTTTTATTTGTATGAGTTTTTTAATATTTCCATCTGATGCCCTTACCAATGTTATTATCCTACACACACACACACACACACACATATTAATAGAAAGAGTCACATCCTTTCATAATATTAATTATATTATATTAATAATAATAATTATATTAATTATATATTTATATTAATAAGCTTGGTTATATTAATTAATATCATAAGATATATTATATTAATAATTATATTATAACATATATTATTTTAATAATATATCAACTATATATATTATATTAATACTTTTATGAATATAGTGTTTCTATATTAAAATTTATCTTAATCATAATATCATTATTTGTTATATTAGATTATTATTTCATTCGTATTTTCATATTACTATTATAATATGATATATATATATATATATATATATATATATATATATATATATATATATATATATATATATAATATGATATTATTATATAACTATAATATAATATTACTTATAAAATCTTATTATTTTAATATTATTATTAATATTACTTTATATATAATAATTATTTATTATTTAAATTATATGTCAAAATGGGGATATTACATTCTATTAGTATAAAATATAAAGTTACATATTTAAAGAAAAGGTTGGAGGATACGAGATTACCTCACGAGAGTCACACAATACCAAGGTCGAAAAACAACCTAAATCAACTACTCATTAAAAAACTAGTACGAAAGTCCTTAGGTTGTAAGAGCAATGCTAGCCAAGGAAGCAGGATTCAATTTATCATCAAATTCCAATACATTATTAGGGTTAGGGGTTGGTTCTAGAAGAGACCACCCATCATTATTATTTTTCCCTTTTTCTTCTTCTTCTTCTTCCCTCTCAGAGGGGCAAAACAATTGTACCAGCTGAGGAAACCACTTGTCACGAGTAGGAGCATGAGTAGAAGTAATAGGAGAGGTAGGAACACGAGGTAGGAGCATGAGCAACAACAATAGGAGACCAACTAGACTCATGTTGACAAGTAGAGCAGTGATGCCACCCATATCTACCTCCACCTAAAGAACGACGAGCGGCTTGGGATCTTTGGGTAGGTGAGTAACAGAAAGAGGATGTGCAATAGTGATGACCTCATGGAGGAGTACAATTGGCAGAGGAAATAGTTGGTGACACTTTCCCCAAGGGAATTTCCTCAATGATCTGAGAGCTCCTATAGATGGGCCACGTAGAGGGAAAATTTATTAGCCTACACTTGAATATGTAACATCACATTATTGCATATACATGCTTTAGAATACATAGAAACTTGAGTATCCATAGAAACTTGATTGAAAATGACAATATTTCTATCTTCCCAAATTTTGAAGAGGATCTCCATCCTAAAAGCATGCCAAATTTGTGCATATTTGAAAGGAAGCTTGGTTTGGTCCCCCAACAAAGGCATATGCTAAGAGAAGAGTTCAAGCTTGAGGGGCTGAAAAAAATCATGAATCTAGCTCCATAATTGTTGAAATCTCTAGCAAAACTAGAAGATATCCATAAAAGTCACTAGTTGTCTATAAAAGTGGCACTGAGGGCTAGGAATCCCCAAATGTCAAAATTTGGAGCTAACGGGAAAACTTTAGTACAAAATACACCAAGAAAAGTGGCCAATTTTAGGTTTAGTGGTAGTAGACCACACATAAAGGAACCTAAAACTCCAAGATTTTAGAGAAGAATTCAAATGCCATTGCAAATTGAGAGTGGAAACCATAGGAAAATGGGGGACCAACTAGTTATAGCAAGAATTGAGCTTATTACTAGAAAGATGAGTACATGGATACCATCTCCAATCCTTCAACAAAGGCTTCACATAGGCAATTCCAAGCTTATAAAAAAATTGTAGAGGTAAGCTAGAGATCAATAGGTCAAAAGTATGTCAATCAAGACAAGATGGATGAAACTAGACCTACATATCATCTCATGAATTAAGGCTCATCATAGTGTAGAAGTTGAGAAAACCAACTTCTTAGATCCTCAAGAACACTTGCATGCAAATATCCTATAATGAAGAGAAACCATGAAACATAAAAAGTAGAGCTCAAAAATTCTCAACCAAATGAGAGAAAAAATGTATTCCAAGTTAAATAAACAAAAAGTACAATGGTTCAACCTTTAAAGGTGAATGAAACCCTAAAGGGAAAAAGAAACTAGGTTTGCACAATATAATTAATATAAAATATTAACTATATGCACCTAAGAGAGCTAAAGCAACTAGAGTAATAAAAAATTACTCTAACACTCCCCCTTAAGTGAAGCTTAGGAGGAAGCTAACCTAGCAAAGCTATGAAAGTAACAAAATGGGTCCCGAAAATAGGGCCTGATCAAGTACCAAAAACAAGGAAATCTTTGTGAACCGAAGACAAAAGAGAAAACCTAGTGGGAAAAATCCCTCTCCAAAAAGAGATAGAACAAACATGCTAAAAAAAAAACATGAAGGAAGGAAGGCCTCAACAAGACCCCCCAAGGAGAACTTTTGTAATCCCAAGCATAGACCACAGCTGAAGATAGCAAGGTGATGCAAATGACTTGGTGAAGATGTCAACAACCTGTGCATTGGTGGAAATGTACTTCAAAGAGAGAACACCATCTTGGATCAGATGATGAATGAAATGCATATGAAGTTCAATGTTTTTAGTGTGTTGATCCTCCACTGGGTTATAGGAAATATGAATAGCACTCTGATTATCACACCACAAAACAATGGGATGATCAGGAGGAAAACCAAACCTAGTCATCAACTATCAAAGCCATAAAATCTCCTAACTAGCATGCACTGTGGCTCGATACTCAGCTTCTATAGATGAAAGTGCATGAGACTGGTGCTTCTTGCACAACCATGTGATAGGACTAGAGCAAAGACAAAAAACAAAGCTAGAAGTAGACTTTCGATCATCAACATCACCGGCCCAATCTGAGTCAGTGTAGCCAACAATGTGAGGTGTCCTTGATGTGTAATGAATACCATACATCAATGTGCCCTAAATGTATCTCAAAATATGCTTGGTATCTTTCCAATGACTCTCATGAGGCTCATGTGAAAACTGAGAGAAAAGACCCACTGCGAAGGAGAGATTAGGACAAGTGTGTGTTAGGTACAAGAAGCTGCTAACCAACTATCAATACAATGTGGGATACACTAAAGGTGAAGTGTAAGAGGTAGAAAAAGTAACACCCAACTAAAAAGGTGTAGGAGTAGGCTTGCAATCAAGCATGTCAAAGCGTCAAAACATGTCAAGAGCATACTTCTACTAGTAAAAAAAGATTCTAGTAGGGGATTGAACAATCTAGAGACTAAGAAAATAGTGTAGCAGGCCAAGATCAGTCATCTCAAATTGTTCCATCAATGCTCTTTGAACATCCTTAATCATAGAGGATGAGCTACCTATGAGAATAAGATCATCAATATATAGCACAAGGATCAAAAACCTCAGCCTCAAGATGTTGAATGTAGACTATAAGATCAAAATGGTAGCAGGTGAAGCCTATAGAAAGTAGAAAAGAGTCCATCTTCCCATACCAAGCCCAAGGGGCCTATTTGAGACCATACAATGAGCATCAAAGTCTGCAAACCAAGGTAGAATCTTGCAAAAATCCCTGAGGTAGCTCCATGTAAATCTTCTCAGTAAGATCATCGTGCAAGAATACACTCTTCACATCCATCTAAAAAATGGGCCATCCCTATGAAGCTATAAGTGATAAGACAATGTGAATCGAATTCATCTTGGCGACAGGGGAAAATGTCTCAGTGTAATCAATACCCTCAACATGTGAAAAACCCTTTGCAACAAGATAGGCCTTGTGCTTATCAATGGAACCATTAGCAACAAACTTAGTATGATATAACCATTTGCACTACACTACCTTTCTTCCCTTAGGAAGAGAACAAAGATCCCAAGTATGATTCTTCATCAAAGAAGAATACTCCTCCTCCATTGCACTATCCCACTCAGGATGTCTTGTCACTACTACAAAAGTTTAAGGATCATCACAAATAGCATGACTCAAAAGACTAGAACTCACAGTATGTGAATGAGTGTGACAGGAAATGGTAGGGTCACCAGCTAGTGATCCTACAGCCTCAACTGTAGCTCAAGCCCATTTAGGCATCTGGGAAGGATCCTGTGGTGGAGGTAAATGGGGATCAACATGATCATCATCCTCATCATCCAAAAAAGAGACTAGAAAGGATGAGGGAGTGGTCATAAGTGAAGTAGACTTTGGAGTTGAGGTATCTACTGCAAGAAGTCACTCATCAAATTGGAGATCTCATCAAAATAGGACCTCTCTGTAATTAGGATTAAACAACTTGTAGGCCTTAACTCCTTGCAATAGCCAATAAAAATGAGGTTTTGGTTCTTCTACTCCATGTCTCTCCTCTAAGCATCTGGTATAAATGACCATGCTTTACTACCTAAAACTTAGAATGAAGAAACATCAGGCTTGAGATGAGATCAAGCCTCCTTAGGAGTCATATTTCAAACTACCTTGTGAGGCATCCAATTTTGAACATAGTTGGCACAATTGACTGCCTCTGCCCAAAAACACGAATCCATGGACCTAGACTAAATCATATAATTAGCCATCGCCTAAAGGGTTTTGTTCTTTCGTTCAGCCACACCATTCTACTAAGGGGTGTAGGGCACTGAAAACTAATGCTGAAGACCATGTTTAGAGAAAAAATACCTAAAAGCTTGGTTAACATAATCCCCACCCCCATTATCTGTGTGTATCCACTGAAGAGAAAGACCAGACTGCTTCTCAACAAATGTCTCAAAGACTCAAAATGAATCAAAGACATTAGACTTGTACTTCAAAAAGTACACCCATGTACATCTGAAGAAGTCATCAATGAAAGTAAGCACATATCTAGCACCTGAAAAGGAAGGAGTGGGAATTGACATGAGGTCACTATGAATCAACTCCAATGGTGCCAAAGCACGAGTGACTTCCCCATGTGGAAAAGGATCCCTGTGTTGTTTTCCAAGTGCACAACCTAGACAAACACCATCTGTATAGGAAATCTGGGGAAGCCCAAGAACAAGTGCCTATGTGCTCATCTGCTAAAGATATTTGTAATTGACATGGCCAAAACACTCATGCCAAAGTCTGCTTACTAAATCTACATGTGCAACAAGACATGAACTTGTGTCATCAGAAGACTCAAATCCACCAAATTTGTAGAGGCAAGATGTAGAGTCAACACTCCTAGTAGCCACAATCATCTTAGAATTGTGTAAATCCCAGATAACCACATCATGTGGTGAGAACTCAACTATCTTACTAGAGCCATAGTGGAAAATATGATAGATAGAAAATAGGTTTGTTGAAATATTAGGGACAAGAAGAACATCCTGAAGAGAGCCCCCAGCTAATGCAATAGAACCAGAACCCATGACAGAAAGATGTGATGAGCTCCCAACAATAATCTGTAAAGTAGGACAAGGGGCAAGTGAGGTGACCAATTGTTGAGTGTTTGTTATATGGTGAGAGGCACCAAAATCAAGAATCCAAGTAGGCCTAGAAGTCATAGCTCGTACAGTAAGAGCGTGACCTTTCCCTACAAAGGGGATGTAGACTTAGGAGCTGAAATGTGATGCTCCTACATGGCTTCTTCTGATGTAGGAGTATCCAGAGGTATAAGGGCAATCCTGTGTCACTCAAAAAGATATACTTAGACTTAGTTTCTGCTTCATGTGTTTTCATTTTTGGATACACATTTGGGTCAAATAAAGGTTCCAACTCTCACAGTTCCACTATTAGTGTTCATCTAAATCTTGAAAAAATAGGAGTATGTAATTGAGCCATCATTTTGGTGAACTAGGAGGTGTAAATTGGATAGATGAATGTAATTGTAATTTAGAGCATTCCAAAAAAAGAATCAGGTCAAAAGGCCCCACGGTTTGAGAGTTATTGCAATTTTTCGGGTTGTGGAGACCTCTTAAGAATGCTTCAAAGTCAAGTTAGGGGCATTAAATGACCTTGAAAAGGGCCAAAAAAATGGGGATTAGAAAATTTGTTCCATAAGGCTATAGATTGCTTCGAGAGCTTTTTGAAAATGTAAACGGTTTGTCAATCGGAGCTATGGTTCAAAAGTTATGCCTCCCGAAAGTTTGGTTACCGTTTCTAGATTCTTCTAGATTTGCATCAACTTCTAATGTAGCTTCTAGAACCTTCTATTTGGTTGGTGGATGCCTACTAGAACTTTCTAGAATTTACTCCTAGTCCTTAACCCTCCAGGGTCTATTTAAGGAGATTTCTGGCATTGTAAAGGGTAGTTCAGAGTGGAGTTTGAGAGGAGGTACTAAAAGGAGAAATTATCTCCACATTTATGCTATTGTAAGCCCTTAGGACATGTTTTGAAGTTTATTTTCTCTATACTGAATGTACTAGCTTATTTTTCAGTTAATACAATTTCTCTTTTCTGTTGTGTCCATTCTGTTCTTGGGTTGTGTCCCCATCAAGTGGTATCAGAGCTGGTTTTCCTGAGTGCGTAGACAGAGTGCCAACTTTGAGGCAATTTGCACTAGGACTGTGTGGTTGTGGATTTGAGTTAAGAAGATGCCTCCACGAAGAGAGTGTGGTGGAAGGGAAAGAGCTATTAATCTTGAGGACGTTAGAGCCATCCAAAGGTAGGTACAAGCATTGCAAGAGGAGCTCCATAGAGGAGCAACTGTGGCCGTAGGTGATGAAAGTGAAGATGACAACAAAGAAGATGAAATTGGACCAGAAGGGGAGTTTGACGGGGAAGTTCTGAATCATGTAGAGGAAAGGCTTTTTAGGGCCATTACTAAGTTTGGGAAAAGACCTACAATTGAAGTGGGTGTATTTTCAAGAAGTTTGAAACCAGATGAGTTGATCGATTGGATCAATGAACTGGAAGAATACTTTGAGTATGAGGATATCAAGGACCCAGATAGGGTTAAGTTTGCAAAGGCCAAACTGAAAGGCCATGCAAAAATTTGGTGACAAGAGGTTCAATTGGAAAGAAAAAGAAGAGGAAAGGAGAAGATCACAAGATGGGATCGCATGGTGGACAAATTGAAGAAGCAGTTCATTCCTGTGGACTACGAGCTTGATTTGTTTAAGAAGATACATGGGTTAAAGAAAGCAAGAAGATTAGTTGAAGAATATACAGAGGAATTTTACCGACTCTTGATTAGAGTGGAGCATGCAGAACCAAATAAGGAGAAGGTTTCTCATTATATCAGTGGGTTGCGACCTAGCATCCAAGAGGAATTAAGTCTGGTAAGAATGACCAACATTGAAGAGGCATACCAGTTTTCCCTACGAGTTGAAGAGAAGCTAAATAAAAGGTTTGAAGGAAGACAAAGAGGGTGCGGTCAAGGAGGAAGGGGAAGCGGTAGATCATTTGGAGGCCGCAATGAAACCCAAAAGAAAAATGAAGATGTGGGTACTAGCAGGAACCAGAGGAATGAGGGTTTCAACCGTTCCCATGATCAAGACTTTGGAAATTAGAGAGGAAGAGGTAGAGGACATGGACAAGGAAGAGGAGGCTTTTGTGGTACCTATTTCCATTGCAATGAAGAAGGTCATCATGCCTTTGAATGCCCTTAATGACAAGGACAGATAGGAGAGCTGAGGGCCAAGGGAGGGTTGCTCATGTGGATGAGGATGCACAATCATCACATTCAAAAGATGCAAAAAGAGGAGAGACCTTGGTAAATGAAATAGTCCTACTAAGTGGTGAGATTGAAACAGGACAATGGAGGAGTTTATTCCATACCAGATGCAAGTGTGAGGATAAATATTGTGACATGATCATTGATGGTGGTAGCACTGATAACTTGGTATTAGAAGAGATGCTCTCCAAGCTGAAGCTCAGGAGGGAGAAACATCCCCGGCCCTATCGGATTGCTTGGGTAAAAGATGATCATAAAGTCCTGGTAAGTGAACAATGTTTAGTGATATTCAAAATTAGGAGTTACCATGATGAAGTTCTTTGTGATGTTATTTCGATGGATGTTTTCCATCTATTATTAGGAAGACCATGGCAGTTTCATAGACATGCAGTACATGATGGACATGCAAACACATGCTCTCTAACAAAGGATGGAGTTTGCCACAAATTGAAACCCATGAAAAAGGAAGGTGAAAAGGTATGTAGCAGTGCTAGGATTTTTCTTGTTGATGAAAGGAAGCTTTTAGATGGCATGAAACATCAGCATATGTTCTATGAATTGATTCCTAGGAAAGATAAAGAAGGTAGTAGTGAAATACCACTTGAAATTTTAGATTTACTAGGGGAATTTGGAGATATTATCTCTAATAATGTTCCAGATGGATTGCCACCAGTAAAGTAAATCAGTCATCAGATAGATCTGATTCCAGGAGCTAGTTTTCCTAACAAGGCTACTCACAGGATGACTGCTACTAAAACAAAGGAGCTAAATAGATAAGTTCAGGAGCTGTTGAGGAAGGGCTTGATTCGAGAGAGCCTGAGTCCATGTCCAGTACCTGCAATACTCTCACCAAAGAAGGATGGAGAGTGGAGGATGTGTACAAATTCTCGAGCTATAAATAAGATAACCATCAAGTACCAGTTTCCTTTGCCAAGGATGGATGATCTTATGGATTGCTTGAGTGGAGCTTAGTACTTCACAAAGATAGATCTCAAGAGTGGCTATCATCAGATATGGATTTGAGAAGGAGATGAGTGGAAAATAGCCTTCAAGACCAAGGAGGGTCTTTATGAGTGGTTAGTCATGCCCTTTGGATTTACGAATGCCCCAAGCACCTTCATGTGGCTCATGAATGAGGTACTTAAGAAGTTCTTGGGAAAATTTGTTATTGTCTATTTGGATGATATTTTAATTTTCAGCAAGACTTTGGAAGAACATTTAATACATATTCGTAGTATCCTTGAAAGGCTAAGGGAAGAGAAACTGTTAATTAATCTGAAGAAGTGTATCTTTGCAAAAAGGTGGTTTGTTTATTTGGGGTTTGTTATATCACCCGAAGGTCTCAAAATGGATCCAAAGAAGGTAAAAGCCATCTTGGAATGGCCTACTCCAAGGTTTGCTATATAGGTAAGATCATTTCATGGTCTAGTTAGTTTTTATAGGAAGTTTATTAAGAATTTCAGTGGCATATGTACACCCCTAACTGATACAATAAGAGGGGACAGAAAAGAGTTCAAATGGACTGTAGCAGCTGCAAGTAGTTTTGAATTACTGAAGAAGAAGGTGACAAAATAGCCTATGTTGGCACTTCCAGATTTTAGAAAAGTGTTCCAGGTGGATTGTGATGCTAGTGCCAGCACTATTGGGGCTGTATTAAGCCAAGAAGGTAAGCCTATTGCATATTTTAATGAAAAATTGAATGATGCAAAGAAGAAGTATTATGTTTATGATCAAGAGTTCTATGCAATATTTTAGGCCTTAAAGAAATGGAGGCATTATTTATTTCCAAAGGAATTTGTTTTGTATACTGATCATGAGGCATTATAGTACCTAAATAGCCAAGGTAAATTGAATCAAAGGCATATGAAGTGGGTAGAATTCTTGCAGAGTTATACATTTGTGTTGAAGCATAGAAGTGGAAAATCTAATAGGGTTGCAGATGCACTAAGTAGGAGACAGTTGTTGCTTACAATAATGCAGGTTGAAGTAGTTGGGTTTGATGAACTCAAGAATTTGTACCCCGAGGATCCTAATTTCACTGAAGCATAGAAAGCTTGTAAAGAACTTGTTGTTGTAGATAGAACCAAGTGGTTAGACTATTTGATTCAAAATGGCATGTTGTTCAAGGGTAGTCAATTATGCATTCCAAGGAGTTCCGTGAGGGAAAATCTGATTAAGGAGAAACACAGTGCAGGGATGGTAGGACATTTTGGTCGAGATAAGACCATTGCCATTCTTAGAGAACATTATTTTTGGCCTCAAATTTCATAGAATGTGAAGAAGTTTGTACAGAGTTGCCAGGTTTGTCAAGTTGCCAAGGGGTTTAGTCACAATACTGGCCTATATCAGCCATTGCCTATTCCATCAAGGCCATGGGAGGACATAAGTATGGATTTTGTTCTTGGATTGCCAAGGACACAAAGGGGTAATGACTCAATATTCATGGTGGTTGATAGGTTCTCCAAAATGGCACATTTCATTCCATGCCACAGAACTCATGATGCTGTCCATATTGCAAACTTGTTTTTCAAAGAGGTGGTAAGACTACATGGTCATACAAGGAGTATAGTTTCTGATAGAGATACTAAATTTGTGGGGTATTTCTGGAGGACATTGTGGAAGAAGTTGAGAATAGACCTAAAATTCAGTTCCATGCATCACCCGCAGACTGATGGCCAAACAGAAGTGGTAAATAGAAGTTTGGGGAATTTGCTGAGATGTTTAGTTGGGGATAAGCCCAAGGGATGGGATTTGATTCTACCACAAGCAGAGTTTGCTTACAATAACTCTATAAATAGGAGTACTAGAAAATCACCATTCCAAATTGTATATGGGAATAACCCAATGACTACACCAAAATTGAGGAAGATAGAACAAGGGGAGAGGACAAGTGCTGAAGTTGAGGAATTTGTTGAACATATCAAGCGTCTAAATGAGGAGGTTCAAGCACACATTGCCAAGATGAATCAAGAGTATAAAGCTAGGGCTGATCAAAGCAGAAGACATAAGGAATTCCAAGTAGGATATCTAGTCATGGTGCACTTACGAAAAGAAAGATTTCCAGCCGATACTTACAACAAGCTAAAAATGAAAAAATTTGGCCCCTGCAAAATTTTGAAGAAACATGACTCAGGAAATGCATATGAAGTGGAGCTGCCAGATGGTATTCACATTTCTCCCATTTTCAAAATTGCAGATTTAACAGAGTATCATGATGATGGTGCAGATGAGGAGCTGGTGTTAGAGCCATGTCCAATTCCTACTTCTAAGAAGGAGGAGATTGAAGACATTCTAGATCATTGTGTGGGTAGGAGTACCAGAAATAGGCAGTATGAAGAGTATTTGGTCAAATGGAAAGGACAACCGATTGAGGACTTAACTTGGATTTCAGCAGCTGAGTTTTCCCATTTGGGATTTCCTATACCATTCATAAAGTGACAGGGTCACTTTTCAATCTACCCTAGGTGTCTGATGCAGGAGCATCCAAAGGTATAAGGGCAATCCTGTGTCACCCAAAAAAATATACTTAGACTTAGTTTCTATTTCATGTGTTTTCATTTTTGGATACCCATTTGGGTCAAATAAAGGTTCCAACTCTCACAGTTCCACTATCAGTGTTCATGTAAATCCTTAAAAAATAGGAGTACATAATTGAGCCATCATTTTAGTGAACTACTAGGTGTAAATTGGCTAGATGAATTTAATTGTAATTTAGAGCATTCCAAAAAAAGAATCAGGTCAAAAAGCCTCACGGTTTGAGAGTTATTGCAATTTTTTGGGTTGTGGGGACCTCTTAAGAATGCTTCAAAGTCAAGTTAGGGGCATTAAATGACCTCAAAAAGGGCCAAAAAAAGGGGATGAGTGAAGCTGGTCCATAGGGCTATAGAGCGCTTTGAGAGCTTTTCCAAAATGTAAATGATTCACCAATCGGAGCTACGGTTCAAAAGTTATGCCTCCCGAAAGTTCAATTATCATTTCTAGATTCTTCTAGATTTGCGTCAACTTCTAACGCAGCTTTTAGAACCTTCTATTTAGTCGGCGGATGCCTACTAGCACTTTCTATAATGTACTCCTAGCCCTTAACCCTCCGAGGTCTATTTGAGGAGATTTCTGGCATTGTAAAAAGCAGTTCGGAGTGGAGTTTGAGAGGAGGTACTGAAAGGAGAAATTATCTCCACATTTATGCTATTGTAAGCCCTTAGGGCATGTTTTAAAGTTTATTTTCTCTATACTGAATGTACTAGCTTATTGTTTAGTTAATACAATTTCCCTTTTCTGTTGTGTCCATGCTGTTGTTGGGTTGTGTCCCCATCAAGTGGTATCAGAGCTAGTTTTCCTGAGTGTGTAGACAGAGCGCCGATTGTGAGGCAGTTTGCACCAGGACTGTGTGGTTGTGGGTTTGAGTTAAGAAGATGGCTCCATGAAGAGAGCGTGGCAGAAGGGAAAGAGCTATTAATCCTGAGGAGGTTAGAGCCCTCCAAAGGTAGGTACACACATTGCAGGAGGAGCTCCGTAGAGGAGCAACTGTGGCCGCAAGTGATGAAAGTAAAGATGACAACGAAAAAGATGAAATTGGACTAGAAGGCGAATTTGACAGGGAAGTTCTAAATCATGCAGAGGAAAGGCTTTTTAGGGCCATTACTAAGTTTGGGAAAAGACCTACAATTGAAGTGGGTGTATTTTTAGGAAATCTGAAACCAGATGAGTTGATCGATTGGATCAATGAACTGGAAGAATACTTTGAGTATGAGGATATTAGGGACCCAGATAGGGTTAAGTTTGCAAAGGCCAAACTGAAAGGCCATGCCAAAATCTAGTGGCAAGAGGTTCAATTGGAAAGAAATAGAAAAGGAAAGGAGAAGATCACAAGATGGGATCACATGGTGGACAAATTGAAGAAGCAGTTCATTCCTGTGGACTACGAGCTTGATTTGTTTAAGAAGATGCATGGGTTAAAGCAAGCAAGAAGATTAGTCCAAGAATATATAGAGAAATTTTACTGACTCTTGATTAGAGTGGGGCATGCAGAACCAAATAAGGAGAAGGTTGCTCGTTATATCAGTGGGTTGCGACCTAGCATCCAAGAGGAATTAAGTCTGGTAAGAATGACCAGCATTGAAGAGGCATACCAGTTTGCCCTACGAGTTGAAGAGAAGCTGAATAAAAGGTTTGAAAGAAGACAAAGAGGGCATAGTCAAGGAGGAAGGGGAAGTGGTAGATCATATGGAGGCCGCAATGAAACTCAAAAGAAAAATGAAGATGTGGGTACTAGCAGGAACCAGAGGAATGAGGGTTTCAATCGTTCCCATGATCAAGACTTTGGAAATTAAAGAGGAAGAGGTAGAGGATGTGGACAAGGAAGAGGAGGCTTCTATGGTACCTATTTCCATTGCAATGAAGAAGGTCATCGTGCCTTTGAATGCCCTCAACAACAAGGAAGGACAGATAGCAGAGTTGAGGGCCAAGCTAGGGTTGCTCATGTGGATGAGGATGCACAATCATCACATTCAGAAGATGCAAAAAGAGGAGAGACCTTGGTAAATTAAAGAGTCCTACTAAGTGGTGAGATTGAACCAGGAAAATGGAGGAGTTTATTCCATACCAGATGCAAGTGTGAGGATAAATGTTGTGACATGATCATTGATGGTGGTAGCACTGATAACTTGGTATCAGAAGAGATGGTCTCTAAGTTGAAGCTCAAGAGGGAGAAACATCCCCATCCCTATTAGTTTTCTTGGGTAAAAGATGATCATAAGGTCCTGGTAAGTGAACAATGTTTAGTGAAATTCAAAATTGGGAGTTACCATGATGAAGTTCTTTGTGATGTTATTTTGATGGATGTTTGCCATCTATTGTTGGGTAGAACATTGTTATTTCGATGGATGTTTGCCATATATTTTAATGAAAAATTGAATGATGCAAAGAAGAAGTATTATGTTTATGATCAAGATTTCTATGCAATAGTTCAAGCCTCAAAGAAATGGAGGCATTATTTATTGCCAAAGGAATTTGTTTTGTATACTGATCATGAGGCATTACAGTACCTAAATAGCCAAGGTAAATTGAATCAGAGGCATATGAAGTGGGTAGAATTCTTGCAGATTTATACATTTGTGTTGAAGCATAGAAGTGGAAAATCTAACAGGTTTGTAGATGCAGTAAGTAGGAGATAGTTGTTGCTTACAATAATGTAGGTTGAAGTAGTTGGGTTTGATGAACTCAAGAATTTGTACCCCAAGGATCCTGATTTCGCTGAAGCATGGAAAGCTTGTAAAGAACCTGTTGTTGTAGATAGAACCAAGTGGTTAGACTATTTGATTTAGGATGGCATGTTGTTCAAGGGTAGTCAATTGTGCATTCCAAGGAGTTCCATGAGGGAAAATCTGATTAAGGAGAAACACAGTGGAGGGATGGCAGGACATTTTGGTCGAGATAAGACCATTGCCATTCTTAGAGAACATTATTTTTGGCCTCAAATTTCATAGGATGTGAAGAAGTTTGTACAGAGTTGCTAGGTTTGTCAAGTTGCCAAGGGGTTTAGTCACAATACTAGCCTATATCAGCCATTGCCTATTCCATCGAGGCCATGGGAGGACATAAGTATGGATTTTGTTCTTGGATTTCCAAGGACACAAAGAGGTAATGACTCAATATTCGTGGTGGTTGATAGGTTCTCCAAAATGGCACATTTCATTCCATGCCACAGAACTCATGATGTTGTCCATATTGCAGACTTGTTTTTCAAAGAGGTGGTAAGACTACATGGTCTTCCAAGGAGTATAGTTTCTGACAGAGATACTAAATTTGTGGGGTATTTCTGGAAGACATTGTGGAAGAAGTTGAGAACAGACCTAAAATTCAGTTCCACGCATCACCCACAGACTAACGGCCAAACAGAAGTGGTAAATAGAAGTCTGGGGAATTTTCTAAGATGTTTAGTTGGGGATAAGCCCAAGGGATGGGATTTGATTCTACCACAAGTAGAGTTTTCTTACAATAACTCTATAAATAGGAGTACTAGAAAATCACCATTCCAAATTGTATATGGGAATAGCCCAAGGACTGCACAAAAATTGAGCAAGATAGAACAAGGGGAGAGGACAAGTGTTGAAGCTGAGGAATTTTTTGAACATATCAAGCGTTTACATGAGGAGGTTCAAGCACACATTACCAACATGAATCAAGAGTATAAAGCTAGGGCTGATCAAAGGAGAAGACATAAGGAATTCCAAGTAGGAGATCTAGTCATGGTGCACTTATGAAAAGAAAGATTTCCAGCCGGTACTTACAACAAGCTAAAAATGAAGAAATTTGGCCCCTACAAAATTTTGAAAAAACATAACTCAGGAAATGCATATGAAGTGGAGCTACTAGATGGTATTCACATTTCTTCCATTTTCAACATTGCATATTGAACAGAGTATCAAGATGATGGTGCAGATGAGGAGCTGGTGTTAAAGCCATTTCCAATTCCTACTTCTAAGAAGGAGGAGATTGAAGACATTCTAGATCATCATGTGGGTAGGAGTACCAGAAACAAGAAGTATGAAGAGTATTTGGTCAAATGGAAAGGATGACCGATCGAGGACTCAACTTGGATTTCAGCAGCTAAGGTTTCCCATTTGGGATGTCCTCTACCATTCATAAAGTGACAGGGTCACTTTTCAATCTACCCTGGGTGTCTGATGTAGGAGCATCCAGAGGTATAAGGGCAATCCTATGTCACCCAAAAAAATATACTTAGACTTAGTTTCTGTTTCATGTGTTTTCATTTTTGGATACCCATTTGGGTCAAATAAAGGTTCCAACTCTCACTCGGTGTTCATGTAAATCCTGAAAAAATAGGAGTATGTAATTGAGCCATTATTTTGGTGAACTAGGAGGTGTAAATTGGCTAGATGAATGTAATTGTAATTTAGAGCATTCTAGAATAAGAATCAGGTCAAAAGGCCCCACAGTTTGAGAGTTATTACAATTTTTTGGGTTGTGGAGACCTCCTAAGAATGCTTCAAAGTCAAGTTATGGGCATTAAATGACCTCAAAGAGGGCCAAAAAAATGGGGACAAGCAAAGCTGGTCCATAGGGCTATAGAACACTTTGAGAGATTTTCAAAAATCTAAACGGTTCGTCAATTGGAGCTATGGTTCAAAAGTTATGCTTCCCAGAAGTTCGATTACCATTTTTGGATTCTTCTAGATTTGCATCGACTTCTAATACAGCTTTTGGAACCTTCTATTTGGTCAGTGAATGCCTACTAGCTCTTTCTAGAATGTACTCCTAGTCCTTAACCCTCTGGGGTCTATTTGAGGAGATTTCTAGCATTGTAAAAGGCAGTTCGGAGTGGAGTTTGAGAGGAGGTACTGAAAGGAAAAATTATCTCCACATTTATGCTATTGTAAGCCCTTAGGGCATGTTTTGAAGTTTATTTTCTCTGTACTAAATGTACTAGCTTATTTTTTAGTTAATACAATTTCCATTTTCTGTTGTGTCCATTCTGTTCTTGGGTTGTGTCCCCATCATCTTCTAAAGCCTCCAAACATTTCCAACACCTAGAAATGGGATGTCCATCCTTTCTACAAAACTTATAGGTCTTAGTTGATTTCTTCTTAGTCCTGGAGGTAGACTTAGTAAACTTTGAAGCAGATTTACCCTTGGAAGGGGTAGCTAGAGGTTTGGCATCAATTTTTGGTGCATCTTTCTTTAGTTTGGCTTTCTATTTTGGTTTCCCCAAAGAAGTCTAACCAACCAATGCTTGGTTGGAAGAGTTAGAGGCATCCACCTATTGGATCTTAGCCTGTTCTCGTGTCAACTGATCACAAAATGTTTCAAAAGAAGGCATCTAATGTCTATTACCCAAGGCATCCATAGTGGAGTAGAAAGTGGAAGAAAATATTTGATACTGTCCTCGCAACTTTGATCAGTTTTGTTTTTACCACATCCCTACAAGATTGTACGCAAATAATTGAACTTCATCAAGAAGTCTTCAATAGTAGGAAAGGTGGTTGGTGTCAAAGAAGTCAACTCTAAATCAAGCTAAAGTGCCCAAAACTCATTCACTATGCCAAACAATGTGTGGAATTTGGTCCAAATAGCTAGTGGAGTGGTCAAACCATCCAAGTGAAATAGTAGACTATTTGAGATGTTCAATGCAATCAGTCCCATGGCTTCATCCATTTTATTTCTATGCTGAAGAACCTCAAAAGGGCACTGCAGATCAGGTTGGTTCACATCTAGATAGGACCATAACCCTCTTGACATGAGAAGCCTAGTCATTTGTGTCTTCTAGGCATGATAGTTGTGCGGCGTGAGCTGAATCATAGAAGGATCTGACATTGAGAGAAAGAAGAAGACAAAAGTAGAAGGGTTTGATTCTAAAGCAAATTATAGAATATAAAATTCTCTCCCCCACAATGAATAAATATATCCCCCAAAACCAAAGCAACAACTATGGAAAAACACAAAAATTGAGAAAACAACCTAGAATTTGAATGTAGAGAAGAGGAAAACAAAAGCCTCTACTTCAATGCAAAATTTGGAAGCTCAAACAAACTCAAAATCAAACAAAACTAGCACCATTGTCTCCATATCTAAGTTAGCTTTCTTGCACTTCTTTTAGATCCCAAAAATATGTCTGTATGCTCAAGTTATGACCAAAAAATTGGTTGTTGCTCCAAAAGGCACACTTGCTGGAAAATTACAAACACAGGCTTAAATTTGACACCCGTATGGTTGTCATAGGCCGTCACCAGAAAAAAACTTTGACCATCAAAAAGATGACATTAGAAACTATAAAATGGCATCATCTATCAGAATGGTGATGTTAGTAGGGAATTGGCTAGGATGACGTTAGCCGCATGGAAAGTGACGTCAAATAACAAAAAAGTGATGTCACGCCTATATGATGGTCAAAAAGCTAACATCAAAGTGTCAAGAAGTGATGTAGGCACACGAGAGTGGTGATAGAGTTTAAACTATTCGCGACAATGGCACTCGAGAGGAGAACCCAGCGACACTATTGTCTTGAGCTGGGCGGAGGTGGCACCTAGGCGATAGCTAGTGGCGGTGGGGCGTTGGTCGCGCTATGGGTGCTGCACCAGCTGTGGCTGAGTGCAAGCCAGGCATCGGTGGTACTCTGGTGGCTACGAGGTGGTGTTAGGGTGGCCCGTGGGTGGAGCACCCAAAAATACATTTTTTTATTTTTTATTTTTATTTTTTTCTCAAAAAATGTGTCCATACAACCTCCCGAGGGGCTAAAAAATTTTCAAGATGCCCGGAGGCTAAAAAAAACAAGTTTTTGATGTATTTTGACTACAAACGGCCTTCTAGATCCAATGGCGGCATCTTTTTGGGCCCAAAGTGCCTCAAAATTTTTCCCTTCACCCTTTTGAAGAAAAGAAACTTTGAAAAAGTTGGGGTTTCTATCTCTAAATCATGGCTTCAAGAATCTTCAGACAAGGAAGTAGTAGGTCTGGTCTGATACCATGTAGAAGTTGAGAAAACCAACTTCATAGATCCTCAAGTAAACCTACATGAAAATATCTTGCAATGAAGAGAAACAAGGAAATGAAAAAAGCAACTAGGTTTGCACAATATAATTAATATAAAATATTAACTATATGCACCTAAGAGAGCTAAAGCAACTAGAGTAATAAAAACTTACTCTAACAAATAGCTCTAGAAAAAATATCCTTGGGAGTTTGGATGCTATGCTTATAAAAATGTAGAGGACTCACCCCTAGAATCTTTGCAAGATGAAACCTTTGTAGATAGAAAAGAGGAGACCACCAAATATTCTATTGGCTCATTGAGATCCCATCACGAAATCCATCCCCAACCTAATGGAGTCATAGTTTGATAGCCTCCTAGGCTTGCCAAATACTTTTGGCAACAAAAGTGCCCTAGATATGAATAGGCTTGCTCATAACTAGAAATTATTGAAAATAAATTCCCTTTTGATCCAATGTATGAATGGGAAAACCAAAAGAGATAAAATGTTAAGGAAGAATTGTCTAGGCTTTGTTGCTAGAAAGAGCATGAATCACTCTTTTGACAAACAAATCCAAACCTTGTTTCTAGGTAGATAAGAGGATGAGGCCTCTAGAATCCTTAGTTAAATATTAGAAATCCCATGTCACTCTATGAAACCCATGTTTTTCACCAAAGGTCTAGAGAAACTCTCTAAGAAGATTCTCAACCTTCAGGTAGGAGGCTTTGGAAGGAGCCTAGTAGGGAGAATAAAAATGAGTAGCAGAAAGAACTTTATAATAGATTTGGAACTTACCAGCATGTGAAAGTGGCTTGGTAATATAGTACTCAAGTTTCTTCTCTGTTTGAGAAAGCATGACAGTCCAAAGATCCATATGTGAAATTTCTCTTTACTTATTTTATATGATATTTCCTGCCTCTAATCAAATTTTCAAAATCAAACAACCAATATCACAAAGATCCACCAAATTTCTCAATAAATCCCAAATCGGGTATGCCAGAAATAGTGCCAAAAGCTTCACAGCTTCACCTATTATTAATAAATCTGAAAGTGGAAATTTTTATAGAAATTTGAGCAGCATAACAGCCTATAAAATGAAATTTTCATATCTGTATAACATTCACACAATAGCTCCCAAACGGAGGACAAAAACAATGCTCATCGGGCTCCCGAAAATAGCACAAAATAGCTCGGAATCACCACAAAAACTTAATAATCTATCACATAAGTATAATCATATCCAAATACATATTTTCAGCTCTATTTTAACATTTAAAAGTCTTATATACAGCAGCAACCAAAACTGATATGAAATACTCAACTCGAAACACCAAACTCTTACAAAATATACACCCGAAAACCCACAAATCTGCACTATTCAGCACAAAGGAAAACTCTGCATGAGAATGCACATGGAATGGCTTCAAAATCTTATCCTTAGCCTTCCTAGAAACCTGAAAACTCCCATTCTTGGGTCTCCCTAGAAACCTACAAACTCCCGTTCTCCAAACTGACAATTACAGCTCGGCCAAACTCCAAAATCACCACTGCCATAGTTAGAAACCCATGAGACACAAACTCTTAGAACATCAAAACCCAAGTAAAGTGGACAAATCAAACTACCAACATAGTAAATACCATCAATGCATCCCACTGGCCTATATGAAATGTACAATCCAACTCTGCAACAATGGTGAACGCTCTTGAATGAAACTATACCAAGTATGGAGAATCCACACACCACAACAACCCTTGCAGTCAACACAACTCTGCAAATCACTGGCCACTATCTCATAACCATAACTCCCATGCACTGCTAATGGTGAAAAGACATTACAAGATAAAGAGTAAGAAATGGAACCCAAACCAAATTTGCCATGAACAAGTGATATAGCCCATTGTGACTGACTACCAGCTAAGTTAGGAGATGTCATAGCCAAAGGAGTAGAATTATTAACAACAGCTGTTGAAGCATCACTCCCAAACTCCTACTCTAAGTCATGTATTATCAAGTTGTCAACTACAGAACCTATCACCTTGTCATGCCCATCACAAATCGCATCCCGAGGCATCAAACTGTCCCATAACTGATGACAAGCACTAGGAACCAAAGTACATCTGAGATGGTCATCAAAGGTAAATTGATGAGCGTACCTCATAGTGTAATGTCGATAAAATGCACCAATCTCAGTCAGTGGCTCAGACTGTAATCTAGATGAAACTAACTGCAATTGATCATTAACCATGTTGGAACTGACTACTACCTCTGAAGATATCACCAAGGGAGTAGTATTACTAGCAGGAACCATGCCAACTGTCGGCTCACCAACATCACGCATGGTCTTTGATACATCATTTCTAGTCTGCGTGCCATTAGTACTAGAGGTCACCACCATGTCAAGCATACCACAACAATCTATTGCAGCACCCAACTCAACTGAACCTGACTCTAGTGGGGACAAACCCGATATGCCAATGTTAGTATCAAGGATGGATGCATCCCCATCTCCATTGTCTTTGACAATCTCAACCATGGACATCCTCGAATCATCAGACACCATAGCTTGTGACTGTATAGAATCTAGTAAAGACTGTAGTTGCTCTAACTCCATGGTCACCTTAGCCAAATGAAACTATGACTCCTTGAAAGCCAACTGTGTACTCTCAAGAATCTCATAAGTCACCTCAAGCTACTCAGTAAGCTCACTCACCTCATCTTCCTTGGCCAACAATGCATCATATGTTGTACTGCCCCACTCCATAAGATAATCTCTATCGGCTACCAACTGCATATAATCCTGTCTCAGAATCTGGATAACCTCCCATAAAGAGTGGAACTCTATCAAGTTAAGATAACTGCCTCCCTGCTCATCACTAGTAGGAGAAACCCATCCATAAACTGCTAACAACTGACGAGCAGCATCAAAATGCTAGTAAGCAATAGCAATGTCTTGCTCACTAACTCTCAACTGATTAGACACATGATGGCACTGGCTTGACTGTCTCCTACAAACCTCCTCTGATGCACTGTCTAAAGGAGTATCCTTAAAGTTACTAGTCTCTAGAGTATTACCATCCATATCCTATGAATCAACTCTAAAGCTCATATTAACAAACAGAGTATCAAAAATTGTAGCACTATTGTCCAACTCCTTTGTACCCAAGTAAACTAACTCTTCAAAACTACCCACTGCATCCTCCTAGATGTCATCAATGCCAATATGATCCTAGGACTCATCTATACACACTGCCAAATATGAAAGATCATCAACACATTCCAGCAAGTATGGTCGACTGGATATATGAACAAAGCCCAACACCGATGTATAAAAACTAATACCAACATTGGACAAGCTACTAGCACAAGAAAAGAAAACACCATGCAATTTTCTAATCAAATCCATGATAGCACCCAAACAAACACTGCTACCAAAAAGTGTTAAAGATCTCTAGTCAACTGAATCCCAAATTCCAATATAACAATCTCGAGTCCATATCTGTAAACTAGAATCAGCTGGTAACTCAAGCAAAATCCTCACTTGAGTAATATGACCAATACCAACTAACTCCACATACCTGTCATGATGAGATAATGAAGTCACAATACTATCTTCACTCACCTTCAGCTGGTAGGATAAATCATGTGAAGTACTATTAGCCTCAACCTCATGTGACGAAGCATCTAACTATGCCTGGTACTTTCTCTCAAAAAATTCATGAATGCTCACTGCTCATCTCTACCAGGTATCTCACCATCATGCACAACAACATCCTCATAATCATCATCCTTGAGGTCAAATCTATCTATCACTCTTTGACTAAAATCATCAAATGTAGTTACCTAATCATGACTATGAGTAATCATTCCATGATACCACCAATCATAGGCTACATCTTCCAAGTGTAGAATTGCAATTTGAACAACATCACTCTCCTTCATGGGGTTAAGTGTGAAGAAGGTCTGTAATTTTTGTAGCCATGCTCTAGCTAAAATTTTATTTGTTCCATCAAAAGTAGGTGCTATAAACTTGCTTATTTTATTTTTGAGCTCTCTTCCACTTATGTCATTCTCCCTTCTGTACTCTTTCTTGGGCATCCAAGTGTTCATCATATCCACGTATTCTCTAAAAGGAACTAAACTGCGAAAGTCATCATCTAAACCATTGTAAGTAGCTCTTAATGCAATCAAGTTACCTGTAACCTCTTCCATGGGATTAAGGGATGGATTTGGCATTGGTGGCTCATCTGCATGCAGAAAAATAGTTTTTGTTGACTGAGAGGGTGTGAGTTTTAGATTTCTTGACTCCTCTGAAGTGCTCCCTTTCTCATTAATAGATGCAACTCCTTGCAATTTTTCTGTCAATATTTGCAAAGCCTCTCTAGTTTCTGCTTAACTATCCACTGTTTGCTTCTGAGTATTTTGGATGTCTTGGAAGAATTTCTTTGCCATCTCATCTAGATTAGCCATACTTTTTCCTTCCTTGGATTTTATACTTTTACTTTCAACTGGAGGTTTGATCAAAATTTCTTTATTCTTTTCTCACTGTAAATATCTCTTTTCTCTTTCACTTAGTTGCATGCAACCATAAATTTTGACATGCAGCTGATTAGAAGCAACATGCAACCACCAAATTCACCAAGAACTAACATGAAAATGATTAGAATTAGAATGCAACCATAAATTTTGACATCTAGCTGATTGGAAGCAACATACAACCATAAATTATGACATGCAAGATTTGGGTAGTTATCAAAACTGACATGCAAGATCTGGGTAGTTGTCAAAACTGACATGCAAGATCTGGATAGTTGTCAAAACTGACATGCAAGATCTGGGTAGTTGTCAAAACTAACATGTAAGATCTAGGTAGTGTCAAAACTAACATGCAAGATCTAGGTAGTTTTCAAAACTGACATGCAAGATCTGGGTAGTTGTCAAAACTGACATGCAACATCTGGGTAGTTGTCAAAACTGACATGCAAACTTCTACAAACCCTCAAGCTGGCAAGATCATGGCTCTGATACCACTGAAATGTCCCTTTACTGATTTTATATGATATTTCATGCCTCTAATCAGATTTTCAAAATTAAACAACCAATATTACAAAGATCCACCAAATTTCTCAATAAACCCCAAGTCGGGTATGCCAGAAATAGTGCCAAAAGCTTCACAGCATCACCTATTATTAATAAATCTGAAAGTGGAAATTTTTACAAAAATTTGAGCAGTATAAAAGCCTATAAAATTACATTTCCATATCTTTATAACATGCACACAATAGATCCCAAACGAAGGACAAAAACAATGCTCATCGGGCTCCCAAAAATAGCACAAAATAGCTCGAAATCACCACAAAAACTTAATAATCTATCACATAAGTATAATCATATCCAAATACATATTTTCAGCTCTATTTTAACATTTAAAAGTCTGATATACAGCAGAAACCCAAACTGATATGAAATACTCAACTGGAAACACCAAACTCACAAAATATACACTCGAAAACCCACAAATCTGCACTGTTCAGCACAAAGGCAAACTCTGCATGAGCATGCACATGGAATGGCTTCAAACTCCCATCCTTAGCCTTCCTAGAAACCTTCAAAATCCCTTTCTTGGGTCTGTCTGGAAACCTATAAACTCCCATTCTTGGGTCTCCTTCTCCACAGGTTTGGCAGCCTTTGAAGAATAACAAAGAAATGAGCAAAAATCAAGTTTTGGAATGAGCCCAAAATGCCTCCAAACCCCTTAAAAGAGGGCATGACCCTAACTCACGTCCAAGAGGGGTTAATAAAACATATTTTAATAATAATTTTCATTTACTAGTCCATTCGCTTCCAAAGATTATCCCCTTTTGCTGAAACTTCACCTTTTTGGGCCTGCCTGCCTTAGCAAAGATTATTATTTTTAATTATTTGAAAAGGGGACATGACAATATGACTCACTTAAAATGCTAAGGGAATGCTAGAAAATTAAAATATTTTTCCATGATGAATTTTTTCTCATCTAAACTAGGAAAGCTAGGGAGGCTTTGGAAGAACAAATTGATGATAAAAAGGGATCTTATGCCACTGAATGGAAGATCCAAAAGAAAAATAAAAAGTATCAAGATATAGGATGAAAACTTTCACATTCTCCTCATCTTCTACAAGATTAAGGAAGGAATCATTCACAACGTTCCCATTCACAAGGTAAGTAGGTGACTCAGGCAAGGAAATACCTCTGACATAACCAAGCGAGATGGCATTAGCAAGTAAGTACCCAAACCCTTCAAAAATAATGACATAGATCGCAAGAGCCATGTGACAACCCTATGAAATAGACCTGAATACCCCAAAATCTTGAGGTTTTCTACCACAAATGGATATACAAGCAAAGGAATCACCAAAAAACATCTCAATAGATTGAATGAAAGTAGGGCCAAAGCTAAGATCTTTCAACATAGCAATAATGAAAAGTCATCCAATGTGGTCATATGCTTGACCAAAGTTAATCTTAACAAAAGATTTTGTTTCTTAGATTTACTATCCCATTCCATACCCTCCTAGATAGAAATAATGTTGTGAAGGATATAACGAGACTTGATAAAACTAGTATGTTTAGGGTAGATCAAAGAAGGTAGGATACAGAAAATATTGAAGGCTAAGGCCTTAACAATGATCTTGTAAGAAACATTGAGAAAGGTAATAGGTCTCCAATTATAGATATATTTAGGGTCTCCTTCCTTCAGGATGAATTTGATATTCCTTTTGTTGATAAGAGCTCCCAGGGGCTGGGCCTGATAATCCCCCAAGTAGACTTTGTGTAGGTAAGGACCAACAAGATCCCACAAAGCCTTTTAGAAGTCATAAGGAAAGCCATCACCACCCAGGGCTTTGTCATCGGCCATAGAGAAGACAACCTCCTTAAGATCTTGGAAAGTGAGCTTTTGGTCACAAAATTCTCTATGCTTAGGTGCAAGATGGGAAGGAACAATAGCTAAGAAATCTTGTAAAGATTGGTCTCTAACTAGTGAATCTCCCTGCATAGTGAACACATGCTCATAATGATAGATGAAGGCTTGAAGGATATTTAGAAGCTTGGTAAGGACAATCTGACATTTATTGATTCTCTAAATCCTTGCAAAAGTGTGATGACCTTAAAGAGCTTGGAAGAACTCCTTAGAGGCTTGGTCACCAACCTTAGCCAGTGCAAGCAAGCTCTAGTTTGGCCTTCTTGACTATGTAATTATTAACAATATTCTTTTGATGATAGGCTTGAGAAAGCCATAGTTGGAGATTAGTGTCAAAAGGATTCACACCCAAGTCCTCAATAGCAATAGTAAGATCCTTGACAAAAGTTTCATAGGGTCATTATTGGTAAATAATAGTTGTCAATCATTAATGCACAAGAACCTTGCAGTATGAGAAATTTCATCATTCCACTATTAAATCCATCCAAAATGGGAGTGGCGTCTAGACTCAAGGTTCTAGACACATGCAATACGATTTAATGTGGAGGGATGATGCAAAAATGATGTCTTGAGGTAGAATTGAGTCTTGGAAGGACATGGCTAAATTTCTTTCCATAGAATAGAAAAAGTGATGAGATAGTGGTTTGACAATGTCACATCAATTAACCAAGTGACAAGTAAGTCCTTTTCTAAAGAAAAGGAGAAAAATGATTGAGCTAAGATCATGGTGTGATCAAACCTCTTAAAGACTCTGTCAAACCCAGCTCAAAAATTACACCATGTATTCCACACCATATTTGAACAACAGGGATTTATATTGGGATTGAAGAAACCCAATTTTGTGTGCATAGAGAACTAAGCTTCTTTCTCACCAATTTTCCATCAAAAAGGAAGAAACCCATCTTTATCAGAAGCCACCTCCACCACATTGAAGTCCCTACAAATGACGCAAGTGGCTAGTGGCAAGTTATCAGCAAGCCAACGCCAAAGATGTGACCAATCAATAGCATCATTAGGGGCATAAACATTAACAATCCCAAAGGAATAATTTTTAATAGACAAGAAAATCTAAACCACTCTTTGCATGGGGTCAAAACCATGATTAACCACTGTAGCCTATCATCATAGTGAGAGAAGAATAGCCAAACCACCCTGACCAACTTCATGCTGGGAAGAGAAAATAGAACTCGTAGGCTAAACCACATAGAAAGTTGCATTGAGAAGAAAACATGTCATTTTAACTTGCTAGATACAAAAAAAAATCTAAATTACCAAATCTCTCAGAAGTATCACAAACATAATACTTTCTATGGAAGTCAGTAAGACCCTAAAAATTCCATGAGAGGAAGTTCATCATGAAAGTTCTTGCATGTCATCCGCTTCCCCCAAGGAGGAGAAATTATTATGAAAAAAAGGAACCATTGGGGTAAAGTTGATGGAAACATCTATAACCTCAATGAGTCTATGCTTATTAGAGGCATTATTAGAAGCCTTTATACAACCAGAAGGGCTATGAGAATGGCTTAGAGAAGTGGATAAGCTAATGGTAGAATTTGTGTGAGGTGTACATACCCAAGGTGGTCTTGAATCTGTTTGTGATGTTTCATTCCATGCAACAGAGGTCACACCAAGAGGCACATTCCCCTATTTGATGAGGTTTGAAATGGTCATCGGCTAAAAAGCAACAAGTTTCTTAGGAGTCGCAGTGGTGGTCTACACTAGAATCATGTTCAACTTAGAAGTTGAGGGTTATTTTCCTTTGCGGATGAAAACCATCCATTCTTCCCTCTTGGCCACCTTTTTAGGCTAAGGATCTTCACATCCTTTGGAAGGGGTTTCATCCAAGGGATAACCAATAGACAATCCTTAATCTTGTGGTCAGCTGATTGACAACAATAGAAAGTGTTGGGAAGATTAAAGTATAATACTTTCTAGATGAAAGTATTGCCACCAACTTGAATCTCAACAATCTCTTTGAGGTCATGGGAAAGGTTGACCTTAATACAAACCCTTTGTTGGGGATGAGTGTTAAAAAAACAATCTAATTCAATACAAACCTCCTTACACATAGAATGAGAAATATTCTACATGAATGTCGAGCAAGGCAAGGGAAGACCAAGAAACTCTACCCACATAGAAAATTTAGGTTTCTTTTTGTCTGAGATAGTCAATTCTCTATACCAACACTAATAACCCAACAAGGAAGAGAAGACAGACCATCGTCCATTGCTAAGAACAACATCAACATGAGAAGGATTAGAAAAGAAAAAAGAAAAAAACCTTTGGTAAGGTTTTGCATAGTCTCAAGGAAAATTCCATGAGGCAACCAAGTCTTGGAAACCCATTCCCACAACATGCTTTTAGGGGGGATCCTACCCACAAAATACCCTATTAAAGTAAATTTCTCAAGCCAATCATGAGCTTTATCAAAGTCCTATACAAGAAGCATAACATCAAGGGACATAACTTGTGGAAGACCTTTGGGGTAAACTTGTTGGGACACTTGTTCAAATGAGGTTCCATGAGCATTAGAAGTAGCAACTATAGAACTAGTAGCAATAATTGGGCTAAATCTATTTAGAGCCATGATATAAACCTAAAAGCCCCCCAATAAATGTGATATGGCAAGAGATGAATTCAAACAAAAACTTATAGTGCAAGGAAATATGATTGCCAAGATTTCTCTTTGAAACTTCTTCAAACTTCTCTTACATATCTAGAGAAATGAAAAACTATTGAACCACTATTCCACCTCCACAACCTATTCAAGATATTATCAATTCCTTTTTTTCAACGCATGCATATTTCCCATGTTCCACCTCAAATTGATTTTACTCAAGATGTCTTACCTCCTAAAGAAATTCATTAATGTTATGATTATCTTATAGTAGTTATCCTCATCAATGGTAATTTTAGTCATAAGACCTTAATTGATAACAAGTTTGGGCTTAATTTTTGTAGTGTGGTTATGCTCAAAGCAACTAAAGTTAATATTTTACTATTCAACATGATAATTTTCCTATATGTGTCTTTGATAATGTTTCTAATAAAATCTTAGTTAACATCACTTTACCTATTAAATTAGGTTTGGGTATTTTAGATAATACTATTCATGTGATGTATGGATCTCTTGTCATGTCCAATCAAAGAACCTGAAATGACTAGATCTAAAGTTACCAAATTATGTGACTATTTTTTAAAATTAATTTTAAATTTCATTGTTTAATTTTATACTAAGTCCCAGCAAGTTCTCTAATTTTAGTTCGTTCTTTAAAATACCACTTAGTATTATTAATGCACCAATGCACAAAATATTCTATGAATTCAATTATGTTAAACTCTATTAAAATTGTATCTAACCATTTGTCTTTCCTAATTTTGTTCATTATTCATTTCATTGTCCATTTGTCCTATTATAATAGACCAGGGTAAGAAACAATAACTTCATAACTTAGATCTCACATAAAACTTAGTCCTTTACAATTATAATAGTCCATAAACATCTTTATAGGAGTTAGGGTAAGAGACCAGACAACTAGATAATATTCTTTATTTGTTTTGCCTATTAGTTTCAAGAGCTATCATAACTTCATATTATAAGAAAAGAAATTACTCAAGTCTTTACAAAATAGAATCTAAGGCACAAGACTTTGTAAATCAAATGCATTTACTACAATCTTTACTTGTATTGATATATTTTTAACGCCAATATTATGAAGATTAAAGTCTTTAATCTCTCATGTTTACTAACTGTATACCATTATCTAAGTTACTTCTACTGCAACATTCATATTATAACATCTCGTTAAACTTTAAGTACAAGGTTATTCAAATCACAACATATCATTTTTATATTTATTATTATCTCATCATACACATAGGGAAATATGTGTTATAACATCATTATTACATCATTAATCTCTTTGAAACAATACATGTCTTTTATCTTCCCTTTCTTTTCACCTAGAGATGTCTTTCTTCCCTTTACATTTCTTTTAAATTCATGATAAAATTTTATATAATCTCAAGACACCTTTCTAGAGCTCACATTAAAATTACAAAATATTACATATTCTTATTCAAATAGTAATGCAACATTGGGATTTCAATATTCAAGAGATATTCATTAACTACTCAACAAGGATCCAAAATGAACCCTCCATGAACCATGAGAAATAACCCAAAAATATTTTACCACCCAACCACATGGAACCATAAATGCTCCACTTCCTCAAGCTAGGAGATAAGAAAATGATCCACATAGGTTCTAAGGCTAGGGTTCACCCTTTTCCCCAAAATAATCACAACATAAAAGAGGGACCAAACATAAAGGATAACCATATGCAATAATAACATGAGTGAAGGGTTTTAATACTATCTAAGTGAGTGTTATCACATATTCTATAGGATGACTTATAGTTCCAGTACTCTAATGAGAAATGTGCAACCTCGAATATCACTTTATCTTTATTAATGTATTAATGCAAACCCCCATAACCCATTCATTTTATCAATGTTTCTACTTTATTACCAAATCACATGTAGAGTTAGCCTACTCAAGGCCCTAGTCTTTACTACATAGGATCTTCTAATGACCACTTTTGGGTCATAGAACCTATGATGAGCCACTCACCTAGGGAGCCTAACCAACCCTACTCAATATGCAAATAGTATGTATGGTCACACATAGGAGACATCAAAACATCCAACATGAAGGTTTAGGAAGCATTCCTAGGTCTAATACCCCTAGGATACCCCTAAACCCTAACCCCACAATTTAGGGTTCCAACACATTAAAATTTCACAATCACATCATGTATAAATGACATAGGGTAGGTTGGGAATAACTAAGGCCAATAGGCACACTCAGCTACCCAAACCACTATATAAGAGTTAACACAACAAAAGAAAACACACAAAAGAGAACAACACCATAGAGAGAGAGAGAGAGAACCAAATTCTTTATTGATTTATGAAAATATCATCATACATGCCTAGTTGTAAGGCCTCTTGGGTTACGACCATATACAAAATACATTCAAATCCAAGATCTAGCTTCAAGTTCAGATTTCCATCAATTATTTACCCTCAAATTATGATTAAGACTTTACCCAAGACCCCTACTTATACTAATCTAAGCCATAAGTTAGACCAGAATGCTAAAAGCTAAAATTTAATACTTGAAGAGCCACAAGTCATCTTTCATCAGCAATTAAATGTCCATAAATTGATATCTGAGAAAAATCACAATATCTCCTAGCTCCAATTGAATTAGAACTCACTTTTTGAAATGTGGGTAGAAATCTAGGTCCTCTACAACCCCTTAAAGATGAAAAGGTTGATTCACTAAGGATAAGTGTGCATCCATCCTAAAAGTCAAGTACAAAAAATTGTTGCATAGAACTGCCATAAATTGATACTCTAGGAGAATTGCCATATCTCCCAATATATAAGGAATTAGAACTTGTGCCTTTGAAAAAAGGAAGTACTCTAGGCCCTCTTCAATCCCTTTAAAGTTCATCCTCTCATTCTTTGTGAAAAACTAGTTGCATGGTCTGAAAAAGGCACCCAAAAACTAGAAAAACACAATTCCAATAGCAAGGTAAAAAATTGAAAACATGTAGGATAGCAGTGCAACCCAAGATGCTCTTGCATCAATAAATGAAATAACAACACTAATATGAACCAAAATAATATAAATACTTTGGATACTAATAAAAAGTCACAAAATATCTTGAGAAGGGCATGTTGAAGAGACCATTATTGATTGCTAATATCTAAGGCTAAAAACTTCCAAAATCTAAAATCTTTATTTTAACTCCTATAAGGCCGAAACTACTCTCAAACATCCTAAAAGGCATAACATAAAATGTAACTTAAAGTATAATAAAGGTAATGTTATTATTTATATTTTATCCTTACACTAAAATCATAATTAGGACATCAAAATAACCTAATTAACAAATTTCATAATAGTCACATTGTGCATCTATTTTTATACTACACATTTGTATTATTATTACACATAGATACAATATTTGTGTGCATAAATTCAATCTAGTTGTGCATACATACCTTTTCAAGTGCTTTTGTTAATGTTTTCTTGTGCATGTGTATTTTGCACATGTCTTTATTATAGTTGCACATTTGTGCAACTTTGAATTTATTTTTCTAGATTTCACAAGGCTATGCATCCATGCAATTTGGGTGCACATTTGTTCCTAAACACAATTTTATAAGAATGAGCATTTCTGAATTGATTTTTGGCATAAACAATGTATGGTAGAAATTTCATAGGAGGAATTCTTGATATCACTCTCACTCTTCCACTCTGAAAGGTCCCTCAAACCCAACCCATAAAAAAATCAAATCTAGAGGCTCAACACACAAGATACAAAAATACAAACTCAAAAGAAATGGACTAGATGATGGAAAATGTAACAATACAACCCTATACCCAAGTCTAACTAACATATACATTTATTATTAGATTCATCTATTTAATTCAATAAGGTAAACCTATATACTTTTACTCAAGTAACATAAAGAGCCCTTTAACATTTAAATTATTTTTTTTAATATATTGAAATGTATTTCATTCAAAACATAATTTACCAACACTCATTTCCAAACACAAGTACTATAAAAATCAATGTGAAATATATATGTATATATCATATGTATATATGTATATATATATATGTATATATATATATATATATATTTATAAATGTATATATATGTATATATATGCATGTATATGTGTGTGTGTATGTATATATACATATATATACATATATATATTATATATATGTATATATATGCATGTATATATATGTGTGTATATATATATATATACATATATATATACATACACACACACACACACACACACACACACACACACACACACACATATATATATATATGTCAGAATAATTTAGAATAACTGGGGGGGTGAATCAGTTATCCAAGGTCCAAATGTACAAATAAAACTTTTCACAGCTTAGTGAACCCATAAAATATTCAAACCTATGCATGCATCCATAAAATTATGCAATCACTTAAAACTTACAGGTTACTATAAAATCAACTTGTAGAAATGTAAAGCATGAAAAATAACAGATTTATCAACACACTTGACACAATGATTTATGTGGAAACCCAATTTGGGAAAAACCACTAGTAAAATGCTACTCTTTTCACTCTTCTGAAGTGATGCCATGTGAAAGGCCAACCCTATTAAAGGTTACAATACACACTATTAAATGTGACCTGATTAAAAGATTTCAATCACCTTGTTAGAAGTGAGCCTTGTTAGAGGACTTTAGGCGATTCACTTGGAATGCCACCTAGTTAAAAGATTTACAAATGACTATTAGGTCAACCTTAATCCAAAGGATTTACCCTATACCGATACAATTGTTAGAGAGTAAAAGTAGAGCTTTGATTTGATACAACTTACAACTTCTCTTGTATATTATAGATCTTTGTTTAGTACTCCATTCTGCTTGGCCTTCATACTTTGTAGCTCTAATAGCTTGTTCACCCTTCAAGAATTCATCTCCTTAAGCCTTCTTTCTTAACATGCCATTGTAGGCTCTTCTCTTGGGTCACTTGATGAAGCAAAACCCTTAACTCCTTCTCTTCCTTAGGTTCTCACACATGATAACTTTTACTTCATGACCAGACATTCCTATAAATAGGACATTTAGATATTTTGGCACTCATTTTCCATCATCCAAATTAGGGTTCAGATGGATTAGGTAGGATACAATGTATCTACCCCATATCTCATATCTCTTCTAGAAACTTCTCCTAGAATCCATTTGAATTCACCTAAAAATGGTTTACCTCAAATTCTATGCCACCAACTCATCATCCTTATCTTCTTCTTGGTTCAAAAAATTCAAGAAAACAAACTTGTTGGCTTAGATTTGATGAATCTTCAATCTTTAACATAATGTAGCAACTCGGCATTATCAACATTGTGATGCTCGACACATATTGCATTGCTTGACATCAATTATAAAATCACTCGCCATCAACTAAAGTTTATTGATGCTCAGCATTAACTAAACTTTACTCGACATCAATTGTCTTACTCGACATTCACTAAAATTTGTTTTTTCTTGGCTCCAACTAACTTTCTGCTTGGCTTGCACTGACTTTTCTTTGCACCTACTATCCACTTAGTCAAGCTTGGTAGACATACTTTGTGTAATTTGTTCTTCTCAACTTTCTTAGTCTAGCCACATTTGTAACCTTAAGTAGATTATCAATTCATCATGTCATCACTATCTTAACTGATCCTTGTAATTCATTACATAATCATAATGCAATCTTTCCTCTAGGTGCTTTTGTTACATGTTATTGATCAAATCCTCTTCATCAATCAACCAAGTGATAGTACTTGAATCTTATAAGAAATTATCGTACTAGCAAATAGTAGGTTTGACATTAGTGAAAAAATAATGATTGAAACACGTAGTCTTCTTCAACAATCTCCTTCTTTCAATAATCTCTCTTAGCAATGATCTTTTCAATCAAATCTCAACTATATATATATATATATATATATATATATATATATATATATATATATATATATATATATATATATATATATATATGTTTACACACACACACACACACACATACATATACATACATATATATGTATGTATGTATGTATTTACTTATAAAAAAAATTTCCTATCGATCAAGATTCCTACATGAAATCCTAGGAATAAGACTCTCTAGTGGAAGTGTTGAGACACTCCTTAAATCCTAGTATATTCCCTCCTCTTCTTCCCAAGAACAATTCTCCTTGCTCCTCTCTAATGGTTCCACTACCCTAGCCTTATAGAAAGATTTTCAAAAGAAAAATACAAATGAAAATGCAATGCCCTGCCAAGGGATCCAAAGTATTAATCTAAAATTTCACTAAGTTTGCCAAACAATTTTTTTTTTATAACATAAAAGTAAATACCCCTTATGACTTATACACAATAATGGAAGCATTAGCATCAATTCAAATGAAATTAAACATGACATACATAATAGGTTACATTTTTTAAGGATCCCTTAACGTTGAATCACATCTAATCTTAACTATTCATCTATCATCACATCCTTAGCAATGATACATCCAAAGTTCTTAAATTACATTTTTGATTGCTCAATCATCCGCTGTAAATGCCACAGGGTATGAAAGCTTGAAAGAATAAATATCCATGTAAATAAAGTACATCATCATCCAATATTAATCCATGATGCAATTAAAGTAAATGAAACCACATATCATACATGATACATCATCACAAAAGATATAATCATCCATCATAAAATATAATCATATATCACAAACATAATTAACTAAGTGCACGGTTCCTCCCAACCGTAAATAGCATCATTAGACCATCATGGATCCTAGCCATCCCTCCATGCATAACATTCCAAATCATCAAAGAGATCATCGGTATTAACATAGTAGGAATGTCACTCCTAAATCATACTACATCATATGTAGAAAGTAATCTAACATGCAAAGTAAAGCATAAGATAACATCATCTAACATATGCAAATCATCAATATAAGAAACATACTAGTAAATACATTCATCATAGGGTATATCATCTATCACAATGATCCAAGAACATAATGAAAATAAATACCAACCAAGAATGCTTCAGCCACGGTGTCTCAGACGGATCTCAAATGATAAGAGTGGAAAAACACTACCACTTGACTGTGTAGAACCTAAGTAGTCCACTCCCACCGTGCTGAGGAGATAATCTCAAGTCCCAAATAGGCTAACAAAATCATACAGCATAAATACTCTCTAAGTCCAAGAATCCTAAAAGTATACTAACTCAAAGGTTCCAATCACAAACTGACATCTAATCCTAGAGGCACACAATGACATGTAGGAAACCTACTATGCAAGCGGGAAAGTGTCATCGCATATATCATGTAGAAGTTACCCTGGCATTTAGCTAAACTCCACGGGTCCCTACTGATCCTCATGCGGCCACTAGTATCCTCTCATACTGATGAGGCATACTATGGAATGCAAGGTCGCAACCAAGCGTTCTCTCTACTCCCATCCTAGTCTGTACAAGCACTCGAGGCATGGGCGAGAACCAAAACAATTATCTTTTTAGGTTCATTTAATCCCCATTTAGTGTGTAAATGTTATCACTTATTAACAAAAGTTACAATGAGTTACCTTGGCAGCCACTTAGGGCCCCGACCCCCATTGCAAGCCACTTCTCGACACTACAAGTAGATAACCTACCCTAAGCTCATGGAATCATAAATCACCCCAGTCCTATACAAGCGACTAAAAAGAAAAAACCAAAAAAGTAGTCCACAATAAGAATCATCAAATATCCACAATAAAAGCATCAAATCTCCATGAGCACCTGAAAAGCATCTATAGATAATCATGACCACAACAGTTCTCTATTGGCAATTAAAGCATCACTAATAATCAAAAGTATCCATTGGTTCTGAATAACCAAAATATATCTCAAATCATATTGATCGAAGACTCCAAAATGGTTGAGTCAAAACACGTCACAACATTACATCATCAAGAAATAAATCAACATTTCAGTCTCATCATGGCGACTGGAAAATATCCAAAGGATAACTGATCGATGACTCAAAAATGGTTAAGTCAAGTGTCTCAGATACAAATAACTTAGCTTCAGTCAAGAAGACTTATAAGCAATAACAATCAGTAATTTCAAACATCTCATAAAGCATATCATCACATAACCATGGTTGGTTTTAGAAAGATCAAGACCAAATAAGATCAACATGCCATCACATCTCATAACCCCTGAGCCTCTGGTAACAACCTAAGACTGGTCAACACTAATCAACCCAAAACTCAAAACAAGAAGCATAGAGAAAACACAATGCAAACACATGTTTTAGTTTACTAAAATCACATAGTTGAATTAAGTGTTGAGATTTCAGTTTTTGTTTACCAATATACTTCAAGTGTATAGGATTTATCATTTGACCTACAAGTCAACCCATTTGTTCCCTCGATAGCATTATTCTTTCCATTATTTAAAATAATATTCTAAGAATAACTTAAGGGTAAATATCTACTCACTTAATAAAATCATTCGCTTTATTTTGCTAAGATCAATGTTCTAATCAAATAACACTTCCTTAATGTTACTTCATCTTTTCAACATAATCAAAGGATCATTATTCGTTAAACTATAAGAAAACCTATTATCAATCTTTGAATAAGAAGATTATAACTTTATTAAAATGATCAATTAAATCAATCAATTAATTAACATTGGTACACAATCCATGATTTTAATCATTCTAATAATTCTTAATTAAAATTTAAATATTACTAAATATCTAAAGTCATTATTCAAGTCATTAGAATAAGACTTATCAACTTTGATATAAATACTTCACAACTTCGCTAGAAGAATCGATACTAGCATATCAATTAAAACTCTATATATAACTTAATTATTAATTAAATTTAATTAACTCTAATTAATTAATTTAATTAATAATTACATAACCATACCAACAACCCAAAGAAAATCAATTGACTAATAACTAACAATAGTTTGTATGTAAAAAGTCAACTACAACCCAATACACAAATAATCATATTAATAGTTCAATAATAATAACTTGTTAATATCTAATAACAAGCTATATTGGAAATCTTATTAATAAATTTATAATGACCACCTTCATCTTTCTTTAATGAATACTAATGTTTCCTTAATTAATCCATATTATCGATAATCATTTAGATCATTATACTAGTATTTATTAATAATTTGCTAGACCCAACAAACATTAATAAATAATAAACTCATCAAAACTATAAATAATCGATCTAGAGAACCTTCCATAAACTTCACTAGTTAATATTTGACTAACTCTTAACACCATTAAAGTATATCAATAAGTTATTTTAATAATTCAAATGTATTAACAATAATATAACAATGTTATAACGATGTTATAATGTAATAATGACTCCTTGTCAAGTACATCTTAATCCAGTATCATTAAGGTCTCTCAACATAATATAAATTATCATCTCTCAATTATTTAATATATATTAAATAGTATTTAATATACATTAAATAAAATCAATATTAAAAGTCAACTAAAATCCATTAATATTTAAAATAATAAATTAATAATAACTTCTTAGCCAAAACAAATTATATTAAAAATCTTATTACTATATCAACTATACTAGATTCATCATTACTAATATCTCTCTTTTCAAATTAATAATAATTATCAAATTATTATTAATAATTCATATTTAACAATTCTCAACATCTAACATTTATAGAATAACATATACTAAAATCAATTACTGAATATATATATATATATATATATATATATATATATAACCATATTATAACAAACTGTTAAAAAATCCAAATTGCATTGAATCGCATGCACATTATAAAATATATTAAGGTGCGAGCTTTTAATGCCGTGGCCACATCAAAGTAAGCAGTGCGGATAGCTATGGCCGTAGGCTTTTATATAAATATGAGTCGCGATTATAATGAAAGGAAGATAGTGCATTTAACTTGGTTGTGCAACCATTATCCGTAATCTTGCCCCACAATCGCAGAACACTACAAACTGCGACAGAGGCGTACGTCTAGATCGCTGCCGGTGTTGAGGTAGCCAGGGGTACGAGTTTTCTCCCTCCGTCCCTCATTAAATATATATATATTTTCTTTAATTTTATTTTATTAAATGTTATCAGTAATAACATTTCCTATTTTATTTATAGTTATTTTTATTTAAACAAAAGATTCTTATTTATCTATTAGATCAATAAACTAATACCACCCCACTTCATATATGGTTAAATATTCATATATATATATTTCTTTAAATAAAATTTGCAACTAAAGACTGATAGACAATTTAATATCAATTAAACAAATTTCAATTTATGAATTCATTATCAAAACAACCCTTGTCTAATCAAATCATCGATTCTATTACAATTCGAACCCAAACCCGATTTAAAACTAATGTTCTTTCCTAATTGGAGCTAGGGTTTTTCTATTGTTTTCTTCTCAACCAATTAAAAATTAACATACGTATTTAGATTCCAATTTCAAGATTAAGGATTCATTCATGGAGTATATTCAGACACATATATCAGACACGATGAAGAAAGGAAGAGAAAGAGTGCAAATAGATTATGCGAAAATCACGAGTGCACTTGGACACTGATGCTAATTTGCCATGCCTCAGAAGTCCATAGAAAATCTCTTCCTTCTGCAACATTCACAATTCCTTCAAGATCCAAGCCAACTGAAACCTCCAAGTGACTAGAAGTGCTTGAAGAAGCATAGAAGCGTGTAGAAACATATGAGCATGTAGAAGCATATGAGCTTCTCAAATGCATGTAAGCTTTAAAGCTTGTCCAAACACACTAAGAGAGCCTCTATTTAAAGGCCTCTAAGATGAATCTAGAATGTGTTTAGAAACAACTAGAAGATAAGCATGACAACTAAGCATGAGTCTACTCCAACCTTCTAGATGAGTCATAAGGTTGTAGACACCATGTGCTCAAATAATATGCTAACTCCTAAGTGTAGACAACTTGTGCATACTTAGAGTGCAAACTTCTATGTTGTCTACATGACAACTCCTGCCTCCTAAATATTAAAATAATGCACATTAATTAATTTAATATTTACTTTACTCTTTCCAATTTAATTTATTTATTTATTAAATCTCATGCACTCACTTTAATAACTCCACTTATTTAATCTTAATATATTTAAATTTTAATCACATGAAATCTAGAATCTTTTAATAATTTTAAATATATTTTCCACTTTTACATTTATTTTTGAGACTTAATTGCTAAAATATTTATTAATTTAAATAAATATTATCACATTCCAACTTTAAAATTATAACTTTTATCTTCAAATTTAATTATTTTATTTAATTAATTTTCTAATTAATTAAATAAAATAAATATTAAAATACCATATTAATTTTCCATTAAATTAAACCATTAATTAAATCTTTTAATTAGGCTTAATTAATAGAAAATACATCTAAGACTTATAAAATAAAAATAAGAAAACCCATTATAGCCAAAATACATACAAAATCAAACCAAGGGTTAATATCATGAATTACATCATCTGATGCATTCAGAGGGTACTCAACTAAGATACTTGTCCTAATTTCTAATTAGAATAAATGGCTTAAAGGGTTGGGATTTGGACTTGAGAATTTATCTCCCCTCTCTTACCATTGAGATAATGTGATAGGGTACGCTCATCTTGGCAATTCAGAGAAGTCGATACCCAGTACTTGCAACCTACATAAAAACCATGCATGTACAAGCACAATATATACTAAGCTAAATAGGCAATGGCAGGAAGTGGTGCATTGTATAGATCTCGACTAGCAGGTGACTACGACTCCCTTCCTTAACCACATCAGAAATGCCATCCAAGAACAAACACACACACCATACACATGCAAGTATGGGGTAAGTATCCATAAGAAAACACATGTGATAATAAACCATCTAACTAATCATCATCAATAACTGAAATCATAATATATACATGAAATGTACAGTCTAAGTGTTCTTATCACATATCAACTGAATCCATAGCACAATATCTGACAGTCTCAAAACAATGTTGCTAACCATCAACATAAAACTAGCCCTAAAAGAGTTCGTCAATGATAACAAAATGCGACCTAGGGCTAGGCACTATAGAAAATCACAAAGTTTTAACTCAAGCAATTCTTACCTCTCCTATTCTAATTGTCTCCCAAATTTCCCCATTTTCATCCTCTTCAAAGAATTCCTAGGAAGCCATCTTTATACTTCTCCAAATCGTTGGAGAAGTTTCTTCTAAGATGCAACAATTGGTATTACGGTTTGATTTTTTCAATAATCCTATTTAATAAATCAAACTTTAATCACCATAATTAAATTTATTATTTTTCGTTAATTTTGTTTAAGTTAATTAGGATTTTCTTCCTTAATATCATATCTTTAGGGACTAGGTCTCAAGGATCACTAATAGCCCTATGGCAAACCGAACTTCCTTCTAATTTTGTGGTTCAAATGTCTTAGGATATATTAATTAGTTTTCCTTATTTAATTCCTCTATTATTATCAGAAAAAGAACATATTTGATCTTATCATCCCAGGGAACACTAATGACTCAATGACAACTAACTAACTTCATCCCTAGGATGTCTTATGTTCAAATCTCCTAGAAACAAGGCTAGAATTTTGTTTAACCTTTTTATTTCACTTTTATCTGTTTATTTCTCTTTAATATCTAACATATTAATTACCAACTCACATAAAAGTGCAAACATACATTAATTATACCACTATATATATTTAAATAGACATATACACATGCACCCATATATGCTCATGCATATATTGTAAGAATTTTTGTAAGGCAAAGAGTGAAATGCTAAGATCTAGAAGCTCAACATATAGCACAAAAAGAGAGACAGTAATATGATCCTCAAATGACTCGATTCAATGATGATCAATAACTAGATTTCATGTATGTATAATGTAGATATGCCTCAATATATAAGATATGCATGATAACTATGAGTGACAATAAATATAACACATCAACTAGACAAGGCATAATCACATGCCCACTAAAGGTGAATCATACTCCATATTGTAACAAAGTACGTGCAACATGTGCAATTATGAGAGGATGATAATGTGATAAGAACACAAAGATGGAGCTCACAAACAATTAAGTGTAAGACAATAATTATGTGCGAGTGGATTTCATCTACACCATGTGCTCAAAAAGAGTGCAAACTCCTATGTGTATACATGAAAAATAATATAAAATTCATTATCTTAAGTAAACATAAGTAAAATATAATTAGTAATGTTTAATGACACTAACACCCCCCTTAAGTGAAACTTAGGGGAATGCATTTAAGATTAGAAAATTTGGATGACAATACATGATGGGTCTTGGATACTAGGTCATGTTACATACCCATGTACAATATGCAAGTGAAATGCAATTTCTCATAAATAGGAGAAAGAGAGAAACTCTCAAGGGAAAAACCCTCCTCTAGAAAGAGAGATGAAAAAGGAAAACAAGATGCATGCATGCATGGACTAATCAAGATCCCCCCCCCCTACCCTCCCTCCCCTCACCCACCCCCCATTTATGGCATACATCATGCATATACAATAGAGAATCTCTCCATAGGAGGGAACTAAGAAGAAATGAAATCCCCTCCATAATGAATAATTTCCTACAAGTGTGGTGAATGCTTGAAGAAAAAAGATAATTCAATATCTACAAACAATATTTCTCCCCTTGAGAAGAAGATAGACCAAGTACAGATGAAAGAATCTTTCCCATTGAGGATATGAAGAAGGAAGGGGAATCCAAATGAAGTATGGAATCTATGAAGTCTAATAATGTGTCACCATTTTCTTGGTTGACGAAGATGTCACAAACCAACTAGGATCAAGCCCAATAGAAGAAGGAGACAAACAAGGAACCAATGGTAACTATTCCATGTAGGAATATGGATCAAACTCCAAAGAAAAAGATGTCTCCTCAAATGATAAAGTACTAAGAGAAGCAATGGATCCCCACTCAATGTAGAATGTACACCCATGATAGATACTCCTAGATAAATGTAGAAGTTGCACCAAGAAAATTGAATGATGTTTCTCCCTTGAGGAAGAAATGGTATCATAGGTGTATCAAAGAATCCTCCCTAATCAGTAGGAAGAGCCCTCAATATTTATGATGTCATAGGAAACTGAAGAGGAATCTCCAACACGAGTATGATCAACCATGCAATGTGGCATCTCAAGTGAAATTTGAGACTTGTGAAAACAAATCTCCAAAGATTGAAATGTCTTCTTTGAAGTCAAAGAGACCTCCTCCTAATGTTGTAAGGAAGTATCCACAATCACGTTGAACTCAAAAGAAGGATCAAGTGGATGATCATCAAGGTCAAAGTGTTTCCTTGCAACAACTAAAGAAGGAATATTCTCAACATAGAGAAGATGAATGCCATTAATGATATCTCCCAAATCCTCAATGTAGGAATCCACAAATAAACCCATAATGTTTTTCAAGAAGTCATTCCAATGAGCTAGAAATGGAAGACAAGGAATGTCTTGTTGCACTGAATCACTTGAATCCATGGATTTTTGAATGCAAGAATCATCAAGAGCAACAATAGGTGTTATTGCAAGAGGATAAGTAGAAGCTACAACTAGAGGTACTAGATCTTTGGGAATGGAGGAGTATGTGGATTGGCATACATCTCCCAAAGACAAAGATTAGTAGCCTTCATGACATCAAATGAATCCATAACGTCCATATCCATAGGTAAAAGAATAGTATGAAAATGATCTCCATAGCATCACCATTGTATGGAAGTACTTTCACATATAAATATGACAATGCATTATGCTCACTACGATAAGTGAGAATTAATTCACCCCAATCGTTATAGTTTTTTATTGTCAAGATAATTAAATTACGCTCGTCTATTATGTACTAATCGATGCACCCCTCAAAATACAATGAATAAAAAAAACTCAAAATAGATTATTTTGGCACCTTATACGTAGTGTGTGTACAATTTCCACTTGCTCAATTTGGCCAAAGAAGACTTCTAATTTTGACAATTACAACAAAAAATATGAAGCAATAGAAACTCAATACAATTAGGATACAAGATCACTAAAGGGTCTTCAAAGTACAAGTACCCAATAGGCCAATACACACCAAATGTTGAAATTAAAATCTTCACCCAAATATGCCAAAACTATGATAGCAAATTTGGATTTCTCTCTAGAACTTATGCACTTTTTTAAAAAAATGTCACCTAAAAATGTGTTTGTATAAACTCAAACAAAGCCTCTGAAGTTGCAAAATCAAGGATTGGATAGGTATAGTCACCAAAATTGGCACCTTCAAGAAAATATGTACACCAAAATCTAAAAATAGTTACACCACTAAAAACTTCAGGAAATTTAGGCCAAAAAAAAGAAAAAAAACTTGCACTCAATTTTGAGTCGGTACATAAGTTATGGCCTCTTAAACATGGACTCCAAAATTGAAAATACAAATGGCAAGGGGTCTAATATTTTAAACTGTAATGGTGAAAAATAAGAAAGAGACCAAATTTGATGATCAAATGGTTGTCACAACAAAAAGAAAAAAGCCCCAATTTGACAGTCAGATAGACGTCAATTTTCACATAGTTGAAAATTGTGACAAAAAAGGGTATGGATTGTTGACTAGGAAGGTGCTAATTGGACATTTATTATATGGTAAATAGTGCATTTGACAACCCCCATTGTGCTAGGAAAAGGATAGGTGACTAGTCAAGAAATGAGTGCCACTTGTTTCCCTCTATTTTGTCAAGAAAAGTCTATTCGAGTGACCAATACTTTATGAGTTGGAGACTCACATTGTGAGGTATTCCAAGTCAAGTCAAGGCTTCATGATCACCTCCAATCTGGATCAATGTGTTGGGTGATAGCGTTTGCCAAAAAGTTTCCAATCAAATGATCTAATGAAAGGTGTCACTCTAATGTCAACATCGTGATGTGGATCGATTGCCACTTGAAAATGTTTGATGTAATGTCATGCTCAATTGAATTAGATGGTGATCTCTAATGAAGAGGAATAGGTCATTGAGATGATGAATCATGATGCAAATCTTCAATGTTCTCAAATGAGATACCAATCCAAGATATTTTTGTGAGCTTGACAATTTGAATATTAAAACTTGCATGAAATGAGAAGACCCGTGGTACTGATCAACTCTTGTTGTGGTGTGAGATCTCTTTAGATGGGGAGCACATCCAATGGGTAGATCACATGTGGGGGTTTTGCTAAGTTTAGGAAGCATGACAAATGATATTGCAACACGTCAAATTGGAATGTTGATCGATTGCCTCTAATGTGATCTTGGATCACTATCAGATAACTTAAACATCACACACTAAGCTTCATTCCAACACTAAAAGTGTTAAATAGTCAAAGTTGACTTATTTTTTCCAAACTTAATTTTCTCCTTACTGTGTGATGTTTAAGGGTGGTTGATGACTGTGGAGAATGCAAATTAGTTTCAACTCAATGTGGATGTGCTTGATGAATATATGCTTATGGACTAATGGATTACTGATCAAATCAGATTGACCTTGAAACAATGAAAAAAAAATGTCACTTCTAATGTCACAATGGGGTGTTGACTAGGTTGCGTTAGCAAATATGGGTGAGGTTAGAGTGACTTGTTGAAGGAGATGGATCAAGATGGATGCAATGTGTAAGTTGCACTGCACAGGAGTGTGACTCATGCTTGTGCTTGAAAAAAAAACTTATGGGCCACCAAGAAGGAGTTCATTGTTGATGATGTACACTATGTTAGATTAGATGTGGGTTGATTGGATTAATGTCAAATCACTCATCGAAATTAAGTAGTGCCTATGATTGAATTAGGGTTGTGAAGTCTTTGAGGAAAATGTTGCAAACTATCCAGATGATATTGAGATATTGATTAGATTTGTGATCGACAATGTTGGACATGTGAGAAAATGTTAGTGTGTCCATTAGATTGGATGATTTGACTAATAAGTTGTCTACCTCAAAGTATCATAACCCATTTCTCCTCTACCGAATAAAGTGGATATTGTTGTGCCACATAACCCTGATTATTATTCAATAATAATAATATTATCTTGTCAGTTAGAAAGGGAGTTCATTAAACTTTTCTTTTTCTTTTTGTTTCTTTTGTTTCTTTTTTTATTTTTTTGGCGGGGGGGGGGGGAGAGGTCAATTACCATTCAAGTTGTGGAGTCATCTTGGGTGTTGCATGCAACAAGGAGATCACATACATTTTCTCTAACAAAGGATAAAGATGGTGCACACGTAGCGGCAAAATAGGGGCAAGAAGTTAGAATCTTCTCAATATTCTATAGGAAGTGTTCTCAATATTCAATATTCTATAAAGAAACTTGGTGGATGATTCTCTTTTATTCATTAGCAATACTAAAGTAGATTAACATACCTAGTATGGAAAGCAGAGGTTTGTAGTAGATTTTGGTAATTATCAATATTGTTGCTGTCATAGATTTATTTCTAGCTATTGATTAAACTAGTTAAACATCTACTCCTTTAATTAGATGTAATAAGCTTGGTTAACATTAAATTATCTTCAAGATGTTAAAACCAATACCAGATTTAAAGGCATAGATTAAAATGTATGCATTAAGCTATGCAATAATTGTTTTCTCTCTTGGAATTATGAATTATTGAAGCCTAGTGAAATTGGAAACTAATGTTTTATCAACGCTTCCTATAACCTTATTGAATTTTGATCATACTCTTTGGTGGTTTTGGCTAAGTATGTAAGTTTTCTGTTTACTTGAGTTGCTTCCAAATATAGATGGGGCACTTAGGAGTTCCCTTGGGAAATAATATTTACATGGCCATCCTTTTATATATGATTTGGGGGTTAGTTTTATTCAACATTTATTTTACCACAACTTTATCAACTATGTTTAGGGACTGGTAATTCATGGAAGGATGTTGACCTATAAATTATCATGTTACAGAGATGTGGTCATTTCATGATGCATACATGACATTTTTAGAAAAGGCATTATTGCATTTTCCATTGCCTCCTACATTATATATAGATTATGATCTCATGATGAATGGAAAGTAATGGTGTCATTCTTTTTACTTAATATACATCTTGTGTATTTATGTTTTATGAGAGGAGTTCAAGATAGGATAACATACTAGGAATAATAATTGATGGAGAAAGAGTTTCATTGTTAGCTATGCGATTAGCTTAATATATGCATATTTATAACATGTGTCAATAGAAAATTGATGCTATTACTTGTACCCCCATTTGGAAGTTGGACTAATTTTCTTGCTAGAGATGAGCTAAGATGATGTAATTAATTGATACATGATTAACGAACTTATGGTTTTATCCTCGTATGTTCATGGGTATATGGAACTCAATGTTGGATAAAACATGTTGTGATTTTATTTATTTATTATAAATGATGGAGATGGATTGTGATACTAAGGGGATAACTAAGAAAATTGTGTTATGTTATCTTGTTGACCGTTTAATCTTCTTGACTATTTTTTTGTGTAGCACGATTCCATTACTCCTCTAAGTTTTACTTGTTTAGACTATCTCATTGAAGGGCTAGGTATCTTTCTTGTTAGGAAAGATTCTAGGGAAGCTTAACAGCTTTGTGGTAGGGTAGTAAAGCACTCCTACAATATTCTCACCCTTGTGTTCTTAAACAAGTTCTAGAGGTCATTTCAACTTGGTCATCATGGTTAGACCATCTAGTATCTAGTATCTAGTATTGGTAATCTGGTAACGAAATTATGTTTTTTGTTTAGATTTGAGCATATATGTATATGTATCATTTTGTTAAACTTAATGATAGTTAATCAACTTATGCTGACTGGTCAATATTCAAATGACTTTGACTCTTGTGAATTTTTCCATATTTTATGGAGATTGTTGATGTGGCATTGGTTTTGCAAGGTTAGTCTTTACATATGGTATCAGAGCTCTTGGTTCCACACTTGGGCCTTGAGTTCACTATGCTAGACACACAATTGTAAGTCAACTGGTTTACTTTATGTTTCATTAGTTGATGACATGGGTTGCATGTTGTGCCTCTTAGCTATGATTACTTTTGACATAGAAGGATATGATGTTCCTTATGCACGCCATGATTGTGACTTAAAAATTGCATTCCTTTAAAAGTTGTCAAAATGGAAAGTTTATGGAATGACTAGTAAATTGTGTACCTCATATGTTTATGATTATATTTACTTTAAACAATGCAATGGTATAATATGCATATTGGAGTATTAAATTTGAACTATTGAGATAGTCAAAGGATGGTTGACTTTTGAACTAGGCTATGAGAGCCTACCAAATGAAGATTTGGCTTATGATAGCAATGAAAAATGTCTTTTTATTATGTAAATGACATGTGATGCACATGTGGTGCAAGAATTTGTTTTTATTTTATGCCAGATTCATGAGGTTCATTGATTAACCTAATATAATAAGTAGGAAGAACATGGATTTCATTTGCAAAAGTATTGTATGTTCCATTTTGCATTTAGAAATGTGTGATTATCACGATAAATTGGATGTGATACATATGAAGTTTGGTATGTTCTTAACAACCCTTGGATGCAAGGTTTCGTTAAACATCCACTCCCTTTTGGTGACTAGTGAGAGTCATTGTGCTTTAAGTGAATTGGGTTTTCATTTTATTATGTTTAATTTCATGAACTTGGATGTGATGAAGGACTAGCTTGAAATTTTATGTTCTTTGTGACCACCGAGCCACCAAATTCTTGTGACCTATTACTATGACTTTTGTTCACTTTTATTTTGGTTTTGTATCTCCTTTTTGGGCTTTGAATTGAGAATTATGAATCTTGTTTTCAAGATTTCTTTGATCTTAAGGTGGCTAGGGTGTGTGTGTATTTTTTATGATGCTAGTCCTATGATTTGGAAGTGATGTCATCTATGATGTTCATTGTGGAGCATCGATAGGATGTATAAGGGAGTAGATTGTGAAGAAGATGACATTCTTATATGTGAAGAACAATCATATATGTGATAAATCAATTTTAAAAGTAATCAAACAGCCTTGTTATGATGATTCTACCCTACGAAAGGAATAATCATAAGTGTTCTCTTTAATAAAATTAGAATTTGTTGAACATCTTTTTGTAGAGCAGCATTGAGATGTGTACTCTCCTTCATGGTTAGGTGTAATGTAGCAATTATGGGAAAGATAGGTGGATACTTCACATTAAGTTTCGTCTATCTACCAATTCTGTAGAATGGATACATGTTGTTCTTGTTTCTTCTACTATTAAATCTAGCTTTATAAGTGCTTGGCTAAGCCATTTGATTTCCCAGATAATGCATATGTGTGTATGTGGCTATGCTTATTTGGTTTTAGTACATATGTGTAGATGTGTAGTTTTATTTTGATTCCCTGCTACATTCTGTGATTAAGCTACTAGGCACATGTTTGCATGTAGTGTGTTTCACAACCACACCAGATCCATCTAACCCATCTTGTTCTGGAAAGCTAGGCTTCTCACACCAGGGTCGAGGAATTCTTCATGTTAGGAAAAAAACTAGGGGAGTATTCACTCCATGGTTTGCGAGGTTGAAGTGATTAGAATCATTTTTATGTTATTTTTAGTATTTTGGAAAGCTTACACGTTTAGTGTTTAGTGTGGGTGTCGAATGTGGACAAACAGGGAAGGGTAGAAGTGCTCCTTTCATTTTCCACTCTACCTGCCAGTGTAATAGTGGCACTACAAAAATGCTTTGGCCAAAGCTATGTGCATATGTTATTAATATGCTTGCCCATGTTTCATCTCCCTGCCACATCCATGATTATAGCTACTTGGACATATGTGGGAAGTAGTATGTTTCATGGCTACACCAGATACCTCCTACATTTTTTTGAACTATTCAGCATTGTCATGGACCCTATAGAAAGTATCTATGGTATTGTAAAAGCATTTCCAGATTGGAAATTTTATGTGTTAGGTAGGATCCCATGGAAGTGCATTTTGTATTATTATTGGACATCACAAGGTTGGGTATTCTATGTGTTAGGTAGAATCCCATGGAAGTGTAAGGCTTCATGGTTGGGCAAGAAAGCACCTCAACCATATATTATGTGATGATTGAATGGTGTGTAGGCCATACATCACAACACGTGCTTATATGTTGGTTAAGCACACTATGGTGACAAGATGGACTTGAGGGCCTAAGGTCACTAAATTGATAAAAAAATGGATTTATTGATCCTTGCAGGTGATTGGTGAGCATACCTAGATGATGTACTTAATGGCATTGATCATATGGTAGATGACATTGCACTTGTATGATGTTCTTATTGTTCCATGTCTGACATGTAGGTCGACATTTTTCTATGATGCCCATTGAGGTAATGATGCTTTAAATTTTGTTTCATGCATTTTGATGAATGGATGACATATAGGTCAGAATCCTTGGATAATGTCATGTGTTACATTCTTAAATGCATAATTATTTTTTAATTTTTAGTTATGGTTAATGAAATAGTTGTTGACTATTCAAACTAGGGTTTTGCTCAATTATTTTATGTATTCTTGCAATTGACAATGTGGCAATTGTTTAGTAAGACATGGTTATTACATATGATGAAATATAGTTTGACATGTAGGTCAACTTATTCAATATATTCATGTATGGAATATTCATGTGACGATATGTTGTACTTGACAATTTGGTCAATAATTGGTTTATGAAATATAATTATTAGTATACGTATCATTTTGACATGTAAGCTGGTCACTACAATGAGGTTGCATAATTAATTGGAAGATATTGCTTCTACTTGTTGATTTAACTATGTGTAGTCAATTAATGACTAACCTGACTTGACTTTTTGGCCTATGTGGCAAGTTTATGGATATGTGGTCTCCCTATGAGAATGCAAAAGGGTATGTATAGATCCCTCTTTTTATCTATTTTTTTAATAATATTTTGCATTGGTGTTATTTATATGTGATGATCCACCATGCATGTGAATTCTACTTATAGAAAGTTGTTGACTTATTTTATTTAGTTAACTTGGTCAACGAATGATGATCAACAATTTGGTCATCTTGAGTTATATGTTTGACTCCTAGTCAATATGGTGTTTGACATAGACTTAGCTATTATGTACCCAACTTGGACCCTTTGGTCGACATGTGTGTTTGGGATTTAGTAAAATTATCTATTGATGTAGAACTTGGGTCAATGTTACTTGACACATTTGATTGTGTGACTTTCTATCATTGATCTTTCTGTTATATTGGTTAAATGTATGTGTTAATTTTGAGCTATATGATGAATTATGATGTAAATACGTTAACTTTAGCAAGAATTTAGATGCATAATGATGATTAAATGTTAATTATTACATTGATGATGTTATATGTGCATGCCGTTATATTTCATGATGAATCAAATGATGATGAATTAGATGTAATGGGATTGCATCACTTGATTATGTTTCGTGGGCACTGGCCTATTAATGTGGATGAGTACTTACTTAGAAAGAACCACATATTAGATGCTACATATGGTATGTATGGTTGATTATTTATCTTACTCATGCTCAAGATGTGATTAAAAGATGAGTAAGAAGTTATAAATTTAAAGGAAAAAATGTTCACTTCTAATATTTGAATTGATCTCCTTGAGATATTGAAATGGTGAATGAGCTAAAAATCACTATGAGCACATGTGTATAAGTATGGTAGGAAGTGGATATGCAATACCTACTAGCAAGGTGTAATGACCCTTTTTAGGTCATTCATTTATTTACGGTTGTTTTCTTTTCCTTTCAATGATAATCCTTCGATGAACGTGAAGTGATTTCCCAATGATCAAAATGAATTTTCAATTCTTTGTGCCTCGATATATCAGTTACTCATTCTTCCTCCATATTTCCTTCCTGACATGAATGTTCCCCCCTTTTTCTCCAATGAGGGAATTCACCTTTTATACCTTATGCTAGGTCATGCTCAAAAGGAACGTGTCTCTAGAGAACCAACATTATATTCCTCCTTAGTTTCTCTTAATATTTTAGCAATTAAAATAATATCTCTATTATTATTTTATTGTTCGTATTATAATGTAATGTCATATATTATATTATAATAATATTTTATCTAATTTTATTATTATATTGCTTTGTGCATGTATTTGTAATTATATTGATAACAACATTATAACATATAACATATTATATTAATAATAATATTAGTAATATTATTATTCTTAATACTATTATGTAGTATATTTTCTTTATATACTATTTATAATTAATTCTCGAGTATATTATAATATTATGTCTTGAATATGTCCATTTCATAATATAATATCATTAATCATTTATTTATATATTTTTATACTATCAATATTATATAATAATGCTTGATGCACTATTATTAATATTTATATATTCAATAATTATTTAATAATAGTGTACATAATTTATTAATAACATTATTATTATTATTTTATTTATTAATAATGATTTGACCTTTAATATTACCTTATTACCTTAGTAATGTATTATTATTATATCAATAATATATTATTATTTATTCTTTAATAATATATTATACCATTAATAATATATCGATATTTATTTTATTATATTAGAACATTAAGAAATAATATATTTATTTATTCATAATAATTTACTTATATTACTCAAATTAGGGGATATGACAGTCCGCCCTTCCTCAAAAATTTGCTTGTCCTCAAGCAATGATTGTTTACACTAAACCTTTATTGTGAATTCAATATACAAGTTATACATTGGAATGAAAGAATACATAAGGTATGCATGTAGTTAATGCCATAATGCATGAAGTAAATATTTGAGTGCTTGCAGACACAAAGCATACACGAAGAAGACACATTAATGCATGAAGACACGAAGTATACATGATGCAGATAGATGATGCATGAAGGCACAAAGCATACACGATGCAGACACATCATACACTCCTTGTTGATTTTCACAATGAAGTAGAATATTTAAGGAATGAAAAATATACTTCCCCAATACTCCTTTTGATCATGGATCCTGCAAACACGAATAATTATTAGTATATAATAGCTCCAAGAAAGATGAGTCTTGTGATGATCCCTTTTTTCATTTGCATAATCATTTGAAAGGAATCTTCTCTCTCTTCATTACGATTATCATAAGATGGTAGATTGATGGTGCAAAGGGTGCATGAAACAGGCTACAAGCGATTCTCTGGAGGATATCTGTCATGTGCCCGAATTTACTCCGCCTCTCCCTCCACCAACTCCCTACCTTAGGATATCATAATGTGGATGAGAAAATTAATCTAATGAACATAATTATTTGGCACGGGAATCTTTCTCTCTCCTTATTACGATCATCTTGAGATGGTAGATTGACAGTGCAAAGGGCACATGAAACAAGCTACAAGCGGTTCCCTAGAGGATATCCATCATGTGCTCGAATTTACTCTACCTCTCCCTCCACCCACTCCCTATCTTAAGATATCATAATGTGGACGAGAAAATGAGTGTTAATATAATGAATAGGAATCTTTCTCTCTCCTTATTATGATCATCTTGAGATGGTAGATTGAAGGTGCAGAGGGCGCATGAAACAAGCTACAAGCGGCTCCCTCGAGGATATCCGTCAGGTGCTCAAATTTACTCCGCCTCTCCCTCCACCAACTCCCTATCTTAAGAGATCATAATGTGGATGAGAAATAGACCCCTATGTACTATCTAATCACATGGCTTTCCCTTCTATCATAATTGGTTAAATTTTTTCTTTTTTGGAATAGACACTGCTCTATGGACATGTATTTATTCTTTTGTAATGTTAGGTGTAAAACCAATAGTCACTATACTATGATAGGTCACTGCACCTCATTTCATATATTTCCATGGTGTTTAATACTTCACTTGAGTGGTGGGACAACATTTTTCATGGCTCATGCGACACCTTTTATGTTTCTCAAACCTATTTGATTTCCTCTGGTCTAGCAATCTGTTGATATTAGTCTCTTTTTCCATTGTTTATTGTTATTAGAATACTATGATGGTCTTGTTTATGTAAAATCAACTATGCACTCTATCCAAGCACCCTTTTAATTCTTAGTTGTTCCCCAAGGCATGAAGCCATTGCACTCCCATAACAATATCTATTGCTATCATGTTTTCAAATCTAGGATCAATTTCATGAATCAAGATTATCAAAATTTCCAATGTTAAAAATATTAAATAGATTAAATTATTTAGATATGACAATGCATAAGAAATTGCCAATACTCTCTTACTATGATTACCAATATGTGTTTGTTAGGTACAATATGATCATTTCTTTACATTCTAATTGTTGATATCTCTTATTGTAAAACTAATGCAAATATAGGTAGGTTTATTACTTTGTTAGGATGTGAATTGCTCAAAGGGGTTCTCCTTCATTACAATTATTTTGAAAAATAAACTTTACCTAATTGCATTATGAAAATAAGATATATTTTTTTTGTATTTTATCATTTCAATATAAATAAAACAATCTTAAAAAGGAAATATACTTACCTCTTTCATCTTTCAATGGCATTGTTCATCTCCTCATATACTCTTCTCTTTGGTTTCTTTCAATTAATTATGGCTTTCATTTTAAATAAATTACATCATATTCATAAATTGTAATTGCACCTATTCATTATCTTTGCTAACTTCGTGTTAGTTACTTCTTCCCTCTTTAATTATTGGTTCAGTTATCGTTGTTTGGAAACTATGGTATTTGTCTTGTCATTTCACTATTCCTTTAAAGGCTGCTAGTGTGTCCATCCAAATTGGACTTGTCTTCAAATATTTATCGTTGCCTCCGTACGATGTCTTTGTATGTTGTCATTTACAGTATCTAACATCCATATTTCTTGCAGACCTCTGTCAGCATTGGACTTGTATAGGTTTGTTCTCAGTACATATTCCTTAGTTTGTTGTTTTAAGAGAACATTTGGTATTGTTAATTACATGCTTTTTGGTCTTCAACGCAGACACCGTATGATGTGGTTGGATTTTGATACATATTTGTCTTGGTGGCCTGTAACATTTTAAAAAAAAATCTCCCTTTCTTCAAATTTACTAATTGTCATTCTAAGGTTAATAGTTATAAGCCTATCCATGTGGTTGTCAAACCTAATGTTTCATGCCATTCTACATTATTTTACTCGATTGAAATGGACTGAGTACAATAGCACAATCTGGTTATTATTATCTTATGGAAAATAAAGGTAAGTTTCACGTGGCATTATTCACAAGGTCATGTGAATGAGCTGTGGGTTCATGCAAAGGAGATTGTGTAATGAGTTCTTTAAGGGTGGACTGTTTGCTACTTTATTTCTTACTGCCACATTGATCACAAACAATTGTTTGGCTTTAGACTATTTTGTGACATGTCCTTACTTTATTTTATGAATTTCCTGCCTTCCATGTATTGGAACAAATTGGACGAGGGTTATTTTTATTGGATGTCTGCCCACATTTGTAATCCATTGTGGAAAATTATGTTAAATCATAAGAGAGCTGCCGTTTGGTGAATATATAGATGGTTATAGGTTTGTGGTTTCAGATTGTAGTAAGAAACTGTTACAGAATCAAATCTCAATAACATTTTCTTGGTGATGGATTTCCAAAAAAAATGCTCAGATGCTGCCAACAATTTTATACAAATAAATTTCTCTCATAGTTTCATATTTAATTATTAGTGATGGTTATCTACACAAAGATATCACCCACAATACTAGCCAATTATTGTCTATACTCAAACAATCTTTCATTATGGAGGACATATTGGCACTTACATTAATGTGTTTACTCTCTCTTTTTTGTTTTTAAAGTTGACTTCCCTTTCTCCTTTGATGAATACACCACAATTTATGCCATTATAAAGATGTAGGCTATGGATTCCACTGTACTCCTTAAAGAATCCTGTCAAATTTTAATTCAACATTTCATTTTAGCACCAGGCACATGGCACGCTACTTGGACGAACTCATGCATTGCATTTATGGCTCGAGTTGCAAATTTTCAAGAACCTACATCCTACTATCCTGCTGAACTATAGTCCAAGGAGCGGAGTGCAAAAATGAACTGGCTGAAGCAGATACAGTCAAAAGATAGATCTGAATATGATATGGTTATGAAGCCCAAAGGGACAAGTGGCATAAGTTGGTCATTTATTGCTTACAGACTTACAAGCCATGATGGAATAGATAGGGCATCGTGAGCCCAACCTTGTGCAATGACGCAACTATAGTTGCATTTGATCTGGTGAATAGCAAGTAATCTCTAATTCTACACCGACAGTAGAGTAGGATTTGTTCCCCATTCTAGGTAGTAGGGCACCTATGAATCAGTCGCTAAGGTGGATCTAGTTTTGCCCGCTCTTCAATATTCATATGCTACCCTAATTGTAAGTACTACATTTCTTCACAATAGTGCCCACTCCATATGAAATAGGAAACGTTGATTTGTGTTTGAGTGCACTTACTATTGGTTATATATGTATAAATTTACATCCCAAATCTTTTTTTTTTCTTCTATCTTTTAATTCCTATTTCTTTAAATTCATGTTTCTTGCATTGTATTAGTTTTTGTCATTTTATAGAAGTTTCCAAATTAATAGGATGGCAAGATCATAGCTCTGATACCATTTCTAATGACCCTTTTTAGGTCATTTATTTATTTACAATTTTTTTCTTTTCCTTTCAATAATAATCCTTTGATGAACGTGAAGTGAATTCCCAATGATCAAAATGATTTTCGATTCTTTGTACCTCGATATATCAATTATTCATTCTTCCTCCATAATTCCTTCCTGACATAAATGTTCCCCCCTTTTTCTCCAATGAGGAAATTCACCTTTTATACCTTATGCTAGGTCATGCTCAAAAGGAATGTGTCTCTAGAGAACCAACATTATATTCCTCCTTATTTTTTCTTAATATTTTGGCAATTAAAATAATATCTCTATTATTATTTTATTGTTCGTATTATAATGTAATGTCATATATTATATTATAATAATATTTTATCTAATTTTATTATTATATTGCTTTGTGCATGTATTTGTAATTATATTGATAACAACATTATAACATATAATATATTATATTAATAATAATATTAGTAATATTATTATTCTTAATACTATTATGTAGTATATTTTCTTTATATATTATTTATAATTAATTCTCGAGTATATTATAATATTATGTCTTGAATATCTCCATTTCATAATATAATATCATTAATCATTTATTTATATATTTTTATACTATCAATATTATATAATAATAGTGTACATAATTTATTAATAACATTATTATTATTATTTTATTTATTAATAACATTATTATTATTATTTTATTTATTAATAATGATTTGACCTTTAATATTACCTTATTACGTTAGTAATGTATTATTATTATATCAATAATATATTATTATTTTTTCTTTAATAATATATTATACCATTAATAATATATCAACATTTCTTTTATTATATTAGAACATTAAGAAATAATATATTTATTTATTCATAATAATTTACTTATATTACTCAAATTAGGGGACATGACATCGGATCAAATCCATGTGCTCCAAGGTATGATAAGTAAGCACAGGTATGTGTGTGATATCATAAAATTTTAAGGTAATATGTTACTTGAATTTTGAGAATCATAGAAATAAGGAAGTATTTGAGTAGATATTCCATTGATATTGATTTGATTTATGATTTATGTTGACTAATATTTGGTGTTGTTCCTATGAATCAACAAAGAGAACGACACATCACAAGAAAGGGGGAACATTGTCAGAGAGAAGTAGTTTAATCTTGTAAAACTATAAAATAGTAATGGAATTCACGCACTCACATAGAAAAACGTTCTTGAAATGATTATTATACATATGCTTATATAAAATGTGTATTATTTTTCCCTAGATTTGATTACTTCAAATAAGTGTTTAAATTTGGGTTGAAAAATAGTGTCTTATGAGTGTTTTTTTGTGTTGATTGTATTAGAATGCATTAATATGAAATGTTAGACAATCTTGTTGATTATGATAGATTCTAAATAGGAGTACATGTATTGTCTGGAACATTAAACAATGGAAGTTTGACTAAATTCAAATCATTCACTTGTTTTCTCATTGAATGTATTATACATATTGACCTAGCATTGAGGACGATGCATTACTAAGGGGGGGAGGATGTCATAACCCATTTCTCCTCTATGGAATAAAGTGGATACTATTGTGCCACATAAGCCCAATTATTATTCAATAATAATAATAATATCTTGTCAGTTAGAGAGGGAGTTTGTTACACTTTTTTTTTTTCAATTACCATTCAAGTTCTGGAGGCCATCTTGGGTGTCACATGCAACAAGGAGGTCACATATAATTGCAATAACAAAGGATAAAGATGGTCCACGCTTAGTGGTACGATAAGAGCAAGAAGTTAGAACCTTCTCCAATATTTTGTCAAAAGTGTTCTCCAATGATATTGCTAATGATGTTCTTTCAAAATGCTCTCATATTTTTTTTGGGCTCTGGTATGAACTCTTTTAGGTATTCAAATTTGCAATCATGGATCAAATATCCTTCCACAAGACATTGTATGAAAAGAGGTGCAGACTGAACAACATAATGGTTACAAAAATCCACGGATGCTTAGGAGAATTTCATTATACATACATATATATACACATTGAAGCTTAAATTCTCTGTAATTCATTTGCTTCAGTGAAATCTAGAAGAAAAAGAAATGGATTATTGGTTCAAGTAGTATTGATTGCTGAGAAAGTCTAATCGAGGTTTAGCAAGTGCTAGTAGAGGGACCTTCATGGGATAGATAACTCCAGATCCTTCCTCCATATTAACACGTTGCCACCCCCATGGAAGAGACCATTCAAATGCTTGCACCAGAATAACGATTACATGTTGAATCTTAGAATCAAGTCACCCACTGGAAAATGATCAATTAGATTGGTTTGATAATTGGGAGTTGGTGACTAAATGAAAGTAAGGAATTGGAGGCATTTTGGCAGAAGAACTATCAATAGCGAATTTACTAGGTTCTCTATCCCTCTCTTGCCTTTATATTATTGTTGCCAAATGTCATGTTTTCCCTCAGCATTTTAGGAAATAAATGGAGATAAATATTGGTTGATTGGAATTGTTTGAATTTACTTTCTTAGATATATCTAAATTGGATAGTTATAAATTCATTGATAGAACTATTTGTGTAAACATACAATCACCCTAATTAGTTTGTAGCAAATTGGGAAACTTTAAAGTAGAATTGTATTGCAACCTAGGTTTTCTAGATGTTATGAATAGATTGGAACGTCTTTCCTTGGTATTTACCCTAATTAGAGGGCATGGAAACTCAATGAAAACCTATAAGAGTTAATGCAACTAAAAGCAACTAGTGAACCTTAAGGCTCAGCCTTCTAGGATATTTAATATGGGTATGGATTCACGCCTTGTCATAAGCATTGTTTCACCACCACTTGAAGAAATTGTCTCATAATGGATAGATAGAGTAGGCATTTGAGAATTAACAACTAATGCAAACCTGTCAATATCAACAATAAGCTAGAATCTTATGTCAGTATCCATAAAGAAACTTGGTGGATGATTCTATTTTATTCATTAGTTATACTAAAGCAGATTAACATTCCCAGTCTAGAAAGCACAGGTTTGTAGTAGATTCTGGTAATTATCAACATTTTTGTTGTCATATATTTATTTCTTTCTATTTATTAAACTAGTTAAACATCTACTGCTTTAATTAGATGCTTAAGCTTGGTTAACATTAAATTATCTTCAAGATGTTAAAACTAGTACCAAACTTAAAGGTGTAGATTTGAATGTATACATTAAGCTATGCAATAATTTTTTGCTCTCTTAGCATTATGAATTATTGAAGCCTAGTGAAATTGGAAACTAATTTTTTATCAACACCTCCTATAACCTTATTGAATTTTGATAATACTCTTTGGTGGTTTTGGCTAAGTATGTAAGCTATTTATTTATTTGAGTTGCTTCCAAATATAGTTGGGGCACTTAGGAGTTCCCTCGGGAAATAATATTTATATGGCCATCCTTTCATATATGATCTGGGGGTTAGTTTTATTCAACATTTATTTTACCACGACTTTATCAACTATGTTTAGGGACTGGTAATTCATGGAAGGATGTTGACCTATAAATTATCATGTTACATAGATGTGGTCATTTCATGATGCATACGTGACATTTTTAGAAAAGGCATAATTGCATTTTCCATTTCCTCCTACATTTATATAGATTATGATCTCATGATGAATGGAAAGTAATGGTGTCATTCTCGTTACTTAATATAGATCTTGTGTATTTATGTTTTATGAGAGGAGTTCAAGATAGGATAACATACTAGGAATAATAATTGATCCAGAGAAAGAGTTTCATTGTTAGCTATGCAATTAGCTTAATATATTGTATTTATAACATATGTCAGTAGAAAATTGATCATAGTACTTGTACACCCCTTTGGAAGTTGGACTAATTCTCTTGCTAGAGATGAGCTAAGATGATGTAATTAATTGATACATGATTAATGGACTTATGGTTTTATCCTCATATGCTGATTGGTATATGGAACTCAATGTTGGATAAAACATGTGATTTTCTTTATTTATTATAAATGATGGAGATGGATTGTGATACTAAATGGATAACTAAGAAAATGGTATTATGTTACCTTGTTGAACATTTAATGTTCTTGAAATTTTTTTTGTGTAGCACAATTCCATTACTCCTCTAAGTTTTACTTGTTTAGACTATCTTGTTGTCTGGCTGGGTATCTTTCATGTCAAGAAAGATTTTGGGGAAGCTTAACAGCTTCATGGTAGGGTAGTAAAGCACTCCTACAATATTATTGCCCTTGTCTTCTTAGATAGGTTCTGGAGCTCATTTCAACTTGGTCATCATGGTTTGACCATCTAGTATCCGATATCTGGTATTGGTAATTTGGTAACAGAATTATGTTTTTTTTGTTTAGATTTGAGCATATATGTATATGTATCATTTTTTAAAAGTTAATGATAGTTAATCAACTAATGTTGATTGGTCAATATTCAAATGACTTTTACTCTCATGAATTTTGCTGTATTTTATGGAGATTTCTGGTGTGGCATTGGTTTTGTAGGGTTAGTCTTTACACAAAGTTGGATTGAATACCTAAGGGAGCTCAGGTTTGATAAGTGCTTCATGTTATGGATTGTGAGGATATTGTTGAAAGAAAGGTTGATAGATCTAGTTAAATGTTTGCAGATCGGGATGCATCCCTGTGGGCTTGAGTGATATGTAGGCATGATAATTCCTTATGTTGTGGTGGTGGTGATGTGGGTTTATCCCACATTCTTCGTGTCGATAGTATACTCTTTATTAATTAAGGCATCCAATGGAGAAATGAAACATCATTACTCTGTGTTGAGCTTGCTAATAGATGATGGCATGGCATTAATCAGTTGATTATATTGTCACCATTATAAGAGATCTACAATACTAATTATGAAATATGCAAGCCTATATGACCAAATTTTGTCCCACAAAATTTCAATGACAAAAACAAAACTAGATCCACTAAAAAAAAGTGATGAGGTTTTTTTGAATAAAAAAATTGTTGAATGACCACCCGAATGCAATGGAGAGATCAGATCTTTCTCTAAATTCTCCCACAAGTTTTTACACCTCTGGATCTGAATCATGGCCCTCCACAAAATGAAGGACAAAGACCTCAAATGATTATGCAATGAATGCTCCTATGATTTTAATACCTTGTAAGAATTTTTGTAAAGAAAAGAATAAAAAGGAAAGATCTAGAAGCTCAATAGATAGCACAATGAGAGACAAAATGATATGATCCTCAAATAACTTGTCTCAATGATGACCAATAACTAGATTTCAAATATGTACATTGTAGATGTGCCTCAATATATAGGCAATGCATGAAAACGAGAAGTGGTGATAGAGATAACCTATCAACTAGACAATGTATAATCACATGTCCACTAAAGCTGGATCATCATCCATTGTGTAACTAAGTATGTACAAATGTGCAATAATGAGAGGATGATAATGTGATAAGAACACAAAGGTGGGGCCCACAAACATTGAGGTGTGAGACATCAACTATGTACAAGTGGATTTCGTCTATACCATGTGCTAAATTAGAGTGTGAACTCCTATGTGTCTACATAACAACTAATAGGAAAATGTATTATCCTAAGTAAAATTAAGTAAAGTGTAATTAGTAATATTTAATTAAACCAACAAATATACCAAAAAAATATCATATGAAAATCACATGATGATCAACAATTTAAATTTATATCAAGATCAAGAACACATAAACATAAACACTAGCATCCATTGATCAAACCATCAAACAAAATAAAAAGTGTAATCCCCTAACTAGATGACTGACTTCTTATCAGAGTTCTAGGGATAGTAGTACCATCTCCAAATCAACAACTATTCAAGAATTTTAAGGCACACTCAAACCTATATAGCCAAATGGAGTCGATGCTTGGTACTTGTGCACACCTGCAACACTGACCAAAAAAAATACAAAACATATACAAACAAGAATAACAAACAAGGAGGAGTGTGACATCATGTAGATCTCTTGCAAGAGGAAATATGACTCCCTCCCCTCATCTAATTGACATGCCAAGCAAAGAATATATATATATATATATATATAAGACATGATGTGTTAGCAGGATTAGCTTAAACCAAAATCATGAATCATGAATCAAAAGAAGCCATATCTTTAGTACTAATATTCATATAAACAATGTACCAAAACCATGTTATGAGATCATAGTATAGAACATAATCCAAACTATGAAACTAAAGCAAGATCAAACATCGTACAATTCTAATCACATAATAGTGTCACAACGATAGATAGCATCATAAGATAAGAATGTACCTAAAATGTTAACATTGTATTCAATAAGAATGTGAGGGTACTATTTGAATATATATCTAGTTGATATTCATTTCACCAATCATAATTTAATCACAAGGCTCTATATATCACAGTATATGGTATCATTAATAATGATTTAGAAGGTTATCATGTAGATAGGGGACCATTGTAGATCATAGGAGATGCATTTTGTTAAGTAATATTTTAGATCTTAATTAGAAAATATGTTATTGAATACAATCTCATTGTATTGCATCCTCTTAGTCCTATACATATCATTGTCAAGTTGGATCACATAACATAATAGTTACAACCAAACAATCAGACAAAAATCTACCTTCAAAGAGTCTTAGTGTACTAATTACAACTCCTAGTATCTCAAATTATATTTCAGGGTTAGAGGGACATTACACTTCTTGATTATAACCATTTTTTGGATAGACCTTGGTTACATAACATGCATTCTATTCCTTCCACTCTTCATCAAAAAGTTAGGTTTACCTACAATAATGTGATGTACACTCTTCACATATATAATCGATTGAATAGTTGTTTGAATTTTGAATAAGCACCATTGCTATGTTTATTAAGGAGATAAGATAAGATAAGACAAATTTATTAATGTCCAAGAAAAGACCACAACATGGGTCTACGGGACTGGAAGCTTACATCAAGAAAAGCAGATAGACAGAGCACCAAATGTTATCCATAAAAGAACAAGCACAACAAAAGAAGAAGAAAGCAAGAGACATCACAGAAAAGATTAGGTATCTATCCTCATAGGTAAAAAGTCCAATAGTGACTAATTTTTGTGGCTACCAGAGGCCCTATGATGAAGTTGAGTGCTACAAGAGGAGTGTTGTTGGCAAAAAGGTCCCCTGCGGGATCTCATAGATTTGGAATGGCTCATGTTAGGGAAACTATACGATCGCTTCACACCCTGAGACAAAGTTAAGGGCGAGAAGAAGGTTGTAATAAGTTGTGCCTAAGTCTAACTCCTGGGAAATGATAGCTGTAAAGTATGGTCACAAAGTTGTAAGGACTCATGGAGATAGAGTGCAATAAAATGTTGATCGGTGTACCTGAAAAAATATGAGAGTGATCTAAAATCTCTAAATAGACAATAAAATCTCCCTCTAATCTCATAGTATATGGGGCATCTAAAAAGAAAATGAATCTTAGATTCTGCCTTTGGTAAGGTACAAAGTGTACACACCCAATCCTCTCTAGCAATATGGTGATCAACCTGGATTTGAGTCTATGTGAGCCCACCCTAAAGGAGCCAAGGGGGATACATAGGGCTTGTGTCAAGTATTTGTGTATGTACTCAAGGCATACAATGATCCCATCTCAAATATCTAAGAAGTGCTCGATGTAGAAAGTCATCCTCGGACGTAGTCCCCCTAGAGGATCCACCTAGGTTTGTGTGATATACTTCCTATAAATGTCAAGTTTGACATGCCCATTCAACTCTTGCTGAGAGGGGAGTAGATGAGAAAGAGCATCCAATGAGGACTAGTAGGGAGGAAGATGATCAATTTCAATCCTAATTGACCTCAGCAGGATAGTAGCCTAAGCATAGCAACTATGGGCTCTAGTGGCAGGATCAGAGTTTGCAATAGCAATTGAGGAGCAGTAGGCTAAGGGTATCTGTGTTGGCCTTCCTCTGAGTTAGTAAAGCCACAAAGATGGTGAAGAAACTAGATCAAGTAAAAAATGGCTATAAGTCTAATTGGGTGAGCACCAAACTATAATAGTGTGGGTAGGTAGATATGTGACATTCGATAATCCGACAGAGGAGCATAGTCTGGGTACACTCAATCATGGCCCAATCTGAGTCTAAAAGGGAAGGACCCCAAACCATTGAACCATAGAGCACTGTGAGTCTTACTAAGGAATCCAAGAGGGATAACTTAGATGATGTATCCTAAAAGTGTTGTCAGAAGCATTGTCTCTCGAGTATGGCAAGGTAACCCAACCATTTACTAATCTGAGGTTGAATGGCTGATCTTGAGTTGAAACGAGATCTAAAAAACTTAACCTCAAGGTATGTATAAGATGATCTAATCTCAATTTCCTGACCCTAGAAGTGAAAATGGAGATGTGAGTTCTTCAGACCATTGAAGACCATAACTTTGAGTCTTCTTAAGGTTCATGACCAACTATCTCATGTCACAAAAGGATGAAAGTCTATCCAAAAGCCTCTGAAGACCCTTAGGAGAGGAAGCAAGAAGAACCACATCATTAGCAAAGAGAAGGATGGAGATCAATACCTAGTGTAGATGACAACCATCACCTAGAAGCAAGGAGCCATTGAGAAAAGCCCCGAGCTCATTGATGTAGATCCCAAACAAGGTGGGTGAGAGAGGGTAGCTCTGCTTCACCCCAATGGTGCTCTAGATGGGATCGGATAGGCCCTCTATGGTACTAATTCTACCAATCATTGTCTCATATAACCTCATGATAGTCATCAATAAGATCTCAAAAATACCAATATCTCTTAGTCTCTGAAAAAGGGCTGCTCTAGGGATGGAATCAAAAGCCTTACGAAAATCCACAAAATAGCAGTCGACTTTCTTTGAGTGATGCCAAGCCTCCTTGATAATAGCTCATAGTGTAAAGATATGATCCATGGTCAGGTAGTCTACCTTGAATCCTACTTGACCCTTAGCCCTGCAATTCCTCTTGTCAAGCTCACTGGATAAAATAGTATTCAAAGTTGTAGCATAAAGTTTGGCAAATGTATGCCCAATCATGATGGTCCTATAGTTTTTGAGATCAAAGGCTAGCCCAAATTTATGGATTGGGTGAATAACATGTCTCGACCAAGAGTCTAGAAAACCAAAACAAAGCACTTTATTAAAGAGTGTAGAGAGGCAAGGGCCTAGGATCGTGGAATCAAGCTTGAAGAGCTCAGCCTAAAAACCCTCCTCATCAGTTGCCCTGCTACATCTCATAAGTCTAATGGCCTCGTAAATGTTGGAGGTGGAGAATAAGTGACAATAAGGGAGTGGGATAAGAAGGGGGGCAAGCTAACCTGGGATGTCATACAACATAGATACATGGGAGGCAAGAAGGCGAAGGTTGGGAACATGATGAAGGATCTTCCTTGTGAAGCAATAAATAATCACTTCTTATGGTGAAGAAAGAATTTGTAAGAGAGTCATAAATTGGTGAAAGTGGGGGAATGAGTATCAAAAGCTAAGCGCAAGGAGTAGCAAAAAGTTTTAAAAGCATCATCAAACCACCAGTTCATGGGACAAGTATTCCATTGAATTGATCTAAGAGTGCTAGGAATGGAGCGGTGAGGGATAGAGAGGATAGTCAACTCCGAAATCACAGTAGCTAGTGAGTGAAACATGGTGGACACCTAATTGTGATCTGTGAAGTTAGCAAGGCAGAGGAATCTTCTCAAATGGAAAATGAAGAGGTTTTGATCACTATCCTCAAAACAAAAACTAGTATGGGGGTGGATCTAGGAAGGGTGAGTAGAGATGGGTAAAAAAGGGTGGGAAGAAACACAGACCGAAAGGCTAAGAAGGGCATGATTAGCCAAGGGAAGATGGGAGATAGTAAAGTTTTGGATGGAGAGGAGGAAGGAAGCAACAATGAGGATATAATCAACCACGCTCACACCCCCACTACGAGGCCAACACATAAAAAGCTCAAAACCTAGGAAGCAAGAGAGGCCATTCAAAATCACCAAGTTGGAGGACTTAGAGAGTTGGAGAAGGTGGCGACCATAACAATTTAGAGGTCCACTGTGATCCTCAAACAAACACTTAAGCCCCATACTAGTAGGATCCCTCTTAGTAGTACAAATCAAATCAGACCCACGATCATATTTAGGGGTCTGGAGATCTTTAGTTCGTGCATTAAAATATCCTAAGATGATGATGTCACCCATAGCCCCATACTTGGAAATGCTCTCGAAAAGGTCTGAAAAAGGGTTCCCATCCTGAACACTATGGATGGCGTAAGGTAAGGAAGTCAGTGGGAAGTAACAAACAGCAATGAAGATATCTTTCTAACAGTGACTGGTTCCTCCAACCCAAATCCACATAAATCTGGCATGAGTGTCAAAAAGAACCAATGTGTTAGTACTAAACAAATCATCTCTAATCAAACACACAGCTCCATGAGAACTATGCACACTAACCAAAGCCTAGATTTCCTATCTACAAATTGAAAGCCACTGGTACCTTGTGTAATCTGGAAGGGGCCAAGCAGGACTCTCATGAGTCTTGGTAATAGCTAACAAATTAGCATCCCCAACTACATCATGAAGTAAGTCTGGCAAAGACCATAGGGAACCATTTCCATTCCAATAGTTGACAATCAAAGAGCCAATGGAGGGCTTAGACTTGCCTAACTATTGGTGCTTAGACCGTCATTTGGCTTGCAATTGTTTCTCATCCCAACCCTTGGGAGGTGAGTCACGAATAACTACCTTTAGATTACTTATAACTGCCCATTTCTTGTTACTCCTTACTTCTACCATGAGACTCCTAGAATGTTTTAGCTTAGCTACCTATGATTTTGTGAGGTCCTCATCAAGAAATATCTTTGTGGGAAGAAGGAAGAGCTTCGTCTTTGCCCTGAGAGCTTGTAGTCAATCAGCCAGTAAGAGAAACCTAAGACAAAGGGTGTCATCATGTCCAAACCATGCTCTATCTAATGTAATATTATAAATACCTAGTTTCTCACTAAGAAATGAGTAGCCTATGGGGAGAGGATCAATGGAGGATGAAGGAAGACCTCTAACCTAAAGGTTGAGTTTGCTGAAGCGCCTAACTCGATCTTCTGCCAACTTCTCTTGGACAATTTTTTCGACCTCGGGTAGAGGTGTAGTGCTGGATTTTTTGCAAGTAGAGGCCCAAGTTTTATTTTTCTACTCTATTTCAGTCAAAAGAGATGATTGTTTATTAACAAGCTCAATTTTCTTAACCTTGAGGTTTCCAATGTCCCCAAATTCATCAATAATGGAGCTGGTATCTTTTGTAATGCATGTTGTTTGTTTGGTAAAAGTTTCAAAGAGGTCTTGGATGAGTGAAGAATTAGCCACAACCTACTAATTCAAGTCATTTCATGATTGAGATAGGGAGTGAATAGTATCCTAGAGAGTTTGATTCACTTATTCAAACTTCTAGAGCTACACTAAGAGACCCTGGGAAACTGCTGAGAGAGAAAGAGTTGTGAATTTCAGAGCTACATTATCCTTCTCTAATAATGTCAAGTGATCAACTATCTATTGTAATGTTGCTATATTGGGTGGGGGGTCCATGATTCAAAACAATACTAAGCCATATTTGAATAAAATAAAGCAGATACGATACTGGACATTTGGTCAAACAATTCATGTGCAACCTATCTTAGGTGGATAACTTTCTTATAGAGGTATATTGTTAAACAATTGGTCATCAAAAAAAGAAAAACCCTCTATAAGTGAAGGAGGCATGGACTAGATCATGGCTCATGGATTCTCCATATCCTACTTGCATGTTCACCAATTCCTTTGTGTAAATTGTCAGCTGCAAAATAGAGAATAGAGAGGAATTTGAACTCGTCTCTAGACTCAAAATTTCCCAAGTAGGTAAAATTTCCCAAGAGTAAATGCAAGAAACAATTGTCGACAACAAAAGTGAAGAAGGAATTTGAGAATAGAGCATGAGAACTGCCAACTTGTGTAGCCACACCGATTTGAATCCTTCACAAATGAACGAGGAAAGCAGATAGAAACTTCAAATCCTCATGTAGTTTCAAAACAGAGGATGTAGAGCTCAAATCCTTCACAAATGAGCAACAAGGAATGTGGAGAAACAAGCTCAAGAATCTAATTATGATCCTCCTTCCTCTAGTTCTCTTTCATATGATGATTAGCGATCCTTAGATTCACGCTAAATTCTTTCAAAGAGTACAAAGTTTTAGGCCTTGAATTTATGCAATCTAAATCTAAAATATAATTAAAAACAACTCATCTTTCTACTGATCTTAGTAAAAAAAAATTGCTACTTCTACCCATCATGAATCTATTAAACTTATTTATGATGACATAGTGACTAATGACATTCTATTATCTATTTCTGATATGATTTCTTATTATGGTCTCAGTTACCATTTATTAGAAAAGCATGGATTCACTAGGCATGGATGTGGTAAACATGTAAATGGAATTCAAATTCCCTTAGAATATGGGGGGCATGAGAACTCTTACTAACTTGTATTTAATCCTCATGAGAAGCCATAAGAAGTTATTGTTAACACCAACATAAATAACACTTTGAAACATGATTTATGTTGTGTACAACAAAGTATGAAACCTATAGAAATATTTGGGTTGGAATCTCATTCTTTTTCCACATTCTCTCATTCATCATCTAACAAATATCATTCTTTGTCCATATCTCTCCAATCACTTTTAATCAAGAAATAATTTTTCATAAACTTCTTCTTGCTAAGGTGATAAATAGACCTAAAAACAAAAAAAAAGATAGTCCAAAATATTATATCTCTTCCCTCTTTTCATGTATCGTCAATTAATGAATTTCAAGATTTACATCACTAAATCAAACAACTCATTAATAATCCTATTATTTGTGTGTATCTTCTTGTTAGAAAGTAAAGTCCACCAAGATAACTAAGGGTCGGGGTGGGGGGAGTGAAACAGTTATCCAAATATTAGAACATTAATTATTCTTATTAATCCCTAAACATGTGACCAATATAATCAGCCACCATAAAAAGATACACATACACAATAATGTTAGATATGTTAACTAGGGAAACCATTGATTAGAGGGAAAACCTCGATGGGGATGGTACCCACAAAATGATGTACTAATATAAATATTCCTTGTTAGAGGATGGACCATGTTATGAGCCAATGAAATACATTCAGTACATATCAGTCCCTATTAGGAGACTTTGAATCCATGTTAGGAGATTCTTGTTAGCATGAATGTTGATAATACTACATTAGGGGAGTATCATAAGCATTGGAGAGTATTGACATGTTGCATTCACAATCGTGTTTGTCATTGATGTTAGCATAGCATGATTTTTGTAAAGATTGGGAGAACAACAGTCAGAGATCTTACTAGTACAGGCAATTGTCTGATTGTTTGGTGATGTGTAGTTGAGGATATGTTCCATACTATGTCTCAATGATGTGGTTAAGTGCGCAAAGTCTAATTTGATGGCATATGATAGTTGTACTTGATTTACTGAGAGCAGTACAAAAATAGAGTATTGAAGAACAACATTCTAATGTTTGATTAATATCTTACATTTGAGATGCAATGAAGAAGTGTGTAGTCACATAGTGATAGAGGACAGTCGTACGGTGGTGTTAGCAAGTGTGAAAGCCCTGGTATCACATTTGTGAAGTTTGGTATAGACTATGAGATGAAAATGCTATTGTAATTCTAATTAATTAATTATCTTATTATAATTAATTGGGAAAGCCTCAAGGCCAACTCAAGGAATTGGTATCAAGATATGGTATAAAGGAAAGATGTTTTCCTTGATTGTAAAGTGTTTCAAGTATCCATTGTTGCATGAAGTGTGAAGTGCAAAAGGGAGAAAAGTTCTTATTAAATGCAAGTAAGCAATCCAAGGGATTATTGGATACGAATTGTGAGATCTAGTTACAAGATTGAAAGAGCAGAAGTATGGTTGACTAGACAAAGATAGAGGAAGGAAGCACATTTCATTTCTATTATCCTACAAGGAATAATATAGAGATCATTTGGACAGTGGGTTCATTGGTCTTAACCTTGAAGCTGTTTGGGCAGTGGGTCCAGCTATCTTCCACAACTCCTAACAGGGTTGACACAACTCCTAATAGGGATTCAAAGTCTCCTAACAGGGACTCATATGTACTAAATGTTGTAACAGACCCCTAACAAGGTTCATCCTCTAACAAGGAATATTTATATTAGTACATAATCTTGTGGGTACCATCCTCACTAGGGTTTTCCCTATGATTAAAGGTTTCTCTAGTTAACATATTTGGTGTTAATTGTATATGATTATCTTGTTGTGGTTTTAGTTTATATATCTCATATGGTTAAGTTTTTTTAAGGTTGATAATTGTGATAATAGTTGGATAATTGATTCACCCCCCCTGCCCCAACCCCCTCTTAGTTATATCAGTGGACTACATATTCTAACAATTGATATCAGAGCTTTAGGTCCTTGAAGGATAAGCTTAACAACTTTGGGACATCAATGGAAAATGTTTTTAGAAAGGATAGTCTTAGATTTAATGGGGCCAACTATGATAGTTGGAAGGAGAATATGAAGACTCATCTATTGTGCATGGGTCCAAGTTATTGGATCTTGACAAAGAGTGAGAAGATAATTGTGGAAGAAGAAAAGCTTGAGGAATGTAGTGAAGCAAAGAGAGATCTATTCATGTGTAACATGAGAGCTAGAGAAGCTCTATTATCAGCTCTTCCAGAGAATGAATACAATCAGTTAAAGTCACTTCAAACATCTCATGAAATTTGGAAAGCATTAGAAGATACTTTTGAAGGTGATACACATGCAAAAAGAATGAGATTACAAAATTGGATATGTGCATTTCAAGATGCTAAGATGATGGAAGATGTTTGTAAGAAGTTATATTGGTAGAATATCAAAAATTATTATAGGAATTCGGTCTCTTAGTGGAACCAAGGAAGATGATGAATTTATATGAAATTTTTTGAAAAGCTTGATGCTGCCATTCAAGCAAGTAGCTCAGATGATTTAGCTAGTAATGTCTTGCACTACAGATTTCACAAAGAAAACATTGCATGGAAGATCAGAGTTTGTAGAAGTAGATCTAAGACTATCTGGAGATCTAGTCAGAGTCAAAACAACTTGCAGTGCCCTAAACATTTGACCTAATTTGTCAGGGAGTGCAAGCACAAGAGGAGATTTTGTTGGTAGTAGCAAATTTGAATAAGACAAGAAGATTGTGGAAGGAATAGCCCTTCTTGTGAGAAGAGAAAAAGATGGTAAGAAAATCTTTAAATGTTGGACTTGTGATGAATTTGGTCACGATGCATCTAAATGTCCTAAAAGAGAGAAAAGGTATAAGGGAAAGTTTAAGCCTAGAAGAGATAGAGATAGAAATTGTTTGTATGCTAGTGAAGATAAAGAATTTGATGAAAGAGGTCAAAGTGAAAGTGATGATGAATTGGGATTTGTGGCTATCAAGGAAGATGATCTTGATAAAAAAAATTAGAGAAGAAAGAGATTTGATTTCCCAAGTTGAAAAGAAGTCTGATTGGATGATTGCCAATGCTTGTTCACATCACATGACTGGTGATATGAATAAGTTTGTTAAGTTCATAAACTATGATGGAGGTATTGTTAGGGTTGGTAACATCACATCTTTTCATATTATAGGAATTGGATCCATTACTTTAGATGGAAGGAATAACACTGAGAATGTTTATTTTGTTGAAGGATTGAGGCATAATTTGTTCAGTGTTTGACAGTTGGTGGACAAGGGATATCAATTGCAGTTCATAGAGAAGACCTGCATTATCAAGGATAAGGATGGTAAGATGATTGGAACTAGAACTAGATCCATAAGTGGTGTATTTCTATTGAATCCTACTAAAATGACGTGTTTGGTTGAGAAATTTGATAACAGTTGGTTATGGCATAGGAGATTTTGTCATATAAACTTTGATAATATTGTGAAGGTTAGTAGCACATATGCAGTTAGAGACTTTCCTAAGATAACAAAGCCTACTAATGTTGCGTGTAAAGAATGTATTTTGGCTAAGCAAAAGAAAGTGTCTTTTCTTAGCAAGAAGTTCACTACCACAGAGAAGCTAGAAATCATTCACATAGATCTAAATGGTCATTCGAGAACAAGAGGATTCTATGGTGAAAAGTACTTTATGATTTTTGTTGATGATTTCACTAGAATGATGTGGGTAGCATTTCTTATAGAGAAATTTGAAGCTTTTGAGAAGTTTAAGATACTTAAGAATAGAGTTGAGAATGAATCTATTGTTAAGATAAAGTGTTTAAGATTAGATAGAGGAGAATTCACCTCTAGAGAGTTTAACATCTTTTGTGAAGAGAATGGAATCAAAAGACAACTATCCTCACGTAGAATACTTGAGCTAAATATGATTGCTGAAAGAAGAAGAAAATTAGTAGCAAAGGAAGCTAGAGTGATGTTATTTGGGAATGATGTTTCTAAAACATTCTAAAGAGAAGCAATTAATACAATAGTGTACACTTTGGATAGAGTGTAGATTGAAAAAGGTATGAGCAAGACACCTTATGAGTTATGGTTTGGTCATTCGCCATCAGTCAAATATTTCAGAATATTTGGGAGCAAATGTTACATTAAGAGAGGTGATGACATTGGTAAGTTTGATCCTAGAAGTGATGAAGATATGTTTCTTGGCTACTCATTAAAGAGCCAGACATACAGATGTTTCAACCATAGGACTAAGACAATAGTTGAATGTGCAAGTGTAAGAATTGATGAAAAGTTTGGTACTAAAGAAAAGATGGTAGATTATAATTTAGATGAAGAAGAAGATAATTATGGAATTGTTAGACAGAACACTAAAATTTTCTGTAAGACTAAAAATGACTTGCAAATGATGTGCTATCTGTTGAGCATAGAGGAATGTAGAGGTCTAAACCTAGAGATGAGATAAGAGTTGAGTTGTCAACTCCTACCTCCAATAGAAACATGACAAAGAATCACCCTCCAGAGAAAAAAATTGGATGTAAAGATAAAGGTGTGATGACAAGGAATAGAGTAAACGAGGAATTGTTTATGATTTCTTAAGTGGGGCCTAAAAGCGCAAAGGAAGCATGTAGGGGTTATCATTGGATTCAAGCAATGAAGGAATAATTGGATCAGATTGAGAAGAATGAGACATGGGAATTAGTTCCTAGACCTAAAGACAAGAATGTGATAGGAACCAAATGGTTATTCAGGAATAAGATGAATGAACAAGGAGAAGTTGTGAGAAATAAGGCTAGACTTGTTTGCAAAGGTTGCTCGCAGCAAGAAGGCATAGATTATGAGGAGACATATGCACCTGTAGCAAGAATGGAAGCAATAAGAATGTTTTTGGCTTATGCAGTGAATAAGAAGTTCAAGTTATATCAGATGGATGTCAGGTCAGCTTTTCTGAATGGAAAACTTGAAGAAGAAGTCTACATTTAGCAACTTGATGGATTCCCTCTAATAGAAGAAAAAGAGATGGTAGATTGAAGAAAGATTTATATGATCTAAAGAAAGTGCCTAAAACTTGATATGCAAGGTTGGATAAGTATTTGACAAAACTTGGGATTTGGTAAAGGTACAACAGATGGTAATTTGTATTTGAGAGAAGTTGATAATGGTTTATTTATCATTGTAATATTTTTTGATGACATAATATTTGGAGGAAATGATGAAGAAAGTCATAAGTTTGTTGAAAAGATGAAAAATGAGTTTGAAATGAGCATGATAGGAGAAATGAAGTTTTTCTTAGGATTGCAAATTGTGTAGAACATTGATGGAATTTTCATTTCACAAGCTAAGTACTTGAAAGACTTGTTAAAAAAAATTGGATTAGAGAGTTGCAATCCTATAGGTACACCTATGATAATTGGTCAAAAGTTATCTAGCAAAGATGATACACCTATAGTTGAGCAAAAGAAGTATAGATCTATGATTGGAGGATTGCAATATCTAAATCACACCAGACCAGATATAGAAAATGTAGTTGGAATTGTAATTAGATTTCAAGTTGATCCTAAAGAGTATCAATATGCAATAATAAAGAGAATATTTAGATACTTGAAAGGAACATTTGATTATGGTATTTGGTATGATAGATCAAGTGATTTCACTTTATGTGCATATACTCATATGGATTGAGCAAGCAATATGGATGATAGAAAGAGCACTAGAGGTGGAGCATTCTTTCTTGGAGGAAGATTGGTTTCTTGGCTAAGCAAGAAATAAGACTATATTTCACAGAGTATAGCTAAGGTAGAGTATGTTGCAACAACAAATAATTGTAACCAAGTTATGTGGATGAAGAAAATGTTGAAGGATATTGGGATTGAGTTTACAAAACATGTTATCATTTACTATGATAACTCAAGTACCATAAGAATGTTTAAGAATCTTGTATTGTATTCTAAGACAAAGTGTATATCTATCAAGTATCATGTTTTGAGAGGGAAGGCAAAAAAAAAGGAAATCAGATTGCAGATATATTTATGAAGCCTTTGCCTAAAGATACACATTTGAGTACCTAAGAAGAATGCTTGGGGTTATGCCCCTGCCTACTTCTGAGTAGATGATGCAGAGAGTGCATTTGTCTAGTGGTAAAGAGCACTATTGTTAGACTGGACTAAATGTTGATGCTTCTTGTATGGGGGAGTATATATTGTGTACTAAGTCATTGAGGACTCTTGGTATTTGTTTTTTGGTATTGAAGAGTGTCTTTGGACACTTGAGCTGATTAAAGAGTTGAAGAAGTACATATAAAAATTGGTATTTTGTATTTTTTTTAGGCCTTTGACATTGATGTCAATGGGTGAGAAGTTGCATAAAAAACATCTCCTAAGCAATGGGGGAGAAGAACTCATAAGTATGTATGAGGAAGAGATATCTCTTTAGGGAGATTTAGAAAGATTCATGTAAGGAAGAAGGAATATGCAACTGATGTATTGCAAATTTTTTAGTGTGAAGTGAACAATTGACATCTATAGAGAAGAAAGATATGCACCTATTGTGTTGAGATTTTTTAGTGTGTGGATAGTTGATGCCGGTTCTAGAATCCAAAGGCTAGCAACAACAATAGATTACAGTTTGGTATTCTTGGAACTTAGATGTTTTTTTCATCTATGTTGCCATCAATGCCAAAGGGGGAGATTGTTAGCATGAATTATGACAATACTACATGAGGGGAGTATCCTAAGCATTGTAGAGTATTGACATGTTGCATTCATCACTGTGTTTGTCATTAATGTCAACATAACATGGTTTTTGTAAAGATTAGGAGAACAACAGTTGGAGATTTTACTAGTATAGATACTGCTTTGATTGTTCGGTGATGCACAATTGAGGATATGTTTCAAACTATGTCCTGATAATGTGGTTAAGTGCACAGAGTCTAAGTCTATGGCATACAATAGTTGTACCTAATTTATTGAGAGCGGTATAGAAACAAAGTATTGTAGAACAACATTTTGATGTTTGATTGTTATCGTACATTAGAGATGCAATGAAGTGTGTAGTCACATAGTGACAAGGGATAGTTGTATGGTGATGTCAGTGAGTGTGCAAGCCCTAGTATCACACATGTTAAGTTTTGTATAAACTGTGAGCCAACAATACTATTGTAATTGCAATTAATTAATTATCTTATTATAATTAATTGGGAAAGCCTCAAGGCCGACTCAAGGAATTATTATGAAGATATGGTATAAAGAAAAGATGTTTTCCTTGATTGTAAAGTGTATCAAGTATCCATTGTTGTATGAAGTGTGAAGTACAAAAAGGAGTAGAGTGCTTACTGAATGTGAGTAAGTGATCCAATGGATTATTCAATGTGAATTATGAGATTTGGTTACAAGATTTGAAGGAGCAGAAGTATGGTTGACGGGATAGAGATAGAGGAAAGAAGTACATTTCATTTCTATTATTCTGCAAGGAATAATACAACGATCATTTGGTCAATGGGTTCATTGGCCTTAACCTTGATGTTGTTTGGGTAGTGGATCCAGCTATCTTCCACAACTCCTAATAGGGTTGGAATCTTCTAATAGGGATTCAAAGTCTCCTAATAGGGACTCATATGTACTAAATGTTGTAACAAACTCCTAACAAGGTATATCCTCTAACAAGGAATATTTATAATAGTACATCATCTTGTGGGTACCATCCCCACCAGGGTTTTCCCTCTTATCAAGGGTTTCCCTAGTTAACATATCTAGTGTTAATTGTATATGAGTATTTTGTTGTGGTGTCAATTTATATTACTCATATGGTTAAGTTTGTTTAAGGTTGAGAATTGTGATAATAGTTGGATAACTGATTCACCCCCCTTCCCCCCTCCCCCCCTCTGAGTTATATCAGTGGACTATATATTATAATAGATTCCAACCCTATTAATAGTTGTGTGAACCCTGTTAGGATTTGTAGAAGGTAGATGGACCCACTATCCTAACAGCTTTAGGGGCAAGACCACCAAACTCATTGTCCAACTGGTATTATTCTTTGCAGAATAATAGAAATGTATAGCTCCTTCTCTGTCCTTCGACCGAACCAAACCTCTTTTGATCTCTATACCAAATCACCAACTTCACATCCAATAATCCCTTGTGTAAGAATTTTCCTTAGGGCAAAATCACCCAAGATCAAGGAACTCAAGCACAAGCACAACACTAGACCAACAAGGTATGATCAGAATAACAATAAAGAGTATGTTCTTTATTATGTCATGTCATGTGTACATACAAACTAAGGGTACCTATATATAAAGGCCTCTAGAATGCCTAGGAGTTAGCATCATGATAAGTCATAAAATCAAGCACATGTCCACTAGAAGTGGATTATCCTTCATTAAGCATAGGAGTAAGTGCAATGATGAGAGGATAAGCCTACAAAGGTGTAGCATACAAAATTATGTTATAGACACCATGTGCTAAAATAAGAGTGCAAATAACTATGTTGTCTACATGAAAACTCAATTAATTATGCAAACTCCAATGTTGTAGACACATGTGCTGAATTAGAGTTTCTTACTCTAGTGTTGTCAACATGACAACTCATAAGAGTACACAAACTCCTAAGTGTCTCACCTAAGAAATAATAAAATAATGCATTGACTTAAGTAAACTTAAGTAAGTGTAAATAGTGAATAATTATTTACAGCAACAACCCCTCTTAAGTACAACTTAAGGGAATGCACTTAAGCTTACAAGAGCTAGGATGAAATGAAAGATGGGTCCTAGCTACTAGGCCATGTTAGGTAGCCATGTCCAAAATGCAATGCAATCTCTCATAAAGAGGAGAAAGAGGGAAAATCTCATGGGAACAACCCTCCCCCAAAAAGAGAGATGAAAAATCAAGATGCATAGATGGATGGAGTAATCAAGACCCCTTCATTACGACATACATCAAGTATATACAAAAGAGAAGGATGATAAGGACAAAACCCCATATGAGGAAAAAGTCCCCCCATAAGAGAGAAGAAGAAAGGAGACAAGGTAGTCCCCCCCTCCTAATGTAGAGTGTCGATCAATGATAGCTACTCTAGTGTAGAAGTTGATCCAATGTTGTTGAATAATGTTCCTCCCCTTTGGAAGAAACAATGGCAGAGGTACAAATGAGATGCTTCCCCTATGTGTAGAAAGAATCTTGATGGTTAATGGTGTCTTTGAAACTTGCTCAACTTTCCCTGTGTTGATGCCGATGGTCACCCTTTCCAATACTGTGAAAAAGAACATGTGTAGATCAACCAAGGATGGATGTAGAACATGCCCCAAAGAACCAACTATCTCCTCAAATGATAAAGAGATCTCCTACAACTGATGTACATAGGGATCCACAATCAAATCAACTTGTGAAGACTGATCATGTAGAGAATGGACAAGAGGGTCAAAGTGAGCCCTTGCAACAACTGAAGAAGGATCTTCTTCATCAAAGAGAAGATGTATATCATCAATGATGTCTCCCAAATCTTTTGTGTGACTCCACAAGAAAACCTAAAATATCTATCATGAAGTCATCCACTGATGTTGGAGCTGGAAGACAAGGTGTACCTTGTTGTTCTAGACCTATCACTATGGTTATGGATGAAGTATTCACCTCAAAAAAGAGAAGATGAATATCATCAATGATGTCTCCCACATCTTCAATGTGAGACTCCACAAATAGACCTACAATATCTAAAAGGAAGTCATCCCATAAAGCTGAAATAGGAAGACATAATATTTCCCATTGCACTGAATCAAAAGCATATGTAGTTGGAACTTGATTAGTAGTAGCAACATGAGCATCAGGAGGTGTTATCTCATCTGGAGTTAGAGGTACCATGACTAGAGTGACTGGTGATAGAATGTCCTCTAGAAATGGAGGAAATCATGGATCTCCATATGATTCACAAAGAGCCATCCAAACATCATAAGGAAAACTTGTTATTCTAAGAGGAGCAAAGGCTTCCTTATATTGTTATACAAAAAGTGACAAAGTTGCAAAAGATGTGTCCAATTAAAATGTGGTGGCAATGAATAGAGATAAGGAAACACTTCATGATGTTCTCTTAGATGATCAAGCATTAAAGCACTCCATTTCTAATAGTTCCTTGGTGTCAACTTCGGTCTTATACCAGAGTGACATATGTGACAAGACTCCATGAGATCAATAAATGCATGCACCCCTCAAAATATAGAAATAATCAATCAACCCCCCCTAATGTATGATTTGGGCACTCTACACTTAGTGTGATTACAATAGCCAATTTAGGGCCTATTTCTAAAAGAAAAATTTCTATCCATAGAACCTATAATCTAATTGTAGAACTAGAAAGTAGACAAAAAAATGCACTTTCAAAAAAAATGAAACCTGATTATGTGTCTAGATGAGCCTGTACAAAGCATTTGAAGTGGCAAAAATTGGGATTTGTGAGTTGCAGAAAAATTCAAGAATAGAGATCTCAAACCACATACACCAATGTGTAGATCATGAAATTCTACCCCAAAACTAAAAAAAAATGCTTGCAAAAAGGAGTCTGCATGAGGGAGATATTGCTGTTTGAAAATTGTTGCTATAATTATTTTTCCTAAATCGCCATTGTCACACCTCCAAAAATCAAATGGCTTCAAATTTTGCCTCAAATATCCAATTTGGATGAAATAAAATCTGATTTGGGGGTTTCTTGACCTTTTGAATGCGATGCAAATATCTGATTTACACCAACAAGCTTCAATGTTCACCTGCAAAAAATCTCTCCTATTGGCTTAATGGCCAAAAATTTCCCAAAAAATAATGCAGATCTTATTAAAATTGTAGAGATGCAAATGAGAAAAAAATGAAAATCTAAAAATTAAATATAGAGATCTGAAATGATCATACCAATTTTGCAAATTGGGCCTTTGGGTTGCCAGTTTGAAAAAAAAATGTTGCCTCAATTTTGACTATGGCCTAGCACAGGCGAATTTATAATCAATTTTCACCGAATCAATGCTCTAAATGCAATGGTGAGGTCCTCTTTGGCTCTAGACACTCCTAATATCTATGATACTCTAGATCTGGGTCGAGGTGCTAAAGAAAGAATAGTCTCGAACGACTATGTGAAGAGAATCTCCCCAAGTTCTAATACCACGTAAGAATTTTCCTTAGGGGAAAATCGCCCAAGATCAAGGAACTCAAGCACAAGCACAACAGTAGACCAACAAGGTATTATCAGAATAACAATAATGAGAATGCTCTCTATTATGTCATGTCATGTGTACATACACACTAGGAGTGCCTATATATAAAGGCCTCTAGAATTCTTCTAGAATGCCTAGGAGTTAGCAACATGATAAGTCATACAACCAGGCACATGTCCACCAGAAGTGGATTATCCTTCATTAAGCACAGGAGTAAGTTCGATGATGAGAGGATAAGCCTACAAAGGTGTAGCATGCAAAATTATGTTGCAAACATCATGTGCTAAAATAGAAGTGCGAATAACTATGTTGTCTACATGACAACTCAGTTAATTATGCAAACTCCAGTGTTGTACACACCATGTGCTAAATTAGAGTTTCTTACTCTAGTGTTGTCAACATGAAAACTCATAAGAGTATGCAAACTCCTAAGTGTCTCACCTAAAAAATAATAAAATAATATATTGACCTAAGTAAACTTAAGTGTAAATAGTGAATAATTATTTACACACCTTGGATTGCTTGCTCGCATTTACCAAATACTTTGCATATCACACTTCAATTCCTTACTTCATAACAAGGAAAATATCCTTCCTTTATAGAATATCCTCAAAATAATTCATTGAGTCATCCTTGAGGTTTTCCCAATTAATTATAATAGGACCTTAGTAAGAAATTACAATTATTTTACAATTACACAACACTATCAGCTCACAATCTTTACAACTTTTCACACGTGCGACCTCTGACCTTGCACACTTGCTGAAATCATCAGTAGGTTGTCTACTACCATTATCTAACTTTTCATATCGAGATTCTATCTTTGTTAGGAGATATAATCTAGACACCATAAACTACTTCTTAGATACTTTGTCTGGATATTGTCCTCCATAAATCTTGAATATCTTCTACATGTATTAGATTTTCATCATGCACACTTAACCACATCATCTACACACAACATGAAACACTTCATTAACTATGCTTGACTAGATAGTCAATACTCTGTATGTACGACCTCATTCTCTATCTACTGCTCTGCCAATCTTTAGAGAAAGAATACTATGTTGACATCAATGACAAACACAGTCATGAATGCAACATGTCAATCACGCTAATAAGATAAGATAAATTTATTAATGTCCAACAAGAAACCAATGAGGGTCTAAGGGACTGGAAATAGTACAAAGGGGAAAACACTAGCAGAGGGAGCACCAAACGATGTCTGCAGAAAGAACATGAAAGCAAAACAACAAAATAACTAAGAAAAGGGAATAATAATAGTTAAAAACTCCTCACATGAAAGAAGTAGCCTAGAATGGAGAGCTAGACACTAGGGAAATTAGGTACTTTGGAAGGACACCTTTGAGGTTGTTGAGTGTAATCTTTGTAGGGTCTCACAGATCCAGTGTGAACCGAGATAGTGCAAAGAGGCCACTTCAATTCTTGGGCTGGAACTATAGGATTGAATAAAGAGGTGATAAGCTACATAGGGGTCGATGTCAAGAAAATTTGGAGCTATATAGTGTGCTCTCAAAGCTACATGGTCTCTTGAAGATAGAGTGCAAGACAATGCTGGTCAATATATTTGAAGAATGAGGGAAGACACCGACACTCTCTGAATAAATAGTAGAATCTCTCTCGAACCTCATATTAAATGGGACAACAAAAAATAAAGTGAGACTTGGTCTTGACCTCCTCAATGTGCCAAAGCTAACAAATCCTACCCTCCCTACCAATCTGGTGATCATTCTGAATATGTAGCCGGTGAGAACCCACCTTGAAAGATCCCAAGGAGATGTGAAGAGTGTGAGTCCAATGATGGGTGTGGTACTAGATATGTAAGATGATCTCATCCTAGATCTCAAGAAAGTGCTCAACATAAAAAGCCATGCACAGATGAAGCCCACCTGGGGGATTCCTCCAAGTCATGATAACATATTATCTGTAGATATCAAGTCTAACATGCTCATTCAACTTCCGCTAAATGGGAAGAAGATGAGTTGGAGCATCTAGAGAAAATTAGAAGGGGGAAGACGATCCAAACTAATACCAATTGAGCTCAAGAGAGTAGAGACCTAGGTGTACCAACAACAAGACCTGTAAATAGAGTCTAAACTCACCACCTCCATAGAGGAACAATAAGCCAAGTAGGAATGTGTGACAATTGTCGGAGGAATTAGCGAAGCTCCAGAGATGGTGAAGTAGCCAAACTAAATCAAAGATGGTCCCCAATCTAAAAGGGTGAGCACCAAACTTAGCCAGAATGATGTTGTGTGGTGTGAACTGGTGACATCTGATAATGAGCCAAAGGAAAATAATTTGGACTCTCTCAACAGAGGCCCAATCAAACTCCAAGAGAGAGAGGCCCCAAATAGTAGAACCATAGAGGACATTCGGCTTGACCAAGGAGTTAAGAAGAGACATCTTAGTTGTGGGGTCCTAGAAGTGGTGCCAAAAGCATTGTCGCTCAAGAATAGCAAGGGAGTCGAGCCCCTTGTTGACTCTAGGTTGCATGGTTGGTCTTGGTCTAAATCGAGTTCTAGAAAACTTAACCCCCAAGTAAGTATATGAAGATGCAATCTTGATCTTGGTACCCTAGAAGTAAGAATGGAGATGGGATGTCCTTAAACAATTGAAGACCATAACTTGAGTCTTGCCCAGATTTACAACTAGCTTACGTGAGCTGCAGAAAGAGGCCAAGCCATTAAGGAGCTATTGAAGACCATCAGGAGAAGATGCTAAGAGAATCACATCATCGGCAAATAGGAGAACAGAGATCAATACTTGATGTAAATAACAACCATCATCAAGGAGCAAACAATCATGGAGAAAACCCTCAAGCTCATTGATGTAGATGCCAAAGAGAGTGGGGAGAGAGGACAACCCTATTTCACCCCAATAGTGCTTTGGATAGGATCAGAGAAGCCTTGTGGAGACCCAAATCTATCCACAACATGCTCATATAACCTCATAATAGTTTTAAGAAGAATATTTGAGATCCCAATGTCCCTAAGACGCTGAAAGAGAACTGCCCAAGGAGCAGAGTCGAAAGCTTTGTGGAAGTCAACAAAACAGCAATAAACTTTCACTGAGTGGTAGCGAGCATCCTCAACATGGCCCGTAAAGTCAAAATGTGATGAGTGGTTTGAAAATTTGAATGAAAACTAGCCTGACCTCTAGCCCAACAATGTCAATGATCGAGCTCAATGGACAGGATACCGTTTAGCATAGTCACATAGAGTTTGGTGAAGGTATGCCCAACCATGATGGTCTTGTAGTTTCCAAGGTAAAAAGCTAGCCTAGATTTATGGATCGACTAGATAATATGTCATGACCAAGAGTCAGGGAAGCTGAGAAAAATCACTCAATGAAAGAGCACTATAAGAAAGGGACCTAGGACAAAGATACCCAACTTGAAGAATTCAGCTTGAAATCCTTCATCATCTAGAGTTCTACTATTGTTCATAACTCTAACTACCTCACTAATGTGGGAGAAGGAGAAGAGGTGGTAATGGGTGGGGGGGAGGATGAGATGGAGAGGGGGCTAGCCAGGAATATCATAGACTGTGGAGGTGTGGGAGGTGAGGGAGTGAAAGTCTAGAGTAGAGGGAGGGGGGGTGGCAAGGAAACATGGTGTGCCAAAAGAGCTTTGGGGACTAGAAGAACATAGCACAAAGAGACTTACACTGCATTAAAGTGAACTTATGTTTCTTATGGCAAAGAAATTGATGGTACTCTAGCCTCAACTGAGAGGAAGAGGAGGAAGTAGTGGGTGGAGCAAAGAAAAGAATGTGATGAAAGGATTTGCAGTCCTCATTGAACCACTAATTCATAGGGCAAGACCTTCATGTGGGACAAGGGGTGAGTGAGGAGGTGCAGTGGGGAATGGAGAGAAGGGTAGACTCCCACAAGGTGGATGCAAGTAAGTGGAAAATGGAGGTGATGTCCCTAGAGTCAGGAAAGGGGTCCTGGGGGAGAAGTCATCTGAGGTGATGGATGAAGAGCTCTGTGTCACCATCCAAGAAGAAAAAAGAAGTGTGAGCATGGGGGGAGGGAAGAGGGGGGCAAGAAGAAGTGGATAAGCAAGGAGGAGAAGGTGCCAAGGGTCCCTGAAGAGTGATGCTAAGGAGAACATGGTTAGCCAGAGGAAGGCAAGAGATGGTAAAGTAGAAAATGAGGGGGATGAAGGAGGCAGTAGAGAGAACATAGTCAACAATGCTAGCACCACCACCATGTGGCCAACAAGTGAAGAGTTGAAATCCAAAAAATCAAGAGAGTCCATTAAAGATCACTAAGTCAGAAGACTCACAAAATTGTAACAAATTATGACCATACCTAGTGAAGGACCCCTAACAATCCTTGGAGAGTCAAAGCAGGCCCATAGAACCATGATCAGAAGTAGTTGTACACATGGGATCAGACCTACAATCATGGTGAGAAGGTTATAGGTCTCTAGTCTACACGTTAAAGTCTCCCAAAATAATGATGTCCCCCATGGCAGAGAATCTGGTAATGTGCTCAAGAAGGTCTTCATAGGGGTCCCCACACTCAATGTTGTGAATTGCATAGTACAAAGATGCTAGTGGGAAGTAACAAACAATAATATAGGTATCTCTATAGAGCAAGATTCCTAAATCAATGCAAATCCACATGAATCTAGCATAGTTGTCGGAGTGAACGAAGGAAATTTTACTGAAAAAGTGGTTTTGAAAAAGATAGGTGACCCCACCAGAACCTCTAACCCCACTAGAACACTTGACTTCATCTCTAAAAGAGGAGAGCCACTAATAGCCATAAATATTGGGAAGAGGACACATGGGGCTCTCATGTGTCTCTGTAATAAAAAAAAGGTCAGTAGAACCAATAGCATCATTAAGTAAGCTAGGTATAGACCAGAGGATACCATTACCATTCCAATAGTTGAGACACAAAGAGCTTGTGCTCAACTACCGCTAAGCTAGTCATTTGGCCTTAGAGGCCACCCTTGAAACCCAACCTATAGGAAAGGTGTCATGGATTAATGCTTTAAGATTTCTAATGACCGCATATTTACCCTCTTGTCTTGCTACCACAATGAGGGCACATGCTTGCTTGAGTTCTACCACCTATGATTGGGTGAGCTCCTCATCTAGGTAGATCTTAGGGGAAAGAGAGAATAACTTTTTCTTTACCCTAAGATCATGCAACCTATCAGAGAGGGAGAGGAACCAAATGAAGGGAGTACCATCAGGGCCTAACCAACACCTATCAAGAGTGATGTCTGAAATGTCTAGCTAATACTTAATGAAACAATATCCAGAAATGGAGGAATCATCAATGGAGGAGAGACCAAAGACTTGTAGTTTAGTTCACAAATCTACCTAACCCACTCATCTTCCATCTTCCCTTGAACTAACTTCTCAATGCCTGAAAGGAGAACCTCAGCCACAAAACTGCATAAAGAAACCCAAGACTTCACCTTTAATTCAGTCTCTGTTAACAGTGAAGAATGCCTATTGACAATCTCCGATTGTTTCTCCTTTATAGTGTCTAACTCCTTAAACTGCATTGTAGCAGATTCAAGATTAGCTTTGAGGCTTGTATTTTCAGCAACTAGAGATTGCACAGTATCTCATAGAGTGTGGTTCTCAGATTCCAACAAAGCCAACCATTCTGCAATTTTAACATACAGTGAAGTTGACTAAGAAACGACACTTTGTAGGACAACATTAGCAGACTCTGCTATAGTCAAGCAATCAGCGAGCTACTGGAGTGTAATTGGATCAAATAAGGGTTCCATAGCTAATAAAAGAAGAAGATGCCCCTAGAAGCTTGTCACATTGGACCTGGACATCCAATATATTATGTCTAAAATGACAGTTGTTGTTGTCTTGGGCCTGGACTAATGCATTGGCAGTAATTTATAGATTCTGCAACACATTACCTTATTGTTGTCTCTATATAGGAATATTGCCACACTCCTTCCATCCACATGAGAGCCACAACTAAAAATGTGGTAGAGCAGTATGGGTAGATGGTTTCATTGCAAGAAAAATGTTGTGAATAGAGTTGAGCCAAATAAATTTTAGGCAAACCCTCTTGTACGACCATGAATAGTTGGATCATGACTAGGGCATGAGACAACCATTGCACTAGATCACAGCATTGAATCTCCAAAGGAGTCACAACTTTTCAGTAGGTGAAGAGAAACTAGGGCATCACTGGAAGGAGTCATGGCTCTACAGCAGTCAAAGAGGGCATCACTAGAAGGAGTCACACATTTCAAGTAGGGTGCATGTAACACCATGACCAACACAGGCCTAGTAGATTTCACAGCTCTGCACACTGGAAAAGGCACGATCTGCACGAGATAAGACTAAGTTCAAATCAGGCAAACCCTTGTGTACAACCATGAATAACTAGATCATGACTAGGGCATGAGACAACCACAACACTAGATCATTAGATCACAACAGGTACCAATTGCTACTACTCAATCTCTGAAGGAGTCATGGCTCTGTAGCACGCAAAGAATAAAAACATCTAAGTTCCAAGAATACCAAAACAAACTCTATTATTGTTGCTGATGTTCTCTTCTTTTCAAATCCTATTTATCAATCAAATCAAAAATATTTTGGAACACTATTTTGTGTACATCTCTTTCTTAGGATCAGTATCAATTTTTCACTCTAATTCTTAGGAACAACTCTTTGTCTTCCTCATTTTACATGGATGGAAATCAATTGTTCACAACTTCTCTTTCATTCAATGTTTCTCCATGTCAATAATACTTCTCTCATACATAGAGATATCTTTCATGTACATACTCTTTCCCCCATTAAAGGATCTTCTCCATTGTGCAATCTCTCCTCCATTGATATCAATGACAAAAGCTTCATTATGTCAATCATTTGTTCCATGTCTTTAAACAACTCAAGTGTTACAAGACATTGTTCTATACCAATTACCAAAGATTCCTTGGTGACTCTGCTCATCACAAATACTCCCTCATGTAGAAAGCATCAACATTCAGTCCAGTCAAACAATAGTGCTATGTACCACTGGACTGATGCAATCTTTGCATCATCTATTCAGAAGTAGGTAGGGGCATAACCCCAAGCATACCTTGCAAGTACTCCAATGTATCTTTAGGTAAGGGCTTCGTAAAGATATCTACAATATTCTCTTTTGTACTTACATACTCCAATCTAATTTCTTTCTCTACAACTTCCTCTCAAAATATGATACTTAATAGATATATGCTTAGTCTTAGAATGCAACATGTGATTCTTAGACATACTTACTGTACTCGTATTATCACAATATATGATAACATGTTTAGAAGATTCTATCCAGATGTCCTTCAATGCCTACTTCATCCACATGATCTGATTACAATTGTTTTTTGTTGCTACATACTCTTCTTCTAATGTACTTTCTGAATTAAAATCATGTTTCTTGCTTAGCCAAAAAACCAATCTTCCTCCAAGGAAAAATGCTCCACCACTAGTGTTTTTTTCTATCATCCATACTACCTACCCAATCCGCATCAGTATAAGCACACAAAGTAAAATCACTACATGATCTATCATACCATAGTCCAAAATCTAGTGTATTCTTTAGATCTATGAATATCCTCTTTACTACTACATATGAGATTCCTTGGGATCGGCTTGAAATCTTGGTACTATCCCAATTGCATTTTCTATTTCTAGTCCAATGTAAGTCAAATATTGCAAACCTCCAATCATAGATCTATACTTCTTCTACTCAACTGTAGGTGTCTCATCTTTATTAGATAACTTGTGACCAGTTATCATGGGCGTACCAATAGGCTTACAATTTTCCAAACCAAATATTTTCAGCAAGTCTTTTAAATACATACCTTGTGATATGAAAAAATTGTTACTATTTTGCACAATCTATAAACCCAAGAAAAACTTCATGTCACCAATCATACTCATCTCAATTTCATTCTTCATCTCATCAGCATACTTATCACTTGCTTCATCATTACCTTCAAATATTATATCACCAACAAATATGACAATGATCAATAATTCATTCTCAATTTCTTTCAAATACAAATTACTATATGTCGTACCTTTAGCAAATCCCAATTTTGCCAAATATTTGTCCATTCTTGCATACCAGGTTCTAAGTGCTTGTTTTAGACCATATGGTTCTTTCTTCAGTCTACATACCATGTCATTTTATTCTGTCAAAGGATATCCTTCAGGTTGCTCAATGTAGACCTCTTCTTCAAGTTCTCAATTCAAAAATGTTGATTTAACATCCATTTGATACACTTTAAACTTCTTATCTGTTGCATAAGCTAGGAACATTTTTACTACTTCCATTCTGGAAATAGGGGAAAATGTCTCTTTATAGTCTATACCTTCTTGTTGTGAATATCCTTTGCATACCAATCTATCTTTATTTCTTACAACTTCACCTTGTTCATTCATATTTTTTTTGAATACCCATTTAGTTCCTATAACATTCTTGTCATTAGGTCTAAGAACAAGTTCTCATGTCTCATTCTTCACAATCTGCTCTAGTTCTTCCTTCATTACTTAAATCAAATGATCATCTTTGCACGTCTCATCTACACTCTTAGATTCAACTTAATAAATCAAACACAATTCCTCATGTACTATGTTTCTTGTCATTACTCCTTTGTCTTTACTTCCAATAATCTATTTAGCAGGGTGATTCTTTGTCAAGTTCTTGTTTGGTGTAGGAGTTGCTACCTCAACTCTTATCTCTTATCTCGGTTATGATCTTTGCTCTTCTCTTTTCTCAACAATTTGTACATCATTCGGAAAATCATTGTTAGTCTCAAAGAAAACTTCAATATTTTCTCTAACAAATTTAGGATTATCTTCTTCTTCATTTGAAATATAATCTAGCATTATCTCTTTAACTCCAAACTTTTCATTCACTTTCACATTTGCACATTCAATAATTGTCTTAGTTATCTGATTAAAACATCTATAAGTTTTTCTTTTCAATGAATAACCAAAGAACATACCTTCATCGCTTATTGGATCAAACTTATCAATATCATCATCTCTCTTTATGTAACATTTTCTTCTAGAAATTCTAAAATACTTTATTGATGGTGCATGCCCAAACCATAATTCATAAGGAGTCTTGTTTGTACATTTTTTGATCTACACTTTGTTCACGGTGTCTATTTTTGTATTGACTGCTTCTCTCCAAAATGTCTTGGATACATCATTCTCAAACAACATTTCTCTTATTGCTTCTAATATAGATATGTTCCTTCTCTTTGTAATCCCATTTTGTTCAGGAGTCTTCGGTGATGATAATTGTCTATTGATTCTATTTTCTTTATAAAAGATGTTAAACTCTCTAGAAGTAAACTCTCCACCTCCATTCGATCTCAAACATTTAATCTTTACACCATATTCATTCTCAACTCTATTCTTAAATGTCTTAAACTTTTCAAATGCCTCATATTTTCTTTAAGAAATGCTACCAACATCATTCTAGAAAAAATCATCAAAAAAAATCATAAAGTACCTTTCTCCATAGAATCCCCCTATTCTGGTAGGACTACTCAAATATGTATGAACAATCTCCAACTTCATTGTGGTAGTGAACTTCTTGCTAGGAAAAGAAACCTTCTTCTACTTAGCCATAATACATTCTTTGTAAACAATATTAGTAGGCTTCATGATTCTAGGTAGATCTCTGACTGCAAATGTACTATTAGCCTTTACAATATTGTCAAAGTTTACATGAAAAACACTTCATTGCCCTAGCCAATTTTTATCTACTTTCGCAACCAAACAAGTCATCTCAGTAGGATTCAATTGAAATACATTACCTTTGGATCATATACTTGTTCCAATCACTTACCATTCCTTATCTTTGATAATGCAAGTCTTTTTTGTAAATTGTAACTAATAACCTTTATCCACCAACTATCCAACACTCAACAAGTTATGCTTTAACCCATCAACAAAATAGAAATCATCAGTATTAGTCTTTCCATCAAGAGTAATAGATCCTATCCCTATGATGAGAAAAGTTGCATTGTTACAAACTTTGACAATTCTTCTATCATGATTTCTAAACTTACAAACTTGTTCATGTCACTAGTCATATGATGTGAGCATCCACTATCTATAATCCAATCAGATTTCTTTTCAACTTGAGAAACTAAAGATTTTTTTTCTCTAATTTTAGAATTCTCTTCTTTTATAGCCAAAAATCCTAATTCATCATCACTTTCACTCTGAATTCTTTCCTCAGACTCATCATCTTCATTTGCATATAAACAATCTCTAGTTCTTCTAGGCTTGAAATTCCTTCTATACTTTTTCTCTCTCTTTAAGACACTTAGAAGCATAATGATGTGAAGATCCACTCTCTATAATCCAATCAGATTTCTTTCCAACTCAAGAAACTAAAACTTTTTGTTCTCTAATTTCAAAATTCTCTTCTTTTATAGCCACAGTCCTAATTCATCATCACTTTCACTCTAAATTCTTTCCTCGGACTCATCATCTTCATTTGCATATAAACAATCTCTAGGTCTTCTAGGCTTGAAATTCCTTCTATACTTTTTCTCTCTTTTAGGACACTTAGAAGGATAATGTCCAAATTCATTGCAAGTCCACCATTTAAATTTTTTCTTACCATATAGTTCTCTACTCACAAGTAGGGCTATTCCTTCTTCAATTTTCCCATCTTCTTCAAATCTAGGTCTACTACTGCTAGCATAGTCTCCATTGGTGCTTGCACTTCTTAATAAACAATGATGAACACTCAATGCACTAAGAGTTGTTTCTAGTCTGGTTAATTCTCTAGATTGCATCAAACTTGATTTCGTTGCTTCCAATCTTCCAAGTAAAGTTTCCTTGGTGAAATTCTTTGTACAAAGTATCAGAAGTTGAATCATCTGTGCTACTTCTTTGAATGGTGGTGTTAAGGTTTTCAGAATCTTCCATACAATCTCATCTTCCTCTTTAGATCCTTCACAAGACTTAATTCCTACAACAATCTCAAATATTCTAGCAACATAGCTTCTCACATATTCATCTTCCATCATTTTAGCATCTTGAAACAAACATATCCAATTCTATAGTCTTACTCTTTTAGCATGCTTATATCCTTCAAAAGTAGTTTCTAACCCTTCCAAATTTTATGAGATGTTTCTAAAGATCTTACCTGACAGTAGTAATTTTTAGGAAGAGCTGACAGTAATGCTTCTTTGGCTTGCATATTGCACATAAACAAATCTCTTTCAGCTTCACTGCATTCCTCAAGTTTACTTTCTTTCACAACCTTTTTATCATTCTTTCTTAAATGATGCAAGGGATTCCCCTTAATACCATAAACTCATAATAGAAACAAAGAAACAACAACAAATGCAAGAACAAATTATGGACTTCTTATTATCGCCGCAAATACGAAATTACAAAATTCTCAATTACAATATGCTAACCCAAATGGGTGCCTTCATTACAGTAATCTACAAGATAATGCTATGAACTATCACCCAGAGTTGTCCTAGACAATGTTTAGGCCTTTCTTAAATAGGCAGTTTTATGCTGCCCAGGAAGGTTCTAGATGCTCAAATTTAATACCTAAGGCCGACAAACCATAACAATACACATAGAGTTGGCCAAATACATCTTTGACAAATTATTTTAGAAATTTCAGTAGCCCAACTTCCAAAGGCCATAACTCACAAACTGTTGCTCCGATTGGCTATTATAACCACTTTTCAGAAATTCTAGCTCCTAATCTATAGACTTGGAATTACGCTAACGCCCTTCTGTCAAGTTTTCAGACCTCCTTCAAGCACTTTGAGGCCTCCAACGGTGAGCCTGAAGATTTTTCTATAAATTTTTCCATCAAAAATTTGCAATAACTTCTCTGATACTTAATTTGGAGCAATGAGATTTTTATGGTAGGCTTATATCTCTAAAATGTACCTTCCTATGGGAAATAAGAACATTTTGAGCTCGTATAAAAAACTTACTAAAAATAGCAAGTTCCCATAAATAGTAACCACCCTTTCTATTAGTCCTTATTAAAATAGAGAAAACTAAAAAAAAATAAAAAATTGGGTGATGCAAGATTGCCCTTACACCCAAGATGCTCCTGCATCAAACACTCGAGGTTATTTGAAAAGTGATCCCATCATGTCTCAAGTGTTCAGAGGAAAACCAAGACAATTGACCTCCTCCTTTGTTAGCCATGATGAATCCTCAACTGGTCGCCCTTTCCATTTGACCAGATATTCTTCATAAGTTCTATCTCTGGTACTTTTTCCAATATGACTATCTAGTATCTCCTAATTCTCCTTGGTAGCCGAACTAGCTATTGGAATGCTCCACTGGGCTGCTGCAACTTCATCTCTATCACCTCCTTCATAATACTCTGTCAAATCTGAAATATTAAATACTGGTGAAATATTCAATTCAATAGGCAACTACACTTCATATGCATTTTCAAAATTATGCCTCTTCACTATCTTGCACAGTCCAAACTTCTTCATCTTCAGCGTATTATATGTACCTACTAGAAAACACTCCTTTCTCAAATGAACCATGACTTCATCTCTAATCTAAAATTCCTTATATCTCCTTTTCACATCTGCCTTAGCCTTATACTTTGTATTCATCTTTATGATGTGCTTCCTCACCTCCTCATGGATGTTTTTCAATTTGTTCAGCAAAATCTTTTGCTTCAACACTACTTATCTCTCCCTTATCCAACTTCCTCAATTTAGAAACATTTCTAGGACTACTCCCATATACAATCCGAAATGGTGATTTACTAGTACTCCTATTGAAAAAATTATTATATGCAAATTCTGCCTATGGTAAAATCATATCTCATCCTTTTGGTTTATCTCCAACCAAGCATCTCAGCAAGTTTCCCAAATTGTGATTCACAGCTTCTGTCTATCCATCAGTCTGTGTATGATGTGATGAACTGAACTTTGAATTGGTCTTCAACTTCTTCCACAACGTATGCCAGAAATACCCAACAAATTTGGTATCTTGATTTGAAACTATACTTTTTGGCAGACCATGTAATCTCACTTCTTTGAAAAAAAAACTCTGCTACATGAACATCATCACTAGTCTTCTTGCAAGGAATAAAATGTGTCATCTTTGAAAACCTATCAACCACTACAAAAAAAGAATCATTCCTGCACTATGTCCTAGGTAATCCAAGAATAAAATCCATGTTGACATCCTCTCATGTCTTCTCTGGTACATGTAATGGTTGATACAACCTTGTATTCTGCTTCACTCCTTTTGCCATCTAATGCCACTTAATGCAGGGGACTCCCCTTAATACCATAAAATCATAATAGAAAAAAGAAACAACAAAAAATGTGAGAACAAAATATGGACTTCTTATTATTGCTGCAAATGCAGAAATACAAAATTCTCAATTACAATATGCTAACCCAAATGGGCATCTTCATTACAATAATCTGCAAGATAGTGCTACGAACAATCACCCAAAGTTGTCCTAGACAATGTTCGAGTTTTTCTTAAATAGGCAGTTTTATGTCATCCGGGAAGGTTCTAGATGCTCAAACTTAATACCTAGGGCCGACAAACCCTAATAATACACATAGAGTCGGCGAAATACATCTTTGACAAATTATTTTAGAAATTTCGATAGCCCAACTTTCAAATGCCATAACTCATGAATTGTTTCTCTGATTGGCTATTATAACCACTTTTTAGAAATGTTAGCTCCTAATCTACAAGCTAAAAATTGTGTTAGTGCCCTTCCATCGATTTTTCGGACCTCCTCCAGGCACTCTAAGGCCTCCAATGGTGAGCCTAAAGATTTTTCTACAAATTTTTCCACCGAAAATCAATAATAACTTCTTTGATACTTAAGCTGGAGCAATGAGATTTTTATGGTAGGCTTATATCTCTAAAATGAACCTTCCTGTAAAAAATGAGAACATTCCAAGCTCATATGACAAACTTACTAAAAATAGCAAGTTCCCATAAATAGTAACCACCTTGTCTACTAGTCTTTATTAAAATAGAAAAGATTGAAAAAAAAAAAATTGGGTGATGCAAGATTGTCATTACACCCAGGATGCTCATGCATCATTAAAGCCAATATCCTAGACCCATACATAGAAAATGAGTCTTCATCTTCTCCTTCCAACTGTCATAGTTAACTCCATCAAACTTAGGACTTTCTTTTTTGATGTGACCCATCATTGATCTCCAAAAGCTATTAAGATTTCTCTTCAAGGACTTGAGGCTCTAATACCAATTGTTAGAAAGTAAAGTCCACCAATATAACTGAGAGGGTGGGGGGGTGTAAGGAAACTCAGTTGCCGAAACAACTTCCTACACTAATGCCTTAACGAAAGTATTGTGCAAATTCTATTTAAATCCTTACAATTTCATATTTGATATTATGTAAACAACAATATTGCAGTCAACCATGAATACATAAAATAGATAGAGAAGGAAAACACAAACACAAAGATATGCCAATGGGGAAAAATCTTTCGATAAAACAACCCCACCCCTCCAAAACCTGCACAATGTATTATCTTTAACACAAACGTTACAACACACTTGCAATGCAGGTTCTTTCAGGACATAGAAGACAAATTTAGTCGCAACAAAACACTACCAACAATACACTTTCACTCTCCTACCTACAACCCTAAAGTCACTTATATCATGCACTTTCCATTTTTAGGGCAACTTCCAAAGAACAACCATATTAGGGTTTACCATTCTTTGGAAAAGTAGGATCCCAAAAAAAATTTAACCCCGCGTGCTAGATGGAGACTCAAGTGTACAGTATTCAATGATCAATAGCCACATGTCTTCACATCTTCACCCATCATCATATTTTCCAAAGATAGCTCTTATGCATCATAGGAATCCATCATGACCATTTCATTCATGATCTCCTAACACACTATTCAAGATTTCAACACATGCAAGTGGAGTGACACATCAACATGCCAACTAGACATGTACACTCAGACTTAATTACATTATTTGCAAAAAAATACATTTACAAAACAAATAATAAGAATAGGAATTATCCAAGGTTGAGACACCTTATTCCTAACATTCTCCCACTTGTCAAACACCTTGTAAGAGCAACAAGAACATAACAAGAACTAATTGCTATAGGCCAAAAGGCCCATAGACTCCGAACACCATCTAAACTTCTCTGTGCCCACTAGTTTTGTCAATGCATCTGCAACATTCTTTATAGTATCTACCTTCTCCAAATTTACCTTTCCATCTTCCACCATATCTCTCACAAAGTAAAACTACACATCAATGTGTTTCGTTCTAACATGGAAACTTGGATTTTTTGCAAGGCAAATAGAACTCTGATTGTCACACCAAATAGTAATTTGTCCTACATCAACACAAATATCAGAACACAATCTCCTAAGCCAAATGACTTCCTTACAAGCATGAGTAGTAACCATGTACTAAGCTTTTGTAACGAAACCACAGGTAGTCACTTACTCATCCAACTGATGGCACCACAAAACATAGTGAACACATAAACATTGGTGGATCCCCTACTGTCAATATCACCTACCCAATCTGAATCCACAAACCCATGAATACAAACTGAATGTGGAGCTCCAGAAGAGTTACCATGATAACAAATGGAGTAATCTGATATACCCCTCAAATATCTAAATACTCGCTTAATTGCATCCCAATGTACCTGTCCAGAATTAGCCATAAATTGGCTCAAAACTCCCACTACTTGGGCAATGTCTGGTCTAGTACAGACTATAGCATACATAAGACTGCCAACTGCACTAGCATAAGGTACCCTACTCATGTCCTCCATCTCACTAGGAGATTCTGGACAATCATCTATAGATAACTTTGTTTCGATAGAATCAGAAACACACAATGGTCTACAATGTGGCATGATGAACCTATCCAACATAGAGTTCACATACTTACTCTGACTCAACCAAAGTTTTATGTTAGACCTATCTCTACTGATTTTCATACCCAAGATGTACCTTGCTGCCCCAAGATCTTTCATCTCAAACTGTGCTGACAACTAAGATTTAAAATCAAAAATCATACCCTTACCCTTCCCAAATAGCAACATATCATTAACATATAATGCAACAATAAGAGGGTGATCATTTTCAACTCTGAAATAAACACAATGATCTAATTTTGATCTTACAAATCTAATTGACAACACAAAGGCATCAAACTTAAAGTACCACATCCTAGGAGATTGTTTCAAACCATACAGAGACTTCTTTAAACTGCAAACCAAAGATTATTTACCTTTAACAATGTAGTGCTCAAGCTGTGACATATAAATCTCTTCCTCCAAATCACCATGAAGGAAAGTTGTCTTCACATCCATTTGTTCTATCTCTAAATCTTATGATGCAGCAAGCAATAAAAGAAATCTAATTGATGTCAAGTTTGCAATAGGAGAGAATATTTCACCATAATCTATTCCCTCTACCTATGATTACTCCTTCACAACCAATCTAACTTTGTACCTTTCAAGATTGCCATCTACAAATAATTTCTTTTTGAACACCCCTTTGCTACCAACAAGTTTTCGTCTTTTAGGAAAAGGTACAAGGTCCCAAGTTTTGTTTTTATGCAATGAAGCCATCTCATCATCCATGGCCTCAATCCAAGAACCTACATCTTCCATATCCAAAGCCACTTTCATAGATCTATGCTCATTAGTGTTAATAATCAAAGCGAAGGCACAATTGGTGATCTGATGGATGGATCTAGACTAATTGTAGTATTGAATGCTTAAATAAAATCAAATTAGCAGAATTCTTAACACATTTAACATAAATGAAATTAAGCATCACAAACTCAAAAGCTTGAGGTGAAATAAACAAAATTGAGAGAGAGAAGAAGATAGAAAGTGCAACGAAGTTTGATTTTGGAGTTCGCCACAAACATGACTACGTCTCCGAGTCGGCTCCAATAGAGTACGACCAATCCGATTAATCTCCAAAAATCAGTTACAAATATGCACCAAAGAAGACCATTTCTTCTAGCACTTCGATAGCATAACAATACTCTGAAGTACGAAAATGGCTCCAAAAAATCTCCCTATTCCTTTTAAAAAAACTTCACCAAGAGCAATTTCTCTCAAGTCTCCCTTGTTTTTCCAAATGACATCCTACCCCCCTTTAAAACAAAACAACCCCTTCGAATAACCCCCTTTTCCATTTTTACATTTTAGCATTTATATAATTTTAGGGGTTAATGTTGTTAAAAATAACAAATAAATCTATTTTAAGGGGGCTCTGCTGTTTGATACAAGTTAAATAACACATCTGCCATGCATTTAACAAACCACATCAGTGGTGTATTGGCACATAGCTATTTTAGGGGCAGCCAGGTCAAGGGTTCAACTCCCACCTATGCATCTTTTCAAACAGCTTTGGCGGCATTCATAGTTTAAATAGAAAATTTGTTACAAAGTTGCTAAATGCTCCACGTGGTCTAGTGGCAAGGAGAGAAAGTAGGGAATGAGAGGTTGAGGGTTCAAACCTCCTCAACGAATTTTTAAACCACCAAATTCGAGCTTGAGGTGCCATGTGGTATTATTTTATCTACTCATATTTTTGGCATGTGTCATCACTTGAGCTGCTGATATCATGATGACATCATCACTATTACATTTTGCCTCCAAAATTCAAATGGCCATAACTTTTACATATGAAGTTCATTTTTGCTGGAACGAACACCGTTGAAAAGTTCTCATCAGGCTCTTCATTTTGAAATCCATTGTTGACCACTTTTGAGGTGGTTTTATTTCACCCCTTATCTAGCCCTCTGGTCTACCTATTGACCAAAACTTTGACCTAGCATAACTTGCACAAACAGACTCCTTTTTTATCCGTTCAAGTTGCATTGGAATCAGGACATGGAGATCTTTTTGATGGTGCAAATTCTGGAGAGAAATAAGACACTTCAATTTTCACTGAAAATATCCACCAGATCAATTAGAATCTAACATAGAATAACCAAACCTTTCTGGTTGCTTTCTTACTCTCATGGATCTCCTCAAGGGCTAAGGTTGAGGTTGTTCTTCCTCTTCTTTTGAACTATTAGAGCTACTAGAGGTCTCCTCATCATTAGACCCACCATGGTCTTTCTATTTAGTCTTCTTAGGGGTAGAAGGCAACTGAACGATATCTTCCTTCTTTTCTTTTTCATTTGGTTCTAGCACAATAGGAGAAGATGTTAGCTCTCTAAAAATAACATTTCTGCTATACAACACCTTACTAGTCATAGGGTCCCAAAACTTGTATCCTTTCACAACAACACCATATACAATGAAAATGCATTTGACTGCTTTGTTTTCCAACTTAGATGTTTTCTCCTTTGGAACATGTGCATAAGCTTCACAACTAAAAACACGAAGATGTATAATTGAAAGCTTCTTACCAGACCACACCTCCATGGGTGTCTTACCAACAAGGGAAAATGTAGGAGATTTGTTAACCAGATAGCAAGCAGTGGCCACAACTTCAGCCCAAAAAATTTGTTCAAGACTAACTCCACTAAACATACTCCTAGCCTTCTCCATCAATGTCATATTCATTCTTTCTACAACTTCATTTTTTTGTGGGGTATAAGGAGTTGTCTTATGCCTCTCAATACCTCATTCTTTACAGAACTATTCAAACTCTACTGAACAAAACTCACCACTATTGTCGGTTCTTATAGACTTAATCTTCTTACTAGTTTGATTCTCTACAAGAGCTTTAAATTCCTTGAACTAACTAAAGACTTGTGCCTTACTTTTCAGGAAATAAATCCATGTCCTTCTACTGTAATCATCTATGAAAGATACAAAAAATACAAACTTGGAGATTTAAGGAACTTTTACAAGACCAAATACATCAAAATGAATAAGATCCAAAACATCAAAAGATTTGTGAGAACTAGAGTAAAATTGAACATGATTTTGTTTAACATAGACACAATGTTTGCATAAGTCAAACTCAAGATTACAATCATTTAACCCCTCAATGAGGTTCTTATTTTTCAATGTTCTGAGACCCTTCTCACCAATGTGGCCAAATCTCATATTCCACAACATTGTCTTTTCTATGGGAAGCTTGCCTTCCAATGTGTTTGCACCCTTAGGTACACATGTATTGCCATCGAAACCAATAACCACAGTCTTCTTTACTACTCGTTCAGATGGTGGGGATGAAGTGATAGCTACTCTCTTCTTTGAAACATAAGGACTATTGCACTAAGAAATGCATGCATCAAGCTAAAACAGAGTACCTCTCCTAGTACCCTTAGCAAGCACCATAGCCCCTCTCATCATCTTACATCCATCTTTAGAAAAAACAACTTGCACACCTACATCATTCAACATACTTAAAGCTAATAGGTTTCGTGCCAAACCAAGGATGTTCATTACCTCGTTGATCCCCTTTACTCATCCATCAAGGAATCTAATAGTGACCTATTCTCATCCAACTATGTTTAGGTGAGAATCATCACCCAGGTACACCTTTCCACCATCAAAAACTTCATACTTTGATAACCAGCTTCGATGAGAGGTCATGCGGAAAGAAGCACCTAAGTCTATCAACCACACATCATCAGATGCATGCGCTACTAAGGCTACAATGAAAGCATCGCCATCTTCTTGAGATTTTTCTGAACCTAAATCTGAGGCATTCTTCTTCTTCTTTGGCTCTTTAAAATCTTTATGGAAGTGCCCAGTCTTATCACAATTCCACCATTTTGCCTTGGACTTTCTAGGAGTCTTTGATTTTTCGAGGGATTTGGATCTACCCTTTCTAGACTACTTGCCATTTTTCTTCCCTTTTTCATTGGATCTACCATGAATAACAACAGCTTCCTTAACCAAATTTGAAGACTTTCTCTGCGCCTCCTCATATAAAAGCAAAGACACCATATCATCCATTCTAAAAGTGACTAAAGTACTTCCAAGAGCCATCATAAGATGTTCCCATGAATCAAGCAAGGAACATAATAGGGTCATACATCGATCCTCCTCCTCTATCCTGACATTAGATGATGTCAACTGTGCAATCAATAAATTAAAAGTATTTAGATGATCTATAACAAATCCTCCTTCCTCCATTCTTAGAGAATACAACTTCTTCCTCAAGAACAAATTGTTCACCAGAGATTTGGCCTGATACACAGACCCAAGCCGTGTCCACAAATTGTTTGCGGTCTTCTCATCAAGAACATTTAGGAGAACTGAATCAGCTAGACAAAGTCTAATGAGACCCTTAGCTTTATGATCTTTGAGATCCCAATTTGCTTGAGATATTGCTATAGGTCTCACATCAAGTGAAGCCACCTCCCATAGATCACGATCTCACGATCTTCAAGCAAGTCTTCCATCTTGAATTTCCACAATTTGAAATTACTTCCATTGAATTTCTCCACCTCCATTTTTCCATATGATGAACTAGTTATCTCAATCTGCAAATAAGATTTAGAATGCTCTGCACAAAACTCACACTCAACTTGATATTAGCTCAAAAAACCCTACCCAACAACTAGGATCAAAAGTTGATCAAGCTTTGATACCACTTGTAAGGAAACTCAGGTGTAGAAACAAATTTCTACACTAATCCCTTAAGGAAAGTATTGTGCAAATTATATTTAAATCCTTACAATTTTAGATTTGATATTATGTAAACAACAATATTACAGTCAACCATGAATACAAAAAACATATAGAGAAAGAAAACACAAACACAAAGATATGCCGATGGGGAAAAACCTTTCGGTAAAACAACCCCACCCCTCCAAAACCTACACAATGTATTATCTTCAACACAAAGGTTACACCACACTTGCGATGCAAGTTCTTTCAGGACACGGAAGACAAATCCAGTCACAACAAAACACTACCAACAATACACTTTCACTCTCTCCTATCTGCAACCCTAAAGTCACTTATATCTTGTGATTTCCATTTTTAGGGCAACTTCCAAAGAAGAACCATATTAGGGTTTACCATTCTCTGAAAAAGTAGGAGACTCGAGTGTATAGTACTCAATGATCAATTGCCACATGTCTTTACATCTTCACCCATCATCATATCTTCCAAAGATAGCTCTTACGTATCATAGGAATCTTTCATGACCATTTCAGTCATGATCTCCTTACACACTATTCAAGATGCCAACACATGCAAATAGAGTGACACATCAACATGCCAACTAGACATGTACACTTACACTTAATTACATTATTTGCAAAAAAATACATTTACAAAACAAATAATAAGAATAGGAATTGTTCAAGGTTGAGACACCTTATTCCTAACAGGGGGGTGGATTAGTTATCCAACTATTACAACATTTATCATCCTTATTAATCCTTAAACATGTGGGCAATGTAATTAGCAACCATAACAAGATACTCATACACAACAACACTAGCTATGTTAACTGGGGAAACCCTTAATTAGAGGGAAAAACCCAGTGGGGATAGTACCCACAAAATGATGTACTAATATAAATATTCCTTGTTAGAGGATGGACCCTATTAGGAGCCAATGAAATACATTCAATACATATCAGTCCTTGTTAAGAAACTCTGAATCCCTAGTAGGAGATTCCAACCATGTTAGAAGTTAAGCCAACCCTATTAGGAGTTGTAGAAGGTAGATGGACCCACTGTCCAAATAGCTTTAAGGACAAGACCACCGAACTCGCTGTCCATATGGTCTTTGTATTATTCCTTGAAGACTAATAGAAATGTATAGCTCTTTCTATGTCCTTTGACTGAACCAAATCTCTTTTGATCTCGATACCAAATCACCAACTTCACATCCAATAATCTCTTAGATCACTTACTCACATTTACCAAATACTTATCATATCACACTTCAATTCCTTACTTCATAACAAGAAAAATATCCTTCGTTTATACCATATCCTTAAAATAATTCCTTGAGTCGATCTTGAGGCTTTCCCAATTAATTATAATAGGACCTTATTAAGATATTACAATTATTTTACAATTACACAACATTGTCGGCTCACAATCTTTACAACTTTTCACATGTGTGACCTCTGACCTTGTGCACCTGCTGACATCATCAACAAGCTATCTACTATATTTGTCTAACTTTGCATATTGAGATTCTATCTATGTTAGGAGATATAATCCAGACATCAAAAACTACTTCTTAGATATTATGTTTGCATACTGTCCTTTGTAAATCTTGAATATCTTCTACATGTCTTAGACTTTCTTTATGCACACTTAACCATGTCATCAGGACATAATGTGAAACACTTCCTTAATTGCACTAGACTTGATAGTCAATACTCCATCTGTACGACCTTGTTCTCTACCTACACTCTGTCATTCTTCACAAAAATAAGACTATGTTGACATCAATGACAAAAATAGTCATGAATGCAACATGTCAATCATGCTAACAATCTCCTCAATGCTTAGGATACTCCCCCAAAGGAATACCATCAACATTCATGCTAACACTTCTTGCAATGAGTTAAATTTTAATCCTATTTTTCTAAATAACATTTAAGTCCCTATTATGTTTTTCTATACCATGTAACTTTCTTATTCTATTCCTTTGGGGCTATTTTTCCTACATGGTCCACTTTATTGATGTTATAATAGGTCCCCTTTACCCTTTCTCTTGTACTTGGGGAGTAAGGGCATCATATATGTCCCTCTTATTCACTCAAGGATCCAATTTTCCCTTGGTTAAGTTCTATTTGTTTATCATGTAACATATAATCTTATAGAAACATGTTAGTTTATATTAAGGATACATGTAGTGCCTGCCCCTAGTTCGCATTTTGTTGTCATTGCTGAACTCTTTTAGAACTAGTTTTATGTTGTTGGTTAGCAGCATTCTTTTGAGATTATCAGATATTGTGCTATGGATTCAGTTTATTATGTGATGAGATTACTTAGACTCTACATTTCATGTATGTATGATGATTATTTTTAGTGTTCGCAATTATTGATGATGATTAATACATTGTTTTCAGTTATTAATGATGATTAGTAAGATGGTTTATTATCATATGTGCTTTCTTATGGATACTTACCCCATACTTGCATGTGTATGGTGTGCGTGTTTGCTTTGCGTGTTTGCTTTTGTATGGCGTGTCTGATGTGGTTAAAGAAGGGAGTCATAGTCACCTGCTAGTCGGGATCTACACGATGCACCACTTCTTACCATTGTCTATTTAGTTTAGTATATATTGTGTTTGTACATGCATGATTTTTATGCAGGTTGTAGGTACCGAGTATCGACTTCCCTGAATTTGCCAAGATGAGCGTACCCTATCACATTATCTCAATGATAAAAAAGGGGAGATAAATTCTCAAGTCCAAATCTCAACCCTTTAAGCCATTTGCCCTAATTGAAAAATTAGGACAAGTATCTGAGTTGAGTACCCTTCGAATATGTTGGATAACATAATTCGTGATATTAACCCTTGATTTGATTTTGTATGTATTTTGGCTATGATGGGTTTTCATATTTTTACCCTTGTGAAGTCTTTGATGTATTTTCTATTAATTAAGCCTAATTGAAAAGATTTTAATTAATGGTTTAATTAAATGAAAAATTAATATGGTATTTTAATATTTATTTTATTTAATTAATTGGAAAATTAATTAAATAAAATAATTAAATTTGAGAATAAAAATTAAAAGTTTAAATTTGGAATGTGACAACATTTATTTTAATAATAATATATTTGGAGTTCATTTTTAAATAAATGACTAAATAATATTATTATTAAAGCTAATAAATATTTTAACAATTAAGTTTTGGAAAATGAAATTTAAAAGTGGAAAATATATTTTAAATTATTACAAGATTCTAAATCTCATATGATTAAAATATAAATATATTAAAATTGAAAAGTGGAGATATTAAAGTTAGTGCATGAGACTTAATAAATAAATAAATTAAATTTGGAAAGAGTAAAGTAAATTGGAGTTATAAGCTTGCATGGGAACTAACATGTGTCAACAACACGAGGGTTAATGCATCAATTAAGCATAAGGTGTCTACAATTCTATGACTGATAAAAAAGAATTGGAAAAGACCCATGCTTAGTTGGTGACACCTTTCAGCGGTGTCAAGAAGCATTCTAAAAATTTCTTGAGAGCTCTTGATATTCAGGCATTCGTAGAAGCTTAAATGAAAAGCTTAATGAAAGCCACGAGCTACAAGCTAAAATAAAAGCTTCAAAGCTTACATGCATGGGAGAATATTCATATGCTCATATATTTTCTACTTGCTTCTATGCTCCTACTAGCACTTCTAATCATTTGGAGGATTCGATCGGCTTGGATTCTTGGAAGAATTGTGAATGATGGAGAAGGAAGGGATTTTCTATGGACTTCTGAGGCATGGCAAATTAGCATCAGGTCTAGGTGCACTTATGATATTCTCATATTCCCTTTGCACTCTTTCTCTTCATGTCTTCATCATATCTGTTTTATGTGTTTGAATACTCTCTGTGATTGAATCTACTATTTGAAATTGGAATCTAGATATTTTATTTGGATGAGAAGAAAACAATAGAAAAATCCTAGATTCAATTAAGGAGAAATAATTAGATCTTAATCGAGTTTGAGTTCGAATTTATATTGTGAAATTATATAGACAAGATTTGAAATTAAAATAGAAATTCTAAGTTGAAAATTCGAATGATTAGATGTAATCTTTCTATCAATTATATTTTTAGATGCATATGAACAAACCCTTTTATGGTTAAATTTAGAGAACAATTATTTAAGAAGAAATTCTTAATTCATCACAAATTGACCTATTCCTGCCCCTTGGATAGACCCAAACTCAGTCATTCATAACTTTTTATTATGATCAAATTTATTCGATCGCTCCAGTTAGAATTGGCGCAACTTGACCCTCTCTAACATATTTAAATTTCAGCCCAATCCAATGGTTCATTAGGGAGATATAGCTGTCGTACTGAGACTGTTTTATTCAAAGATAGATATTTCTCCATTTCCCATAACCAAGAGTTCTTTATGCTTAAACTTCATAAAAATAATATATCAAAGCATGGAATGAATTAAAGATATTATTGCAATCTTCTCTTATTAGAATCTTATTAATATGCATTAATTTTATATGGTTTATTATCTAATCTAATTAAATCAAATTTAATTAAGATTAGTTAATAGTAGAAGAAGTGTAATTAATTATTAGTCAATCTAAGTAAATGGATTTTTTTAAATGAGAGAAAATTAAAAGATAAAAAATTTTAATATAGTTTATATAGTGGACTTTTTTATAATGTATATTAAATACTATTTAATATATATTAAATACTATTTAATATATATTAAATAATTTAGAGATGGTAATTTTATATTATGAGACTTTAATGATAATGGATTAAGATTTAATTGACATGGAGTCATTGTTATAACATTGTTATAATTTGAATTACTATGGTATTATTAATACGTTATATATTATTAACTAAATTATTGATATACCTTAATGGTATTAAGAGTTAGCTAATGAAGCTTATGTAAAGTTCTCTAAATCGATTAATAATAGTTTTGATGAGTTTATTATTTATTAATGTTTATTAAGTCTAACAAACTATTAATAAAGAATAGTATGAATAGTTTAAATAGTTATCAATTAATTCGATCAGAGTTAATCTAGAGGAGATTAGTTAATGATTGAAGTACTGTAAAAGATAGTAATCAAATTGAATTGGTTAATAATTTGGAGGAGTATTAATTAATTGAATCAACGTAAATAGGGAAAACTTATTTGAGATAATAATACTTGGTATTGGAGATTTATTATAACTTGTTATTATTAAAATAAAAATGGGAACATGACGAATATGGTCGTTATAGATTTATTAATAAAATTTTCAATATAGTTTGTCATTAAATATTAGCAAGTTATTATTATTGAATTATTAATATGATCTTTTGAGTATTGAATTATAGTTGACTTTTATCATACAGAATTATAGTTAGTTATTAGTCAACTGATATTAATTGAAACGTTGCTATGATTATGTAATTATTAATTAAATCAATCAATGAGAGTTAATTAGATTTAATTAACAATTAAGTTAAGTAATGAAGATTTAATTGATATAATTCTTTTAATAAGATTGTAGAAATATTGATATCAAGTTGATAGGTCTTATTCTTATGACTTGAATGATGACCTTAGATATTTAATGGCGAAGACTTAGTAATATTTAATTGAGGACTATTAGAATATGAACCTATGTTAATTGATTGATGTAATTGATCATTTTAATAAAGTTATAATCTTTTATTTGAAGAATGATAATTGGTCCTCTTATAATATAACGAATAATGAGCCTAAAAAAGTTGAAAGGTTAATCAATTAGAATATGGATTATGGTTAAATATAAAGGACAATTTAATTAAGGTCAATGATGATCAGTTTAGTGAATATTTATCCTTAAGTTATTCTTAGAATGTAATTCTTAATAATGGAAGGATAATGCTATCGGAGAACAAATGGGTTAACGTGTAGGTCAAATGATAAATCCTATACACTTGAAGTATACTTGCAAACAGAAAATTGGAAACTTCTACACTTGATTCAACTATGTAATATAGCAAAACCAAAATATGTGTTTGCATCATGTATTCTATATGCTTCTTGTTTTGGGTTTTTGGGTTGACTAGTGTTGACCAGTCCTAGGTTGTTACCAGAGGCTCGGGGGTTATGAGATATGATGGCATGTTGATTTTATTTGGTTTCGATCTTTATAAGCCCAACCATGGTTATGTGATCGTATGCTCTATGAAATGTTTGTATTTACTGTATGTTATTGTTCATCAGTCTTCATGTGTAAAGCTGAGATGTATGTGTATGAGACACTTGAGCTAACCATTTTTGAATCATCGATCAGTTATTCTTGGATTATTTTCTAGTCGCCATGATGGGACTGAAATGTGGATTTATTTCTTGATGATGTTATGTTGTGACATGTTTGACTCAACCATTTTGGAGTCTTCGATTAGTATGATTTTGAGATATTCTTGGTTGCTTGTTGAGAACCATTTATCTTGAGATATATTTTGGTTATTGAGAACCAATTGATACTTATGATTATCAGTGATGCCTTCAGTTGCCAATAGAGAACTGTTGTGGTCATGATTTTTTATAGATGCTTTTTCAGATGCTCATGGAGATTTGATGATTCTTATCTTGGAGATTTGATGATTTTTATTATGAATATTTGATGCTTTTATGCATATTTGATGATTTTATTATGGATTATCTTTTGTGGTTTTGAGATTTATGATTCCATGAGCTTAGGGTAGGTAATCTACTTGTAGTGTCGGAAAGTGGCTTGCAATGGGGGTCGGGGCCCTAAGTGGCTGCTAGGGTAACTCATTGTAAGTTTGGCTAATAAGTGATAACATTTACACACTAAATGGGGGTTAAATGAACCTAAAAAAAAATTGTTTTGATGTTCTCGCCTGTGCTTTGAGTGCTTGTACAGGCTAAGATGGGAGTAGTGAGAACGCATGGTTGCGACCGTGCATTCCGTAGTATGCCTTGTGAGTATGAGAGGATACTAGAGGCCACATGAGATCAGTATGGACTCGTGGAGTTTAGCTAACTACCAAGGTAACTTGTACGTGATAAATGCGATGACACTTTCTTGCTTGCAGAGTAGGTTTCCTACATGTCTTTGTGTGCCTCTGTGAATTAGATGTCAATTTTTATGTGATGGAACCTTTGAGTTAGTATACTTTTAAGATTCCTGGACTTATAGAGATTTATGCTTCGTGAATTGATATACTGTTTGGGACTTGAGATTATCTTCTCAGCACAGTGGGAGTGGACCACTTAGGTTCCACATGGTTGGGTGGTACTGTATTTTCACTCTTATCATTTGAGATCCTTCCGAGACACCATGGCTGGAGTATCCTTGGTTGGTATTTATTCTTCACTATGTTCTTGGAGCATTATGACAGATAATATACCTTATGATGGATGTATTTACTGGTCTGTTTCTTATATTGATGATTTGCTTTACTTTGCATATGTTAGTTGATGATTTATTATGCTTTACTTTGCATGTTAGTAGGATGTTTTAGGAGTGACATTCCTACTATATTAATACCGATGATCTCTTTGGTGCTTTGGAATGTTACGCACGGAGGGATGGCTAGGATCCACGATGGTCTAATGATGCTATTTACAGTTGGGAAGAACCGTGCACTTAGTTATTTATGTTTGTGATATATAGTTATCTTTTGTGATGATGTATCATGTATGATATGTGGTTTCATTTATGTTATTGCATCATGGATTAATATTAGATGATGATGATGTACTTTATTTACTTGGATGTTTATTCTTTTAAGCTTTTCATACCCTGTGATATGTATAGTGGATGATTGAGCTAAACTAAAATATAATTACAAAAGGACACTTGTATATTGTTTAAGTACATTGGATGTATCATTGTTATTTCATAAGGATGGGATGTTAGATGAATAGTTAATTTAGATGTGATACAACGTTAAGGGATCTTTAAAGAATGTAGCATGTTATGTATATATGTTATGTTTATTTTCATTTGAATTGTTGCTATTGCTTCCACAAATGTTATGAATGGTTTTATCTTTCATATTTAAAAAAAAAAAAAAAATTGTTTGGCAAACTTAGTAAAATTTTTTGAATCCCTTGGCGGGGCGTTACAATACACATCCTTGATTGCAACCTTGTTCATTATTTGCAATTGGGTTTTCATGGTAGATAAATCCCTTACCTTGGAGCCTAATAGCTTATCATCCATCAAAAGGATTTCCTTATTCACTTCTTGTATGGTATCTCTTTGCATTCTTGTCTTCCATGGCCTTATAGGAGTTGTGACCTCTTTGTCTTGGGTTGAGTGTTGTTTGTGGACATTTTATTGATGTTGAAATTTGATGCAATTACGAACAAAGAACCTCCAAAGTAGATGTCTAATCCTTGAAGCCAAATGTGTCACAATGGAAATTCCCAAAAAGAATAATAATCATGATTTGAAAGCATAATTGAAGATTTGCATAATAGAAGTAGTGTATAGAAGTGTAGGTCTAAAAAATATTTAGTGTGTCAACAAAAGCACAATTCATGAACTGTCAACATAAACAATTAAACTAAAAAAGAAAGAATTGAAAGCATATGAGATATTCTCTCACCTCAAGTTGCATCATATTTATGCCTATAAATAATTTAAAAACTCTTGGCTAGAAATAATTCTACAAATTTGACATAACTTATAACCTACAAGATACTTAATGCAATATACACTAATGATGAGCAATGTTAATTCACTAATCAATTGATGAGAAGCAATAAAGAAAATTAAAACGAATTTCATAATTAATGGTTGTCCCAAATTCATAGATTAAAAAATATAATATCTCTAGTTGGCATAATGAAACTTGCATCAAGAAGATTTAAAAAAACATTCACAATCTATAATCTAAAGAAAGCACAAATTGGCACACAGATAATCTGCATTTGCATTATTTCTTAATGCAACAAAGAACACGTGGATCCCAATCTCCATACAACAAAACAAAAATATCATGACTAATGGAAGAAGGTTGCCCTCTCTCTTTTTCTTATCCTCATGTGAAAAGAAAAAGAAAAAGAACCCTCTTTCTACACAATAAATACAATCTAAAAGAAAAGGAACCCTCTTTTTGCATAATAAATACAATCTCGTTGCCCTACAATTCTTTCAGTAACTAATTCTCCATTCTTGTAAATTTTCTCAAATTTAAATTTTAGCCCCTCTTTCGCAACTAGAAATATCTTTGGCTCCCTTTGTAACTGAATCTCCCAATAACAAGATTGTGAAATCCTTTCGTATTCTCCTATAACATTCAAACCTAATACCACATTTAGTAGTTTTTAGATTTATGCCACATCGACCATGACTGATATGTTTAAGCGGTATGGCCCACTATTTTTCCATTTAAAAACAAAATCAAGCCCACATTAAACATATCTCCTATTGGGAACAATCTATTTCTACTGCATTCGAATACCCATTTTGACTTAGAACATGCTCATATCTTATCAACTTTCTAGCTATGTTTGCAGGAACATCAACGAGTTCTAAAATCTCATTCCAAATCTCCAAAGTAGTATGTGTGCTTCTGTTGAAGCATTTACAGAACAACACTTCTCTATCTTGATCCATTGAATTTAACACCGTGGACTAAGATGAGGTTCCCCTATGCTATAGCCAAAGTTGAGGTAGAACGAATTCTCCAACCATAGTCACATTTGATGAAGATATTAGTGATACTATAGTTCCACGCACATTGTTTCAATAGATTTCACAAAATTGGAGTAAATTCACGTTGTCAACATTATTGAATGCTTTCATTGAGCCCAACAATACATGATGTTGGTGAGTTTTCTAATATCAACTTCACCCATATACAATTTGTAAGCAACAAGGGAGATTGGGTCCATAATATTTCACTAAGATTGCTTAAAGACAACAAGGAACAAGTACATGGGTTAGCCTCTTTAAATTAGTCATGTTTGAGGCAACCATTTTGGTACAATATCGGGTTTCACATTTTACTCAACATACCTTTATTATTTAATTGCATACCTCTCCTGCCCCACCTCCTTCATCTGTGATCATACAAATTAGACAAGAATATATCATTCCCCTATCTCACAATCATTATTGAAAAGATGAACCCCGATCACCTGTAACTGCTGTTAGTGTTTCCCTACGCAGATAAGCGTTGCATTGCGCTCTATCTCTGTGATTCCTTACAGCGTCACGACCATACTTCATAACTATTATTCTCCATGAGTCAAACCCATGCACAACTTATCACAACCTTCTTCTTGCCATTAGCTCTGGCTCGGGGTGTCAAGCGACAGTGCAGTTTCCCTAACACAAGCCATTCTAGATCAGTGAGACCCCACAGTGGACCTCTTCGCCAGCGACACTCCTCTCGTAGCACTCAACTACACCACATGGCCCCTGGTAGCCGCCGGCTATATCAGTCGCTATTGGATTTTTTCCCTTTGAAGACAGATACCTAATCTTTTCCATGATGTCTCTGCTTTCTTCTTCATTTATTGTGCTTGTTCTTTTGTGGACACTGTTTGGTATTCCGTTTGTCCGCTATCTTCTTGGTTGTAAGCTTTCAGTCCCAAAGACCCAAGTTGTGATCTTTTGTTGGACATTAATAAAATTATCTTATCTATGCAATATTGGCTTTTTGAGGTAAATGGACGACCATTGGATTTGTGGCCTTTTAAAACATTACACTACATTGTAACATGGCAAATGACTTAAGGCAACATAGGACATAGCTCTAACCTGTCCTCGATCTCCTTCTGTGACCCTTTGACAGGAATTGCATAATTGCCTTGTCATTTTTCACACGTACCTTAGCTTGTTTATGTCTGTCGCAATCATTGTAACCAAAGTTTGTACATGGCTAAACTGGTATTATGACAGACGTATGATGAGTATAATGAGTTCAGCCCTGAGGATTTTGCAAGGATCTTAGATGAGAAAACCCAATTCCTCTTCTTCTATTGAACACAACATTACTGGGTTTAACCAGCACCACTAGGTATATGCATTAAATAAAAAAGCCACCAACATGCTTGGAATAGAATTGGAATAAATACCATTTACTCGGTATAACATGTATCCCTCTATTTTTTTAACCCATAACTTTATTATCTACTCTATTTGGACCAGAACTTCTACGATTAATGTAAGTTGCCCTTCACTCTCATATAGACCCACATTCCCCAGAACCTTTACCACTCATTTATAGTTTAGATGCCTATGATCCATGTATCCCGCTGCATATTCAAACTTTTTCAATAAAGCTCCATAGAAGCACGTCATCTGTTATCGGATCTACCTAGCTTTTGTCCATTATGATTTATATTGAAATCGATCATCAGTCACTTGGTCACCACTTAACGATTCCCCATGAACTTCCATCTCCATGCACAAGATGTAGGAGAATGTCTCCCCCATTGGTATTGGGAAAATTTAAAACCAAATTTTATTTCGGTTCCACGAGTAGAAAAGTGTTGATTGTTCAGTCCATAATTGGCATTTAATAAAACACAATATTCAAATTCAATTATTCGGGTGTTGATATGAAGAGCTTTCGAGGGGTTGGGAAAAGAGAACTTATGAACACTTGAGCTTTGAACCTCTTGAACCAACTGTTTGAATCTGTTGAACTTTTTGAAGATATTCAAGTGGTTCACCCAGACTTCAAAATTTATCAATTGCTCTTTTTAATTACAAATTGGTTTACACAGAAATAGGAGAACCAAGTCATCTGTCTTTGCTATTTTGTTTTAAAATAACCTTTAATACTTTGACATAAGCTCTTATCGAAGCTTATAGTGGCCACCAGGAGATGCACTCTTACAGGCAAGTGGCTTGGTTGATGGAAATGAATAATAAACCAATTACATCGTTATAAGGTTATTATTAATGGCACTAAGGCTCGGCTTAAAAATTTGTAATTGGAAGTACCATAAGGAGCCCACGAATATGTGCTACTATCTTTCACGTTTGAGGTGTCACTAAAAAAAAATTATTTATAAGGGAATACTTCTACCGTAAATAAAGATTTGGATACCACATGTTATCCATATAGTACGTGGGAAGGGCAGAAGTGGCTTGGTCAGCTAGCAAAATGGAAGACAGCTGAATAAGTAGCTGCATTGGTAAGGTCATTACCTGTTGAGGAGCAACCAAAACAGATAATTGTTACGTGTACGGTAATGCTTGATACTTTGGAAGTTCACTCAACTTTCCCAACATTGTGATTAAAGGCAGTGAGCTTGGGTTGCTATTCCAAGCATGCTTAAAATTTGAAGTTTTGTCATTAAAGACTATCTATTCTTGCACTGCATTTTCTCACTTAATATTGATACTACATGCCCTTCATGTGAATAATGAGAAAGCAAAGATGTTGTTGAAACCTGATAAGATAGTTGTTACTGAGCCACATCGCATCTGACCAAACCTCTTTGATGATCAGTGGATGAAGGTAAACCTCTTATGAAGTCATAATATTTTCTATAGAGGGTCTACAACTCTATCATTTTGCAGTGTTTCTTTTATGAAAAGTTCTTCATGAACTTCTTGTTCTGTTGAAATTTCAAGCAGAGGGACTGTATCCTGAAACAATCTTGAATATTGCTAATGCAGGTGGAAGTAGCTTTGAGAGACCTGATCCTGTCTGATCATGCTAAGAAGAATAATGTTAATACATCTTCCTTAACTCAATTACAAATTAGGGATATTATACGTGGAGCTGAGATAACCCCCACCTTCTCAACAAAGGGAACAGATAGCTTAAAATTAAATTGAAAAGAAAGTGAGAGATCCTCTTTCAGTTATTCTAGCAAAATAATGATGGTTTTCAATCTGATGTGAATGTAAGTAATGGTAGAAAAGTGAATTCATTGGAATGTATGAGGTTACTTTGAGGGAAAGGAATCAACCCAACTCACTGCCATTACAACTAGAACTACAAATGTGCATGGTGACTAGTTGATTGTTACAAACTTACAACCACAAGTCCATATGAGCACGTTGCTTTTGGTTTAAAAAAAAATAGTTAGGGCAATATCTGCAACCAACTTCTATCTCAAAGTCAATCGTATATGTGAAGTCAGAGATGATATCTAGGTACAATTAATGTTTTTTTTGTTGTCAATTTGATTTTTATATTTTTTATTATATCTTATCATTGGTTTGGTAATTTGAATAGGAAATTGGTTATACATACACCCTTCCCAAGAAAATATTTGAGAAATCCATTTGCATAGCAGACCTTAGAACCCAAATTGCAGGCTATCTCAATGGTGTAAGCCCCCTAGACAATCCACTAGTGAAGGAAATCCGTTGCATATCTATGCCTCCACACACCAACAAGTTTTTTTACCCTTCTCTTTGCCTAAGCGTGACTTTTTGAATCATCTAGAACCTTTAGGATGGATGTATACAACCGAATGAACTTCCTCAGTTATCACTTTAGTATGTGGTATTGAGTGTTGTACTTTTTATTTTTAAACGAAGGTACAGAAAAGAGGAGGAATCAATTATCTGCAAAAGCACATGGTGAATATAATGGAATTGAAGTCTAGAATTTATTTAATATGATCTGTTCTCCTGATAACGATAGCAAATAGTTACTTGCAGAGATAATGGAATGGTTGTTTAAAATTTATATAAATAATAATATAAACTTTTCTCCTTATAACACTAGGCGAATCATTACCTGCATGAACATGTAATGGATATAATGGAACAATCATATATAATCCATTAATACGGTTTGCTCTCCTCATAACACTAACAATTATTACAGAGTGTGATCTCGAGGATTGCCATGAAAATCACTGCACAGGTTTTCTGAAAAAATATACAAATTTGCTGAGAGGGACTATAAAAACTTAAGGTTTCTAATAAGTAAAATAATATATTTTGTGATAATACATGGCACTAGATAGTTTTCAGTAATTTAGCTCAATAAAATAGCTGACGGATTACTATGGAACTCAACAAACACCAAACACTTAACCTCTCGATGGACAAGTGACCTTTGGCATTTCTTTCCGTTCAATTGTTGGGGGTACAATGCATATTAATTTTGAATTCCAAACAGTCTATCTTTACTAGCGATCATTCAAATAAAAATATTTAGTTCCTAGATAAACCTTTTCTTAAGGAGTAAAAATGGATATCTACTTAGTGTTAATGATCTTTGCTATATATTTGATTCATTTCAGTGTTAAGTATTTTTATCTACTCATTTCTGCATTTGCATTAATCCCTTGGCTGTAATCTGGGTCATCAGGAGAGTACATGCCACTAGCTTTCTCTGTTTCTGAATGCTCATTATGCTTGGGTGTTTAGAGGTTAAAAGATAACCATTGGTGTAACAAAATGAAATATAAAGAACGAACAAAACAAGATCTAAGTAGAAATTAAAAGAAAGGATATAAACAAATTTCTGTGACAGGATACCAAATTCGTTCTACATGCTCTGGGTTTTATTTCCTTCCTTATTAAGCCTTCGTGTGAAAGATAAGCATGTACACCTTCTTTATTACCTTGTCCTCCTTCACACGCTTTCTGGGTGAATATTTCACTTCAAAGGATGAGCTTTGAATCAGTGCAAGACAATATCAAGGTGCTTCTATTTTGTGCGTTGCCGTCATCGTCAATGGATTATAGCCCACTGAATTTTAGGATTTTGGCTTGGCCACCTGATGTACAAAGGGGCTTTATGAGTTAAATTTCTAATGCAGACCTTGATCAAAATTTTCAAATGGATTGTGTGTGGGGTGATTGGTGAGGATGTTCTCGCTCCTGTTGCTTGTCGTCTCATATAGCCTTATCAAATCCTCTTTGTATTTCTTTCAAATCTCTGGACTTATTGCAATCTGAAGACCACCTTGTCTCACTGGCTCATAAGGTTTTTAGGAATGGTATTAGCTTCGATAATGCTTTGTTTATGGTTGTACAAAATTCTAATTTGTGGAGCAGAAATGCTTTAGCGGGTGGTTTAGTTTCCAGGGATTAAATTGCAGAGGGATTTCCCTATGATGTGCGATATGACTCCATTAAAAGTTCATCAGAGTCTCTGGATTTTTGTTATGTGCAAAATCCTCTTTGCAAGAATTAGGGTTTTCTTGGCTCTTCTTTGATCAAGCGGGACTGAGCCAATGTTAATGCATTGTTTCTGTTAATACAACATGTTCATGAGCCTCCTGGAGCTCGTGTTGGTCACAGTGATGTTGCAAAGCCTACTTATGGAAGCCCGGCAACCTCAGTGTCAAGGGAAGTCTTTAACCTAGCCTTATTTTCTGATCCTTCTGGCCATTGTTCCGGAGATAAGATTGAAGAATAGGGAGTATTACTGTGTTTTATGGAAATGCAGAATTTTGATGGTTTTGAGTTTCTGCCTGTCATCTTTTCTTCACTGTATTCGGTTTTGGGTGCACTGAGATCATTTGCAGCTACAATTATGGTGCCCACTTTTTGATATGCAACCGTTTTATATCTACCAACTAGATGGTTAATCATGTTAAATGGAAATTCTTCTAGGGCAGCAGTACTGATGAGTAGTGTGATGCAAATTTATATATGCATAATGGTTACTTGTTTTTTGTGCTGAAGATTCAGTAATGCACCAGTAGGTCATATTTAGACTTCTTAGTTGCAAGATTTCTCAGAAAGTTTCTTGTTATATTTCAGAATGTCATTACTCTCTTTATTTGTATATATAGAGAGAGAGAAAAAGCTTTGCCTTTTTTTTAAAAAAATCACTTCCGTTCTGGACTCCCATAGACTTATTTTGGTAATCTGTTGATGTTAATATAATTATATTCTTTCTTTTTATTCTCCTTATGTAGGTTACCAAATTTGCGGGCTTTCGGACCAATTCTAGGTATTGTTTGTTTCAAAACAGGAATTACAATCAAATTATTTGTTTTGATTTTTTTTCCATTGAAATGCTTTGAATTGTGAGCTAACAAACTTGACAATTCTTGGGCGTGACATACAATTCATATGAAATTCTAGAGTTTTGTGAGGATTTTAAACAATTTATGTTTGATGTTTATTCTTTGGTCTTGATGAAACCCTACGTGAGAGCATCGTTTGCTATCTTGCGGTCTTCATGTTTTGCGGAAAGCAAGAATCATGGTGAAATAACAACATAATAGATAAGTAGGAGATAATTTCCACAGCAAGTCAAATTATGATATTGCTATCAGGATTTAACTGTGCGATTTTTGAGTCAAACTCATTAACCCATATTTCATGAGTAGTGATTCAACATGAATCCATCTCTCATGAGAATAAATGGAACACGTAGTACTCATTGGATCTAGGTGATGCTCACAGAAGTGAAGCACTTAGTACAACATAATAAATAAGGCAATAGTTTTCTTTAATAGAAGCAACTGATGAAAATAGGAAAAAACCAAATACAACCGACTCAGAGTACATAATATTCTATACATTACCTTCTTTGGGAGGTGATTCACCTTTGGTCTCTATAAACTTGATAAGAATCTTTGGAGTTAGAAACCTTAGAAAATCTCTGAAACCTTGTCAACAAACTCCTCGCTCTACAAACCCAAAGCTTAGAATTTTCCAATTTATAGCAGCATATAGAAATCACCTGACTTCACTGCTTCGAGCAACATCTTTACTTGGCACTCTGTCAAAAGTTGAGGAACTTTGACTATGATTCTACATAGTGCATGCATTTGGATTCCTTTAAAGCATTCTGTCAAATAATAGGTATGAATTGTCTCCGTTTTAAAATTTCTAAGGTTTTTTTCGGAGAAATACATCTTCTACAATCACTGCATCCCTGAAACTGCAAATGTTTGTGGTGTTCATCCATTCAGTTTGCATGCCCTGTCATCTTCCACATTCCGCATGCAACTTTGAGGAAGTGTCTCCGGCTAAATATATGACAAAAATACCAGCCAATACGCGTTAATACATGTGCATAAACGCTTCCAAATTTAACCACTGGAATATTCTGCATCTTCTAAGTCGAGATAGGAGTTGTTGGCCATTGAATGCAAAATTTCTCCATACTCGTATAAAATCTGTTAATTTCTATGCACATTTTTTTTCGCTCGTAATGGCCATCGAGGGTTCGAAATGTGACCTTAGGGTCTATTATTTTATTTTATGAGCCCATTGACTTTACACAAAGATTTATAAATTTCAATGTCAAGGGAGGTACTTTTTAATGTTTATAACTAGTGAGGGCATCTTAGTATGCAAAGGGTAGAGAAGAGTTTAGAAAGGTCATTGGATAAAATAATGCTATATAATTATGTAGTTTGTGAGGTCAATTGATAGGTCATTTAGTAAATGATTTTGTAGTGCAACAAAAGTCTCAATAAAGAATGAGTCTCAAATCAATTGTGTATTTAATTGTAAGAATTCAAACATGATTGAAACAAAGTCTTTGAATCTCAAAGATAATAAGAGTCAACCACTGATAAGACCATACTATATTTGATATTATAAAGTGAAAGTTATAATTATTACATAAAATTTATAAAAGTGAAATAGTTATGACCAAAATAAAAGTGTGAGGTTCATAGTCCTATGCTTTCATGGAATATATTAGACAATGTAATATGTACAAAATTGATTTTTTGTTTCCCATTATTTTGGAAAAGAGTCTAAATATATAGTATATTTAATTCTTTTAATAGTTGCTCCAAATATGTCCATTTTTAGACCTCTAATAAACAATACGATCACTTTTTAAAAGGTTTACTATGTTTGAGAAGTAGAAACAAAAAGCTATAAATTAGATTTGAAATCTCAATCAAATTATTTGAAGAAGTTTCAAGAAAATGATACTATTTGGTTTTCATTTTTAATTCATGTTTAATTGCATGTATTCGACATTTCATAGCCCAGCATTTCCACATTTGCTTTTATTTGCTAGTTGAGACATTGAGAATAGTTTACATATATTGCTAGTGGAGTGTTATGTTGAGGTTTAGAAGGAAAAGAAAATTGCAGAAAATTGTTAGAATAATGAATAACCAATGTCGGACATGTGGCAATCCATCTTTGCATTGCTAGAAATGGGAGTTTAGTTTAGGTGAGTTGTGTCATAAAGTTCTAGTTTGAATAAATAACTAAGTATAAGAAATTTGGTAAAAAATTCTTGTTAAGTTTTTTTCTTGTTTTGCGATGGCCAATCATATAGATGCTTATTTAACTAAATCAAATAACTTAGATGGTAACAATTATGTTAATTGGAAGTTCAAGATATAGACTCTAATGGAGGGGTATAATTTTTCGGACATTATAAATGACAAAGAGGCCAAATCTACAATGCCACCAATTGTTGTCCAAGGTTACCGAGAAAAGATAATCAAAAGCCAAGATTCTCTTGTGCATGTTAGCAAAAGACTCAATCATACCTCATATAAGAGACATTACCACTTCTAGTGGTACATGGTCAAACTTTGAAAGGTTTGTATAAGATTGCAAACACTTGAATATAATTTTTTTTTAAGAGGAAGTTATTGTCTATCAAAATGGAAACAAATGGAGGTGTTTGTAATTTTTATCAAGATTTAAGGAATTGAGGGATAAGTTAGCTAATGTTAGTGAATAAATATCTACTAATGATCTGGTAATACTTACTTTGAATGGAATAGCCAGCGATTATCAAGTTTTCATTAAGTTAGTTTAGTTGCAAGGAAAGATACACCTTTTGAGAATTCGGCAGGTATCCTTCCATAAGAAGAGAGAAAGAAGCACGTGGATATCAAATTTCAAAGTGTAGAGTTAGCTTTGATGGTGAAAGACAAGAAGCCATATAAAGGAAAGCAATGGTCAAAGAACAAAGGATGGTAAATTTTGTAATGTTTCATCCATCCCGTGTGCCTGGCAGCTAGTTACAGAACGCTTGACTATAATGTTTTGTTTGTCCCATGCTTGATAGTAGTTACCTATTGGTCTCGTATGCCTGATAGCCAGTTACCTTATGGTTGTATGGTATAGCTGAATGGAGTGAACAATGATGTATGGACTGTTTGGGCTGGTTTGTATTATAGCTTCTAGGAGGTTGTATGTTGGTTGCTAGAGGCTTGTATAGTGGTTTTTGGGTTGTATGTTATGAAGGATGTATGGTGGTGTTGGTTCATACAATATGAAGGTCATATGGTGGTGGTAAGGAAAGGTCATGTGGTTAGGTGTGCAAGTCATACATTTGTTTTGGGAGATGTATGGATGGAGTCTATGCAGGGATGAGGTGGAGTATGGAATGAAGGTAGAGTCATCATCCATATGGTAGGAGGGAGGAAGCCAATGGATGGTGGACGAATGGGAAATGCTCAGTCATGCAATACATAAACTTATAGATCCAAATTTATTAGATAACACCAAACAAGAATGGAGATTGGACACACATAACCTTTAATTAATATATGCCACAAGATGGTGCTCTAATTTTCCAGATCTGAGAAAAGTATTACATGTAACAGAATAGGGTGAGGGTTGAATCCCACTAAAATCGAAAAAGCCAAGTAGGGAAGATCTTTCACTTCCAAAATGATGAATAAAAGAGAATCCCAATGGGAATTCTTAGTACAAAGAAATAGTCCAAATTGCATAACTACAACTACCTACAAGCCATGCTTAAATACCCATCGAGAAAAACCTTCCTGAGGGTGTACAAAGATAGTCGACGACAACACCTACCAATGGAAACTAAAACAAAAATGGGTCTGAGATATACTAAATCAATCAAAACCACACATAAAAATATTAACTTGGACCCCATATTAATTAATTAAAGTAACTAATTAAAGTCCTTTTATTGTATTATTTAAATTCTAGGACTAGTTAATTAATTAATTAAATTAAATTATTACATTAAAATTGGGGACATTACAAATTTAAGAACCAAATGAACAATGAAGAAAAAAAGGTATCATGATGGGGCAACATCCAAATCAAATGTAAAGGAAAATAAGAATTATAATTATTGTGGTAAACTTGGTCATTATGCTTATGAATGTTAGAAACAAAATAAAAATGAATTCAAAAATAAGAAATATGAGGATACAATAAGTGATAGCCTTCATTATTTAAAGTTGTTTGTTATGATGTTGCTTTTTTACCTAAATTAAGTGATTGTAATAATTTTTTTATAGATTCAGGGGCATTAATTCACATGGCATGTCATAGAAATTGGTTTTAAAATTTTCAAGAAAGGGATGATTGTAGAAAGATCTATTTAGGAGATAATAGGTTACATAATGTAAAAGGATGTGGTGATAGAATCATACACTTACCTAATGGTCATGTAAAGAAGCTTTCCAATATTATGTATGTCTTACGAGTTAAGAAGAATTTGATTTCAGTTTTAGGAATTACTTATCAGGGTCTAAAAGCTGAGTTCTTGAAGATAGGTTGTCAAGTTAAAGATATGAAAAATCACAATAATGTGATTTTTGATGGAATTGGGATAAGAGTTTTCTATAAACTTGATGTTAAGATAGAAATTCATTGTACAATGGGTTCTACATTTATATCGACTGAAGAGATATGGCATAAGAGGTATGATCATTTAAATTCAAAGGATCTTATTTCTCTATGGAGAAAAGATTTGTGCAAGGTCTTCCAATATTTAAGAATGAAAAAAATAATTGTAATGGTTGTGCATTAGGAAAACAATGTAGAAATAAACTTTCAATAAGAACTAATGGAAATGAAAGAAATATTCTTGAATTAGTGCATTCAGATGTGTGTTGTTGTATGCAAACTCAATCACTTGGGGGAGCAACTTACTTTCTTATATTTATTGATGATTGCACTAGATATACATAGACCTGTATTTCATAAGAAATAAGAGTAAAGTTTGAATATTTAAAATAGTTCAAAACCATGGTAGATAAAAAGATAACTCAGAATGTTAGGATTCTTAGATCAAATCCTAGGGGGAATATATTTCAAAATATTTTATGAAATATTGCAAAGATATTAGTATTCTTAAGCAATATGCAATTGCCCTTAGTCTTCAACAAAATGGTGTAGCTAAAAGAAAAAATAGAACAATTGTTGAATGTGCTAGGAGTATGATGAAAGAAAAGAATCTCCCTACTAATTTGTGGGCTAAAGTAGTTAATAAAATTGTATATTTATTAACTAGAAGACCTATCAAGTATCTTTCAAATAAAACTCCTTTTGAAGCTCTTATTGGAATTAATCCAATTGTTAGTCATTTGAGACTTTTTGGAAGTAAGGCATACTACCATATTTCAAAAGAGAATAGAAGAAAACATGATGCAAAGACATTCAAATATATATTTTTTGGTTATTGTATTGAGCATAAGGCCTATAGGATATATAATCCTACTACTCATAAGGTATTTTCTAGTAGAGATGGTATATTTCATGAATTTACAAATGATGTTCAAGAGCTTCAAAGAAAAGGTGGAAAAAACATTTAATTGAAACTCCTTGAAAAAGACAATAAAAGTTTACATATTATAGATCAACAAACTCATTATCAAAGAGGGCATGAAACAAGTCAAGGTGAAGATACTCCATCAAATATTGAAGTGGTAAGAAGACCAATAATGAAAAATTAAGGCATTGATCAAGTACAATGATAATGGTTTAATTCTTGAAGTGATAAATGTAGATGAAACTCAAAATTTTGAAGAATCTAAAAATTATAAAGAATGGACAAATTTAGTGTAAGAAGAATTTGATTCAATTATGAGTAATGACACTTGGAGATTAATTGAAATACCTGCAAAAAAAATTCCTATTGGTTTTAAATGGTTATTCAAAACAAAGTTCAATATTCATTTAACTATTGATAAACTCAAAGCTAGACGAGTTGCATAAGGGTACTCACAAAAGGAAGGAATTGATTATGAAGATACTTTTATAGAAGTAGCTAAAATGAATATCTTTAGACTAATTATTATAGTTTAATGAATTAAGTAAGGAATGTAGATGAACCTATTTTTTTCAAAGAAGCTAAAAATCATAAAGAATGGATGAATGCAATATGATAAAAATATGATTTAATTATGAATAATGACACTTGGGAATTAATAAAACTACCTACAAGTGAAATTTCTATTGGTTGTAAATGGTTGTTTAGAACAAAGTTTAATTCTAAAGGAACCATTGATAAATTCAAAGCTAGATTAGTTGCAAAAGGGTACTCACAAAAGGAAGGAATTGATTATGAAGACACTTATACACGGATAGCTAAAATGAGTATGATTAGACTAATGATTACACTAGCTACTAAAATGGATTGGGATCTTCATCAAAATGATGTTAAATCATCATTTTAAATTGTGATTCAAGAGAAAAAAAATCTTTTTCAATGTGAAGGTTTTTAGAAAAAGGAAAAAGAGAAATTGGTATGCAAGTTAAAAAAGGCATTGTATAAGGCAAGAGCCTACAACACAATGGTAAGTTATGAGCCTCTTATCTGGGAGGTCTTGGGTTCAGCTCTACTCGAGCATAATAAATAAATGATAATAATTAATCACAAACATAATAATAATAAATCTTGGCTTCAGTCTCTTACTGATTAAAAAAAGGTATTATATGGTCTCAAAAAAGCACCAAGATCATGGTGTGATAAAATTGATAAATTCTTATTTCAAAAAGGGTATATCAAGAATGAAAATGATCCAAATATATGCATCAAAAATTATGAACATGGTTTCTTTTTATGTGAATGAATTAATCATAACAGGAAGCTCTATAGAGTTTATTGATGCAATTAAGGAAGTTCTATCATAGGGATTTGAAATGATGGATCTTGGAAAAATACATTATTGCTTAGGAATTGAAGTGTGGAGACAAAATGGTAGGACTTTGATTACTCAGAGTAAGTGTGCATAGAATTTAATCCAAAAGTTAATATTCAAGATTGTAAACAAGAAAGCAATCCATTAGAACAAAATTTCAAGTTCCCTTGTGATAGTGATACTTCAGAAGTCAATGGGACATTGTATACGAAGATGGTGGGAAGTTTGAACTACTTGACCACTACAAGACCTGATATTTCATTAAAAAAATTAGCATACTTATCCAATTCATGGATAATCCTCTTGAGTTTCATCAGAAGGCAACAAAAAGATTCATTTGATACCTATAAGGTACCATATAGTTTGGCATTGAATATACTAACCTTTTGAATGTTGAGTTCATATGTTATCCTGCTTGTGATTGAGCAGGAAATCTAAATGATTATAAATCAACAACTAGCTATGAATTCAACATAGGATTGGGTGTTATTTCTTGGAGTAGTGAGAAGCAAAAAATCATTTCTCTTTCATCTAGTGAAGCTAAGTAAATAGCATTGTGTAGTGGTACATGTGAGGTAATTTGGCTAAGGATAATTCTTGAAGATATGAGACAAAAGAAAGAAGGGCCTACTTCAATCAAGTGCAACAATCAAAGTACAATAAAGCTTGCAAGTAATCCTAATTTTCATGCAAGATCAAAACATATAGAAACTCAACATCATTTTTTATGAGAGAAAATTCAGTCTCAAGAGATAGAGCTATAATACTGTAACATCAATGACAATATAGTTGATATATTCACCAAGTCATTCGAAAAAATAATGTTTGTAACATTGAGAGATATGTTAGGGGTAAAACAAAATTAGGGTAGTCCTTAAGGGGGAATGTTAGAATAATAAATAACTAATGATGTGCATGTGGAAATTCATCTTTAGTTACTAGCAACAAGAGTTTAGTTTAGGTGAGTTGCATAATAGAGTTATAGTTTAAATAAATAACTAGTTGTAGATTTGTCTCTCAGATCCAATTAGTTGTCAGGAGTAATCTACTTATCAAATTTCTCTTGTTGTTTTTTCAATCATTGCAATTTTTTGTCAATTTATTTACCAATCTTTTAGAAATTAGTGTTTTTCAATTTGTTGTATAAATATGTTATGAAGGGTACTTCCCTCAATAACACAAACACATAACAAAAATAGAGAAATTAGAACAAGATTCAATAAAAAAAATTGGCTTCTTATTATATCCAAGAGTATGGAATTAAAAATTTCAAAACTAAGACATTCAAAGACACATGGGCATTTTTCTTACAATATTATGTAAGTTGGAGCCACCATCAACATCTCAGGACTATCCTAGACAACCGTATGTGCCTTCTTTATATAGGTAATCTTCCAACACCCAAGAAGGTTCTAGAAATTCAACCCTATAGCTTGAGGCTAACCAACCCTAATTATTATTATTTTTCATATTTTATTACATTAGAGTAGCCCCAAACAACTTTTGGAACTTTTATTTTTGAAGAAATTTGACTTTTTCCCATTTTAGGTGGCATAATTTATAAAGACCATAACTCATCACCAATTGCTTTGATTGACTAGTATGACTCTATTTTAGAAATTTCACAACCTAATTTATAGTGGTTGACTTACATAAGCTCTAGTAAAGTGAGGTTTGACCCCTTTTTGGAGAATCTAAAACCTTGAAAACTAAGTTCAAATTTTTTATGCCCTGCTGCCAATACCAAACAAAATCAATAATTTCACAAATAGACTTGATATAGTAATAAAAATTTACTAGCAGGTTGATATATATAAAATGAACCTCTAGGGATGAAATCTAAACATTCTAAGCTCAAAAAACCAACTTAATAAAATATTTAAGCCTCCAAAATAGTAACTTTGCATTGAGATAGCCCTTATTACAAGACAAATCAAAAATATTTTTGGGTGATGTAAGATTTCCCTTACACACAAGACACTCTTGCATTAGACACACTGGGTAATTTTAGAAGTGCCTTGTCATGTATCTCAAGTGTATAGAGGAAAAATGAGATGGCTAACCTTCTCCCTTGTTAGCCATTATGAATCTTCAATAGACCATCCTTTCCATTTGGCTAGATATTCTTTAGATGTCTTATTTCTCGTGCTTCACCAATACCATTTTCTAAGATTCCTTTATACTCCTTTGTAGATGAAGTAGTTTCTAAAATACTACACTATGATATAGCCTTATCTTCAACACCTCCTTCATGATACTTTGTCAAATTTAAAATGTTAAACACTGGTGAAATATTTAGTTCATTGGACAACTCTACTTCATAGACATTTCTTGAATCATGCTTCTTTAGTATCTTGCATGGTCCAAACTTCTTCATTTTCAACTTATTATATGTTCTCACTAGAAATATCTTCTTCCTCAAATTAACCATGACTTCATCTCCAATATAAAATTCCTTAAGTCTCCTTTTTTCATCTACCTTAACCATGTATTCTATATTCATTTTAGCAATGTGACTCTTTACTTCCTCATGCAACTTCTTCGAGTGTTCTACAAAGCCTTCAACTTTGGCATTACTTGTCTCCCCTTTGTCCAATTTCTCAATTCAAAATCATTTAAAAGACTACTTCCATATACTATTTATAATGATGATTTACTAGTGCTCCTATTAACTTAATTATTACATGCAAATTCTACTTGTGGTAAAATCAAATCCCATCCCTTTGGTTTATCTCCAACCAAACATCATAAAAATAACTCCAAATGCCTGTTTACCACTTCTATCTATCCATCATTGTATGGATAATGTGACAAGTTGAACTTTAAATCTCTATTTAACTTCTTCTACTATGTTCTCCAAAAATACCCAACAAACTTGGTGTCTCAATCTGAAACTATACTCTTTGGTAGACCATGTAGTCTCACCACTTCTGTAATAAAAAATTCTTCCACATAAATAATATTATCACCACTAGCATCACATTTTACTTTAAGCACCTTATTAAAATCTAGAAGCTCTAAAATAAGTTATTGTGTAACTTTCTATTTCAACAATTTAAAACTTTTATCTGCTCATGTAGTCCACTTAAACTCTTTCACATCCCCTCTCATTATTTCAATCAAGGGTCCATAACTCTGCTAAAACCCTTGATAAACTTTCTATAAAAGATATTTAAACAATGAAAATATCTCACATCACTCACTGCTTGGAGTATCCCATTCGAGGATAGCCTTCACCTTCTCTTGAACCATTTTTAGACCTTTGCTAAAACTACAAATCCCAAATATACTAACTCCTTCATAAAACTACACTTATTCAGATTAATCAAAAATTTATCTTCCCTTACCCTCTCAAAGACCCTATAAATCTGCATTATATTCTCTTCCAATGCCTTATTGAAGATCAAAATACTATCTAGGTAAATATTGACAAACTTACCTAGAAATTCTTTCAGTGCCTCATCCATAAGTCACATGAATGTGCTCATTGCATTGGTTAGCTCAAAAGGAATGACTAACCACTCATACAATCCCTCCTTTTTCTTTAAGTCTATCTTCCATTCATCCCCTTCTCTGATCTAGGTTTATTGATATCCAATTTTTAGATCTATCTTTGTGAAATACACTAATCCACTCAAATAGTCCATAATATCATCCATCATTGGTAAGGGAAATCTATACTTGATACTGATCTTGTTGGTGACTCAAGAATCTATACATATCCTTCATTCTCCATTTTAATGTGGTGTTAATACTATTGGTGCAACACATGGACTCAAACTTTCATAAGTCAACACCTTTTTTAATAACTCATGTACTTGTCTATTCAAATTTTCACTTTTTGTTGGATTCATTCTATGAGAAACCTTATTGGCAAACTAGCTCTTGAAACTAGATCCATGTGATGACTAATCTTTCTTACATATAGAAACCCATTGAACATGTTATCAAATACAATGTCATTAAACTCGTCCAATAAATCTACAACTTCTATAGGTACATCTTCTATTTCCACTTTACCAAATTTTGGAATTAAATAAAAATACATGTGTTCATACCTCATACCTTCTAGAATTTTTTTTTAGTTTTCTTTCATCAACTAAATTTTTTTTGGTATTATTAAATACCTTTTTTAAATTTATTTCACTATCTTCAACTTGTGTTGAACTCCATCCTTTGCTAGGGAATAGTTGTTTGCACAACCATCATGTATAGAATGCCTATCAAATTTCCACGACCTTCCCAATAACATATGGAATGCATCCATGGATATGATGTTTTATAGTACCTCATCACAATAGCTCTCAATCTTGAACTTCACCAAGAATTGTTCATTGACCATGACATTATGTCATCCTACACCTAGGAAATCATATATCAGGGTTCTCTTAACAACAAGGGTTTCTCCCTCTCAACATTATCCATCTGCTCAGATTGAGCTTCTTCTTCTACATGTGCAACTCTTTCTTGTTATTCAACCCTCCCATCTATCTCTCCTTGAAATTGGGAATATTCATAGGCTCGATGCCCTTCTTCACCATAATGGAAGCAAGTTCCATGAAAACCTGCTCTTCCTAGTCCTTTCCTTCTTCCTCTTCCTCTTTGATCCCTATTATTCTAATCATGAAAATAACTAAAATCATTTCCCATCTAATTCTAATTGTCTCTTGCCTCATTATTACTATTTTTATCTCCATTTCGGGCTCCACAAGAATTTGTTAAATCTCCCACCATGACCTCTTCCACCTTTTTTTCTTTCAAACTTCTTATTCAATTTTTCTTCCACCCTTAAGGCAAATTGATATGCCTCTTCAATATTGGTTATTCTAACCAAACTTAAATCCTCTTGAATACTTTGACTCAACCCATTAGTTTTCTCATTGGTAGCTTCCACATGACTTATCTAGATAAGATCTCGATAAAATCCTTATGCATATTCCTAACTAATGTTCTCACTTTCTTTAACCCTTTCATTTTCTTGAGAAGATAAAGATTGTAGTCAACAAGAATTAATTGTCTCTTAAATTTCTCCACCATTCAATCCAACCTTGTAATTTTCTCGTTTCCTCTTCTATTTTGTTCCAATTGAATCTCCTGCCACCAAACGTTGGCATGCCCTTTCAATTTGGCCTTCAAAAATTGAACCCTCTTAAGATCTTCAATTTATTCATACTCAAAATATTCTTCTACATGTTTGATCTAGTCAATCAATTTTGCTAGGTTAATATTTCTCAAAAAATGTGGGGACTTCAATCTTGGGTCTTTTTCAAATCTTGGAAACGGATTTGAAAAACCTATCCTCCTCAAGACCCCTAGCCACTTACACTCTTTCCTATTCAACATGACCTCCTTCAAATTTACCCTCACTTTCATCTCTTGCTACATATTAATTCCTATATGAACCTCCTCTTGCAATCCTTACACTTGTCTATGGGGGACTATATAAGACCTCGGACCTCCTATCATAACCCACTTGCTCTTTGCTCCCAGTCTTGATTGCACCCCTACACCTTTCAACGTGCACTCCCCCATCATTTCATGAATACTAGAAAATGTTAGTATTAAGGAAGTGTGCACATGCACACCTCCTCAAGGTGTGCTTAGACAAGCCTAACCAAAACCTAACCTAAGCTTACACCATGAAGGTGCACACATGAGCACCTCCATAAGGTGTACATGTGCATACCTCCCCTCAAAAAAGAAAGTAACATTGAAACAAATGCAAAACCTAGAGCATTAGAAGTGTGTAGATGCACACCTCCACAAGGTGTGCATGTGTGCATCTCTGTGCTTTAAATTCTAAGTTAAAAAGCAATCAAAACCTAATTGTCCCCCACTTTGCATATGCACTATGCATGTGTGCACCTTACCTAGGTGTACACGTGCACACATGCACAACTATGCACAAAAAGGCCATATAGGAGCTAAATCAGTCACTTTCTCACATGTAAGGGTGCGCTAGGTATGCTAAAGTGCACAATAAGGTATTTTGGGGGGATTGACTGGTTTTGATTGCATTCTAACTATTTTTGTCTTGTTTTGGGGTCAATTAGGGTTTGGTTTAGGTCAATTTTTAGCTTTCTAACTAATATTTCCTTTCTTATGTAGATAAGATGGCATCATCATCATCTTTAATGGTGGAAAAGATAGCTCCAAAACTAGTAGTATTCAAGTACTAAGGGGCACCAAGGAAATCCTAGTTTCAAGATGAGCATGCTAAGATTAGAGACATAGAAATCAAGAATATAGACTAGAACACATTCCTTACAATCTTTAACAAGCATAAATAGTGATTTGTAATGGTGTCAACACTTATTTGGTCAAGCCTTGTTAACATGACATCACATCCAACATCCGTCTAGTCCTCAGAACTCATAATGACTCTTGCAGAAAACTATGTGACCGAAGAGAAGGTTGTTAAGAGTTTTACAAGAGAGATAGTCTTGGACCTCCAACCAAAAACATTGAGAAGGTACTCCATCTTCCTAGGGCTGACCAATATTTGAAGATAACCTATGATAGAGAAAAGAGATGGTATCGGGAGAATAAAAAAGAGGCCATAGAAATAATTCAATCCTCTTTCTTGATTGATCAAACACCAGTGGGTCACAGAGTCAAAAAAGTGGACATGACATGGGGATATATGAAGGATGACATCAGATATGCATGCAATTATGGTTTTGAGTAGAGTCATGGAACTTCTTGCCATAGTACACCTTCAAACCTAGATGGTCCACTTTATAAAAACCATTAAGAAGGAAAAGATGTCGATTGATTAGGCTACTATCCTTAATGATAATTTGCATGAGCAACTTGTAGCCATAAAAGCCAATCCATGAGACTGATATTAAATTGTTGTATCATACATCAGTTCCAAAAGGAGTTAGCACTAAACAAAAAAGATTGCATTAGCATGAATAAAGATGCAAGAAGTTGTAGAAAAGTTTAGGGTTAAATCTTTAAGTTTTCATGTTGTTGTTGAGCATGGAAAGATTCTAATGAATGTTGAGTAAAATGCTAGTGAGTGTCAAGCTGCTAGTCAAAGATAGTTAGAGCCGAGTCCATAGTAGCTATCAAGTGAGGGAAATATCTAGAGATTCCAAGTGGAATAGAAATTGTGTTGATGTTGAGTTTATAGCTGTACAAGTACCAAGCATTAAATGCAAAGTTTTGAAGGGTATATGGTCAATTTTCATCTATTTTTCATCATTACAAATTCAAGTGAGAGAAGAAAAGTGAAGAGGTGATTCACAATCTAGTTCAAAGAATTTGCAAAGATCCTAGAGATGATCAAGCACCAGTTCATCAAATTTTTGAGGTATTCTTCATAAGCTGAGTTACGTAGTTTAAAATTTGTTAAACCCTAGTTTGACAAAATGGCTTCCAATTCAAAAAATGTGAAGGAGAAAGAAGTTTTTTATGTCCAATTATTTAGTAATGAGGTCAAATAACCAAATTTTAAAGACATCCCAAACATTGCTTATAAACAAGACCCGTTAGGCACATTATCCATGATTCCACCTAAGGTCATAATGGTCTAAGATGTAAGAAAATGTTACAACTAAAAAGTAGGAGGTATAGGTGATATAGAAATAAAGAAAGCTTATGATAAGTTGTGGAAAAATGGAATTTTGAAGGAAGAATTTAAGATTGTTGAGAGAAAAGGTTTGACCCATGCCCTAGACTTGCCCACAGTGTTCAAAACAAAATGGATCAAGATAGTGTTAAGCAGGATACACAAAGGATGTCTATGGTGGGAAGGAGGACCAATCCAGATTTCAAAAAGAATTTTTCATAGGGTGACTAGTTTTCCAACCCTAAATCAACCAAAGACCCTACAGAGTGACTGAAAAGAAGTAATTGAGAAAAACACAAGAGTTAAATGTAACAAGAGAGGAATGACTATTGATACCATTACTGATCCTCCACTTGACTTTGCAATTAGGGTTATTTCTTATAAGTTTTATCAGTCAAGTAGGTTAAATAGTGTACCCTACATTGCAATTGATGTTGGCTATAAAATTGTCAAGAAATATCATACTTATGATCTTGCAGAACTTCAATGATAACAAATAATGGAAAATCTTGGAGTAGTTAGGAAGACAAAAAGTGCTCAGTGTAAATTTGGATCAATTCTAATTTGCATATTTTTCTATGTTTAGAACACATTTCCATATTTTGGTACAGTTGGATGGAAGACAAATATATCAATGGTTGTATAGATCAATGAGTATATTGAGCAGATGTGTGAGAACTTTGAAACAATTATGACAAGCTATTTTGAAGACTTCAAGAAGTCTATGAAGTAGAGAATGAGGATACATGTCTCTTTAGTTGAACAATACTACAATGACATGTTTTCTTGTATATATTGATTACACATACATATAGGCTATTGTACCTAGGGTAGGATGGCTAAGACCCTTAGGATATGAGATCAATGTTGATGAAGCCTCAACTGCCATCACTACACTTCTAGCTAAAGAAGTTGACAAGAGTGCCAAGATATTTGGTAATTATGATGTTATGAAACCCAAATTTGAAATGGAGTTAAAGATAGCCTCCACATTGAACAAGAAAGACAAATTGGTGAGAAAATTAATGGTCAAACTTTGAGAAGTTGCAGGTGAAGAGGAAGGAGAAGATGATGAAGAGGATGAAGAGGAAGAATAGGAACAAGCCCAAGAACCTCTTGTTTTAACCCAAGACATGGGTGAGGACATTAAAGAAGAAGGTGCTGAGGAAGAGAAAACCAAAGAAGCACCAATACAAATAGAACCTAAGAAAAGAAAGGCCAAGGCATAGCCTATGGAAAATAAAAAGGCAAAGAAGACTACTAAGCCCAGCCCAACAAAGCCAACAATACCAACAAGTAGGGCAAGCATAAGGGCCACTACACAAAAGGCCAAATAAAAAGCCAAAGAGAAAGCCAAGGCTACAAAACAAGAAGGGCCAAAGCAAAAGAAGCAAAGAAAGAAATACATTGCACAACCATAGACTAATGATGAAATGACTACATCTGAAGATACAAGCTAGTTTAGAGTGGTAAGTCACACACCAAAATCTGATGTTGAAAATATCTATGAGAATGTTAAGAATAATGTAGATTTGACACATTTGAAAAATATTGATTTTGGGAAACTTGGTAGAGAAGAACAAAATTTGATTGAGGAATCAATATTTTCAATGATGTCTAAATTCAAGAACACTCCACTTGAATTAGATAATACAATGCCTAAGGATTTGTATACTATTTTTGAAAATGAGTGGCATTATTGTTTTAACCTAGAGAAATAAATTAGAGAATCCACACTAGCCTACGTGACGCTAGAATTGACAAAAGGAAAAATTGTCAAAGAAAATAAGAAATATGGTGGATAGTTTGCACCAAAATATAGGGCATTTAGCATCCTTCGAAACAATATTTAAGATGTTGTCAAGAAATCCACTCAAATTTGGAAATTGATCTATGGGTTGACAACTATTAAAGAAGGAGAAGAAGATCTATTTGAAGGCAGAAGAAATGGAGATGAAGATGAGTGAAAGGAGGAAGAAATTGAAAAAGATAATACTATTGTGGAGGAGACACAAAAGGAAAAAGATGACATCGCTACAGTTGAAAAGTAGTAGGAAGAACAGAGTGTGCAAGACACACAAATGCCTAGTATGAGCCCATCATACAACCAGAGCCAATCATAAGATCTATTTTGAAACATCCTAATAGGTGATTTTAGTTAAATTTCCTAGGTAAAGTAGTCTTAACAGGCTTTACTAAATCCTTTAATAGGGTGGCATTCCAAGTGAATGACCAAAAGTCCTCTAACCAGACACACTTCTAACAGGGTGTTGAAATCCTCTAACAAGGTGAGACTTAATAGTCCTTGTAAGCTTTTAATAGGGCAAGCCTTTCATAGAGTAGATCATGATTCATGGTCAAACCATTGTAACCTTAATTGGCTACAATTTATTGCTATAGTAGTGAAGAATTGTGGGTGTTATCCCCATCCCAGTTTTAACTTCTCTTTGGAGGGTTTCTGGGTAATCATATATGGTGTCAAATGTGTGATTACTTATATGTTTGCATAATTTAGATGTATGTGCTTTACATGTTATTTCAAGTTATCTATTGAATGCATGAGATGGAATTTTATGGGGTCATGTTTTAATTGTTGATTCACCCCTCCCAAGAAGTTTACCTTTCCTACTTGTAATTCCAACAAATTTAACAAAAAAATTATAAAGAAAATCCAATTTTTAATTATATTTAATTGAGAAATTAATTAAACAGAAGAATTAAATATAAAAGAGTTGAATTAAAGTTCCAAATTTGGTGTGTTGGTGCTCAAAATTGTAGTCCAAATTTTGAGCACTTTTGAGAAAATTGAGCCCTGTAACACTTTTAGATGCATACGTGCCCAACTATTAGTTTGAGGCCTGAGAGGTGTTTAATGCTTCTAGCACCTTACATTTAGTGTGTCTACTTGTTCCATAGTGATAAATTGTCATTCCGAGCTATTGTATAAGATTTCATTTTGAGAAATTGCCAAATCTGCTTTTTTCCCTTAGTGTCAAACAACGACATGAGGCCTTGTTTGCATCTGAATATCTTGCACCCAAAAAATTTTCAAGAATTTTCTCTTTGGGAGTGTTTAGTGTCCATACCTGAGAACTTATGTTTCAGATTTTGAGTGATTTTGAGTCCGTTTGACTCGGTTTTGAATCCCTCAAAGTTGGTAGTTTATTATTTTCATGCTTTTGCAATTAATTTTGAATTCTAGGAAGCCCTGTTTGACATGTTGTAACTTTTGACCAGTTGACCCAAGTGATGAAATTCCTTTTTCTTTTTATGTTAGAAGTTAGAGACTTGTTATGTTTCAAGTTTCAGCTTATGACGAATCCGTTTGATCAGTTTTCAAATGCGATTCCAAATGCAATTTCTATCTTACTGGTATCAGCATTTGCCTATTTGTCAAGACCCTTGTTCATGATGTCATAATTCCAAATTCATGATAGGTGAGATCAAATAGATTGTACCATTGCATTGTCTTATGAAAATACTTCAAGCGTGCCAATTTGCAAGTCATGACGAATCCATTTGCACACTTTTCCAGGACCATTCCATTTGCAAAAAATGCTTTTCTGTCATTGTTTCAATCCGCAAAATCCAAGTAGCCCACTTTGACTGTTTGCCAAATGTGTACTGTTATTCATTGTGAGCCCAAATCACAAATCCATACTATCCTCATGATAGAGAACCAACACCCCAATTTTTGTCTTCCCATGTGTTAGTTTACCCAATTTCTAAAGCTGATTCTGAACCCAATTTAGTGTTTTCTAACATGTGTTCTTGCAGGCAGTTCTAAGAGGTCAACTTTGATAGCGAATATATTTTGACCTCAAATTTTTCATGAGATGAGATTTGATAAGGTGTAAATATATGGAACTAAGAATCAGTGTGCTAGTTTTTAGAGCTCGATCAGGTGTTCTGGTCAGTTTTTAAAGCTTGTCAACGAACTTCCTGACATGGAATTCACAGTTTTCAAAATAATGGTAAAATCAGTTTTGAATGATTTCTCAGAAGGTCAAATGTGTTTTGGATCAGTATTAGGTGATGAATGGATCAATTACAATTGTTAGGTGTTCAAAAACAATTTTTTTTTAGTCGGACCCACTTTGAGGCTCAACTGATTACATCAAATTGATGAAATTATGCATGGATTGAATATGTTCAAATTGCAATTTGTTCATATACAGGATCCCAATGTTTTCATTCATAGGCTAATGCTTGAAGTGATTAAATGGTTAGGTGAAATGTTAAGATTGCTTGTATGCTCTCGAGAGTGTGCTGAGTCATCAAACTCATTTAAAGCTTGAGTGGAGAATGTGCAAAACCACAAGCAAGAGCATTCACATAAATTAAAAGGAAGCTCCCATAATGTTGAGTGAAGACACGACAGGGGAGATGCCACTTTCCAAGGTGATAGAGATTGCAGGAAACTCAATGTTAACTACAGGAGGCAAAGCAAATTCACAAGCAAAGATTAGATTGCAGGGTAGAGGCCCACAAAGATAACACCTACAATAAGGAAAGTAAAGTGCATTCAACATTAAGTCATAGCCTTGGAGAAGATGCTACAGTTTGAGAGGAGGCCGCAATTTGAAAGGAGGATGAGGGCTTTAGTGAATGTGGATCATTCACAACAAATTGCACTAAAGGGGGATGACTTTAGCAAAAGAAATAGTACACGCAAGGAGAATGCAGTCTACAGCTGGAGAGGGAGAGACTCCATTTGTTTTATTGGTCATGTGAGGAGCTAGTCCCATCTTCCATGCCATGAAAAGAAGAAAACCCAATGCAGCAAGATGGAGGCCCACGGTTTCTCCAAAGGCAACCCACGTGAAATAGTAAGAGAAAGGTAGGGGAGGGCATTTGCAATTCGAAGCACGTGGGAGGCAATTTGCCCAACTCCCCATTTTAATTTGTAGAATATGGCGACTATCATCTACACATGTTGGAGTTAAAAATGGGCAAGCTCCACGCAATAAATAGGTAGCAGCACTAGGTAAAAGACAAGTCTCCTACCATTTTCACCATTTACAAAGAGCCCCATGCATGCAAAGTTCCACACCCGTTAAAGATGAATACCCCAACACAGGATCAGAGGCAGAGTTTGAATAAAAAAAGAGCTCCCACATGCAGTTTGGAAGTCGTTGGAAGCCCCTACATGTGAGCAATAGTGGAGGCAGTGGACTCAAAAGAGAGACTACCCCTATTTGGAAGGTGACAAGGAAGTCTAATACACCAAACTGAAATAACCTCATGCCCATAAAAGAGTCCTGTTGGTAGGAAGAAGAAGTAGCTATGAAGATTAACAAAAATAAGAGGATATACCCATGCCAAGGAGGAATCCACAGGGCACCCCGCATGAAGAATCTGTAGACTCACGAGGAAGGATCCAACACAAATGAAGAAAAGGTGTAATTGAAAAGCAAATAGGGGAGTCGATATAATTGAGAAGCTCCACAATAAGAGGCGACAATTTTTTAAAAAGGAGCAGATTAAGTAGCACAAAAATGCAATCCATGAAAAATATATGCATAGAGAAACAAGGCCTCTCACACCTTAAGAGTAGGAAAAAATGTAGCTAAAAGGAGGCGTCAAAGACTAAGAAACCCACACAACTTATAAAGAAGACCTAGCGCCATGAATGAAAGCCACAGATAGAGAAAACCAAGGAAACAAGTTTATCCCACATGCGGCTGGCGATTAAGCTCTGTAGTGTTTAAATACAATACAACACCTTATCTAGTATGAATTGAAGTTGGAGGCTTTTGGGAAGCCACAGGCTAAAGGGTGGGGCTTGTAGTCGGTCAATAGACTTAGAATTTTGAGCCCAAAAAGCATAATTTTGAATGAACGAACGTATGCGCTGATGTGGCACCGAAATGGAGATTGCATGAGATGATGCCACGTGTCTGATTGAATAGTAGGGGCATACCTGCAAAACCAAAATGCACACGGGATAAGCAATGTAGGCATGTGGAATTTGGACAAGTGGAAGTGGGTCCCACTTGGAGATGATGTGGTGCCACAAGTTCAAATCAAGGTTTATGTATGAGATTGCGCCATGTGGCCTAGATCAACGGTCAGCACATGCCCGCTTCTTGGAGTTGCACGAGGTTTAAAAATTATGGGTTTGCAAGATACTGCCATGTGGTAGTGGGTCCCATACATGGTGACTTGGCACTTGATGGAAGGCTTGGCCAATCAAACAATGCCAAGTGGCAGTTGGTCAACAAAGGGTTGACCTGAAGTCAAAGGGTAGGGAAAATATAAAATCTTTGAAAAGATCAAATTTTTGATATATTTTCTCAAAAATGCACGTGAATAAGTTTTAAAATCAAAAGGGGCTTTTTAATGTTAGTTTGAACTTTAGATTAATTTGAATTTTTTTGAAAAAATTTAAAATATTAAAGTTGCAGACCTGAATAGTTATACCAGGAGGGCATTTTTGAAACTGACTTTTAAGGGGTTTTCGAGAGGCTAAGTATGCTATGTTATATATCACTGGAATCATGAGAAGATGAACTTTTTGATTTTGAGGTTAGTTTTTGCACAAAATGCCATTGGTTCAAGCTATAGGAGGATTTGTCTCAGGTTCCTATCTTGTAACCGAATTCAGGTATCAGAGTTCAGTTGTGATTTCTAGCAAGGTAATGACCTAAATGTGGTTAAAAGGTAGTGAAAATTCAGTTGGGGTTGAATTTGATCACATTCTAAATAGTTAAACCTCAATTCCTCCAGCATTTCATAATGCAGTTCAGATTTTTGTTGCATAAAGGTTTCATCATTTAGCTGAGATATTTAGAAGTTTGTTATAGAATAATGATGAAATCAAATCAGATCAGATGGAAGAGAGAGATTAGAGAGAGTCTTTTCATGGAAAAGAGAGGGAATCTCAAGTGGATAGATGTCAGTTGCAAAATAGATCTGGGAATTCATCTCCTCCTATATCTTTCTATCTTTCTTTCATTGTAAGGGTTGGAAATTTTCTTTGGGTAATACTAGCAAGGTTCCAATGTTTTTACTCTAAAACCATTCTTTCAATACTTTCTCTCTTGTATGAACAGCATTAGGAAGGTTAATACAGATAGTTCAGATCTGTTAGGTGATTTCATGTTTTTATTTTCATGCATATGACTATATTAATTTCAAGGAAATAAATGCAAAGAGTAGTAGATGATTGAATTTTAGTTGAATCTTGTCTCCTTTATCAGCTAATTTTCAATGTTTTACAATCTTTGACATAGAGCTTAGGTTGTAGTTGCAGTCCCTTAAGGCTGTATGTTATTTCATTGTTGCCTATGACTCAAAGGGTTACGTAAATGCTTCAGGGAAATCAACAGGGTTGTGAGGTTACTGATGGGGATATCATGTAAGAATAAGGGTTAAACTGAACATTGATGTCTATTTACAAGTTGAATAGATGGATCAAATATCTAAAGATACAAATAGGTATCAGATATCCATATGTGTGTTTTTGATTCATAGATTTGCCCAATGATTAAGGCATTGATCAGTTTATAGGATCATTAAGTCTTACTGCTGCATATCTGAGGTTTTGCTGAATTCAACATTATTAATCAAATGTTCTTTCCCTTTCATGTTGAAGGACTTAAAGGATTAACCCTCACTCAACTTATGTGATTCATAGATTTGCATTTAGCTACTGTATATCTTTGTTATTGCATGAGTTATTAGGAGATATAAGGGGTTTTTATTTGCTTTAATAGATTTAGGGATATGTTTTTGCACTGGTACGATATCAATTGAATCTGAGGTCCACCCACCTAGGTTTAGCAGAGCCTGAAGTAGAAGAAGGGTCATGCCTTATAGTTGGCCTATTGTCAGAAGCGGCATGTTGAAAATGGGAGTTAGCTGCCCCTAGATATGTCAGTTTCTTAGTGGGATAATTGAAAACCCTCCAGCGTTTTCAAACACCAACATGGTGTATTTATATTTATTTAATTTAATAATAATTAATTTAAGAATTTCATTTTAAATAGTGAACTCTAAATATTATTATTATTTAAATTAATAAATATACTATTAATTATGTCTTGATATTTAATAAAAGAAGGAGAGAATAAATTAAATAAAGTTTATTTTGATTAAAAACAAAAAAATTTTGAACATGATATTAAAATAATAATAAAAAAGGCTTTTCATGTTTGCAAAAATGAAATCCTAAAGGAGAAAGCTCTTTATTAAGAAATTAGAGCTCATTTCTTGACACAGGTTTGGAGGAGCTAATTTTGAGAAAAAAGGTTTTCGAGAAGATGAGAATTCTTGCAACTTCTAAGCATTCATTTGGTTAGCATCAGATCAAGGTAGGATCTTTGTTGAGATTATCACATTAATTTTCCTTCAAATTCCTCTTTGTCTTCTCCATGTTTGTTTATGGATTTTTTTTAGAAATAGTTCTAGTTGAAACCCTTGTTGATAATTTACTATTCTTAATTGTTGGAATGTTTGTGAACAAAATCAAATTTGAAACCCTTGTTTGAGAAACTCTTATTGGAAAATTTGATTGATTTAGAAAATTATGAATCGAGATGGGGTTTGGAAAAGAAAACCGGGATAACAATTACTATGGTAATAGTTATATTTGAATGGGGATGGATTTCGTTTTATAAATTTTATAATAAAAAATAATAACATGTATTTTTAGGGAGTCGGTGCACCACCCCCGCCTCTTCTTCTTTTCTCTTGGTCGATGACATTGAGGCATGTGGTTGCTAAAGTAGAGCACAATTGTTGAAGTAGACTATGATTGCCTAAGGAAGATCACGACTACCTAACTAGTCCACAGCTACCAAAGGAAACTCACGGCTACTTGTTGCAGACCATGTGGGGAGAAAAAATAGCTAAGTTTATTATTATTATTATTTAAAAAATTAAAAATTTGAATTTTTTTAAAAATAATTTAGTTTAAAATTAATTATTATAAATTAAATATATTTATATTTTTAGAATGTTATTTAAGTTAGTTTTTATTTTAAAAGTTATTTGAGTAAAATTAAGATAGATAAAATTTTAAAAAAATAGTTTAGTTATATTTAATTAGGAATATTTGGAAATTGAATTATAGTTTTAATCCAATAAAGTTATATTTGTTCTATTTATTTTTAAATCTAATATGGATTTAACAAATGATTATTTATTTTTAGAGGGGAAATTCATACAATATTAGTAAATTGATTTTTATGGGTATAGTTTACATGAAGATATTCTTCCCATAGAGGTTATTGTTGGCTAATTTCACCCCCATTCAGCCCATCGCCAATATCCAATTAGAGAGACCTTCGTTGAGTTATTTTCTTTGCAGTGGGTCATTGTGCTAAAGTTGTTGCCTAACATTTCCTATTAGCTCGGTCCCTTATTTGACCAAGTTGACTCAGTTTGTTCTTTTATCAAGCTACAGTTTGTTCTTTTGACTGAGTTAGCTCAGTTTTCTCTTGGTCAGGCTAATTAATATGAGATTTGATGGCTCTCATGTTTTTCCAAGCTATCTACCCATCTCCCCAAAAGCATGAGATATTTCCACAAGTCATCATTCTGATGTTACCTCGAGTTACAATGCTTCCTCAAGGCTCTGAAGTCTAGAAATCCACCACATGGTAGAGGTTCCGACTTCACACATTATCTTTTTCGTGTCTATTCTTTTTGCATGGGTGGTTTTATTGACATGTCATCCAATGCGATGTTGCCACTCATCACCTTTTTGATGTTTTCTCCTCCTGCAATGCCTCCACGAGACCCAAAAGCCCAAAATTGCATAGGATGTGGCCATGTATCTTCATCCCAGTATTTCTTCATATCGCAAAGTCTCTGTAGGATTCCAAGATCTGGAATTGCACCACATGGTGGAGGGCCCCATCTTCGACATAAGTTAGCCCAACATGCATGTGTAGATCAACAATTGAGATTTAATAGAAGATTAAAAGATTGTCATCTAATCTATTAAACAACAAAAGTGCAAGATTCTACCATGTGTCTCCATTCCAACTTTTCTTCATGCTATGGAGTCTCTGCTAGTCTCCAAAGCCTACAATGACACAATGGTCATTTCATCTGACACATCTTAGGGTTTCTTTGTTGTATCTCAATCATCTACTTGAAATAAAGCATATCTACATGAATGACTATGTTTTAATATCTCATTGGGGAGATTTCCCATGGCATATGGACCATCTATTTCAAAGAGGAGACCATCGACAGTTAGTGTTCAAATTTGGGAAAATCAAATCCCCCCCTTCATGGTCAACTCTGCATATTATCCTTCCTAGTAGCTTTCTTTGTCCATGGCATGCCATTAGGACCAATTCTTCAATGCCTAGCTACTTCTTGGGCCTTGATTAGCACAACACCATTACACTCTATGCCTCTTTAATGCATATAATGATAAAATTTTAGTGATTTTATCTCTTACAAGTAGGTGCATAGGTTTTGGTCTCTTCCTATCACTTCTAGCATCAGATTGCACTTCATGATTAGATTTCTTTCTGATTCTTAGTTATTGCTCTCGTCTACAACTCAACTCCACCTAGTTGGGATTTGAACTCAATGTTAAATTAGAGTTATGCTTAAAGTCTTTAAAAGGAAGTTATAAATATGTTTTTAGACTTCTTCTCTAATTTTTTCTTTTGCAAAAACATTATGCTTTGCAACCTTGCCTTCCACTAACAAAACTTCTCATTTTCTTACCTATTCTTGTCATTTTGTTGTCTAGTGCATGTATTTTCCTTATAGTTAATGTTTCCTTTATGTTTTCTTGATTCATATGTTGTGTTAAATCTATTAGCAATTGTTACAAAGTGAAATCTCTTTCCTTCCAGCAGTTCAACCAGTTCCAAACTTGCATGTGGTTTCTTAGAAGGTAGAATAGACTCAATATTAGTGTAGTTGGGTGTTTTATTGACGTGTAGTGCATCTATAAGTAGAGGTAGTAACCATATATCTATCTTGGTGCATCACACCTTTCCCTTTCTTCATTTTAATTTATGTTCTCCTTCCCCCTTTTCCTCCCCAGTTTTAGTTTAGGTGCATCCTCATAGTGAGGAAGCCTGCCTTCTCCGAAGATTTACCCTTTGAGTGCAAGTCTGACACATGGAGGTTGTTTCCATGTGTAGTGTCTTAAAATTGAAGAAATTCAATTTTGGTAGGTTTAGCATCCTCTTTTAGTACATTTATCATGATAGATTTCCATTTAAAACACATTTTGCACTTGATTCCTTCATTCTAGGTGCAATTAGGTTTAGGATCTTGAAGATTCTCTTTAATTTCCCTCCTCTATGGCTTTATTTTCTAGATGGGACTTAGGAATAGGTCTTCCTAGCCTTCATCATGTGCATCATAGGATTTTGTGCCTATTCTTGGAACTTAGTCTTATTCTAATATCATTTCTAGGTTTCCAAACATCCTCGAGATCTCTTGTTTTTTACTCTGGCTGGATCTGGACCCCTAGGTTGACCCTAACCTAGGGCAAGGTCAACTAGGTTGACCTTGACCTAGGGTAGGGTTGAGGTTTCCCCTTACCTAGGTCAGGGTCAAGGTCATCCTTAACCTTCTTCGGATTTTCTCCCCCCTTTCAATTTTTGGTCACAGAGGCCCCAAAATCAATGTTGGGCTTTTAGATCCAAATGCAAAAGGGATTTAATTTAATATTCATTTATTTCTTCTCCCTCATTAGGTGGTTATTATGATTGGACCACAATTTGAGGTGAATTTGAATTATGGGTCCTCACATTACTCTAGGAGCTTCACCTTGAAGCCTCTATATAAATACTCTCACTTGCATTCAACTAAGACTAGAAGGAGACAACTAGAATCAAGACATAACAAGAGAACAAGATGATGCTATGAAAATGCAAGATTGCAAGAGAATGATATAGAAGATCAAGCTATTGTGGATATCAAGCATTTTTATGAACACCTCATTGTGAACATCTATTTGGATCAAGAGAGATCTTATCTTCCTTGATCCACCATTATCAATATTCAAGCATTCAAAGATACAATCATGAGGTAGAAATTGTGGATTATGAGTTTGGTAGGAGTACTTTAGCCTTGGGGACTTTGTATGCTTTCTTATCTTATTCAAATCTATGCATTTCTTTCTCATACATATTCATGCTAGGTTTTCAATCTAGTGGATTAGATCTTGGCATTACATATTCAATACACACACATATTCTATTATATTTGGCTATTTGTGGAGGTGGAAATTACCAAAATAGGGATTTGACTAAGGAAATACCATATATAGCCACCCCAAAAACTCGATTTTCAAATATATGCAGGAGTTGTTTCAAAGATCGAAGTACAAATTTGGATACCGTTTTTGACAAACTTCTAAGATCTACTAACAAAATTTTCATTGGAGCAGTGTAGGTCAAGGTCAACTTTTTGGGGCACAATTGTGCCCCAGGGTAAGATTGTGCTCTACCTTTTGGCTCAAGGTTGACCTATCCTTAGAAGGATAAATTTTTTTTGGGTTTTCTCTGCCTCAACATTTCTAGTCAAAATTAGGTTGTAGAATTTCCAGAAACTATGCATAGGTAGAAAACAGATATTTCCAAATTAGTTCTATTATGAGATATGTATCTTATCTAATTTCAAGCATTTTCATTACTTATCCCATATCAACTCTAAAATAATATATGAATAGTGGTGAATTTTAGAAGCATTATTAAAGATCCATTTTTACCCTATTTATTTTGGTGAACCCGTGATAGACAACTCTTTCTCTTTGGTGTTAGATTTAAATCTTGCATTAGATTTATTTTCTTTATATGCTTCAAAAATACAAAAAAATTGCAAATTTTCTTTAAAAATACAAAACCATTTACATTTTCATGCTTTTAGTATTTCAATATGTATGATTCTTGTTTGAAATACTTTGACAAGGCTTTTATTGGAAAAGAGGATAAATTCCCTAATAAGGTTTATGGAAGATTGAAAATTATCTATGTAAGATCTCCATTGATCCTATTCCTATTTCATTCTCCTCCACAACCTCTTCAGTTAACCTTTACCATAGGGTGTGTGCATGGTTACCTTCATGTTCCATTATATGCAACATTGATAAACCTAAAATGATATATCCTAAACCTTTGACAACAGTAAAAGGATGTCCTCGAATAACAATTAAGGGTAAACCTAAAGATCCTTTGGATTTCTTTGATAACATTGATTTTTTTTCACATGCTTGTCACACACAAAATAACCCTCAGCCTACTGTGTCAGTTTCTTTACCACCTTCTTAACCTATTCTTCCTCAAGCTCCTAAGTTTTCTTCTACTTTTAAGGAGTACAACTTAGTTGATCAATTACATGCTACTCCTACTAAGATATCTTTATTGAAGTTACTTCAAAACTCTTTGACATATTATGAGGCATTGCAAAACACTTTATCTACTCTTCTTGCTTTTCCTCCTAATCAAGAGAACATTCATTATATTTTAGATTGCATGCATGATATGCCTTTTGTACCTCCTATTCTATTTTTTGATAATTATTTACCTTGTATTGAGGTATAGAATCAATATGATGCTCTTATGGTTTCTATTTCTATTAATTAGAGTATAATTTGAAGAACATTAATTAATAATTGATATGGGCTTAATGTTTGTAGCATAGAGATGCTTAAAGTGAGTAAGGCTAATCTTACTATTATTCAACCTGATAATGTCCCTATGTGAAGAGAACTTTGGGAATTATTACCTTACCTATTAAAGTTGGTCCAATTATTCTAAATATGCCTATTCATTTTATGTCTAGACCTTTCAGTTATAATCTTCTTTTAGGAAGACCTTGGTTAAATACTATGCATGCAGTTCCTTCTACTCTTCATCACAAGGTTCAATTTATTTATAATAACCTAATGTATAAATTACATGTGTATGATGCATCAAATCCTTTCTTAAATGTAGAATATGTAAAGATCTTTGAACCTCTTCAACCAAGTAAAGAGATTGAAAAACAACCTAAGTAACAACAAGTTGAGATTCAATAGTTAGAGGCTCAATCTTCTTCTTTGACTAAGGATGATTAGGGATGTTGGATTTTAATCCTATGCTCATTGGAGAATATAAGGTCTCTAATTTGAAATTCATGAAGCAACAAAATGAATTTGAGAAACAAGTTTTTATTCCTTTACTTCTTTGTGAGGAATTAAAAAGTAATTTTTTTGTCACTTAATGAATAAAACAATTGAAATGATAAAACTATTGAAATCTAATTGAAAAGATCATTGCTTAGAAAGATTTTTATCAAGGAGATTGTTGTGTTTCAATCATTTTTTTGTCACTGATGTCAAACCTATTATTTGTTGGTAAGATAATTTCTTATATATTCAAGTACTATCACTTAGTTGATTGATGAGGAGGATTTGATCAACAAGATGTAACAAAAGCACCTAGAGGAAAGGTTGAGTTATGATTATGTAATGAAGTACAAGGATCAATTAAGACAGTGATGACATGATGTATTGATGATCTACTTAAGGTTACAAATGTTGGCTACACTAAGAAAGTTTAGAAGAACAAGTTAAACAAAGTTTATCTACCAAGCTTGACTGAGTGGATAGTAGGTGCCAAGCAAAGTTAGTACAAGCCGAGCAAAAAAGTCAGTTGGAGCCAAGTGAAAGAAAATTCTAGTGGATGCCGAGAAAGATAGTTGATGTTGATTAAAGTTTAGTTGATGCCAAGAATCAATAAACTTTAGTTGATGTCAAGTGATTTCATAGTTGATGTCAAGCAACGCAGTATGTGTCGAGCATCAGAAGATTGATAATGTCGAGTTGTTGCATTATGACAAAGATTGTAGATTCACCAAATATAAGATAATAAGTTTGTTTTCTTAAAACTTGTGAACTAGGAGGAAGATAAGACTGATGAGCTGGTGGCACAAAATTTTATGTAAACCATTTTTAGGTGAATTCAAATGGATTCTAGGAAGAAGTTTCTAGAAGAGATACAATATATGGGGTAGATACATTATATCCTACCTAATCCATCAAAACCCTAAAGTGGATGATGGAAAATAGAAAAGTATCTTAATTTCTTATTTATATGAATGTTTGGTCATGAAGAAAAAGAGTTATGTGTGCGTGAAAACCCAAGGAGGAGAAGGAGTTAAAGGGTTTTACTTCATCAAGTGGCCAAGAGAAGAATCTGCATGGCATGCTAAGCAAGAAGACTTAAGAAGATTTATGCTTGAAGGGTGAACAAGCTCTTGGAACTAAAAAGTGTAAAGGCTAAGTAGAATGGTGGACTAAATAGATATCTATAATCTGCAAGAGAAGTTTTAAGTTGTATCAGATCAAAGCTCTACTATTACTCTCTAACAATTGTATCAGTCTAGGGTAAATCCTTTGAATTAAGGTTGACTTAATAGTCATCAGTAAATCCTTTAATAGGGTGGCATTCCAAGTGAATGGCCAAAATTCCTCTAACAAGTCTCACTTTTAATAAGGTGATTAAAATCCCTTAATCGGGTCACATTTAATAGTGTGTATTGTAACCTTTAACAAGGTTGGCCTTTCATAGGGCATCACTTCAGATGAGTGAAAAAGGAGTAGCATATTACTGGTGGTTTTTCTCAAATTGGGTTTCCATGTTAAATTATTATGTCAAGTGTGTTGATGAATGTGTTGTGTTTCATACTTTACATTTCTACAATTTGATCTGACAGTAATCTGCAAGTTTTAAGTATTCACATATTCATTTGTATGTATGCATGAATATGAATGTTTTATGGGTTCACCGAGACAAGAAAAGTTTTATTTGGACATCTAGCCCTTGAATAACTAATTCACCCCCCTCTTAGTTATTATAAATAATTCCAATAATTGGTATCAAAGCTATCTACTTAAGAGGACTAGTTTGAAGGTACTAAAAGCACAAAGATCAAGATGTCAAAAAGAGATGTACCCATGCTTAATAGGGATAACTTTCTTGCATAGAAAATTTTGATGAAGGTACACCTTGGAGGACTTAGAGATCATGCATAGTCTACCATTATAGTGGAACATGTTGATCCAGTAGGAGCCCTAACTGAAGAAGATATGAAGAAGAAGAAGAAAGAACACAAATAGGTGATGTTGGCTATTGCCTCTACTCTAAGCTATGTCGAATTTGATGATATCAAAGGATGTGACATTACAAAGAAGATGTGAGATGCCATGACTACCATCTATGGAGGAGAAAAAAATGTTCAAAGAGCCAAGTTTGAGAGTCTCAGAGGTAAATTTGATGACATGAGAATGGAAGAAGGCGAGAATATTGCTCAATATGTTGCTAGGATAAAAGAAGTTGTTAGTGCAATAAAAGGTGCTACTGGTCAAATAGATGATGATATTGTGCTAAGTAAAGTCTTGATAACATTACTACTTGTTTATGCTATTAGAGTTTTCACAATCCAAGAGTTGAGGTGTATACTAGGAAATAATCTAACCCTTGAAGGTTTGATAGGTAGACTCATTGCTTTTTAGCTATCTAATTTTGATAATTAAAAACCAGAAAGTCTTGAATCTACTTTCAAAGCTATATTGTTATTGAAGGATTTTGATGAGGTAAAGTAGAAGAATAAGAAGAGAAAGATAAAGTATGCATCCAATAACAACAATATAGATGAGGAAGATATTGAACAATTGGAAGCACTACTAGCAATAAGATTTCATAGAGGTAAAAGCAAGTTCAAAGGTAAGTTACCCATCATTTGTTTCAATTGCAATGAAGTTGGTCATATTGTTGCAAGATGTACATAGAAGAAGAACTATAGGGAAGGAAACAAGTACAAAAATAGAAGAGAAGATGACAGCAGAGATTACAAAGACAAAGGCAAAAAGTCATGCTACATTGTTGAAGAGGAAAGTAGAGATAACTCTGATGAACATGATGATGAAGTAGTGTATGTTGCAATGAAGGATGAATCTGATGAGGCAACTACACTTGTGACTTGTGTGAACAAAAATGACAAGTGGATCATTGACAGTGGATGCTCAAATCACATGACCGGAGACAAAAGAAAGTTCATTACCTTAACTTGTTATGAAGGAAATAGTGTAAGATTTGGTAATGATGCACTGTGTTTGATAAAAGGAAAAGGATCTATCAAATTCACAGACAAACTCTCATGTGACAATGCTTACTATGTTGAAGGATTGAATAATAACTTATTAAGTGTGTCACATCCAAACAATTTGGGATGCAAGGTTGAATTTGAAAATAAGATTGCTAAGATATATGATACTAATGGAAAGCTGTTTGAAAAAGGTAATCAAACTAGAAGTAATCTATTCTATCTAGATATAGAGGATGCTACTTGTCTTGTTATAAGATTTGATGATGTATGGCTATGGCACAAGAGGTTATATCATGTTAATTTTGATAACCTAGTTAGTATCAGTAACATGAAGAAAGTTAGAGGTTTTCTTAAGTTGAAGAAACCTAATAATATAGTGTGCAAACAATGTCAGCTAGGCAAAATGAAAAATTCAAGCTTATACCTCTAAAGGAATACTAGAAATTGTTCATATTGACTTATGTGGACCAATTGAAGTGCAAAGTTATAGAGGAGATAAGTACATTATGCTATTTGTTGGTGAATACTCTAGAATGATGATTATCATGTTTCTAAAACAAAAATTTGATACTTTTCAAATGTTTAAGTGGTACTTAGCAAGAGTTGAGAAAGAAATAGGTAAGAGTCTGAAATGCTTGAGATTAGATAGAGGAGGAGAATTCACATCTAATGAGTTTGAAATGTTTTGTAATGAAAGAGGAATAAAAAGATAGACATTAGCTCCCGGGACCCCTCCACAAAATGGAATTGTTGAGAGAAGAAATAGGTCTATAATGGACTATGTTAGAATACTTATGATGGAGAAGAATGTTGCTCTAAAATACTAGAGAGAAGCTGTAAGTATCTGTAAGTATTGTTGTATATACCTTGAACCATGTGCAAGTCAAGAAAGGTATACATTCAACACCTTTTGAACTATGGTATGGATATCCACCCAATGTAAAATACTTTAAGGTATTTGAAAGTAAAAGTTATATTCTTAAATATGTTAGGAATGGAAATCTTGATGCAAAAAGTGAAGAAGGAATATTCATTGGTTACTCCACAAGAAGTAAAGCTTACAAGTGTTTAATTTCTAACACTAACAAAATTGTGGAAAGTGCAAATGTGAATTTTGATGAATTTATAGAAGTACATGAGGTTGAACCTATGAAAGAACTAGAAGAACAAAAATCATTTGTATACTTATATGAAGGAATGCCTACTAAAGAAAATGTCACAAATAAAGGAAATCAATAGAAAATTTTAGTGACTATTGAGTCACACCCTGTGAATGTCAAGTTACATTTTGGAACTGAGCTACATTCAGATGCTGAGTTGCAAAATGAAGAAAATGCACATTTTGATTCAGAGATTAACACACATGCAAGAGATGTTGAGATGCCCAATAGAGATGTACATAGTGACTGTGAAGCTGAGAGACAAAATGAAGTTTCAAGAACTAAGCCAAGATTATCTAAATATGTCAAAAGAAATCATCCTGAAAATCAAATAATTGGAAATAAAGATGCTAGGCCAATGACAAGAAATAGATTGAGAAGTGACTCATGTTTTTCAAGCATGAAGGAACCTAAGATAGTAAAAGATTCTTTAGAAGATGATGAATAGTACAAGGCTATGGAGGAAGAGATTCAGTAGATAAAGAAGAACAAAACATGGAGCCTAGATCCTAGACCAGAAGACAAGAATGTGATTGGCACCAAATGGGCATTAGTGACAAGAAATAAAGCAAGATTAGTTTGCAAAGGATATGCACAAGAAGAAGGAATTGACTATGATGAGGCACCCTATTGCAAGAATGGAAGGAGTAAGAACTCTACTTGCTTATGCTACATACAAAGGTTTCAAAGTTTATTCGATGGATGTTAAATCTGCATTTTTGAATGGCATACTAGAAAAATAAGTCTACATAGAATAGCCAGAAGGATTTGTTGATGCAGACAATAAGAACATTGTATGCAATCTGCACAAAGCTCTATATAGTTGGAAACAAGTACCAACAACATAGTATGAAAGACTTCATACTTATCATGTAAAGATTGGATTTAAAAGGATTGATGATAACAATGATTTGTACATAAAGACAGAAAAAGAAAAAGGTATTTTTCTATCTAAAATATTTGTTGATGATATCATGTTTGGAGGACAAGATGTTTTATGTAATAACTTTGCAAATCAGATGAAGCAAGAATTTGAAATGTCTATGTTTTAAGAGATCAAATTCTTTGTAGGATTACAAGTATACCAGACGAAGTATGGTATATATATCACTCAGTCAAAATATATGAAAGAGATATTAAAGATATTTGGATTAGAGGATTCTAAACCAGTAAGTACACCTATGGTGATATGACTCGAGCTATCAAAGAATCATGATTTAGCTAAGGTGAATCAAACATTATATAGATCCATGATTGAAAAATTGCAATATGTAGTATATAGTAGACCTAATATTGCATTGTTTGTAGGGATAGTTGCAAGATTCTCTGCTAATCCCAAGGAGAATCACTTAATGGCTATGAAGAGAATAATGAGATATTTGAAAGGAACAAAAAAGTTTGGTTTATACTATAAGAAGAATGAAACATTTGAACTGAGAGCCTACACTAATGTTAATTGGGCTAAAAAATTGATGATAGAAAGAGCACCAGTGGAGGAGCATTCTTCTTAGGCAAAAGACTAGTTACATGGACTAGTAAGAAATAGAGTTATACTTCCCAATCTACTACTAAAGCATAATATGTTGCTGGTACTATCAACTACAAAAACATTGTATGGATCAAATAGTTACTTAAGGGAATGAAGGAAGAGATCAAGGAACCAATGATACTTTATTGTGATAATACAAGTGCTATCAATATATCAAAGAATCTAGTAATGCATACAAAGACTAAGAACATTGCAATCAAGTATCATTATGTAAGAGAGTTGGTTTAAGATACACAGGAAGATGGAATATGTTAACACAAAGGAGAAAATTGCTGATATCTTCACAAAAGCATTACCTAAGAATGCTTATGAGTATCTAAGAGGTAAACTAGGGGTGATACCCTTATCAAAGGCTCTGTAAAAGATAGAGGAAGTACCCTGCATCAAACAAGTTGATGTTTATATAATAAAAATTGATGCAGTGGATCTTACTTTAGGAACTACCTAAAGTAATCATAGAGCTGAAAACTTCAAATCAGTCACAAGCAAGGTGATAGATGGAAAAATTAAAGAACCTACAAAAACTTATATCTACATATATTAAAAATGCCAAGTGTTTGGTATATGCTTTTGGTATTGTTGTCAAAGAGGGAGAAATATCAAAGACTAATCAAAAGCTAAGATAGAGAAATCAATCAAAGAAAGAGTTAGACCAAAGGGGAAGATCAAGATCAAAAGATAAGAAGGAAAAAGCAATCAAAGAAAGAGTTAGACCAAAGAACAAGATCAAAACAAAGAGGGAGACATTGATCAGAGAGTCAGAAGGATCATTATCAGAGGGAGATATTTTGCTGATCAATTCAATATATAAGAAAGACATAAGAAGGAAATCGAAGGTAGTTATAAGAAATAATTTGTGTAACTTAATTAGAAAATGGAAGTTGCTAATAGAGGGAGAAATTTTAATAGAAATTTTCCTTTTGGTATTGTGTTACTATTTTAACCTCGTTAGTTTGGTTGAACAAGATGTTCATCATTTGATTGACTTGGTTGATCAATCTAGTTTGCCATCAATGCCAAAGAGGGAGATTGTTGAAATTTGATTGAAAAGAACATTTCCTAAAAAGATTGTTATGTGTTTCAATCATTGTTTTGTCATTGATGTCAAACCTTCTATTTTTTGGTAAGACAATTTCTTATAGATTCAAGTACTATCACTTAGTTGATTGATGAGGAGGATTTGATCAACAAGATGTGACAAAGTACAAGGATCAGTTAAGATAGTGATGACATGATGTATTGATGATCTATTTAAGGTTACAAATATTGGCTACACTAAGAAAGTTTAGATGAACAAGTTAAACAAAGTTTAACTGCCAAGCTTGACTAAATGGATAGTAGGTGTTGAGAAAAGTCAGTACAAGCTGAGTAAAAAATTTAGTTGGAGTTGAGTGAAAGTAAATTCTAGTGGATGTCAAGCAAGATAGTTGATGCCAAGTAAAGTTTAGTTGATGTCGAGTATCAATAAACTTTTGTTGATGCTGAGTGATTTCATAGTTGATGATGAGCATTAGAAGATTGATAATGCTGAGCTGCTGCATTATGACAAATATCATAGATTCACCAAATATAACCTGACAAGTTTGTTTTCTTGAAACTTGTGAATTAGGAGGAACATAAGATTGATGAGCTAGTGGCATAGAATTTTATGTAAACCATTTTTGAGGCAAATTCAAATGGATTCTAGGAAGAAGTTTCTAGAAGACATATAAGATATGGGGTAGATACATTATATCCTACCTAATCCATCAAAATCTTAAAGTGGAGGATGGAAAACAAAAAAGTATCTTAATTTCCTATTCATAGGAATGTATGGTCATGAACCAAAAGAGTTATATGTGTTTGAAAACCCAAGGAGGAGAAGGAATTAAAGGGTTTTTCTTCTTCAAGTGACCAAGAGAAGAATCTGTATGGCATACTAAGAAAGAAGGCTTAAGGAGATTTATGCTTGATGGGTGAACAAGTTGTTGGAACTACAAAGTGTAAAGGCCAAGTAGAATGGAGGACTAAATAGAGATTTTTAATCTACAAGAGAAGTTGTAAGTTGTATCAGATCAAAGCTCTACTATTACTCTCTAACAATTGTATCAATTTAGGATAAATCTTTTGGATTAAGGTTGACTTAACAGTCATTAGTAAATCCTTTAACAGGGTGGTATTCCAAGTGAATGGTCTAAGGTCCTCTAACAAGGATCACTTTTAATAGGGTGATTAAAATCCCCCAACTTGGTCACATTTAATAGTGTGTATTGTAACCTTTAATAGGGTTGGCCTTTCACAGGGCATCACTTTAGAAAAGTGAAAAAGGAGTAGTATGTTACTGGTGGTTTTTCCCAAATTGGGTTTCCATGTTAAATCATTGTGTCAAGTGTGTTGATGAATGTGTTGTGTCTCATACTTTACATTTCTGTAATTTGATCAGATAGTAACTTGCAAGTTTTAAGTATTCGCATATTCATTTGTATGTATGCATGAATATGAATGTTTTATGGGTTCACTGATATAAGAAAAGTTTTATTTGGACATTTGGACCTTGACTAACTGATTCACCCCCCTTAGTTATTCTAAAAAATTCCAACAAAAACTTGATTGTTTTGATATTGTGACATATGTCACTCCTTGGACTCCATTTGAAATGGTTGATTGATATGGTTTTGGTTATCATTTGCTTAAGAAATTAGGATTTAATGGGAAAGAATGTGGTAAATATGAGCAAGGTATACAAGTAATCTCTAAATGATGAAATTTATGATCATACGTATGGATTAGGATTTAATCCATATAAAAAACCATCAATTTTCCTCTTAATATTAATCATATATGTGGTGGTCACTTGAAATTAATTAACCCATTGCTCATTAATGTGAATCAAGAACGTACTTTGGATATTTTTCCTGAAGATAAAACCTTAATGGAATTTTTAAGGGTTTAAGATGATTTACCTAAGATCCATCACAAATGAAGGAAACCTTATTGTTTAAATATAGATTCTTATTTTGGAGAACATGATAATTAGGACATTCTTCCTTTACTGATAGATCCTTTGATAAGAAGCAATTTGTTAATAACTGAGATTGTTGATATTCAAATGGATGAGAATAATCCTTAAAAGATAATAAAGATTGGGAAATGTTTGAATTAGGATGAACGTGATCAATTGCATTCCCTTTTACTTGAATTCAAGGATATTTTTGCTTGGACATATTCAGATATGTCGTGTATAGATTCTAAGATTGTTACTTATAATATTGTTTTAAAACCAAACATGAAACCTTTGAAGAAGAAAATTTGAAAGATGAATCCACAAATTACTTTATTAGTCAAAAGTGAAATTGAAAAATTATTGGATTTTAGATTTATCCATTCTATTGATTACTTAGATTGGATTTCAAACATTGTGCCTGTTTCAAAAGGAGAAAATAAGATAAGAATGTGTACTAATTTTTATGATTTAAATTAGGCATCCTTAAAGGATGATTTCTCATTATCCAATATCAATATGATTATTGATTCAACAACAAGTCATGCTTTGTTATCTTTTATGGATGGTTTTTCTAGATACAATCAAATCTTTATTCCTCCTAAAGATCAATTTAAAAATGCATTTATAACACCTTAGGGAATATTTTATTTGGTCATGATACCTTTTGGACTAAAGAATGCAGGAGCAACTTATCAATGAGCTATGACTTTGTTTTTTAATGATTACATCCATAAGATTCTTGAAGATTATGTGGATGATATCTTAGAAAAGTCTATATAAAGAGAAGATCATGTTACTATCTTACGAAAAATATTTGAAAGGATTAGAATTTACAACATGAGATTGAATCCTAAGAAATGTGTTTTTGGAGTAGATTCTAGTAGATTATTAGGATTTATAATCTCTAAGAGAGGCATAGAAGTTGATATTGAAAAGATTGATGCTATTGTTAATATGCCTCCTCTTAAGAATATTTCTCAGCTATGCAATTTACAAGGAAAGATACAAGTTATTCATTGCTTTGTTTCTAAGTTAGTTGATCAAATAATTCCTTTTACTTCCTTGCTTAGAAAGGATACTACTTTCTCTTGGAATGATGAATGTAAATTTTTTTTTGAGAAATTTAAAGATTGTCTTGCAAATCATCCTATCTTGTAACCAACTAAATTTGATAAGCCATTTCATTTGTATACTTTAGCAACTCTGAAGGTTGTGAGTGCCTTGTTAGCTCAAAATGATGATACTAGTAAGGAAAGACTTAAGTATTACGTTAGTTAGACTTTACTTGTAGTGCCCACCCATAGTTTTCTTTTCTATTATATTTACTAAACTATTTTTATGCCTATTTCATGGATGTATTGTTTTCAAGGATATTATTTCATAACTTGGACAAGAGATATACCAATGATGATTACTTAGTTGACTATATTTCATGTGTTGTTTAATGATTATGGTTATTGGTGCATTAATGATATTTTAATGATTCATAGTTAATAAATGTGATTTCTTTCATAGCAATGTCAGATGGTGCTTTAATGATGATTACTTCATATTTATAATGATGCATTATTTTATTTGAGCATTTGATGTTTGACTGATAATTATTATGGTACTTACCTCATACTTACATGTGCACTTTGTGTGTGTGTGTGTGTGTGTTTTTTATCTTTCTATTTGTCATGTTTGATGTGGTTAAGGGAGGGAGTCATAGTCACCTACTCATTAGGATCTACATGATGTACCACTCACTACCATTGTTTGTCTAGTTTAGATATATTTATATACATGTACATATCATATTTTATGCATAATGTAGGTACCGAACATCGACTTCCTTGAATTGCTAGGATAAGCGCACCCTATCACAATAACTCAATAGTAAGAATGGGGAGATAATGTTTAGGTCCAATCCTAGCCATAGCCTAAATACTTGTCTTGCAAGGAGGACTGATAACTGACTTTCCACCCTTTTTAAAACCCATGAATTTATCTTTATCTGTGTTTTTATTTATTTTGAGCTTTGGTCTATTTTGGTAATGTTGCTTTTATGTGGATTTTGCTATGTGATTTATTTGGTAAACGAATTAATTATAATATTTGGGTTAATCACATAATTAAATACTATTTGATTAAAAAAATATTAAAGCATGAGAATATTTAATTAATTTAAAAACTAATTAAATATGTGCTTTAATTTAGAAGTCTAAATTTAGAAAATTTGTTAAAGAAAAATTAGAATATGATGATATTTAATTAATTAAATATGTACTTCATTTAAAAGATTTAATTTAAAAGTCTAATTTAAGAAGTTGGACAAAGAGATAATTAAAATATTAAATATTATAGATTTAATATTGCTTTATTATAATTATTTATTTAATTATTAATAGAAAAGGACTATTCATCAAAAAAAATTAAATTAGAGTTGCATTTAAACAATGAGCTTTGATTATTATTATTAATTTAAATAATAAACTATGCTTTAATTAGTGCTTGTACTAATTAATAAACTAGAGGAAAAATAAAATATAAAATAATAAAATTTATAGATAAAGTTATAGTTCTAATTGTGGCATAGTTTTAATTATTTAATTTAATGATAATTATTTAGGAGTTTTATTTTAATAATAATGTTATTAATTAAATTAATAATATTATTAATAATGTTATTAATTAAATTAATAACATTATTAATAATGTTATTAATTAAATTAATAACATTATTAATAATGTTATTAATAAAATTAATAACATTATTAATAATGTTATTAATAAAATTAATAAAATTATTAATAATGTTATTAATAAAATTAATAAATAATGTTATTAATTAAATTAATAAATATATTAGTAAAAACACTTCAAAAATTAATTAAAGAGAGAACACTAATTATTTAAATTAAGATATTTTGTAATTAAATATCTAAAAAAGTTTTGCATGAAAAGGTAAAAGATAATAAAGTATTAAACAGTAATTGATCAGTGAGTTCCATCTCCTGATTGCATAATCAGAGCCCCAATTTAGGGGAGATCTCTTGATCAGAGATTTGGAGCTCATTTTGCAATTATAGAAGTTTTGGTGAGAAAAATTTAGAATTGGATCAAAAAAATTGTTGAAAGTTTTAGAGGGCTTAGATTTGCATACATTCATAGATTGTCTCAAATCTTAGCTATGGTTTTGAGGTAGGGTTTGAAAATTCATTGTAGAATTTTATAGAAAGATTTGTCCACCTCATGTCTTATTGGGTGTTTGCATATTGCTTATTAATTTACTGTAGTGATTGTTGAATAAAGAATTATGCTGTAGATTTTGAAAAGGAAAACTTATTAATCAGGAAAACTTGACTGAGCAAAATTATAGAAAAATTGTAGAAAATTATTGTGATTGTATTCTTATAAACCCCCTTTCTAATATAAGAAAATTTTGATTATTGAAATTTGGAAGAAAACAATAAATTGAACAATTAGGGTTTCAACTTTAAATTTGTCATTATAACTATGTGATTATCATGAATTTTCTAAATACAGATGAATATTCTTCTTACATCTAAAATAATTTAATTGCAATATTTATTTGGAAAGTAAAATATTAATTGAGAGGAAAACACATTGTAACTAAATGTATACATGCATGTGATAACAAATATGCTAAAAATAGAGAAATAAGTATAGTGTGGTTACATGCACGTGAAAATACATAAGCTAAAAATAGAAAACTAAGTGTAGTATGCTTATATGCATGTGAAAACAAATATGCCTAAAATAGAAAGCTAAGTATAGTAAGGTTACATGCATTTGAAAACAAATATGCTAAAAATAGAAAATCCAGTATAGTAAGATTACATGCATGTGAAAACAAATATGCTAAAAATAAAAAGCTAAGTATAGTAAGGTTACATGCATGTGAAAACAAATACGCTAAAAATAGAAAGCTAAGTATAGTATGGTTACATGCATGTGAAATAAAATATGCTAAAAATAGAAAGCTAAGTATAGTAAGGTTACATGCATGTGAAAACAAATATGCTAAAAATAAAAAACTAAGTATAGTATGCTTGCATGATTTGAGAGATCAAAGACATACAAAAATACTAATTGCATGTTTATTTTTATTATATAAAAATATAATTTAGTTTTTTAGATTTATTTATTTAAAAATAATAATAATGATAATTTATTAATTTCTAAAATTAAATAAATATTACTCTTTTAGTTAAAGTGAATGTTAGCATTAGTGATTATTTAAGTCTAATTAAACTCTTAGTTGCATATAAATGATTTTATATTTATTAATGCAAGAGGGAGGTTAAAAAATAAATATTTATAATTTTATTATATTTTAAGAGAAGTTGTGGTGGAGTTCACTTTGTAATCATTTAGTTAATAACTATTTGACTTTATGAGAGAAAATAATAAATAATTAAATTAATTTTATAATTTTATATCTAGTTGCATTATGAATTAAAGGAAAAGTATATATTAATATTAGACTTAAATTAAAGTCATATTAGTATTTTAGAAATTGAAATTGATATCAATATTTAATCTATTAATATACATTTATGTTATTAATTAAATCATTTATGATTTAAGATTATTTAAATTAAAAATATGATAGTGTTGCATGATATTTTATATGCACAAGGAGATTTGATATTCAAATACTATTTTATTTAAATAAGTATATTAGCATAATAATCTATATTAACATGTATATTCTTACTTTATTTCTAAACACATCCTTATGACCCAAACTAAAGAAAAGAAATTGGTGGAATTAAATCATGTGGTTGAAAATTATGTGTTTTCTAATATTCGATTTATAGTCTTGTGATGTTTATTTTCTTGATAGTTTTTTTTTGTGGATTATTTAGTTGGCCAAGTTAGGATGTGTACTAAAGACATCTTTTTAAAGATTTCTTTTATGATTATTTGACTAGATTTCATGATGAACTTTATGATTTGAATTGAGCTTTATATTTTATGAGCTTTGTGCTATTAAGCATTTATGAGAACTTGAGTTTTGAGAACCAATGTTATTTTTTTGTGTTTCCTATTAAGGAACCAAATTCGATCAATATTACTCTTGTGGTATGGGACACTATTTTGGTTTGTGATATTTTGGGAAGGTAGTCTAGGTACATGTCTATAGGAGTGGCTTGCAATGGGGGCCAGGCCCAAAGTGGCTACCAAGGTAACTCATTGTAAGTTGTGTAACAAGTGATAACGTAGTAATTAAAATATCTTTCCTAGCCCTTTCCTTGAGATACATTAAAAAGATAAGTTAGAGAATTTTCCTTGTTTATGCCTTGAGTGCTTGTATAGACTAAGGATGAGATGGAGATGATGCCTTGACAGGTATGACTGGTTTCCTTGTCTTCATGAGAGGGTATCTTTGTTCCACATGGAGTCATTAGGGGGTTGGGGTCTTGAGAGACTGCCAAGGTAATCTTAGAGTTGGCTCATGTGATGACACTCCATAGTATGTAGCCCGAGTCTCCTTCATAGTTTTTTAAAATATATTTACCTCTAGTAGTGTACTTGTTGGATATTGCTTTTGATGGTGCATTTATTGTGAGTTGTTACTCATTGATTGGATGTCATTTATTATTGACAATTGACTTTTATTAATGAATGATCAGTTATTAATTGGCACAGTGTTTTTATTTTTAGAATTAGTGATTGGTAGTTTACTTTTATTGATGATAGTTTTTATTTATTGGTCATTGTGCTTGTGACACTTGACATTGATTTTGAGGTGGTTGTATACTTTTTGGTCTTGGTATTTGTATGTTGACTTGGTATGAGGTGTTCATTGGCATGGTGTTTTTATTGTTAGAATTAGTGATTGGTAGTTTATTTTTATTGATGATAGTTGTTATCTATTGGTCATTGTGCTTGTGAGACTTGACATTTGATTTTGAGTTGGTTGTATATTTTTTGGTCTTCGTATTTGTATGTTGACTTGGTATGAGGTGTTAGTATTGGAATGAGTGTCCTTTCAATTTTGATTATCTCTTCCTCTTGATTAGTTTGTGTTACCCTTGAGGTAGTTTTGGCTATTAGGATTCTTTGCCAAAGATTATTTTATGATTTGATTATCTATGTGTGGATCGTACATTATCTCTCCTGCATGGTGGAGTGGGAGTCTGATTAGGTGACCACATGGTCAAGAGGTAGTGTATTCTTACAATTTGGGTTCCCCTCAAATTGACAAATGGTGGGTGCTCCTTGATATAGTGGTACCATTATCATTCTTCCTCTTATCTTGAAGACTTCTATTCATTTGATGTATCTATGTATCATGTGTTTTGAGATCCTACGGGGTATTTTATTGTATATCGATGTACTTGTATCTATTTTCACATACCCTATGACATGTGCAGTGGATATTATTCATTCGATGTGTTTTCATATTATTAGTTGTACTTATGCATTTTCTTATATCATTATGTATGTGTTTATTCATTTTATGATTATGAACATTGTAATTGAGACTTAGACTTATTAATAAAATTTTATTAAATGCGACTCAAAGTGAAGGAACCCTTGAAAAATTGAAATTGTATTTGTAATTTATTACGTATTCTTGATGTGTATGTATATATTTCTTTTGCATTATTGTTACTTTGATATTGTTTAAACCTTTTTAAAAAAAAAATAGTTCACTAAACTTTGTAACATATTAGGTTTATTTCTTTTGGTTTCCCACGTGGGGTGTTACATTACTTGACTATGAAATGAGCTACACAGATTTGGAAAGACAATGTCTAGATGTAGTTTATGCATGTTAGAAACTCAGACATTATCTTATAAATGTTGAAGTTAATGTGATTGTCAAGTTTGATCCTTTGAAACATCTTTTCTCACAAAGTGATCTCTCTAGCCGTTTGGAAAAGTGGGTTATGTTACTTGTATAATTTGATATTAATTTCATTTCTTAGAAATGTATTAAGGGACAATCTTTAACAGATTATTTAGCTAAAGCTCCTTGTCCTCATTCAGATACATATTCTACTTCTATGGAATTTCTTGATGATAATATTCTAGCTATTCAACAAGATGATATTTGTGAATTGTATTTTGATGGATCTAAATGTATGACAAGTTCTGGTGTTGGTATTATCTTAATTCCTCCTACAAAAAAGAAAATTTCTTTATCATACAAATTAAATTTTCCTTGTACTAATAACATTGTGGAGTATGAAGCTCTTATAGCTGGTTTATGAGAAGCTTCATCCCTTAACATCAAACACTTGCAAATATATGGAGATTCACAATTGATTGTTGAACAAATTAAAGGAGGTTATCAAACTAAGAATGATAAAATGACACAATATAGAGATTTGGCTCTAGATATGCTTTCACAATTTTCTTTTTATATGATTCAAATATTACCTAGAAAAGATAATTGACATGTAGATGCCATGGCAAGCATAGCTTCTTTGGTGTGTCTTGAAAATAATTCTGAAAACTTTTAGTTTACTATACAAACTCTTTAAAACCCTACAATTTCTAAAAAGATTATCTCTAATTGTTTTAGTTTGCATTTGGATGAATTGTATTCCCAAATTTTTTATTTTCTGAAAGATGGTACTTTTCCTAAATTAGCAACAAGAAACACATGTAATCATGTTAGGAAACTTGCAGCAAGTTACATTATGTTAGGAGATATGCTTTACAAATGCTCGTACAAAGGATTATTATTAATATGTCTCAATAGAACTGAAATTTTGGTAGCTTTGGTAGAATGTCATTTTGATTCTCATGGAGGGCATTTTAGTGGAAAATCTCTAGTTAATAAATTACTTAGAGTGGGATTATTGGCAGAAAATGAAGCAATATTCTTTTATGTTTGTTAAGAAATGTCCTCAATGTCAACAACATGGTAATTTGATTCATGCTTCTTCTCATGAGCTTCGTAATCAAGTTTCTCCATGGCCATTTAGTATATTGCATTTTGACCTTATTGGAAAATTCTCACCAACTTCTTCTCAAGAACATACTTACATTTAAACTACTATAGATTATTTCATGAAGTGGGTTGAAGTTGTCCCTCTTCATTCAACAATTACAAATGTTATTTGTGATTTCATCCTTAATAATATCATAGCATGGTTTGGTAAACCTTCAGTGATAGTTTTAGATAATGGTACTTCTTTTAAAGACAAAGAAGTTGCAAAATTCTTGGAGAAATATCAAATTCAACATAAAATTTCAACTCCTTACTATCCTCAATCTAATGGTCAAGTTGAAGCATCAAATAAAATTATTGAACATATTTTGAGAAAAATAGTTAACAAGCATGCAAAAGATTGGTATACTCGATTGACATATGCTTTATGGGCTTATAGGATGAGTGTTCATACTACCATGAGTACTTCTCATTACAATCTTATTTATGGTATTGATGCTATTATGCCTTTGGAATTAGAAATGCCTTCTTTGTGTGTTCCATTTTATGAGATAATTGGCAATGATACTTTTTGGGAATTATGCTTGCAAGAGCTAGAAATGTTGGATGAACAATGAATGCATGCATTAGCACATATAAAAGCTTATCATAAATCTCTACATAAGAAATAATCATAAGTTAATTGAATGAACATTTTTAGTTGGTGATTTATTTTTATATGAGAATCAACAAAATATGAATGCTTTACCTAGTGGAAAAGGAAAATTTAGACCTAATTGGCTTGGACCTTTTGTTGTTATTGAAGACTTTGATTTAGGTGCTTATAAACTTTCTGATATGGATAATGTTTCTTTTAAGGAACCTATTAATATTATGCATCTTAAACATTATTATCCTTAAGTTCAAGCTTTATTTCTTTTGGCATTTATATATTCCTTATAGACTTTGTTTTATAGGTTATGCAGTTTTAGCAAAATTACATTTTGAATATATTTATGAACCTTCTTTCTTTCTATTAAGTTTTATATCACACATAGAGCTAATTAGTAAAGAAATTGTTTTATTTCATCAAAAACCAATTGATGTTCTGATACATATGTGGCCAATGGCCCTATCTATCACTACGCTCTAATGGTCAATGGCTACTAGGTCTCTCTAGCCTATAATAAGAAGAGGTAGATTTGTGTATCCACATGTGGCTCCTTGATATGCTCATACCATGTGAACACTCTTGGGCACATTGTAGGTCAGCTATCAATTTCTCCTCTCTTTCTTTACACATCAGTAACTCTTGTTAGACAATTGCAAAGATATCAACATACCTATCGGGATCTCTATAACCAAGAGAGGACTCTCACTCGCTCACTGGTAGGCAATATGATAGACATGTATCCTTTAGAATCTCATATACAAAACTCCTCCACTTTTCTATGCTAGCTATAGAATAAAAATTAAATTTATCAATTTCTTACCTTTTTCAAATTAAATTACATATTTAACCATATCTCATATTTCATACTTGGGTCTCCCTCTTGGACATTGCTAAAAGGTCTAGATGATGGGGGAATGGAGTGACTACTCTCTCCATGCTTGTTATGTCTAGGCCTTGTCAGTGGCATCTCTATGTGGGTGCATAGGGGTTGTCGAGATCCTAATGGAGATATGTGATAGATGTGTACATCCACACTAGTATCACCAGCTAGAGCCATCTCCTTTGCTCTATCCTTTACTCTCTCTTTCACTATGTCCTCCTTCATGGGATCTCTATCAGAGATGTGCTCCTCCTCATCTATGATATCCTCATCATCCTCTATTGTACCATCATCATAGTGTGTCCTCTTTGAAATACCTAGATCACTTGTACAATAATCCTTTGGAAAGATAGGACACATCCCTTGCAAACTCTAGTACTTGATGTAATCTCAACACATGTCTAAATAGGTCACATCTAATGGTACCTCTATATCCTCTATATCATCAGCATCACTGGCCTCTATGTCTATTGCCGATGGTTAGCATATGGTATCCGGTCTCTGATAGTACCTCGTCAGATGTACATAGCAAGGTACTACTCTAGGGACTCCCTATACTAGGCCAAACTATCTCATCACCTGATCATAGTAATATGGAATCACTAAATGATTTTGATGACCCTCTAGCAGCTTTTTCCACTATGAGTATCTCATCTAGAATTGTGTATCAGGTCACTTTGTCATCTGAAAGTAGGGTCTCCATATCACATTTGCACTTAGAATGCAATCTAGAGATACTCTCTAATAGAGGATATCTCCAAAATGCCAAGTTTTCTTTAGAGGATAAGCAAAGACTCTTAGTGTGCTCACCTCTACCATCACTAGGATACCCTATGGATGTGTAAATGTAAAGTTCTCAAATAGCCAAATCTATAAGAGTGTGCATATCGACACTTTCTTTCTCTCTTTGATATCTCACCAGTTGACATAGCTCATGGTATAGCTAGGCTAACATGTTGCAACCCTATGAGAACACAATCCTCTCACTCTCCATCCTCCATATAAGATGGGTAAGAGGTGTAGAAAATATGGTACACTTTGAGGTGGGTAACACAACCAAGGATACTATACCAATCATCACTCTCTATACCAAAGGTGTAGTTCCTGATAGTATGGATGATAGAATGACATGATCTGATTGGGTCCACATTTGTGGAACCTATCCCAAGAAATACTCCTTGTCTACAAGGATCTCCTCATAGATCCATTTTTCTCTAGGTTTGATGGTCTCACCTCATATTTGAAGTCACATGATCCTATAGACATCCTCTAATTTCACTATAATCTCTCCTGAGGGAAGATGAAAGGAGCATGTATCCTCATCCCACCTCTCAATCAAAGCTGATAGCATGGCTCAGTGTAGCTTGATCTGTGGTAGGATTGCTACCTAGTATAGTCCTACATCTCTCAGTGGTTGTATCTCATCCTCATCAAGTTTAGATAGTCTCTCTCTAATGATAACAAGAAACTCTCCAAAAGGATGCTCTCAGAGATGAACCATTTCCTATAGCCACAAAAAAACATCATATTAGTATTTTGTATCATCAAATCCACAAATTAAACTTGAATAGGTCAAGGTAAACTTCACTTAGTTCAAGTTCAACCTTCTTGGGTCAAGGTCTACCTTTCTGGGTTAGGGTTAACCTTGTTGGGTCGAGAACGACCTCATCTTAGAATGAGTGGAAACTTGTCAGTCTATGTCAACCTTCTTGGGTCAAGGTCAAAATTACTAGGTCAGGGTCAACCTTTAAGGGGAAAGGTCAACCTTGATGTCCCTTTTATGATTTTACATGATATTTCAAGCCTCAAATCAGATCTTTAAAATCAAACAACTAATATCCCAAAGATCCACCAAATTTCTCAAGAAACCCCAAATCGGGTATGCTGAAAATAGTGCCAAAAGCTTCACAACTTCACAAATTATTAATAAATATGAAAATGGAAATTTTTACAGAAATTTCAGTAGCATAAAATCCTACAAATTGACATTTCCAGATCCATATAGCCTTTACACAACAGCTCAAAAATGTAGGACAAAACTATGCTCATCGGGCTCTTGAAATAGCACAAAATATGCCCGAAAACACCACAAAAAAACTAATAATCAATATCAAAATTTTAATCACATCCAAATACATATATTAAGCTCTATTTTAACATTTAAAAGTCTGATATACAGCAGCAACCCAAACTGATATGAAATACTCAACTGAAAACACCAAACTCATACAAAAAACACACCCAAAAATCCACAAATCTGCACTGTTCAGCACAATGGCAAAATCTATATGAGCATGCACATGGAATGGATTCAAAATACCATTCTTAGCCTTCCTAGAAACCTAAAAACTCCCATTCTTGGGTCTCCTTCTCCACAGGTTTGGCAGCCTCTCAAAAACAACAAAGAAATGAGCAAAAATTGAGTTATGGAATGAGCCTAAAATGCCTCCAAACCCCTTAAAAGAGGGCATAACCCTAACTCACGTCCAAGAGAGGTTAATAAAATATAATTTAATAATAATTTTTTATTTATTAGTCCATTGGTTTCCAAATATTAGCCCCTTTTTTCGAAACTTCACCTTTTTGGAGCCTGCCTGCCTTAACAAAGTTTATTATTTTTTTAATTATTTGAAAAGGGGACATGAAAAGTCCTCCCCTCCCAAATATTGATTTTCCTCAAGAAATAAAGGTTGGAATTCTCAAGAATATGTTCTCCTTCCCAAGTTGCATCCTCTAGTGGTAATCCTTTCCATTTGACCAAATGCTCTATGATGCTCCTGTTTCTCAATTTTTCTCTCTTGTATCCAAAATCTCTTCTGGTATCAAAAATAATTTCCCTTCATCATCAAGAGGTGGTAATTCTGTAGATACTATGGTTTTCTGGCCTAGAACCTTCTTTAGGTAAGATACATGAAAATAATTATGTATTTTTCTGTTTGGTGGGAGCTCCAATTCATAAGCTACCTCTCCTACCTTCTCGATGATTTTATAAGGCCCATAGAACCTTGGCTTGAGTTTCTTTGCCCCACTCCTCGTCAAGGTGCTTTGCTTATATGGCTGCAACCTAACAAATACCAAATCTCCCACCTCAAAAGATCTTTCAATCCTTTTCCTGTCAGCATATATCTTTTGTTGGTTCTGTGCATGTTGTAGGTTATCCTTGAGGGACCTTATTATGTCTTGGCTTTGCTTGACGAAATCACTTGCTGTGGGTACTCTGCTATCAAAAAGTATTAGATCAAAAAAGGAAAGGGCATCATAACCATAAAGAGCATGAAAAGGAGGCATACCAATAGACATGTAATGAGATGTATTGTAACAATACTCCCCTAGGTGTAACCATTTCACCCAAGCATGTTGTTGATTTGAAACATAGTTCCTCAAATATCCCTCTATCCATTTATTAACTATCTCTATTTGTCGATCTATTTGAGGGTGATAGCTAGTACTGGGAGTGACTTTAGTTCCTACCAAATGAAAGAGCTCCTTCCAAAGGAGCTAAGGAATCTACTGTCCTGGTCACTAACAATGTTTCCAGGAAAACCATGTAATCTAAAAATTTCCTTGAAGAACAATTCGGCCACTTGTGATGCCTTGAAATCAGATGTGATAGGAAAGAAATGTGCATACTTAGTTAGTCTATCTACCACCACATATATGCAATCCTTACCTTGAACCTTGGGCAACCCAGTGATGAAGTCCATGGAAATACTTTCCCATTTTTGTTCGGGAATAGGAAGTGGCTGCAACAACCCTGCAGGAAAATTTTGCTCACCCTTGCTTTGTTGGCATACCATACATTCCTTAATGTGTTTAAGGACATCCTCCTTCATACCCTTCCATGAAAACTGCTCTCAAATTTTCCTGTATGTCTTGAAGTATCCCTGATGACCAGCCAAAGGTGTGTCATGAAAGGCCCTCAATATCCCCTCCTTAGTTTTTGACCCTGGCACTAGGAAGATCCTGCTCTTGTAATAAATCAATTCATCAACAACCTTGTACCTATTATCATCCACTAACTTATCCAAAATATTTGTGGCAAAGGAATCTTTAGCATACTCTAAAATTATGGAGACTTTCCAATCAACAAAGATAGATGATAAGGAACACAAAGTGGGCTTTCTTGAGAGAGCATTAGCAACCACATTATTCTTTCCTTTCATGTATTCAATATCAAAATCATAAGCTTGAAATTTGCTTACCCATTTTTGTTGATGATCATTCAAATCCCTTTGGTTCAAGAAGAACCTGAGGCTATTATGGTCTATCTTTACAATGAATCTCCCACATACCAAATATTGTCTAAACTTATGAAGTGCATGCATGATTGCCAACATTTCCTTATCATAGATGAAGTAACCTTTCTCTGATTGATTTAATTTTCTACTCTCAAATGCTATTGGATGTCCCCTTTGAGTTAGGACATCCCCTATACCTTCTCCAGAAGCATCACATTCAACAACAAAAGGTAAAGAGAAATCTGGAATTGCAAGCACAGGGCATGAACTCATTACCTCCTTAAGCTTATCAAATGTTTTTTGTGCCTCTTCTGTCCAAACAAAAGCTCCTTTCTTTGTCAAATCAGTCAAGGGGGTAGAAAGCTGAGAAAATCCCTTGGAAAATCTCCTATAGTAGCTACACAACCCGAAGAAACCTCTCAACTGTGTAAGATTAGTGGGTGGAGGCCAATCCAAAATTGCCTGGATTTTTTGTTGATCAACCTGTACTCCTTTAGAACTTATAATATGTCCCAAATATAGGATCTCTATCAAACCAAACTCACATTTAGATAGCTTAGCATAGAAGGATTGCTACTCCAAGATTCCCAAAACAGTGTCTATGTGCTTTAGATGCTCTTCCCATGTTTTAATGTATATCAAGATATCATCAAAAAATACCAAAACAAATTTTTGAAGATGCTGGCTGAATACCTTATTCATACAAGATTGGAATGTTGCAGGTGCATTAGTGAGTCCAAATGGCATAACAAGAAATTCAAAGTGCCCATAGTGACATCTAAAAGTAGTCTTTTCCACATCTTCACTCCTCATTCGGATTTGATGGTACCCTGATCTTAAGTCAATTTTTGAGAAGTATAAAACACCATGTAACTCATCAACGAGTTCATCTATGTGTGGTATAGGATACCTATTTTTTATGGTCTTCTTGTTTAGAGCCCTTTAGTCTATACACATTCTCATTGTACCATCCTTTTTCTTGAGAAGTACCACAGATGATGCAAATGGACTAGAGCTAGGTCTTATGAATCCCATGTCCAGAGTTCTTTAATAGTTTTTTCAATTTCTTCCTTATAACCTCTTGGATGGTGGTATGGGGTTGTTATAACTGGTTTGGCACCCTGTTCTAACTCTATAACATGCTCAAAACCTCTATCTGGTGGTAATCCTAGAGGCAAATCATTGAAAACTATACTATGCTTATCAAGAATATTTTGAATTTCAAAATGGAAATTACCTTGATTCTTTGGAGAGCTTGTTGGTTGGATTATGACTCCTGCTGCCCATGTTACTTGTCCTCTTCGAAAAGTCCTCTCCATCCTCTTTGCAGAGATCGCCTTAGGTGCTCCATTCGATAAACCTCTCAATATGACTTGTTTCCCATTGGAATGAAATTTAAACTCCATAGTTTGATGGTTCATGTAATAGCCTCCGATAGAGTGCAACCATTGAACACCCAATACAAGATCTGTCTCCCCAATACCAACCACATAGAAGTCATCACATAACTCATAATCTCCTAAGGTCATCTTGAGTTGTTTCACCACCCATGTGCAAGGCATAGTGAATCCATCAGCTACTATAACATTGAATCCCTCAAAATCTTCTACTTTAAGCCCTCTTTTCATGACAAATCCCTCATCAATAAAATTGTGAGTTGCCCCACTATCAAGAAGAACTGTCAACCTTTTCCCTGCTATTACCCCTCAAATTCAAAAGGGATGGTATCTTGGGACTCCCGATAATGCTGATAAAGTGCCATCCTTGCTGATTTCTTTTTCTTTCTCTTCTTCTACCTCCTCCTTAGTATCATGAAATTCCTCATGCTCATTTGAATCAGGTTCTGAAGCAACTTCAATATAGTGTACTTGACCTTTCCCCAAACATCTGTGTCCTGGAGCCCATGGTTCTTTACAAGTAAAACAAAGCTTTTTCCTTCATAATTCACTCCTAGTCTCTTCATCTACCTTCTTTTTTGCCACATTTATCACATCTTTTGGTGGTAGTGTTGGGAAGGTCTTTTTTTGAAAATTTCCCTTATGTTGCCAAAGATTTGGGGGTTTTTGATTAGTGATTGATTTCATAGGCACACAAGTTTCAAGTTGCAAGCTTCCTGTAAGGTTGAGGGTGAGAAATCCTTAACCAAACCATTAACAGAATCTTCTAAACCATCAAGAAAAAGATAAACAATCCTCTTTTCACTCATATCAGGTACCATAACAACCACTTTTTGAAACTCTTCTATATACCCATTAACTGATTTGGTTTGCTTCAACTTTGACAATTCTTTAAAGTACTCTTCATCATCCTTGAGGTCAAATCTATCTATCACTCTTTGACTGAAATCATCAAATGTAGTTACCTAATCACGACCTTGAGTAGTCATTCCATGATACCACCAATCATAGGCTACATCTTCCAAGTGTAGACTTGCAAATTGAACATCATCACTCTCCTTCATGGGGTTAAGTGTGAAGAAAGTCTATAATTTTTGTAGCCATGCTCTAGCAAAAATTTTGTTTGTTCCATCAAAAGTAGGTGCTTTAAACTTGCGTATTTTATTTTTGAGCTCTCTTCCACTTATGTCATGCTACCTCCTATTCTCTTTCTTGGGCATCAAAGTGTTCATCATATCCACATATTCTCTAAAAGGAACCGAACTACGAAAGTCATCATCTAAGCCATTATAAGTAGCTCTTAATGCAATCAAGTTACCTGTAACCTCTTCTACAGGATTAATGGCTAGATTCGGTACTGGTGACTCATTTGTAGGCAAGAAAATAGTTTTAGTTGATTTAGATGGTGTGGATTTCAGATTTTTTGGCTCCTCTGAAGTGCTCCCTTTCTCATTAATAGATGCAACTCCTTGTAGTTTTTCTGTCAATATTCGCAAAGCCTCTCTAGTTTCTGCCAAACTATCTGCTGTTTGTTTCTGAGTATTTTGGATCTCTTAGAAAAATTTCTTTGCCATCTCATCTGGATCAGCCATACTTTTCCCTTCCTTGGATTTTGTACTTTTACTTTCAACTGGAGGTTTGATCAAAATTTCTTTATTATTTTCTCGCTGCAAATATCTTTTTTCTCTTTCACTTAGTTGCATGCGACCATAAATATTGACATGAAACTGATTAGAAGCAACATGCAACCATAGAATATGACATGCAAGATCTGGTAGTTGTCAAAACTGACATGCAAGATCTGGGTAGTTGTCAAAACTGACATGCAAGATCTGGGTAGTTGTTAAAACTGACATGCAAACTTCTACAAACCCTCGGGCTGGCAAGATCATGGCTCTGATACCACTGAAATGTCCCTTTTCTAATTTTATATGATATTTCAAGCCTCAAATTAGATCTTTAAAATCAAACAACTAATATCCCAAAGATCCACCAAATTTCTCAAGAAACCCCAAATCGGGTATGCTGAAAATAGTGCCAAAAGCTTCACAACTTCACAAATTATTAATAAATCTGAAAATGGACATTTTTACAGAAATTTCAGCAGCATAAAAGCTTACAAATTGACATTTCCAGATCCGTATAGCCTTTACACAACAGCTCAAAAATGTAGGACAAAACTATGCTCATCGGGCTCTCGAAATAGCACAAAATATGCCCGGAAACACCACAAAAACACTAATAATCTATCTCAAAAGTTTAATCACGTCCCAATACATATATTCAGCTCTATTTTAACATTTAAAAGTCTAATATAAAACAGCAACCCAAACTGATATGAAATACTCAACTGAAAACACCAAACTCATACAAAAAACACACCCAAAAACCCACAAATCTGCATTGTTCAGCACAAAGGCAAACTCTGTATGAGCATGCACATGGAATGGATTCAAAATATCATTCTTAGCCTTCCTAGAAACATGCAAACTCCCATTCTTGGGTCTCCTTCTCCACAGGTTTGGCAGCCTCTGAAGAACAACAAAGAAATGAGCAAAAATCGAGTTTTGGAATGAGCCCAAAATGCCTCCAAACCCCTTAAAAGAGGGCATAACCCTAACTCACGTCCAAGAGAGGTTAATAAAATATAATTTAATAATAATTTTTATTTATTAGTCCATTGGTTTCCAAATATTAGCCCCTTTTGCCGAAACTTCACCTTTTTGGAGCCTGCCTGCCTTAGCAAAGTTTATTATTTTTTTAATTATTTGAAAAGGGGACATGACAATCTTAGAATGAGTGGAAACTTGTCAGTCTATGTCAACCTTCTTGGGTCAAGGTCAAAATTACTAGGTCAAGGTCAACCTTTAAGGGGCAAGGTCAACCTTGCATATAGAAATCAAATATTTGCAAAGTACAGAGTTGCACAACAAAAAAACTCACCTTAGGAAGTGACTGTCTAGTAGCTAAGCACGGTCTCAGAAGCTCCATGCATATCACTCAAAGTTCTTCTCTCCTTGGCATCTTTCTTTGTTTGTTCGAATCTAAAAAAGGTAAAAATGAGTAAGTATGGTTTCCTTTTTCTTTATTTATAGGTAAAATTCAGGTTTTACTCATGGAAAACTTAGATTCCTCTTTTCTCATGTATTTAGATGGACATTCACTCTTTTCATCATAACTTGAGTTTGGTAACTCTTTTTTAGTGTCATTAGTGGTGTTAGAAACTTGATTTAGATACCTAACTCCTCGAATCAATTTAAGAAGGTAAGAATCCTTCTAATTGGTTTAATAAGGATCTTTTCAACAAACTACATATCCAGTGTCTAGAATTATCTTTATCACCCTATTTCACCCTTCGAAAATAAAAAGCCAAAACAAGGGGACATGAGATTTATGCACTTCTCAAGTGTCATTTAGTAAGTTTTAGGTGATTTATGGATTTTCATTAACCTTGTGTATTGCAAGTTCTAACATTTCTTTGTAGGATCTCTACATTGAGGACTTGGTTATACCCTTTTTATTTACTATCATTTTTCTTACTTCAGCTTGCATATTCATGTAGTGTCATATCCAAGCTAAAGTTGGGGCTAAATGTATCATCTTAAAATGGAAGAACTTCCATATTTGTAGGTAGAATATCCTATTTTAGTATATTTATCATGATAGATTTGCATTTAGGATACATTTTGCACTTGGTTCCTTCATTCTAGGTAAAATTAGGGTTAGGATCTCGAAGATTCTCCTTAATTTCCCTCCTCTATGGCTTTATTTTCTAGGTAGGACTTAGGAATAGGTCCTCCTATCCTTTATCATGTGCATCATATGATTTTGTGCCTATTATTGGCACTTAGTCTTATTCTGATATCATTTCTAGGTTTTTGGGCATCCTCAGGATCTCCTATTTTTTACTCTGGTTGGATATGGACCCGTAGGTTGACCCTAACCTAGGTCAAGGTCAACTAGGTCAACCTTGACCTAGGGTAGGTTTAATGTTGACCCTGACCTAGGGTAGGATCAAGGTCTTCCCTAACCTAGGTCAGGGTCGAGGTCATCCTTAACCTTCTTTGGGATTTGATCCCCCCTTTCAATTTTTGGTCATGGAGGGCCCTGAAATCAATGTTGGGCTTTCAAATCCAAATGTGGAAGGGTTTTAGTTTAATATTCATTTATTTCTTTTTCCTCCTTAGCTGGTTATTATTATTGGACCATAATTTGAGGTGAAATTTGAATTATGGGTCCTCACATTACTCTAGGAGCCTCATCTTGAAGCCTTTATATAAAGACTTTCACTTGCATTAAACTAAGACTAGAAGGAGATAGATAGAATCAAGAGATAACAAGAGAACAAGATGACACTATCAAGATGCAATATTGCAAGAGAATGATATAGAAAATCAAACTATTGTGGATATTAAGCATTTTTATGAACACACCATTGTGAACATCTATTTGGAGCAAGAGAGATCATATGTTCCTTGATTTTCCATTATCAATATTCAAGCATTCAAAGATACAATCATGGGGTAGAAATTATGGATTATGAGTTTGGTAGGAGTACTTTAGCCTTGGGGGCTTGGTATTCTTTCTTATCTTACTCAAATCTATGCATTGTTTTCTCATACATATCATGCTAGAGTTTTAATCTAGTGGATAAGATCTTGGCATTACAAATTCAATACACACACATATTATCTTCTATTCAGCTATTTGTGGAGGTGGGAATCACTAGAACGAGGGTTTGACTAAGGCAAAGCCTTATATAGCCACCCCAAAAATCTCATTTTCAAATATATGTAGGTGTTGTTTCAAAGATCAGAGTATATATTTGGATACCCTTTTTGAAAAACTTCCAAGATGTATGAATAGAATTTTCAATAGAGTAGTGCAAGTCAATGTTGAATTTTTGGGGCACAATTGTGCCTTGAGGTAAGATTATGCCCAACCTTCTAGTTCAAGGTTGACCTACTCTCAGAAGGATAAATTTTTTATGGGTTTTCTTCGTATTGACATTTCCAATCCGAAACAAGTTGCAGAATTTCTAAAAATTATGCACAGGCATTCGAAAATAGGTATTTCGAAATTATTTCTATTATGAGGTATGTATCTTATACTATCTAGTTTCAAGAATTTTTATTACTTATCCCATATTAACTCTAAAATAATATATTAATAGTGGTGAATGTTATAAATATTGTTAAAGATCCATTTTTGCTCTATTCACCATGTTACACAAAGTCACTTGATGATCATGCCTCAAGAAAGGGTGCAGACTTTTGTGTCAACAATTATCATTTGAAATTTTTTAAACATGTATCTATTTGGAAAATATGGTACAAACTTGAGACTTTTAGATAATTAACCCAAAACTTGAAAACTTTATCAACTATGATTACTTTTGAAAATGAAAACTTGAAAGCCTTATTGTGAATCAATTTTTATTATACTATAGGTCAAGCCTTATTAACTATTTAACTACACTTGTTTAAATAGAGATGATATGTATGTTTTATTTCATGTAGGGGTTTGAGTTAAACCTAGTTTTGACTAGTTTAGGTATGTATACCAAAGGCTTGGGAGTTATTTGATCTATGATGTTGTTATGTGTGTTATATGGTCATGATCTTTTATTCCCAACCATGGTGATGGATTCATGTATTTCTATAATGAGTTTTGATTAGTTACTTACTAGTGCTTTCTAGTTTCTTGTATAGGACTAAGGTAAATGGTGTGATGTTCATAGTGTAACCTATGAGTTTTAATTAGTTATCTTTTTGTGCTTTCCAGTTGCTTGTATAGGACTGAGGTGAATATTTTGATTTTATGAGTTGTACTTTTTATGAGCTTAGGGTATGTTATCTATGTGTATGCTGGGAAGTGTTTTGCGATGGAGGTCAGGGCCCTAAAGAGGCTACACCTAGGTAACCCATTGTAAGTAGTATTTGTATCACCTATTTTAGTAGAGTAACATGAACACTAATGTATAAAAAACATTCTCAATACTAAGAACAAGTAAACACTTATGATAGGACCGATTTGTTATCACCAAAAATGGAGGCAAACCAAGAATGGTAAGTTGCAATGGATTTTCCCTTGATTGTAGGAATGCATGCTCACAAGTTATGCTTCAAAATTCAAATGGATGGGTGGAGTGAGTGAAACAAGGTTTCAACAATGGATTCATGGAGAGATTTTGCCATTATAATAGTATTTTGGTAGTTTATGAGCTCTCAAAATAGCATTATAACTTTGCATGGAAGGTGGATGATTTTTGTGAAGGGAGAGGGTTCAATTTATAGGCAAGAGGCTTGAGGGATTGATGGCTAAGATGCAAGGAGAGATAAAAGCTTATGGAAGGCTAAGATGCACTGAAAGGGGAGCACATGGATTGTGCTTGTTTAGCACCAATCAAGGAGTGACACATGTCACAGGGTCATTGGGTGGAGGAAAGGGCAAGGATGAGTCAACAAAGGAGGCTCAAGGCCTTAAATGGCCCTCATAATGGCTTGTAAGAGCTTTTAAGGGCATGTAAGAGCATTGAAGGCTTATGGTTGGGATAAAGTTCTATGGTTGGGATATTTTGAGGGAGGAGACTTTGATTTGGCTTAGGAAAGTCTTAAGCTCACTTAGGGAATGTGACAAGGTTGGCGGGGGGGGGGGGGGGGATTAGGCTTGGGTTAGGATTAGATTAAGGATGCTAGAGATATGCAAGTGGATGTCATTCATGAGGGTGGGTGAGTTAGTGGCTAAGCTAGGTTACTATGGGTGGATGGGGTGGATTAGGCCAAATGGAGGATTAGAGATAAGTTAGGGGTTATTAGATTTGAGGTTTTTATTTATCAAATAGATTTATTTAATAAATGGAGATTTTGGAATTAGATAGGAGAATAGGATTAATTGATAAATAATGGGTTATTTGATTTATCAATTAGGACTATAGATGATTAATTAATTTAATCAGCTAGGGGATGGCAAAATGATTAATTAAATAGGAATTTAATTAATGATGTTTGTTAGAGATAGCTAAATAGGATTACCAAAGCAGTGTAATCGAATTTAGGTGTCTACAGTATTACTAAGTGAAAACATTTCATTAAATGGGTTAAAATAAATTAACAACAGTGTTTTACCTCACCCATGCCCCAAGTGCTAGTACAGGCTAGAATGGGAGTAGAGAGGATGCTTGGTTACGACCTTGCTTCATTGGTATTTCTTGTCTATACAAAAGGATACTAATTTCATATAGAGTCACTAGGGAGCCAAAGTCTAGAGAGGTTGTTAGGGTAACCTTAGAGTTGACTCATGTGATGACACTTTCCCACTTACATAATAGATTTCCTACGTGTCTTTGTTGCCTCTAGGATTATATGTTACTTATGTCTTGGTACCTTTGAGATAGATTCCTATCATGTTTTCCTTTTCCTAAATGTTGGTTATGACTATTGGATTTGTTATCCATTTGGGACTTGAGATTATCACCTCAGCATGGTGGGAGTGGTCCATTTAGGTTCCATGAGGTCAGGTGGTAGTGTTTCTTATATGATTGAGATCTGATAGTTGGATGTCATTGCTAGATGTACTTGTGAAGTTGTTCCTTCCATTCTAATCTTTTTTTAATGTTTGGTGGTTATTGTTGGCCATTTCTACCCCCCATTTAGCCCATCATTGATAACTGATCTGAGAGATCTTCAATGGGCTATATTCTTTACTATGGATTAACATGCATTTTTGTAGGGGATAACATTTTGTGTTAACCATTTTCACTATTTTGGAAAGTGACTTTCTTGCCCTTTTTGAAATAGAAAAATTTTTTATTTTAGAAAACAACTTTTATACCTTGTTTGTGACCTCAAAATTTGTCATTTTGGAGAACTTCCTCCTTTGATTCTATGAAATAACAACATTGGTTTTTATCTTTGTACTATGTAGCAGTGGATTAACATTATGTGTTATCCTATTTCAACCTTTTTTTGAGTTTCTTTGCATCTGATCGTCTTGGTATTTTTGTATTACCTCCATTTTCTCTTGCGAACATACAATGGTCATTAGACTTAGCTACATCTTTCTGGTTTTCTTGCTTTATTTCAGCCATTTGTTTCAAATAAAGAAGATCTACATCAATGGTAGCATTTTAATCACTCATTGGGAGATTCCTAAATGCATCTCACCTGTCTATTTGATATGACGAGGATCTTGATTGACAGTTGTGTTTAAATCATTAGATATGGAAAATTTTCCATGCATTTGAACCATCTATTTAAAATAAAGAAATCTACATTGATGATGGTCATTTTTGGGGCTGATCTGATCCTTTTTTGTGTGGGTCAACTTTGCATTTTTGTAGCAAGAACTAACATTGCATGTTAGCCCACCTCACAGTTTTTGACAACAACACGAATCAACTTAATGCATCCATGCCATGTTACAAGGACTATTCATTTAATGTGAAATGACTTCTTGTTCCTTGTAATGTTAATTTTGGTGCCCCTCCATGTTTATTTAATGGTTTTTGCAAGGAATGATGGTCCTTTTAGCCATCAAATACTTTATTTGGCCCTTCATGTCACTTATATCAATCAAGTGGTAAAGAAAATCAGATTTCTATCTGATTCTTCATTTATTATGTACTATGTAATCTCAACTCCATTATAGTTGGAGTTCGAACTCAAGGTTGTATATTGGTTATGTGTAACCCATAAAGACATGCTTTGTTGTTGTTCTTGGGATCCCTTTTCTTTGATATTTTGTAGATTTGTTCTTTGTAAATGTTTCTTCCTCTTATTTGAATAAAAATTATTGTTGTTTCATTCATTCTCAACCACTTAAATTTGTGCAATCTATTATGCTTCATTCTCCTAGATGGATTTTGGCAATTGTAGCACGATATGATTATGTTCATTTCAATTAACTAATCTATTAATTGAATCTATTGTATTTCTTGCATGGTTATGTTGATTTCTTGGCTTGTTTTATGGTGTTATGATTGAAAGAATATAGATAGTGGTATGTCTAGTGAAATCTATTGGATTCTAGTGAAATATCATTGCATTTTTCCCATTAGCATTTTAAATTTATGTTTCCTACTCCCTTTTCATTATAAGTCTTAGTTAGGTGTACTTGAATTGTGAGGAAGCCAACCTTCTCCAGAGATTCAATCTCTAATTGAAAAGTCCCACACTTTTAAGATTGTTTCCATGTTATAGAGGGTCTCCTGGGGATAACACATCGGCTAGGGGTGTAGACTTTTGTGTCAATAGTTTTTGGCATGCCCAATGGGACTACATTCAAGCTTACTAAGAAGTCTACTATTTTTTTGGTGTCAAAATAAGGACTTCAATTTCTATACTAAGAGGATAGTGTTTCTCTTAGCATTTTAGCCTTTAGGAGGCTCACATTCAAGCACTTGGTGACTCCATCTCTACATCTTGGTTTTCATTCTAGAATTGTTGTAATTCATGCCCAAGGTTCAAACAAGGGCCTCTTCTAGAGGTAACTTTTAGTTTATTGAGCTTTCATTTTCAAATCGTAGAAGAAAAAGAAGTAGACTTTCTCTATCACTAGTTAGGAGCTCAAAAGTAGCACATACACCTTCTAGATCTCTTTCTACTCCTCCAGTTAATAGATTAGAGCCTAGGGTACCATCATTTCACTTGAATAGACCATTATTTCACATGTCCCTCCTTATAAATTAGGTGTTTCCTACCTTTAATGGTGGCAACCCTCTTATTTTAGCTCAAAGACATGATATCCTAGTGTCCAATCTTAAGAGTCTACCAGATTTTACTAGTGAAACTCCAATTTTCCCAATAGAACATATTTAGGAAGTTTCAAATATCTACAATATACATGGTATTATAGAGGATTTCATTTTTGTTAGACTATTAGCTTCATCATTATAGGAGAAAGCCTTGCAATGGTATAGAGGATTACCACACAACTCTATCCATAACTAGGATGAGCTAGGGGAAAGATTGCACAAGTATTTTGAAGATAAGAGTGATCATCTATCACTTTTGGAGCAGCTAAATAAAATCAAGAGAGAACCTCATGAGTTTATGAAAGACTTCAATTATAGATTCCAAAAAACATGGGATAGAATTCCTGTTGCAGTAAAGTATACTCCTAGTAATGCTTTCTTACATTATCTTGAAGCATTTAATGGTGAAATTGCTACTACAATACAAACCATGGGAGGAGAAACTTTACTAGATGCTTATGAAATTTCTATAAGGGAAGAGAATACTCTGATCTAGGGAGGAAAGCTAGCTCCAAGGCCACCAATGCCACTCTTTCCTGATATGCCTACACACCAACCTATAATGGCTCCCATCCCAACTACAACTACAAGTTAGCCTCTTGTTGTTGCTCCTTTAACTTCTACATATTCAAATGGGATAGATAAAATTGAGGCCATGATGTAGGTTATGATGCAAAATATAGATAAAAGTTTCATGATCAGAATTCAAATATAGAAAAAAAAGCTTCATGATCATAGTTCTGATATGGATAGGAGATTACAAGGTCATACCATAGTGGTGCAAAAAATAACAAGAAGTTGGAGACTTTGGAGAGCCAACAAGCTCAAGGTAGTAGACCTTTTGAACCCAATTATCAAAATCATCCATTTAATAGGCAGCCAAATCATGGTCAAGCTCCATACAATCAAAATAAACTCATGGGTAATGTAGCCCCTACAAATGCAAGTGCAAATATGATAAGGAAACTAGTTGTTCAAATTAATGTCTCAAGAAAAAGAATATTGTTTAGTTTTTAACTTTTCATATGATCAATCTATATTCCATAGAGTAGAATATTCTCAAGCTTTGGTTACACAAGAGAAAACAACAAGGCAGCAATATGATGCTAATCAACCCACTATTGGTTTTCAATCCCAACAATAGGGGGACTATACTTTCGTGAATTATCAGCCTGGAGATTATTGTCATATGAATCATGATGGTAATGATGGTATATCTCATAGCACTATAAGAAAAGAGAGAGCTATACAAAATTCTCTATCTTCTTAATCAAATTAGGATGCAACTTCAAATGGTGTTCCATGTGATACAATTGCAAATGTACAACACAATATTGTTGCTCCATTGCAAAATTAGAATAACAAGAAGACTAAAGAGCCATATGTTGCTCTCATTTATATACTATACCCTGTGGTCACCAAGGTTCCATCAAAGTCAACATACACTCCTCTCAATATCATAGATCAAATGAAGAGGACCAATATTAGTGTTCCTATGTGGGATGTTCTTGTAATGCCATCTCAATTGGAATCACTACAATAAGAATTAAAGACTATCAAAGTGTAGAATGGACCAACTACCATGGATGGAGCAAAAAGATTTGTGCAACCTATAAGGGTAGAAGAAAAAAGTAAGAATAATAAGCCTCCCTCCATTTATCTTTCTTTTATTATAGGAGATAAATTGGTCCACAATTTCATGATAGAATCCAAAGCTAGCAACTTGGTGATGACAAGGTGTGTAGCTGATCTTCTTGGTATTAAATGTGAACCAATGTTTAAGTTAGTTTTCAATTGGATGGTAGTTCTATTCCAATAGTAGAAGTGTTAAGATTTGTAAAGATGGAATTACATGCATGTCTTGGTTGTACTATTATACAAGATATATTAGTTGTCAAGCTTCCTCCACATTTTTCTATTTTCCTATCTAGGGACTTCACTGCACAAATTGGTGGATATTATTGCATCTGATTGATCCTACACGTTCTTTAGGACTAGATATGGAAGAAAGGCTTCCATAAAGGTTGAACCATTGTTCCTTAATCACATAGAGACTTATACACCTAGCCCCATAAATATGAATTACATAATTCATGAAGAAGATGAGTAATGCATAACTCATGAGCATGCTACTCACTTAATAGAGGTTCCTGATCATCTTTTAGATGAGTGGGCTTATGCTTTCAAAATTGATCCAATAAAAGAAGCTGAAGAGATAGGCCTTGGAACTTATTGTATATTTGAGGAAGGCACTCCTATTCCCAATCTCATGAAAGCACACAAAGACATAAATGGATTGTCGAATATGTTCTTTGAGTGCTCAAGGAATAAAAATAGTTTAGGTGCTAGTCTAATTCTTGTTTCCCCTAGTTTGGAGAAATGTTACTTTTCAAATAGACTCCAATTCAGCTGCACTAACAATGTGGCCAGGTATGAAGCCTTAATCCAAGGTCTCCAACTTGCACAAAGAATGGGTATAAAGCTCTTAAAAGTATTTGGTGATAGTAGCTAGTTGTGAATCAAATCAAAAATCAAAATTTCATAAAGAACAACCTTCTCAAATCATACAAACATAGAGTTTGGGATCTACTTGAGGGCTTCCAAGCATTCAATATTCAGACTATTCCTAGAAATAAAAACAATCATGCTGATAGACTTGCAACAAGTGGTGCTCACTATGATATACTAGAACATGTTGTTGATGCAAAGGAACAACATATAAGACTTGTTTTAAGGTTTTTTGTTCCAAAAAATTGCATGAATTGGCAAGTCTTTGATTCTGATTTGAAAATTATTAATTTCCTACAAAATGAAGCAGAGTTCTTTGCTAAAAATTATTCTAAGATACAAAGCCAGTGTAGGGATTAGATTGTGAATCTTAATTCCAACAAGTTTCCTAAAGGTGTAGTTACCTTGGAGGGCATATTTAACTCCAATGATCAAGCAAGAAGCAAAGAATTGAACCTAACCACAAGGAGAGATGACTACATACTAGTCACTATTGGTGATGGAAAGACTCTTAACTTGGGAAAGGTATGCTCTAAGATTGACCAAGAATTTTACATTAGATTATGTCAATAATTCAGTGATGTTATTGTTTGGACATATGAATACTTAAAAGGTTTTGACCCAAGCTTATTTCAGCACACTATAGATTTAAACCATGATGCAAGACCTATTAGACAAAAGAAAAGACTAGCCAACCCCAATATTGAAAACATAATGAGAAAAGAGTTGTCAAAACTTATAGAAGCTAATATTATTTTACCTATTAAGTATTCTTTGTAGGTAGCTAGTCATGTTCCTGTTAGAAAGAATAATGGAGAAATCATATTATGTGTAGATTTTAGGGACCTTAATAAGGCTTCCCTTAAAGATCACCATCCCCTTCCTCCTATGGAACAAGTTCTATCCAAGGTTAGTAGCTCAGAGAGGTTTTCTTTCTTAGATTTTTTCCAGGTTATAACCAAGTTTTATTCCAAGAGTTAGACCAATACAAGATAGCCTTCACTCTAAATGGGGTACTTATGCCTATTGTAAAATTCCATTTAGACTAACCAATTGTTGGTACCCATATGGACCCAATATTAAAACTTTTAGTGTGGAGTCTTGAACTACTTCAAACTAAGGTTCAAAGTAGTTTGAAGTGGTTTAATTTGTTGAAATAGGTTTAAATGGTTCATTTTGATTTGTCTTGCTTCTTTTGGTTTGAGGCAGTTCACCCTATAGGTATAGATCATTCAGAGGTGCAAACTAGATTTTAGAGGTTTAATAATTTGTATGATTTAGAATTTAGAAGCATGCAGATTCAAGAAACTCACATATCAGATCAGAACATTCATATTCAAAGAATAGGTTGAATGTAGATTCTCTGGCTTAGAACATATGATTCAAATTAGTTTGCAAAGATGTCTCTAGGTACATGCAAGTACATATTGGTTCAAATGGTTTAAGGAAGCTTATTTTACATTTGGTTTATTTCAAATGAGTTCACAAATATAAAAATGTGATAACTCGTAGTTCATTTTCAAGTATGTCAGCCCAAAGTAATCAGAAAGATGCTTTGATAAAGTGAATAAATATTATGATATCTTGTGATTATTCATAATGGTAATATTATTATCATGTGTCACAAGGAAAATAGAAAAGAGGAAGTGTTTTGGTTTCATGTATGCAAATGGAGGACAAGTTGTATCTGACAAGGAAGATACAAGTTCAAGATGATCTGACTTCATTTGAAAATGATGGAGGTGAGCAAGATAATTTTTTTGACATTCTTACTACCATGGAATCGTAAATAGAAGTAGCAAAATGAGAAAAAAACATTAGTTGGAACAAAAGTCTAACTTCATTTATAGACTTTAGAGTGAAATATCAGAATACTCACCTCTCATTGATTGCAAATCAAATGTTCAACAAGGTTCTTAACCTCTAATGATCAATGGATGGGAATTTTACTTCAGCAAATTGGATTTTCTAATAGTCATATAGACCCTTAAATAAGAACCTGTAGCTTTTGACTCAAACATTATTTTCAAAGTTTCTTTAGTGAGAATGTGGAAAACTAGGGTTTTGACAACACATCCAAAATTCAGCAAGTTTTAATAGTGGGATAATTAGTTATGCCTCCCATACCGAGACTTATTTTTGCTGTCTGAGTTATTTTAAATCTGCCCAACATCAAGAATAATTTTATATTGGAATAATGTAGTAATGTGCCACTTGTCCAAGTCTCATTTAATATGTCAAATTATTCTTATAAAATGTTTACATCAATGTTTTATAAGGTTATAAAAATATAAATGAGAGAATAAAAGAAGAGCAAAGGGGGTAGTCAAATAAGAGTTATGTGATTCCAAGAATTAGTTATGCAAACTGAAAATACACATCAACTGGCTATTTATGAATGTATTTTCAAACCTCTAGGGGTTCCAATTTCTTCCTAAAGGGTAGAATTTGTGCTGCACTAGGAGGGGAGATTTTTAGAGACAGAGACTGTGGTGTTGTAGAAGAGCAGAGTTTTATTTTTCTAGACTTTGTGTTAGTTATAAACGGGAGATTTTGATTTTGAAATGTAATGTAAGGGAGGGGAGTTTCATTTTCTTCTAGATGGTAATTTTGATGCAATGTGTAATAAGATCTATGTACTCTTTTACATCTTAGAGAAGGTAGATTTGAGAGATAGCTACAAACTAAAAATTTGAGTTTGGGTAGTTTTCTTTCCACTGATTGTTATCTTTGTGTAACTTTCAGTTTTCTTTAAGTGTGTTTGATGTTGCTATTTTTTGAATACATTTTGATATCGAGATATCTTTGAAGCTTTGGTTCCTCATTTTCTTAGAAGGATGGAAATTATTTCTTTGATTTTGTTTGCTTTCTAACAAAAATTTGAGGCAAATAAAATTTGTGTTATTTGTTATTTTTTCTTTTTAGTTGCTTAGTTTTCTACATTTATTTTGTGTTTATGAGTGGATGTTTGTAAACCTTTCATGCTTTCTGGTTAAAAGCATCCATATTTGAATTCATTGTAAATCATGTATGGGGAGCTGTACCAGATAAAACTCAGAGGAAGGTTATCAATCCAATAATAACCTATCCGACTATTAGTGTTGATTTAATCTTCCTATGTAGGCATTTAGAGTTAATTTTTGTTTATTTCTTTGGAGGACAATCTATTCACTAACAAATTTTTGGTGACTCTACTGGGGAAATTGGATATGATAGATTAGTGTTTTTCTTTCCTTAATTAAATTTTTTATCTCTACAAATAGAGATTGACAACTCTATTATAAACTTTCAAAATTTTTAGTTAAAGAGTCCAATATTTTCATTTTCAAAATTTGAGGTACCTCCCCAAGAATGGAGGTTGACAGCTCTATTAAAGAAAGATACCTAGTAGCCTTTATTATCCATAAAGAGATCTTAAAAGATTGGATTCCAACAAGATATGAAGATACTTGCGAATCTTTATCTTTATCCCATAATTCAAGGAAAATCCTATCAGAGAGGTTACCGAAGAAGTTGCAAAACAAGTAGACTGGCTGAAATCTTTTTACAATGCCATCCTCATAAAGAAGAGAGCTCCTAGGTGCAATATCTAGAACAAGAAGGACGTGTGTAAGAAAGAAGAAATAGTTGAAGTGGAATACAATTAGGAGAAAGATCTTGGAGAAAAAGGAACTAGAAATTGACAAGATGATGAATATATAGACACCTTTCAACCACACATGATTCCCATCCCCACATCACCTCTACTAAGTCCTAAAGTAGAGGTAAAGACTTTAGATTTCCCATCATTATCTTCACCTGATGAAAATTTTGAGTGTATTCAGAAAGAGGATGATGTCTCTTTTCAATTGGCTTGTATGACTATAGAGACTTGTATAAAATCTTTGCCTATGATTTCATGCCATGAGGATAGTTCATTTTTTGATACCCAAGAAGTGAGTAAAAGGTCTGATTTCCCTCTTATATACCAAAATGAAAATGTGGACAACATTGCAGTGGTAGGGAATCAATTAGAGGATGTAAACAATAAGTGTATGTGAGATAGTGGGAGTATATTATGCCCACTTGTAGAAATCATGGAAGATTCCAGCAAGGAACTATGTTCAAAGAATGACAATCCATTAAAACCTTCCCTTATAAATGATGAAAACCATACAAGTGTGGTTGAGGTAAAACATAGTTTTACTTTAGTACCTTTGATTTCTGCAACTAATGATGTAGATATCTACTTTGTTGATCCTAAATTTGGTCACAATATGTTGATTGATGAGTTAGAAACCATGCCTCATGCATTCTATGAGAAGTATAGAATACAAGTTCCTATGTGGGTATCATACACTCACTTTGATGGTTTTGAAGTATTTATGTTTGATGATGAAAATGGGGTGATTAAAAGTGATCCTATGCTGAAAACCTTTTGTTTAGAAATAGATGTGAACTGTGACGTCTCGAAACATGGATTTTTGAAAAAGGGAAAATCAGATTTCAATAGGAGCCACTAATATTCTTTATCTAGGATTCTATTATGCTAGTGGCTTTCTTGGTATTGATATGTCACCCCTGAAGTTCCTTGAGAATGCAACTGATAGGTTTCTCTTTGTAACAGTCATACTCTATTTATTTAGAGTGGTTACACTTACATATCAACCAATTTTTCAAGTTGGAAGATATTTTTTGCAGCTATTAATGGCTTTGCATGAGTTTATGGACATGTTCTCAAAGGTATGGGCTGTTGGCCTATCTTTTTGTAAATGAGTTTTTGTGGTGTGTAGTTTAGTTTTTTTTTCTTTTAGCTTGTTGTTACTTTGTGTTTAGTGAGCAAGATCATTTGATAAAGTGAATAAATATTATGGTATCTTTTGATTATTCATAATGGTAAGATTATTATCATGTGTCATGAGGAAAATAGAAAAGAGGAAGTGTTTTGGTTTAATGTATGCAAATGGAGGACAAGCTGTATTTGGTAAGGAAGATACAAGCTCAAGATGATCTAACTTCATTTGAAAATGATGGAGTTGAGCAAGATAATTTTTTTGACATTCTTACTACCATGGAATCATAAATATAAGTAGCAAAATGAGCAAAAGCATTAGTTGGAACAAAAGTCAAACTTCATTTATAGATTTTATAGTGAAATATCAGAATACTCACCTCTCATTGATTGCAAATAAAATGTTCAGAAAGGTTCTTAACCTCTAATGATCAATGGATGGGAATTTTACTTCAGCAAATTGGATTTTCTAACAGTCATATAGACCCTCATATAGTGACCTGTAACTTTTGACTTAGACATTATTTTCAAAATTACATTGGTGAGAATGTGGAAAACTTGGATTTTGACAACATATCCAAAATTCAACAAATCCAACATTGGGATAATTAGTTATGCCTCTCGTACCGATACCTTTTTTTGCTATTAGAGTTATTTTAAATCCACCTAGCATCAAGAATATTTTTATATTGGAATAATGTAGTAATGTGCCACTTGTTCAAGTCTCATTTAATATGTCAAATTATTCTTATAAAATGTTTACATCAATGTTTTATAAGGTTATCAAAATATAAATGAGATAATATAAGAAGAGAAAAGGGGTTAGTCAAATAAGAGTTATGAGATTCCAAGAATCAGTTAGGGAAACTAAAAATACACATCAACTAGCTATTTATTAAGGTATTTTCAAACCATTAGGAGTTCCACTTTCTTTCTGGAGGATAGACTTTGTGTTGCAATAGGAGGGGAGAGTTTTTCCATATTTTTTCAGTTCTCCTGTGTGTGTGTGTGTGTGTGTGTGTGTGTGTGTGTGTGTGTGTGTGTGTGTGTGAGAGAGAGAGAGAGAGAGAGAGAGAGAGAGAGAGAGAGAGAGAGAGAGAGAGAGAGAGAGATTGTGGTGTTGCAAAAGAGTAGAGTTTTATTTTTCTAGATTTTATGTTAGTTATAAAGGGAGATTTTGATTTTGAAATGTAATCTAAGGAAAGGGAGTTTCATTTTCTTCTAGATGGTAATTCTAATGCAATATGTAATAAGATCTATGTAGTCTTTTACATCTTAGAGAAGGAAGATTTGAGAGATAACAGGAAACTAAAAATTTGAGTTTGAGTAGTTTTCTTTCCATTGATTGTTATCTTTGTGTAACTTTTAGTTTTCTTTAAGTATCTCTGATGTTGCTATTTTCTAAATACTTTTTGATATCAAGATATCTTTGAAGCTTTGGTTCTTCATTTTCTTAGGAGGATGGAAATTATTTATTTGATTTCATTCACTTTGTAACACAGTTTTTGGGCAAATGAACTTTGCATTATTTGTTGTTCATCTCTTTTTCATTGCTTAGTTTTTTGCATCTATTTCATGTTTACAAGTGGATGTTTTTAAACCTTTCATTATTTTTGGTTAAAAGCATCCATATTTGAATTCATTATAAATCATGTATAGGGAGCTGTACCTAATAAAATTCAGAGGAAGGTTATCAATCCAATGATAACCTATCCAACTATTAGTGCTGATTCAATCTTCTTATTTGGGCATTCAGAGTTAATTTGTGTTTATTTCTTTAGAGGACAATCTGTTCACTAACAAATTTTTGGCTACTCTATTAGGGAAATCAAAAATGATAGATTAGTGTTTTTCTCTCCTCAATTAAATTTGTTATCTCTACAAGTAGAGATTGGCAACTCTATTATAAACTTTCAAAATTTTTGGTTAAAGAGTCCAGTGTTTTCATTTTCAGAATTTGAGGTACCTCCCCAAGAATGGAGGTTGATGGCTCTTCTTCCTCCTCATTTTGTGCACTATGATCTGAAGCAAATGACTGAGAAATGGCACAATACTCTGAAGAGTGAGGTGATTGAAAAATAATACACCATGGCACATTATCATTCATATTAATAGAACTTCTTTGCAAAGGATCTGATGTACCCTTATCTTTTACATTCTGGGTTTGGTTAGGAATTGGCTTACTATCTTTCCATTGGGTGGTATAAGGGTAGTTCTACATTCTAGGCTGTCTATTAAAACTATTGTTGTTCACAAGGGCCTTCTCACCAACATTTGGCTTATATGTATTAAAAGTAGTTGGATTCATCTTTTTTAACAAATTCAATACCTAGGCTATTGTGGGTTCTTTAGGCTTCTTTCCTGCAAGGGTTTTATCAACCTCCCTTTTGTTGTTATTCTTGGGATTGAACAACTTTGGATTATCTCTCCTACCAAGCTTCCTAGATGCTTTCCTATTGTTTTCAATATTCACTACAATCTTATAAGCATCCCTCAAAGTTTTAGGATCTTTATCCCTCAATTGGTAAGCCATCTTGCTATCAAAAGCATTAAAATAGGTTGTAAGATAAACATCCTCATTCAACCTCATAAATTGGAACAATTTGTACATACCCTTTTGGAATCTAACATTAAAATCAAATGTAGACTCATTAGAGTTCTTTTTGATGTTATTGAAATCATTCAACATAAACCCAACATTAGTATTATCTCTGTATTTTTATTTGAACAATTTCTCCAAATCATTACATGAACTAATGCTATCATTAGGTAATCTTCTGAACCAATCCCATGCATCTTTAGTCAGAGAATGCATAAATAACTTCATCACCACATCCTCATGTTCAACTTCAAATTCATTTAACATATCAATTAAAACTCTTAAGTGCTCTTCACCAGTAATAGCATTATTTCCAGAGAACTTGACAACTTTATCCCTTAAATCAAAAGATATAGGGTGTGGGGCACTAGGAATACCTACAAATGACATTTTTCTATATTTTTTCATGAAAATGGGCTTCTTTTGAAAACCAACAATATTTGATGTGCTTGCTACATTGGCTTGTTTGAGAATAACTCTTTGAGATTGTTGAGGTTGGAAAATAGGAGCTTGAGTACTAATGGTGGATGATGAGGCATGGTAGAGTGAGATATTCCCCAAGCTAAAATTACTAATCCACAAGCCAAGATAGAAATTGAAGTTGGCATGGATAAAGTCGACCATGAAGCCAATGCAGAATTAGATTTTATGCACTAGATTTTCCTCCTAGTTTCTGTTGCTTGGGCTTCATTCTCAACCTTCTCAAGCTCTTTTGCAAGATCTTCCTTCTCCTTTCTAGCCTTTTCCAAATCTAGATCTAACTTTTTCATGGGAGGGTTTATGGATTTTCTTAGTAGAGCTTGGGGTTCATTTATTTGGATTTCTATAACTTTGTCTTTTCCTTTATCTATCTACTTGACAATAGGTTCTACCTGATTACTCTGGATAGGTTTGTAGGTTTGAACCTTAGAAATAATAGGTTCTTGTTTTTGGCTTAGGAATTTTTCTTGTTCCTGAACTTTAGTTCTCAGACTGTCTACATCTCCAAAGACATCAACATGAAGGATTGAAGTTCTCTCTTCTAACTTTTTGTTTTGTTCTTTTAAGGCAACCATCCTTCTAAGTAGATTATCTCTTTCCACTATAACATCTAGGGTGGCTTGATCTCCTTTCTTTTCTAGATGAATACACTTGGTTTCTTCCTTAGCAACCCATTTCTTCAAAATTCCTATTTCTAATTGTACTTCTTTAAGATCTGCAGAAGTGGCTTCTAAATTAGTAGGGTCCTCTAGGTCTATAAGATTAGGTTCCATGTATGGGACCACTCTGGGATTAAAAGGGTCTCCAAATGAACTCTTGAGTCCTAGCCTATGATTCATCTTAGTTATCAAATTTGTTCTAGGGGATGTATTCCCTAGTAGTGACATATACTTGTCTTGATATGTTCTTTCATCTGGTAATGGGGTACTAAATATTCCTCCTAAGATTCTCATGGTTTTTTATTTAGAGCTGAGTGAAGAAGACTCTCTCTCTACCACTGGTTGATATTGAGAACTAACTGATACACTACATCTTGGTTTCCAAGTGGAGTTTGGGTCTACCTTTTCCTTATTTAGGTTCTTCCTACCACCTTGAGGTAAGTCAGTATACATTGGTACATCTGGATTGGCTCTTGTGTAAGCTCTTGTGTTTTTTATTTTATCATCCATTTTACTATTTATCAAATAAGCACTAGCTTCAAAACCTTGACTGAGTTGCCACCCTATTCTAGGGAAAATACAACAATTAGAATTACTTTTGAGTTCAAGGAAAAAATACAAGATAGTATAGAAATATCTGACACACAGATGGACCAATCACTAAGATCATAAGACTACAACTCTTGCTTGATAGATAAGACACTTGGAAGGGTTGAATACGTCAGTGTATCTTTGTGACATTTGGTTTTCATTTTCTCTCATTTTTAAATTCTCAAGGTTTGTCACTAAAATGTACCCATTATAACCACAAGCAGCACTAAAAGATCTAACACATACGTAGACAACAGGAACAAATAAACTGCAGTATTTCTCACACATGTGTTAGACAACTCCCTAGCAGAGTCACCATTTTATTGGTGTTTTAAAACTATTTAACAACAAAGTCTCAATACCAAAATAATAATACTCACAAATCTAAGGACTTGCTACTTCCCATTAGCAATTGTGTTTACATATTATCTAGAACCAACTTCAACAAAACTAGTAATGGTTTTCTACTCTTTAGGCTCTGCAAAACCAAGGTGAGTATACCTAGGGGATTATTCAAATCAATTATTTTGCATGAGAATTATATTAGTTTCATTCTAATTCTCATCTTCTATCTCCAACATATACTTAGTTTATCCATTCCTTGACATTTTTAGATGATATTGTTGGTGTAAATAAGTATTTACTATTTACACTTACTTAAGTTTACTTAGGTTAATGCATTATTTTATTATTTTGCATTATTTTATTAGTTTATTTTGTGAGACACTTAGGAGTTTGCACACCTTTTTGAGTTGTCATGTTGACAACATAGGAGTATGCAACTCTATTTTAGCACATGGTGTCTACAACATTGATTTTCATGTCACACCCTTGTAGGCTTATCCTCTCATCACCACACATACTTCCATGCTTAATGGAGGATAACCCATATTTGGTGGACATGTGCCTAGTTGTATGACATATCATGATGTTGATTATGAGGAATTCTAGATGTATCTCAGAGGCCTTTATATACAGGCACTCCTAGTGTACTCTTATTATGGCATATTGAATATATTGTCATTCTGATCATACTCTCTCTCTCTCTCTCTCTCTCTCTCTCTCTCTCTCTCTCTCTCTCTCTCTCGGTCTACACTTGTTCTTGTGTTTGAGTTCTTATTTCCTTGGTGAATTTTTCCCTTAGGAAAATTCTTATAGATATACATCCCTTACAAGTAGATTTAGTCACAATTCTTCTCAGATTTGCAAGTATTTCCAACAATAGCAACTAACTAAAGCTAAAATATTTCATGTAAACAAGTGGTGACCACCTTTGAAACTCTTTAAAATAGTAAAATAAAATAGATTTTGATTTTAGACTTGATTCTTATTCATGATCTATCTATCTATAGACTGGATTAATTAGATTAGTGCTTATTCCATTGGGACTCAGAATTTACTCCAATTTATAGATCTAATTTGTTGCATTACAACAATTATTATTAGCAATTCTTACTGGAATTCATTCTTATAGACATCCTTTCTACTACCATAGCAATCCCATCAAATTCACTAAAGCCTTTACTTAATTCATTGAATTAATAACAATAATGAATTGACATACAACCTAAGTGAATTACATTCAATTGGACAAGCTTTACTCACACAATATTAGAATAACCAGGTAATAACAAATGAGACAAAATTCAACAAGAATAGATATGGGGACAACTCAATTTTCTATTAAATTTCCTTGAAAATTGTATACAATTGTAGTAAAACTTAGAATAACTCTAGAAAAGAACACAAGGATCATGTGATATCAAGTATTCTTAGAGAAATTTACAGAGAAGATACATCATCAAGTTTTCAATAATAACTAGACCAAAACATACTTAGTGTAAAACTAAAATTGCATTTAGAAATCAGACCCGCTCTCTAGCCTTGGAATCTCACTTATAAAGTGTGAGATGCAACAAGCTTTAGGCATAGAGAACTGATAGGTGTTCTTTTACAAAAGACATTTACATCTTGCTTAATAGGAAAAGAAAAAACTTTATGTAATAGAAAGGTAATACATCATAATATTCTCTTGGTAGGCCTCTCTTCTATTACATCTTCAAATGCTACAAATCTCAGGATTGGCCTTTATTCACTCTAAATCCTTGGCATATGTAGCTATCAAACTTGTCAGTGATGTGTCAGGTTCTAATTCTTGTAACTTCACCTCTACTCTAGAATTTCCACTCATATCATTATGTACTACTAAGATGATATTTACATTTGGTTTCTTTTTTGTCACATCATCCATCTAATCCATTGTATCTTTCACATGAGATGACTGCCCTTCTTTGTCTTCTTCTTTCCCAGGTACTGGTGGAAGTGAGTCGATGATCTATATTTCATCTTCATGTGTTTCATCATCATCACTTTTAGCTTCTTCTAGCTATTCATCAGAAGCAATATCTTCCATCCACTTGTCAAAAAGAGTGTCATCTGGCCAATCCAATTGTAGAGTATCCTATTGCTTCTAGATAACATATTCACCCTCTTTGTCAATATCAATAAAATCTTGTTTCAAAGAATCAAAGAATATTTGGGCTTTTACCATTTCTTCTGTTGTGGTGGCCCACCATGTATGTCCTATTTCATTGATGATTTTATTCATTCTTAGACAAAATAAATCATCTAATTCCTTAGCCCATTCATCTTTATTCTTTAATTTATTCTTTCTATCTAAAGCATGATGGAGTAAATCAAATTTTTGGTTGTTATATTCATTCAAGTAGCTAGCTATTCTTCTTTGTAGGTGAACTCTTTTATGATCAAATTTTGGAAGATCATTAACAATGTCATAGGTTTTTTCAATTTGGTCATGTGAAGACTTATGACAGAGTAGCACAAGAATGTCATTTCTTTTCTCCTCTTTCCCCACTTATTCACAATATTCTTCAAGGCCTCATCACTGGCTTTCATTTCATCTCATATGTTTATTGTTCTTGTTAGTTGATCATAAAATAATGGCCATTAAATTTTATCCCCTAGATACATAAGAGCTTTTCTCAATTTATCTTCATATTGTACATTCAGCTCTACATGTAATGCCCATAGTTTGCTCTTTTCTTCTTCAAAGTCTTCAACAATGTAATATTGTGGCCTTTGTGGGGTATCTGATATTTCTATGAGAGGAGTAGATTTAAAAGGTTCCACTGGAGTGCAAGGATATGTGATTCTTGGCCTAGAAGACCTCCCCATCACCTTATTTTCAAGTTCAATTCTTTTTTGAACTTCTTTATTATAGGCCTCCAAAACTCTCTCATACTTATTCTGTAGTTCAAACTTTTTTTTTTCTTCCTTTTTTGCAATAGCCAAAAAAAATTGAGATGTTCCAAAACCCATGTGAGCTACCTGCACATGGGAGGTATCTAGTACTCTTCTTACAATGATATTCCATTAATCTCGAGTCATTTAGCTGTGATGAAACAACCCTTGATCCCTTCCTTAATGACTATATAACCAAAGCAACTTGGTCCTAACTGAAAGTAGTACCTATGAATTCTTTCTTACTTTGGTCTTGTAAGTCCAATTTATTTGAAATAGAATTAAAAATCAGAGCATCTGCTATATCCCAATTGGGTAATAGTAAAATATTTGATGCTTTTACCATCTGCCTCCCCTCTTCAAGCCCCTCTTCAGGGGTTATACTTTGAAATTCTTGCATCATTTTCTCTTTTACCTAATTTTGTAAGGCAACCTCCTCTAACTCTTGATGCTCTATTCTCAACTTATTACATCTTTCTTCAAACTTCCCAATGTTAGTTCTCCATGTGAATTGGTGGAAAGCTCTAGACTGAACAAAGCTATCATTTGACAAAAAAATGTTGACTAGCTTGTTCTTTTATAGGGTCTAATTCCCTTCCTTTAAAATTTGATACTGTCAACTCTAAACTTGGTATAGGAGGCTCTTGGGGGTTTCCTTCATCTATTTCTGCCTAGGTAATAAAAATTCCTCCTTGGGACCCCAATTGTTCAATTTGCTCTCCAATGAGTTGTTCTTCTTCAATCCTCAGAGGGGATTGGGAAGGTGAATATTCCTCTATATGAGGACCTTGATCTTTTATTATTTTCTACCTCTTAGGGGAGGGCTCAGGAGGTCTCTCTTCCTAGATAGCACTAGTGGATCCAATTATTTGTTTTCCTTTGTCCATAGTGGTTTTCTTATTTTGAATGATAGTATACCCTATAGCCTTTTCTAGACAATCAATTGTCCTACCCCTAGATTGGGAGTGAATCCTAGTTTCCTCATTACCTCCTTGGCCTTATTTGGAAAAGAATTAATAAATTTTTTCTTTTTCTCATTCATAGCTTCCATTGTTTCTAGGAAAGTAATCATGAGCTTATTTATTCTATCTATCTCTATAATGGCATTACCTAGAGGACTATACTTTTCATCAAAATAATGAATGAAATCCAAAACTCTTGAGAATACTCTCCATTTTTATTTTATAGTTTCCTGCTCATGCAAGGAGAACTAATTTCTTATTATATCCTTAGGAAAATATGATTCATGATCAATTTTTCCAAGCTTGACTTTGTGTCTAAAGTCCAAGTTATAAAATCCCTCAGTGTCACAAAAATGAGGATGAGAAATAACCATCTTATACTGATTTTAATATTTTGTGCAGAGAAAGCCAACCCCCTTTTGTGATCAAAAATTCATGGAGAATATTGAACCCCTACCCCTTTTCAACAAATAAGTTTCTTCTAATCCTCCTAGCTGCCACAAAAATTCAGCTACTCCTACCTTTAAAGGCACTTGGTAAGGTAACACATGGGGAGTACCTTTGAAACCATAAATCCTAATGATAGTTGCTCGACTGAATATGGGATGATGTCTTCCCAATTATGTGAAAATTTCAAACCAATAGGATTGTCTAGGAGCCTAATAAGACTTGCCAATGCCTTGGGTACTCTAGGATTGTCACTTAATAATAGGCACCTCAACTTTGAAGCAAAGTACCTATCAAATCTGACAAAACTAGCTTTTTTTGCTTCCCAAGTCATATCTGTACTCCATAATTGGATTGGCAGTGCTTCCCCATCCCATTCTCTATTTAGGTTCATTTCCTTACCAAAATATGTTACTCCCTTGAACAAAAACATATGCATTAACAAAGAATAGTGACCAAAAATCTTCTCCACCTTGCCTTTTGAAATCCCAACCAGGCCATTGTGAATTTCTTCCACTAGATAGGATGCAAAATGAAAAATAATGTCCACACTAAAAGAGGAAATCTGAGTGATCATGTACATAAAACCTATGGGCATAAACTCCTCTTCATCTTCATCAAAAACTCTACATAGAGTCTTGTATGCCTCCACAACCCTGGTATTGAAATATGACCTTTTGAAGGGTTCCTTGGAGGATGTTGTTATTTCTAGCAAAGTTCTAATTTTTCCTATATGTGCCTTTAGTGCACCCTCCCTAACTGCATCCTTCTTTGACATATATTCCTTTTCTAATTCTTTTAGGTCAATGGGCACATGATAGTCTGTCAGAGGCCCTAAACCAAATACCTGTCGGATTTCCTCTGGGCTGATTGTGATTAAAATTTCACCATTAATTCTTCTAACCACTCTAATTTCTTGATCATAATTTTTTACAATAGCTCTGAGGAGGTTGTAATCCATAAAACCACTTGGAACAACTAACTTTCCTAAATCAAAATTCCAAATATTGGCATGTGGGGCAAATAAATTTCAATCTAAAAACCATTTCTTGAATAGAGAAAGACCAATTTGAGAAGTTTTGGCATCCTAGACCCAGTTCCCCTTATCATATAACCCATCTGTGATTTTGAGCCTAGGGTTTAACGAAGTTAACTTTTTAACTTGCATAGTTTTAGTGGTAAATTTAGGGAGCAATTCAAGCAAGTCATCATGGATATTTCTAGTCAAATAATCCTCCTGCCCAAAGAGAACCTTCTTTGGAAGCATGTTGGATATAGTTTGCAGAAACTAAGATTGCTTACAAAGGTTACAATATATGGGACTTACTTGATTTTCTTGATTGCTCTATAATCCTACAATGTCTCATGAAAAAAGAGGAAACTACTTCACATTCTTGATCAAGCTCAACACAAATTCTCACTAATTTCTTTTGTTTAGAAAGCTTGAAATCTTGTTTGCATGAGATGAAAATGGTGAGATCTTCTACAATATACTCTATTTTTTGCTTGCATGTGAAACTTTCAATCCTCATAAATGAATTGTAAGGGAAATAGAGTGGCACCACCTTCTACATTTAAATTCAGATCGTTGATCTTAGAAAATCCTATGATTCAAGAGAAAAAATAGGGACGAATCATCTTTAACTTTTCATGTTGGTAGTCAAACTAATAAAAATTCTCCACTTGGACTTTTTTCTTACTGCTAGCATTTACAACTAGACCCAATAATCCTTGAGGACATATACTGTGTCACTATCTTGCTATACATAAAGAGTGAGAATATTGCCTATATTATATAGCAACAAACATTGATTTCATCTTGATCGAGCAGAGGATATTTGATTCAATAGTTAATACAAATGTGGTGGGTCCCATATCTATTTTTCTTATTAGATATGTCACTATCCTTAAACCTCGAGCAACTCTCCATAGTGACAAAGTGACAATCATTGATCTGAGCTTAATCTAAAGGCGAGGAAACTACATTGCATCCATATAACTATGATGGGTCTCTTGGTCACCATGTCATGTTGGGTAAACTATGCACAACTTATCATAGTGACTTGGTTATGATCATTGATTTGATCTTGATCTAGTGATCAAAATCTTTCATCTGACTTATAACTTGGGCATGGGTCCATGTTATTGATGACATGGGAACATCTTGTCAAGCTAGCATATGACTTAATATTCTAATCCTAGCTGTAACACCATGTGATTTGGGTCCCATCATATGCACATTTTTTAGGGTAGGCGCTATGTCACTAACGGTGAGTTTTAAAGACTTTTTAGTCATGACATAGCAACCTCCGGTGTTCTCAAAACTTCTGGTGCATACGTGTCTCTAGAAAGATGCTAGCATGTCCAAAAGATTGCATGATTCATGTCTAAAAAAGAAAATATTGGGACCTGCCTCTTGGAATTATTGTCACATTTTTGTTTTTCATCAAGGTGCTATGTCGCTATCTGTGGGATCCTTCCATTTTTTGACCACGACCTAGTGACCTCTTTAAGGCTTTAAAGATGTTGGTGCTGAGAAAATTTTACAATTCCACCATCATTACAACAATCAATGCTTCTGACAAATAAATAAAGTCACATGATCAAAATTAATTGATAGGAATTTTGGTGCCCGTCTGTTTCATAATCTCTCCTCTTTCTTGCTTTCTGACAAGGCACTATGTTGCTACTGGTGAAATCCATTATTTTTCTAGTTGTGATATAGTGACCTCACAAATATAGATGAAATCTAGTGCTGTAAATACTTGCTAATCAATCATGATTACAATAATGAATATCTCTGACATAGTAATAAAAGCACACATCCATAATATCACTTTGGACTTTCATGCTCACCGGATATTTCCAAAAGCTACCATCTTCTATATTTTTTGTTAAGGTGCTATGTCACTAATGGTAGGATGTAATTTTTTTCAATTAGTGACATAGCGACTCATTGGAAAAACTAGATTCTGGTGACGCCACTTGCACTTCATTATATTTGGTTACTTTTCAGTTTTGATAGTTCTAACATGAAGCATGTGACTAAAACCTTCTAAAACAATGCATTTTCTGATCACCATGCCTTCATTTCACAACACTGCTAGTCAATTTCATGGCAATCACTATTTCATTATCATTAAAACACTTGCATCTTCACATAGTGATGACACGATAGCCATAGATATTATAAAGATCAGATGGTGTGAAACAAAAAAGGGTAAAAAGGCACTTGGGGGCATGGAAAATTTAAACAAAACATGGAATATTTGAAATTTGAAAAGCTTCACATCTAAATAAATTTAAAAGGAATGCAAGACTTAGGGTTTGACAAGTTTTTTAGAGGTTATTAAAATTTGAAAACCATAGGACCAAACCCTAGCAAGCAAGCAATGCATTCAATTCTGATTTTTTACCTAGACTAGAAGAAAAATGCTTTGTAAAAAATCAAACCAACAACATCTAAGGCTAGAAAATTCCTATGATGGATGCACTTGACTACAATTTTGGGCCAACTATAAGGCATAACTCCTTCTTCACTTCAGGCTCTAATAAACCAAGGTGGGTTAACCTTGAGATTCCAATATATGGTACTAGTGCAATTAAACATATAATTTGAACCTATCAATAGCAGAGGAGACCCTTTTATCTTTTGATACTTATGCAATAACATAGGAATGAGATAGCTACAAATCATAACCTATGAATCCATAAGCTAAGTGATGGTTAATTCCTTTCAACCCATTGTAAAACATGAAAAACTAAAATGGTTTGATTAAAAGGATTTGTGAAAATGACCTTCATCTTAGCTTGCATCTAATTTAGTGATCAGTGCCTTATCCATTGCAACATAAAGTTACTACCATCAAGTTGACCTAATTTGATTGCCTTACAATTAAGTTTGTCAATTGAAATCCCCAAATTCCATTTAGATGAAATATCCCCTCCATACACTTAGAAACCTTATCAAATCATTAAAGCATTTACTTAATTCCTTGAATTAAAAGCAACAACAGATCTGATTTACAACTCATCCAAGCTACCTTAATCAAATGAACCTTACTCACTCAATTACAAAGTCAATAGCATATGAAGAATTAGGAGAAAAAATAAAATAACCTAGATAATTCATTGTAAATCCCCTTTTGGATTTATCCTTGAAAAGACTAAAGACATTGAACTAGTAATACTGAATAAAAATCATGATATGTCACATGATCTATCATCATTTTCTATTTATCTCGGAGAAAACAAGACATGAAAATGAAACTATAAATCTGCACAAGAGTGGATGTGTGGCCTTCATAGCTAGAGCTCTACTCACTCAAATAGGAAGTAAAACCAACAACAACCATGGTCTCATAGTAAAAATTGGAAACCTACTAGTATCACAGAGAAAATTGCCAACCTGCTATCATAGTAGTGAGAATTTTCTCCAAAACTAGAACCCTGACAATGAATGAGAGAAAGAAAGATATAGAAGAGGATGAATTCCCAAATTTTTTCTAAAGACAACATGTGTCCACTTGAAATACCATCCTCTACTATTGTAAAACCTCTCTTATCTTCCTACCCATGAAATCTGATTTAGTTTTCATCATTATTTTGTAACAAACTTGAAATAGCTCCTGTTCAATGATGAAAACTATTCTGTTCTCCAAAATATTTGAAAGCATCATGAAATGCTGATGAAATACCCATTTAATTGACTTGAAGGTGACCAAATTTGACCCCAACTACATTTTTACTACCTTTTATGCACATTCAACTCATTATCCTGCTAGAAATCAGTTTTGAACTTCAATACCTAAATGCAGTTGTGGATTACAAATCTAGGGTAAAACCTCCTATAGCTTGAACAAATAACTTCTTGTGTAAAATCAAATTCTAGAATTAGAAAGTTCATCTTCTCTCAGTTTTAGCAATATATAATATCACTATATTGGCATACTAGAAACCCCCAAAAAGTCATTTTGAAAAATGTACCTTTGCTATAAATCTTAGGTCCGCAACTTACTCTCTCAAAATAGACCTTTTAAAGAATTAAATATTTATGTACATTCTTTTTTGAAAAAACATTTAAAAATTGACATTTTAAAAACATTTTATTTTTTCCTCGCCCTTGAATTTTGGGTCAACCCTACTTGACCAGGTTGCCACGTGGTGGCACCTAAAATGCTCACTTGTCCACCTAAGAAATTGCCACCTCACTACTTTGTCAGCACTTTAATTGCAATCACTATGTCACGGCCATGTGGCATAGCACTATTGGTCTACATGTCACTCTTGCCATGTCATCACAGACTAGGACCCGCTGCTACATGGTAGCTTGGCACTTCCCCACATTACAACCAATAATTGTTGACTATGCATGCAAGAATGCACCCTTGCAGTATGTGGCACCTCATGCTATGTGTCACCTACTAATCTATCACTTGTCACCTCACCTCTAGCTAGGGCCTACTAACACGTGTTAGCTAGGTGTTTTCCTACATTACAGTCAATAGGATGCTGATTGTGCATGTGGGGAAGTGCCTTTGCAACATGTGCCACTTGTGCCATGTGGCATCTCTTAAATCCACATCCAACTGGAGCACATCTCGCCACTTGTCAATTTGTAGTTGGTCTGCAGGTTGCCACATGTTAGATTGTAATTTTCTTAGAAATCCATAGTGCCTAATGACATCATCACCTTATCTCAATTTTTATGCCATTTTAAAAATTTCTTTGGTCTCTAGCTATCCAAGTCATCCAAGTCAAGCCCACCACACAGGGTTGAGGCTTCAAAAGCCTTTGTCTTGTTAGACACTATACTTATTGTGTGGAATATTATTTAAAGACTTAAAATTCTCCTAGCACAACAAATATGGGATTAAGGACTTTAATGGAAATCCATGCTCTGCTCCAACATTTTCCCTTCTGCCCATTAAGCTCCAACTTGCAATCTAAAGGTCCCAATTCACTTACTACTACTAACACTACAACGAGACCCTTGTCTCCTTGTAAAGATCACTGTCTCCAAATAAGTTGAGGAAGACTTAAAACACCGTGGAGCGATCAACTTTTTAAGCTCAAATTCTTCTAGATAGAAAGTCATAGCAATACTGTGAAGATCTTGGTTTCCAGGTGTGGAGGACAACATGATTAAAGGAACTAATGTGGTTTGTGTTGAAAACCCTGTTAACCTAACCTCACAGAAACAAGGAGAAGAGAGAGCATGGACCCTACCCTCATAGCTTTTGAGGCAACTAGAATTCTCAACCCTAGTGCTCCTATGGATATTCTAATGAAAGCTCGAGGATCCATCATGATAGGAACACCTTCTTTGTGACAATTGCATTGAATTTTCTCACCCTAAGCTAAATTTCATTGCCACTATGTAAAGCCACTTCAAGCACCAAAATCACTCCAGTAAAAGTAAGAATTCTTTGTCATTGCCATCCATGATGAAGAATTTGTACTACTATTGGTGCACTCCCTTCACTACTGCGACCTCTTCTTATACACTCTACTCCAATATTTCCATTGTAATTGCCTTAAAACAGAGCAATCTCTATTTTGAAACATATTTTAATGTTTATTTTTGCTTTGAATCTACTCCTCATGTGAATTTTTGTATCTTGAAAAATATATTTGCATTAAATAATTTAGCAATAACAAGAAGACACTGGTTGCTTCTTTCTCCAACATACTCATAGGTTTGATCTCCCCTTTTAGCTATTTTGACCTTGAATGTCATAACATCTACAAGAAACATCATGCGTTGAATATTGATGCTCATCCCATGACTTTTCATGGTATACTCAATTTGTTCAATTATGACACTTTTGGCTGCCTCTACTTCGAGTGTTTGTTCAATTTCAATAACATGATTACTTTTTATATTTCTTCTATCAACTCCTTTAGTACCCATCATAGTTGCAAGATTTGTGCCTTCAACTAATAGATTGTAATTTTATTTCTCATTGTGTGTTTCTTCCTTTGGATCCCCAAGCACTTATTATTTAAGAAAAAAAACACAGACTCCATTAAGACTAAGTCACCTTTGCAATTCAACAATTCTTATGGCCGCTACTTGCATGAAAAGCCATATCTTGATCATAGGAGTTGGGTCACAAGGTGGCCCGGCTAAAAAAAATTCATTTTCAGGTGACTGACATCTCAAAGTGATATAATAATCATTTGATACTGATTTGATTGAAATTCAATCACTGTGACATCATTTAAAACTACCCTTAAAAACTAACAAAAACACCTGATCGGGTTCTAAAATTAAAAATATTAATTCTCTATTCTGCACACTCTTACCCTATTGAATCTTGTCTCATGATGAATTCTTAGTCAAAAGATATCGGCTGTTGAAGTTGCCCTCTCAAAACTGCCTACCAGCAAACATGTTAGAAGACCACAAAATCTGTTTAGATTTGCCTTTGAAAATTGGGCAAACTGACACTTGGGAAAATGAAAAATGGGATATTAGTTCACTATCATCAAGACAACATAAATCTAGGATTAAGGCTCATGATGAATAACAAGGCACATTTGGTGAGCGGTCAAAGTAGGCAAATCAAAATTTGCAGACTAGAAGCACTAGTAGAAAAGCACTTTTTGCAAATGGAATTGACCTGGAAAAGTGTGCAGAGGGATTCATCAAGACTTGAAAATTGGCACACTTAAATTATTTGTAGAGGATAACATAATGGTACAATCCATTTGATCTAATCTATCATGGATCTCAAGTTATAACATCTCGAATAGGGGTACTGACAAATCTGCATTTGCTGACACCAGTAAAACACCATAAATTGTATTTGGAATCACACTCAAAAACTAATCAAAGGGATTCTTCATAAGATCAAAATTGAAACATAGAAAGACCCTAACCTCTAAAATTTATTTCAAAAGCAATTTTAGCATTTCAGTCAATTGGGTCAAAGTTATAACAAGTCAAACAGGGTTTCCCAGAATTCAGAACAAATTACATCAGCATGACAATAATAAATGACCAACTTTTACAGATTCAAAAACTATTCAGATGGATTCAAAAAAAATAAAAAATTTAAAACATAGGCTCTTTGGTATGGACACTAAACACTTTCAAAGAAAAAAGTCATGAAACACTACTAGGTGTGAGATATTCAATTGCAAACAAAGCCTCCTGTCATTGTTTGACACTTGGGCAAAAATTCAAAATTGGACATTGCTCAAAATAGGACTTCACAGAATGACTCGGAATGAAAATTTATCTTCATGGGATGAGTGGATATACTAAATGCAAGGTGTTAGAAACATTAAACACTTCTTAGGCCCCACAAGTATAGCTGGGTATGCTTGCATCAAAAATTTCTTATAGGGCTTGATTTTTCAATGGTACTCAAAATTGGGGCTACAATTTTGAGTCCCAACACTTCCTCTAACTCTTCTTCATGATCTTTTGCTTCTTCATCCTCTCCTTTTCCTTTAGTTAACAAAAGAGTGGAACTTTTTTTTAGTTTAGCAATCCTCTTCTTGCCCTTGTTAACTTCCTAAGGGAGTTTGATTTGTAGTTCTATCATGGCCTTTGCCTCAACATAGGTGCCAAAATAAGTGGCTTTACGGTCAATAGGCTATCAATGCCTCAATTATGTCTTTAGTTTCATGAATGTTCACCTCATATCCTAGAGGTTTTACCCATACCATTCTTTGCCTAACTACTTGAATGTACACTTTGTCACTATCAACCATGAAACAAACATCATCTTTGTAATCTTCAACTAATTTCTTTGGAAACCTGAATTTTTTATTTATTTTCTCTTTAAATGCATCAAAGTAGTTTTTCATAATGCTTGAATAATTCTCTCCCATTTTAGCATTATACTCATTAATTTGATAAAGAATTGGTACATCTTTCCTCCAAACTATAGTACCTTTTGATGTGAAGAACTTTTGAACATAGTAAAATAAAATAGTTAAGAGTGAACCAAACTTCATGGATTGTTTTTGGAAGTTATGATGCTTTCCATGTTTTTGATGAATTGGTTCAATAGTACTCAGCAAGGTCAAGAGAAAGGTTATTCTTGACCACCTTATATGCTAAATCAATTGCTTCACAAGATACACTATTCAACCTGCTCGAACTATAGATTTTGTGAGCTATGATATGTATGTTGAACTTCAATTCCATATCAATTACAAAACTTATCTTCATTCCCCTTCCATCCCACTTGACAAGGGTTTTCTTCTCTAGTTCAACCCAACCTAGGGTTTTAGTCATTTTTGCCTTTGTCAACATGGGAAGACCAATGATCCTATGGATCCTCTTCTTAGTTATCAAAATTGGTTGTTGTAGCCATAGCTGACCATTGCGCACATGACTAAGGATAAATCTTATCCATTTTACTTGGAAATCCTATGGCATATGAGGAATGTGAGTTAAACCTTTTGTCTCGAGATGTTGATGTTTAGGTTTCAGCACACCATCAATGCATAACTCCTTCAAACATTCATCCATCTCTAATGTTTTGATATCTTGAATAGAACATTTTAAATGTGAATGAATATCATTAACTAATAGTACCTTAGGAGGAATTTGTGACTATGCTCCACTCGGATCTAGGGTTTCTGCAATGACAAGAATCAACTTGAAATCTAGTGCCTTCCATTCCACACCTTGAACCAACATGTTTGAACCTCTTTTCATTTTGTTACTGGTGGATGCCATCTTCACTCGGTAGGGTTTGAGAGAATATGAAATTTTTTTAATAACAATTCACTCAAATCACTTGACTTCTCAGAAGATTGCTCAACACAAATAGCTCTCAAAAATTCACAATGAGAAATGAATTTGATTTCACCCTTTTTATCAAATTTTTCCATAAATGCCTGGTAGGATTGTTCACTCAAATGATACATTGTCATCCACTTCACTTGCATTGAATACTTAGTAGTCTTCCATGACTCGGTAACCAAACAAAACTTAGTTACTCCTGACCTTGCTCGGTAGATTCTACAACCCAACCTCGCTTGATAAGGATAGTAACTCAGTAGTGACTGCCATCTCTTACTTGGTGATCCCTTTGCATCTTGAATTTTGATATGGATCTTTTCATCTTGTCAACTAGAACTAATATTAGATATCTTCTTCAGTATCCTAGTTTCAATTCTCCTATGAGAAATCAAGTGAAAATGGTGGAGTCACCCAATTCTTGAGTGCCTTGATCATCATTACTCAGACTTACATTTTTAGAGGATTTTGGAACCCATTGTTGTCTCATCTATTTTATGATGTTATCAACTTTTTCCTTCTTTTCATCTTCAATTCTTCCAGTATTCATATAGTTCTTGGCAAGATGACCAAGTTTTGTACAAATAAAACATCTTTTGGTAGTATCTCTTTTCCTCAAGTGATGTTTTTCACAATTCATTCAAATGTGTCCAAATTCTCCATAGCAATGACATCTACACCAAGTGTTATAGTCCCAACCAAATATAGCTTTTTATAATTTTTTCTACTAGATTCAATATCTTAGTTTTGCATTCTGGTGAATTGTGCCCATGTTTCCTACATTTGTGACATTTTCCTTTGTAAGAATTTGCCTTAGGGAAAAATCACACCAAGATCAAGAAGCTCAAGCACTAGTACAATATGGACCAATAAAGTATGATCAGAATAACAATAATGAGAATCATTGATGTACATACACACTACAAGTACCTATATATAAAGGCCTCTAGAATGACTAGGAGTTAGCAAAGTGATAAGTCTCACAACTAAGCACATGTCCACCAAGAGTAAACTATGTTGTCTACATGACAACTTAGTTGATTATGCAAACTCCTATTTTGTAGACACCATGTGCTAACATGAGTTGCTAACTCTTACATTGTCAACAAGACAACTCATTTGAGTATGCATACTCCTAGGTGCCTAATTAATAAATAATAAAATAATGCATTGACCTAAGTGAACTTAAGTAAAGTGTAATAATAATTAATTATTTACACTAACACCCCCCTTAAGTGAAACTTAGGGGAATCAACTTAAAATTATGAAATCTATAATGAAAATGCATGATGGGTCCCGGTTACTAGGCCATGTTAGGTACCCATGTACAAATGTAATGCAAGCTCTCTGAAAATAGAGAAAGAGGGAAAACCTCATGGGAAAATCTCTCCCCAAAAAAGAGAGATGAAAAAATAAGATACATAGATGGATGGAGTAATTAAGCCCCCCCACCCCCCCACCCCCCCCCCCCCCCCCCCCCCCCCATTACACCATATATCATGTATATATGATAGAAAAGTATGAGAAGGAAAAAACTCTCAAAGAGGAAAAAGTCCCCCACCCCCCTACCCCGTAAGAGAGAAGAAATAGAAGAAGAAAGGAGACAAGGTAAACCCCCCCTCCCAAATGTAGAATGTTGATCAATGATAGCTGCTCTAAGATGAATGTAGAAGCTAATCCATGACTACTAGATAATGGTCTTCCCTTTAGGAAGAAACAATGTCATAGGTACATATGAGATGCTTTCCCAATTTGTAGAAAAAATCTTGAAGATGAATGGTATCTCTAAAACCTTCTCAACTGTTCCTGTGTCAATACTAAAGGTCACCCCTTTCAACACTATTGAAAATAACAATTTAAGATCTAGCAAGGATTGATGTAGAACATATCCCAAAGAACCGACTATCTCCTCAAATGATAAAGAGACCTCTTGCAATTTTTGTACATAAGGATCCACAATCATATCAACCTTGTAAGACTAATCATGTAGAGAATGGACAAGAGGGTTAGAGTGTTCCCTCACAACAACTGAAGAAGGATCTTCTTCATCAAAGGGAAGATGTATATCATTAATAATGTCTCTAGATCTACCATTTAGGACTCCACAAACAAACTTGAAATATTCGTTATGTAGTCATCCCCTAATTTTGGAACCAAAAAATAAGGTGTACCCAACTATACTGAATTACATGGACCTATCACTATAGTAATGTATGCATGTGGAATTTTTTGATGTTGTGAATTTGTTCTAAATTTGTTAATAGGATCGCCCACAAGTGAACCTATTGAATCACTATCATTGTTGTCACTATCAGTTTCCACAATATATGAAGTATGGAGAGGATTAGAGGATAAGCTAGGTGAACTTTCCTCAAAGTGAACATTCCTCTCTATGAATATATCATGAGTCTTGAGATCCATAAGTCTATATGCCTTAGCATTTTTTTCATATCCAATGAAAGTACAAGGCCATGGTCGTGGTGCCTTGCATTCCCTTGAACATATGTGTGCCCATGTTGGACAACCAAAAACTCTAAAGTGTTTCACAACTGGTTTTATTCTGCACCATGCCTCAAAAGGAGTCATTCCATCTAAGACAATATGAGGAGACCTATTAAGGATGTGATTGGCACTACTTATTGCTTCAACTTCAATTGATGGATAAATAGACTTAGCTTGAATCATGAAACTTTACATTGACTTAAGAGTTATAATCTTCATATTTGCAACATTGGTCTTTTGTGCACTAAATGCTATAGGATTCTAAACATCAATACCCTCAAGTTCACAAAAGTCTCTAAGTCTTGAGTTCAAATATCTACTTTCATTGTTGATACGAAGAACCTTGATGGCTTTACTTGATTGCTTCTCAACATCTCTTGAAGGCTAGAAACTTATCAACAACTTCATTCTTGTGATCAAGAAAGTAGACCCATGTGTAGCATGAAAAGTCATCAATGAAAGTGAGGACATAGAGACCCTTGCTAACTAATGTCACTAAAAAAGGGCCTGCTAGAACTGTGCGAACCAAATCAAGAACAACTAATGCTCTCCAAGACTTCCCTTTGTCAAAATTCTCTTCTAGATGCATATCCATTGAACAAGTTGAATATTCACCCTTAGAAAAGTTCATTTTAGGTAGACCTTTGACCATATTTTTTTAACTAAGTTGACGAAGATAGCAGAAGGCAAGATGTCCATGCTACTCATACCATAATTTACTTTGTGATTGTGAATGTGTCAACAAGGCATGTGAAGGAGACTTAGGCATAAAGTGGGAGAAAGAAAAAGCCTTGTGTCATGATTAACTTTACCCACTACAACCAATGAATCATCCTTAAGATTTTGCACCATTATCGAATTAGGAAGGAACTCAACTTTATTGCCACCTCCATAGTGATTGATTTGGTAAATTGAAAGTAGATTAGTGCTAAGGTTAGGAACATAGAGAACATCTTTGAACTCTCCATTTTCCATCCCAACTTATCCTTTCCCTTCAACTTCCACTTGTGTATCATTCCCTACAAAGATGTGAGGTACCTTAGACTACTTCAATGAAGGAAATGTCCTTTGAAAAACCCATATGATGTGAGGCACCCAAGTCAAGAATCCATTCCCCTGAAGACCTTGAACTTGCCATAAGTGCTTGCCCTTTTCCCTTTGAAGTGGATGGATTTGAATCCTTGGAAGCATTTGGCACATTGATTTTGTTCTTCCTAAGTAAGGTTTACAACTCATCTATTCTCTTATTCTTGCAATGATTCTCATCATGATTTGGTTTCTTACAATATGCACAAAATAGTTTATCCTTCTTATTGTTGTTTCCCTTCTTGTTGGAAGAAGAATTGTCTTGTTTTGAGAAGGAATATTGTTGTGTCTCTGATTATGATTTTGGCTTCTACTACTTTTTCTTGTTGTTGGTGAAACTTTTTCCACCTTGATTTTTTTGATTCTCATTACTAGCAACCAATGTTGTAGATTTAGATAACTTGAGAATTCCCATATCTATCAACTTGGATTGTTCCAACATCAACATTTCTGTAAATGCATCAAATGAAGGCTCAGTGAAGGAACTTCCCATGGTCAACCTACGAGTGTTGTAACTTGAAACAAAAGATGCATACTCTAAAGGTAGCCTCTTCAAGATGTGATGAGTCAATCTATCATCCTTCATGGGATTAGCACAATCCTTAAGTAGTGCTCTCAATTCATTGGCTTTTTTGACATAGTCTTGAATTGTGTCAAAATTCTTAGGATCCAATAGAAGTAGATCATCCTTTATTTGGAATCCCTTTTCCTCATCCACCTTACCATGCAACCCTTCAAGTTTCTCCCAAGCACCCTTGGCATCGTTAAAGTTGAAAATGTGGAAGAAGAGATCTCTATGAACACAACTCCTAATAATTCCTAAAGCCTAGTTGTCTTTAACTTGCCAATCAACTTGTGCATCAACATCAATGGGTTTTACAATCATACTGTCAATATATAGATTTAAACATTTTTCCATTAGTCTACTCCATACAATATCTTTCCATGTAGTATAATTGTGTGAAGTTAAAAGTGGAGTTTTAGGTGAACCCATGATGCAAAAAATTAAAAGAGCACAAGAGAGAAAGAGAGACACTAGAACACAAGACAACCCCCCTCCCCCCCCCAATTCACTCAATCAAATAACCCCCCCAAAAGTGATTCTTTTGGCACTTTATTTGTACAATGTTTACAATAGGCCATTTGTAAAAATGGGCAAAAGTGGGCTTCTAATTTTGTTGTTTACAACCTCCTTTTGGAGTTAAAATCTAGTACTTAGCAATGTAGCTTAGATATTCAATAATTTTGAAGTTTATCAAAGCAATACAATGCAAACAAGAACTATTTCTGAAAGTGTTATTTTTGTCCACACAAGCCTATAATCTAATTGTAGATCTAGAAAGTTGACAAAAAAATGCACTTTAAAAAAAAACAAAACCTAAAAATGTGTCCAAATGAGCCCGTACGGAGATTTTGAAGTTGCAAAATGTAGGATTGGATAGGTATGGTCACCAAAAACTAATTTTTTTGACAAATCTGTGGACCAAAACTAAAAAATAATAGCACCACTAAAATGTTTAGAAAATTCTAGCCTAAATAAAAAACACTTGCACATAATTTGGAGTTTGGATGATAGAGATATGGACTCTCAAAGTCGGATTGTCAAATCAAAAATGCATATGAAGAGGGGTCTAATTAGAAAAAAATTGCGTTAAAATTGACATCCAAACAGTCATTGTGGTAGTCCAATATTGCCTTCTTGTGACAGTCTGATGGCCATCAAATTTAGGCTCATAAAAAGGTGATGTCAGCAAAAAATCACCCAACAAGGTGATGTGGTAGGGTCATACTGTTGATGTGTCAAATCTATACTATATGGAAAACTAAATGGAATCCACATAGGTAGCTAGTGTGGCAGCTAATTTAGAAAACTTATGGTGCTCACTGGGTAGGTCGCATTAGCAGTCTACCACCGTGGAGTTGACTGTGTCTAACTGTTCACTGCGTGGATCCAACTCAGCAGTGTCCATTGAGTCACTGGACATGACTAATTACATGGTGGTCGAGATGAGTTAGCAAATGAGGTTGGTAGGAGGGTTGTAGGAGAGTAGGTTTACGATCACCGATGAATGGTGAGTTGGTTGCTAGTGGGAGGTGCATTCGACCGACAAAATGCAAGTAGAGGCAACAGAATCCATAGTGCAGGTAGGGCGGTGGGAGATCCGAGAAGTGGTGGGTGTGGGATGTTTAATCCCACATTCATAGTATATCAATTGCAAAACTCTTTTAAAAATGGAATGCCACAGAGGCTAAAATGGCTTTGAAGCCACTATGTTATTGTCACTGGTTTGTGTGAAGTTGCCATTGTGGGTTTCCTTTGCTAGTTTGTTGGATCCATTGGTATGAGGAATATGTCAAAATTTTAGAGGAATTTACTGGCCATGGGCATCAAGAATTGACCACCCAGTGTCCTGCAAAAAAATGATCTCTACAGGCCTAATAGGCCAAAAAAATTCGAAAAAAAAGAAAGAAAATTGTAGCAAAATTATGAAAATTGTAGAGATGGAAATTAAAATTGTAGATAAAAAAAAAAAATTCACAAAGCTAATAGATCGTACCAAATTCTACAAATTGGGCCTTTGGATGTTAGTTTGCAAAAAACTTTTGCCTCAATTTTGACTATGGCCTAGGGTAGGCAAATTTATAGTCAAAATTCACTGAATCGATGTTCTAGACATAATGGTGATGTTCACTTTGGCTTTAGAAACTCCCAATGACTACAAAAACTCCAGATCTAAATCAGGGTCCTTTGAGAGGTGAAGCAAAAATGGTCTCCAATGGCTATGAAATGACGCTCCTATGGCTTTAATACCATGTAAGAATTTACCTTAGGGAAAAATCGATCAAGAAGCTCAAGCACTAGCACAATATGGACCAATAAAGTATGATCAGAATAACAATAATTGGAATCATTGATGTACATACACACTAGAAGTGCATTTGTACAAAGGCCTCTAGAATGACCAGGAGTGAGCAAAGTGATAAGTCTCACAACTAAGCACATGTCCACCAAGAGTGGATTATCTTGCATTGAGCACAAAAGTTAGTGTGATGATGAGAGGATAAGCTTAAATAGGTGTATCACATAAAAAAAAATTTGTACACACCATATGCTTAATTAGAGTGTGAACAACTATGTTGTCTACATGAAAACTCAGTTGATTATGCAAACTCATGTGTTGTAGACACCATGTGCTAAAATGAGTTGCTAACTCCTGTGTTGTCAACAAGACAACTCATATGTGTATGCATAATCCTAGGTGTCTAACTAATAAATAATAATTTAATAATCCATTAACCTAAGTAAACTTAAGTAAAGTTTAATAATAATTAATTATTTACACTAACAACCTTCAAACTTAGGTATCTCTTTGCATTCATTTGCTCTATGACCATGTTGATTACAATTGTAGCATTTTCCATTGAATTTTCCTTTCCCATTGCTCCAATTTTTTTTTTGATGTATGACCTATCTTACCATAGTGATGGCAAGTAGGTTTTTAATTCTTTTGAGCTCCTTACTTGGATGATTCACCTTGTTCTATATATCTAATTCCTACTTTTCCTTTTTTTCTATAATGACTTGGGTTCTAAATATTGGCTCGGTGAGGTTTTGATACTCGACATCCACTGTTAATGCTTGGCATCATTATGCACTTAGTAGTGTAGAAGCTTGATCCATATTGATCACTTTCAACTAGTCTTGAAATTGGTCTGCATTGGTGACTCAATGAATACTATGAAACTTGACATATAAACTGAATCACTCAATTCACACTGCATAGCTTGGTCAATGTTATTACTGTGAGCTCAGTATCAACTGAATCACTTGGTTAACACTGAGTAACTCAGTTAATACTAGACTCACATCACATCAACTAAAAACTTGGTAAGAACTACACAACTCAATTTACACTAGTAAACTTGGCATACAGTGAGATGCTCAATTTACATTTTTGATCATCACCATAGTAGCAATTGCTCAGTGCAAACTAAAATCTGTCCAAAGGACTTGGTAGTAACTTGTAGAACTTGGTAGCAACTAAAATGCTTGGTTAACGTTGTTAATTATATTATATGATCAATAGATGCTGACAATCTGAATAAGTGTATGTTACTAATAACAAACATGACTAGAATTTTAATATTTACAACATGATATTACATACATATTTCACTCATTCCATGACATTCTACAACTATATAGATCCCTTAAGCATATTGGTCACAATTCTTCTTAGATTTACAGGTAATTCTGCACAATAACATCCAATTAAGACTCAGGAATTAATGTAAACAAGTGTTGACCAAATTTGATATTCTTTGAACATTAAAATGAAATTGATTTTGAAATTAGGTTTGATGCTTATTCATGGTTTCTTCATATGCAGAATGAACTAATTGATCAGTGCCTCATCCATTGGGATTCAGAGTCTATCCAATTTATGGACCTAATTGACTGCATTACAATCAATGTTATCTGCAATTCTCACTGAAACTCATTCTTATGCACATCCTGACTATTACCATGGAAATCCTATCACATTCACTAAAGCATTTACCTGATTCATTGAATTAAAGGTAATAGTAAAAATGATATAGAACTTAACATAATTGCATTCATTTGAACAAGATTTGCCAATGCAATTTCAAGATAACCAGGTAATAAAATTGGAGACAAGATTCAAGAAGAAAAGATATGGGGACAACTCATCTTTATATTAATTTCCTTTGAAAATTGTATAACAACTATAACATAACTCAAAATGACTCAAGATAAGGCATCAAGATCCTGTAACATCAATATATTCTTAGATAATTGCAGAGAAAATACATCATAAATTTTGCATCAAGACTGGACCAGACAACTCTTAGTTAAACTAAAATTATGTAATGACTCAGACCCTTTCTATAGCCTTGGAATCTCACTTATATAATATGAGATGCAAAAAGCTTCAAGCATAGAGAAATTGAAAATTGTCCTTAAGATAGAAAAATATCTACAATGTTACTTTAATACAAGACAAAAATGTGTGCAACAAGAAAAACTTTACATCATAACATTCTTTTGTGGGACCACTTTCTATTACACCCTTTGTTGTTTTTCTTTGTTAGTGAAATTTTTTTTTGATTAGCCTTATTACTGTTGTAGCTCCTCAAAGGATGTAGCCAATGGGTTTGATTGTGATACATTTGGCCTTTCTTGTTACAGAATTACTTCCACTGAAGGCTCTCCATGTATATCATCCTGAACTGATAAGACAACAATTATATTTGATTTCTCTTCTACCAAGTCACCAGTCTAGGTTTTTGTGGTTACAACTATAGTTGGTTGTTCATCTTTGTCCTCTTCTTCTCTTACTAATGTGTCAATAATTTGTACTTCATCTTGTTCCATATCTTCATCATTAGTTTTAGCATGTTCTAACTACTTTGCATCAACAAATTTTTCCATCCATTTTTCAAAAAGTATGTCATCTGGCCAATTAAATTGTAGAATATTCTATTGCTTTTTCATAACATATTCTACAACTTTGTCAATTTCAACAAAATATTGTCTTAAATAATCAAAGAATAATTGAACTTTTACAATTTCTTCAGTTAGAATAGACCACCATGCATTTCCATTCTCATTTATGACTCTATTCATCCTTAGAAAAAATAGGTCATCTAGTTCTTGGGCCCATTCCTCCTTATTTTTCAATTTATTCTTTTTATCTAAAGCATGTGGGGACAATTCAAATTTAACATTCTTATATTTGTCCAAATAACTGACAATTCTCGTTTGTAGCTCAACTCTTTTATCATCAAATTTTTAGAGATCATTGGCAATATCATAAGTCTTTTCTATATATTCATATGATAAACTAATGACAGAAAAACATAAGAGTAACATGTCTACTCCTTTTACTCCATTTTTTGACAATTTCCTTCAAGGCTTCATCATTTTCCTTTATCTCATCCCATATATTTACCGTCTTTGTTAATTGCTCATAAAATGAGGGCCAATCAATTTTATTAACTAAATACATGAGAGCTTTCCTTAGCTTATCCTCATATTGTACATCTAGTTCCACATGTAGTGCCCATAATTTGTTTTTTTCTTTTTCAAAGTCTTCTATAGTATAATATTGTGGCCTTTGTGGTGTGTCTAGGATTTCAATGAGAGAAGTGGATTTAAAAGGCTCCACTAGTGGGTGAGGATATGTGATTCTTGGTCTAGTGGATCATCCCATCACTTTATTCTCTAGCTCAATCCTCTTTTGAACTTCTCTATTGTATGCAGCCAAGACTTTCTCAAACTTTTCTTGTAGTTCTAGTCTTTCTCTCTTGTCTCTTTGGGTTGTGGCTAAGGTGAGGTTGGCTGATCTAACACCTAGCTCTACTAACTCTGTAGTGGTAGTTTCTTTGACTCTATTTATAATCAAGTTGCCTGTCATGCTAGTACCATCAGGCTGGGAAGAACCAGTCATGGATCCTTTTCTCATTGACCAAATGACCAATAAAGCATGATCCTCACTAAACTTAGCACCTTTCAATTCTTTCTTCCCCTTTTCCTCATATTTGAAACAGAATTGAAAACCATGGCATCTACAATATCCCAATTAGGTAGCAGTAAAACCCTAGATGCTTTTATCATTTGCCTCCCTTCTTTAGGGGTCAAACTCTTAAATTCTTACATCATCTCTTCTTTTATTTGATTTTTTACATCTATCTCTTCCTTTTCTAGATGCTATGTTTACAACTTATTGCATCTTTCTTCAAACATTCCAATATTTCTCCTCCAAGAAAATTGGTAAAAGGCTCTAGATTTGACAAAATTATCATCAGAGATAAATTCATGACTAGCTTGTTCTGTCATAGGGTCTAACTCCTTTCCTCTATAATCTGCCATTGTTAACTTAAGGCTTGGCATTGGAGGTTCCTGAGGATTTCCTTCCTCCAATTCTATTGCAATAATGAAGACTCCCCTTTGTGACCCCAATTGTTCTGCATGCTCCCTAGTGAGTTGCCCATCTCCTATTTGTAATGGGGATTGTGTGGGTGAATATTCCTCAATTTGAGGTTCTTGTTGCTTTTCCACCCTTTGCCTCTTGGGAACAGACTCATCTGGTCTCTCCTTTAGGAAAACACTGATTGATCCCATTATTTGTTTTCCCTTATCTATAGTGGCCCTTTTATTTTGAATTACAGTGTAACCAATTCTTCTTTGAATAGTTAACTACCCTGATCCTACTATAGGAGTAAATGATAACCTCCTCATAAATTCTCTGGCCTTTTGAGGAAAAGACTTAATAAAGAATAGTTTCTTTTCATTCATGACCTGCATAATTTTAGGAAAAGTTGTCATTAGTTTATTCAACCTATCTGCCTTTGTTTTTGCATCCTTTAGAGGCTTATAGTTATCATCAAAAGAATTAATGAATTCCAAGAATCTGGAGTAAACTCTCCATTTTTCCTTTTTGATCTCTTGTTCTTGTAGGGTGAACTCATTCCTTATTATATCTTCGGGGAAGTAGGATTCATGATTTTTTGAAACAACTTTAGCTCTTCACCTAAACACATCAAAGAATCCCTCGGTATCACAAAAATGGGGTTGAGATACATGCATCTTGTACTAATCCAAAAATTTATATAGAAGTACCCAACCACCCTTAGTGATAAAAAAATAGTGAGCCATAGTATAAGTAGGGAAAAGTGAACCTCTAGATCTACCAACCAACTAAGTCTCTTCCAATCCACCTATCTCCCATAGCATTTCAACTATCCCTACCTTCAGAGGTACTTGGTAGGGCAATACACGAGGAGTCCCTTGAAAACCATATACCCTAAAAACTGTAGAAATAGGGTAAGGTATGATATCAGCCCAATTGTGGGACACTTTTAAATCAAAAGGATTATCTATAGGCTTGATAAAATCCATCAACACCTTAGGGATTTTTGGATTGTCCTTTAATATGAAGCATCTTAATCTAGATGCAAAATACCTATCAAATCTAACAAAATTGGCCTCCTCTGCATCCCATGGCAAAGCCTCTCCTTCATACTTTTAGTTTAGGACCATCTCCTTTTCAAAATATGTTACCCCTTTAAAAAAGAACATGTGCATTAACAATGAATAATGGCCAAAAGTCTTTTCCACCTTGCCTTTTGCAATTCCAACTAATCTTATGTAGATCTCTTATGCTATATAGTGTTGGTGCTCAAAATTGCATTCTCATTTTGAGCGACCATTTAAAATTTTGCATCAAATCAAGCCCTATGAATGCCCATGAATGCCTATGTACCCAGCTGTCAAGTTGAGGCCTAAGAGGTGTTTAATGCTCCTAGCACTTTTCATTCAGCTTTTCTAAGTGTTCTATGAGGTTAAATTGACTTTTTGAATTATTCGGTGAAGTCCCATTTTGAGCTAGTGTCATTCTGCATTTTTCACCTAAGTGTCAGACAGCGATAAGGGGCCTTGTTTGCAAGTGAATATCTCACACCCATAAATGTGTCTTAACCTTCCACTTTGGTAGTATCTATTGTTCATACCTAAGAGCCTATGTTTCATATTTTGAGTTGTTTCAAGTTCATTTGACTAGGTTTTGAACCCCTCAAATTTGGTCAGTTACTTTTTTCATGCTTATGCACTTTGTACACTTTTCTAGGAAGCCTTGTTTGACGTATTATAAATTTTGACCAGTTGACCAAAATATTGAAATTCCTATTGTGTTGTATTGTATACATAAAAAAATTGTTATGTTTCAAGTTTTAGCTTTTGAAAAATCCGTTTGATCAGTTTTCAAACATGATTCCAAATGGACTTTCTACCTTTTTACTGCTGTCAGCAAGTGCAGACTGATTGGAACCCCTGTTCGTGATGTCATAACTTGAAACTCATGATCGATAAGATTGAATGGATTGTACCCCTATGTTTTCCTCTGAAAGTACTCCAAGTATGTCAGTTTGCAAGTCATGAAGAATCCATTTGCACACTTTTCCAAGTCAATTCCATTCGCAAAAAATGTTTTCTATCAGTGTTTTGAGTTTACAAATTCCAAGTAGCCCACTTTGACCACTTCCCAAATGCATCCTGTTATTCATCATGACCCCAAGTCCCACACTCATAATTTCCTCATGATAGAGAATCAATGCCCAAAGTTTCATCTCCCCAAGTGTCCATTTGCCCAGTTTTCTGAGCCAAATCTAAACCTAGTTTATTGCTTTCTAACATGTTTTCGTGTAGGCAGTTCTGAGAGAGTCAACTTTGATAGTGAATATCTTTTGACTCAAAATTTGTCATGAGATGAGATTCAACAAGGTGCAATCATGTGGAACAAAGAATTAGTGTGCCAAGTTTCAGAGCCTAGTCAGAGGTTTGGGTCAGTTTCTAAGGCCAGTCAATGAACCTCCTGGCACAAAATTTATAGTTTGCAAAATAATGGTAAAGTCAGCTTTAAATGATTGTTCAGAAGGTTGAATGTGTTTTGAATCAGTATCAAATGATGAGTGGGTAAGTTTGTGGATTCAGTTGTCCAAGAATGAAATTTTTTTTAGCAGGACCCATTTTGGTTTCGACTAATTTCACCAAATTAGCAAATGCAGAACTAAAGATTAAATGTATAAAAGAGTTGCCCACTATTATCTGCAGTAAACCAATATGAGATCCATTTGAAAAGGTATAGTTAGTGTTAAACCTCCTTTTAGAGTGACCGATGTATTTTGGGAATAATGCCTTATAGAAAGCCTAGAATTAAGGAGTGCCAAAGGGGCCTGAGCAATATGTTCAAAAAAAAAATGGAGATGTTTACTTGGGAAATTGAGATGGGGGGATTGATGTGCATTAGCTTTATGGAGAAAGAGAAAGACCTTTTCTCTTCTTTCTGTCGCAGGAGGCTTCAATGTCAAATGCCAAAGTGATAACCCAAGCAACTGTTGCACCATTAGAAGTACCACAAGCATTTTATGGCATAAGGGATGCTGAACGGACTCCAGAAAACTTCTTGCCAAAACATTGATGAAGGAGACCTTGGGAATCAGCTTGCAATGGTTGAATATGTGGAGGATATTTACAAGTTCTACCATGAAATTGAGAGCACCAAGCTTTTTAAGGAAATAAATGGATGAAATGTAGTCTTATTGATTGCAATAATTGTTGGATAAGCACAAAATGGATTGATTGAAAAATCTTTGGTATTATTTAACTGCATGCATGTGGAAGGAATAAAGGTAGATTCATCAATATTTACCAACCTCCTTCCAAATTGTGTCAAACTTGGAGCTTTGGACAAGGGTGTAGAGATGCATGAAAAATTAATTGAAAATGGATTCTTGTCAGATGATGTAATTGCAAATTCCCTGATGGATATGTATGCTAAATGTGGATGCACACAGAAGGCACGTAAATTGTTTGATGAAATGCATAACCCAACTATGGTCTCATGGATTGTGATGATTGTTGGATATGTAATGCACAGCTTTAGTAAAGATGCCTTCAGTCTTTTTGAACTAATGAAGCAATCTAGAACCAACCCTGACTAGGCATAGGCAAATGGGGTGATTTTCAAAATGCAACGAAATGTTGTAAAAGAACACATCATGCAATAAGAGGGACAAAGAAGGCTCCACACCATTTTAAAAGGGGATCACATTTTTAAAAAAGGGGATACCCATGTCCAGTATTTGAAGGTGACTGCCAAATAAGAAAGGGCATCTACACAAAGATAAGGTAAAGAGAACACACCATACAAAAAGCATATATCAATGAAGAAGATTCCTCGCTAAGCATAGATATAGAGAGAGGTCTGTATTTAGATCAAAACAGAGGTTAAGCACCATAAAAGAAGTAGTCCACACAGACAATCAATGCATTGAAAAAATAGAGGCAACATCTTCAAAAAGGAGAAACACATAAATGGAGCAGAGGGTGTTTCTTGGGAGCAGGCATCAATGAAAAAAGAGAGTGCCAAACAAATGGTTTAATGACATAGTAAGACAAGGAAGCTAGTCCATGGCTTTCAAGGCAGATGTGTAGCATGAGGCAGGCAAGAGGTAGTATAGACAAGTGCAATCTCTCATCTACTGATGTTGAGAAGGGAAGTTGATTTTACAAGAGCCCCACGCATGCTAAAAAAGGGGCACATTGGACCATGCAAGAAAAGGCATTAGGAATAGGGGAGGCCATCCATGCAAAAGATAGCATTCACATTAATAAGAATTTATTTCAGTTTGAAGAAGAAGGTGAGCCGATAGGTCAAAGGTTTGCATAGTTCAAAGGGGCCTTCCATGTGATTTGATGTAGGTGTTTAAAAGGAGAAGCCATTAGAAGAATGATGAAGCTACAACATCGAGTGAAGAGGGTGTAGATGTAGGTGTGCATTTTCCCACATTCTTCCTGTACATGCTTTACATTTGTTTAAAAGAGGGTACACTCAAGAGCTAAGTAACTTGAGAAATTCATGCTTATACACATGGAAGCATAGGTTGGTGGGCCCTACCCAGATGGTACGTTAGGATGGAAGTCACGCAATCAAAGATAAATTTTAAAAAAACATGCACATAAAAGAGGTGATGATAGTGAGTTGGAGGTCACTGAAAAATAAAAAATTTGGCACCTCGCTACCTTGCTAGCCGAGAAATCTAGGATTTTTGGCTAGTGACATAGCAAGTCGCCGAAAAAAACTTAGAGATCTGGCGAAGACAAAAAAGCTCAGAAAGAAGGAGATGTTGACATGTGTCCTCATCATGTGGTCCTCGCTACATTGCCAAATGGAAGATGCATGCGATTTACCATGGCGACATAGCGAGGATGGATGTGGTAATGACATGTGGCAGTAGATTTCGATGGCAATGACAAGGTAGGTACTAATGTGGAAAATAATGTAGATTAGATGTCCAATCAAGAAGTGCCATGTGGTACTAGTCAAATCTAGTTTGACCTCAGTTTCAGAGAGATGAAGAGAAAATTGGTAAATAAGAAAAAATATTATTTTTCTTATTTCCTTCCAAACTGTAGTGTGCATGGATTTTTAAATCAAAGGGGGCATTTATTATAAAAGTTCTAACTTTAGAGATTCATTTAAATTTTTGAAAAATTTAAAATCTAAAGGATGTTCAGACTTGAATTTTCTACCAGGGGAGCATTTTTCAAATCGAGATTTTGGGGGCATTTTCAAAAGGCTAGATATGCACTCCAATATATCGCTAGAACCAGGAAGATCTAAATTTTTTGAATATAAAGTTAGTTTGTGCACAAGTTCTCATGGGTTTTAACTATAAGCCATTTTTTGATCCTAGGGCTTTCTTAGTGGAATGAGCAGATTTGATCATGAAGTGTCAAAGTTGGTTGCAAGGCAGTTTTGAGGATCTTTTGAAGCCTAAAAATGAAGGAAATCAATTCTAAAATGTTTTATTGGCTTCTTGAAGTCATATTGAATTGATTTTTACTTTTACCTGGTGACTCATTTTTAACATTAGAAATCTGTTACATTCTCATCACCAAATATCTAATATTCTTTATGCTTCTAAGAGCCAGAATCATGGGGATTTGATTTTCAGTTAAAGAGAGAAGGTAGAGAGAGGCTTTTGATCTTCTTAGGAGGGAATTCTAAAGGGACACATGTTAGTTGCAAGATGAATCAGAGAATTTATTCCTCTCTAATTATGCTTTCTTTTTCTCTTTTGTAAGGGTTGGAAAATTTGGAAAGTCTCTAGAATGGAAACACTTGGTAGAATTGGCCTTGGAATTGATGAATTTTGAATGGAAGATTTGGGATGTGCTAGTTCAAAACCATGAAGCTTTGCTTTGGCTATGATACCCCCTTCCCATCCCATGACCTTCTCATTCCTACCATTTTCTCTCTTGTATAACAGCATTTGTTCATTGAATAGTCTGGTTCATTAGGTTCTTTCTGAGTTAATTTCATGCATTTGTATGTATTATTTCAAGGAAATTAATACAAGGAACAACAAGTGTTTAGTTTCAATTTAAATCTTGTCTCCTTTCTCAATAGAGCTGTGATGTTTATGGTCTTGAAAAAATTAGTCTAGATCATAGTTGCAATCCCTTAAGGCTATATGTTGCTTCATTGTTGCTTGTAATTCAAGGAATTATGTAAATGCTTTAGAGATTCAACAGGGTTGTAGGTTTATTAAGGAGGATATCAGGTAAGAATGAGATCTAGATTGAACATTGATATCCAATTTACAAGGTAAATAGATAGATTTGGAGTCTTGACATAGGAATTGTGTTATAGATATCCAAAATGCATGAGGGAGATTCATGAATTGCCCAATGGATGAGGCACTGATCTATTATAGATCATAAGTTTGTTGTTTATACATGGTTTTCATCCACTTTCCCCACACACATAAAATCAAAAATCAAATTCAAATCATCTTTACATTTTATGTTGAAGAGCTAGAATGGTCAAACCCTCACTTAGCTTCTGCATTGCATAGATTTTCATTCAGCTACTGTAGATCTCTGTTATTGCATGAGTTATTAGGAGAAATAAGGGTAACATATGCTTCATAGATTCAGGGATATGTTTTGCATTGGTACGGTATCATTTGAATCTGAGGTCTACCCGCCTAAGTTTAGTAGAGCTTGAAGTAGAAGAAGGGTCATGCCTTATAGTTGGCCTATTGCCAAAAATGGCATGTTGAAAATGGGAGTTAGCTGCCCCTAGATATGTCAGTTTTTTAGTGGGATAATTGAAAACCCTCTAGCATTTTCAAACACCAACATATAGGATGCAAAATAAAAAATAATATCCACAACAAAAGAAAAAATCTGAGTCATCATATAAATAAATTTTATTGGCATAAAGTTTTGTTCATCCTTGCTAAAAACCCTACGTAGAGTCATATATATTTCTATGGCCCTAGAAGTAAAAAATTCCTTCTTAAAAGTCTCTTTAGTAGATGTTGTGACCATTGGAAAAATTCCAATTGATCCCAAGTGTGCCCTTAGTGCACCTTGCTTGACCCTATCCCTCTTAGATAAGTATTCCTTTTCTAGTCTTGGTAGGTCAATGGTCTCATAGTAATTTGAAAGTGGCTTCAAACCAAAAACCTCTTGAATTTCTTCAGCACTTATGCTTATCAGGCACTCCCCATCTAATCTTCTTACTATCCTAACTGTTAGGTCATAATTCTTAGCAATGGTTGTGAGTAGGTCAACATCCATGAAAACACTAGGGACCACTACTTTTCCCAAATCAAAATTTTGGATATTCCCATGGGGAGCAAATAGTTTTCTTTCTAAGAATCACTTCTTAAAAAGATAAAGCCTTGTTTTAGAAGTGGTAGCATCCTTGACCCAATTGCCTTTGTCATACAAGCCATCTCCAATTTTTAGCCTACGGTTCATAGGAATTAACTTTTTAACCTGGGCTGAATCAATCGTGGACTTAGGAAATTGTTCAAGAAAGTCATCATGGATATTTCTACTTGCATAATCTACCTTTACTAAAAAAACTTTCTTTGGAGGCATGTTTACTAACAACATAGAATACCATAATTCTTTACTATCTAATGGATTTAGATACTTACTTGGCTATTTGTTATTCCTTCACTGCAATTCTGCAATACACTATGGATACTAGAAAATCTTTCACAGTTTAATCACACATGGGACAATTCTTCAATGGCTCTCATCTCTTTGAAATTTTGATATTTGTTTGCATAAAGAATAACTCAGTGAAATCCTGTAATATTTTCCTATTTCCACTTCACACAAGAAGATTTAAATATCATAAATGGACTATAAGGAACATAGGGTGGCATCACCTTCTTAATTTGAAAACAAGTTGTCGATTTCAAAAAATTTGATGATCCAGGAACAAGATTGTTGATGACCTAGTTTTAATCAGCTAGGTTGGTAGTCAACCTAATCAAATTTCTCGATATAAGCCTTTTCTTCCACTACTAGAAACTTATTGTGGACCCACTATCACTTGTAGACATGTGTCACACTCTCACTATGTTGCTATGCATAAACATCAAGCAACTCCTATATGCGACATAGTGACCATCATTGATGAATCTTTGATCTGATGATGTATATTTTACGAGTATTTTATTGAAATTTTGGTGGGTCCTTCTAAATTTTATTTGGTCTCCATGTCACATGCACTAAAAATTGAACAAGTTTCCATAGTGATATGGCAACCACCATCGGTCTGGGAGAGATCTGATGGCTCCAATCAACATGTATCCTTTTCTAAGTGTGAATCCATGTGGCATATGACATGATATCAACTCAACATGTTGGTAAGACTTTTATAACAAGTGTTCTCTATGGTTTTTCCTTTTAATTAGGTCCCACTACTTTTCTAAATTCATGGGGGGTTGCTATGTTGCATCTAGTGAAGTTCTCACAATTTTTAGTAGCGACATAGCAACCACCATATATTTTAAAGAAATTTTTCATCGTAAAATAAGAATGTTCTCATTATGATATTTTATTTACTACACCTAATACTTTTAACATTCCATCATGCTAACAAAGCTCATTTATGATAGACCAAAATCTCAATGCTCATCTTTAGGTTTAGTCCCAGCATATTTTACTTTTGCAGGAGGTCACCATGTTGCTACCAATAAAAACTTAGCATTTTTTGGTGATGACATAGTGACTACCATTGATCCTAGAAAGATTTGATGGTGCAGATGATCAAGTATATATTACTAGTTCCCATGTGTAGAATTTCCTTGGTCACTATGTCACGTGTAGTAAACTTCATGCAACTTTTTATAATGACAATGCAACCACCATAGATCTTAAAAAGATCTGATGGTAAGGAATATTTAGGATATTTATGAAATGTAATAAAAGGTCTTACAAAGGTTCCTAAAAAATATTTATTTATTTCAAAATAATTTCCTTCTCAATTTAAAAGGTAAAAAATATGACCTAAAGGGCTCACTTAGGGCACAAATCTTGTTTTAGTTAGGGTTTTTCTTAGAATTAACCAATTTTGATAATACCAAATCCTAATTTGAAAATAAGAAATAGGGGTTCTCAACAAAAACATGTTTAGGAAAGCAAAAGGTAAAAACATGACCAATAGAGTTAAACTTCAACTCCGTCTTCAATTTCTTCCACTATGTATGCCAAAAACACCCAACAAATTTGGTATCTCAATTTGAAACTATACTTTTTGGAAGACCATGTAGTCTATCACTTCTTTGAAAAAACAACTCTGCCACATGAACAACATCATTAGTCTTCTTGCAAGGAATAAAATGTGCTTTCTTTGAAAACCTATCAACCACCACAAAAATAGAATCATGACCACATTGCGTCCTTAGTAATCCAAGAATAAAATCCATGTTGACATCCTCCCAAAGCTTCTCTAGTACAGGTAATGGCTGATACAACCCTATATTCTACTTCACTCCTTTCACCATCTAACGTACTCTACAACTCTATACAAACTTCTTCACATCTTGCTGCAACTATGGCCAGTAATAATTTTTAACAACCAAAGCTATGGTTTTATCTCTACCAAAATGTCTAGCCAATCCTCCACTATACTTCTCCATGATGAGATTCTCTCTCATTGAACTTCTAGGAATGCACAACTAGCTTCCTTTGAGCAACATATTATATTGGATCATGAAATCCAACCACTTTTTCATGTCAAGTGTAATAGGTTTTGTACAATCCTGCCATGCTTCACCAAAATTAGGATCATCCGGATACAAAGTGCTGAGTTCCTTGAACCCAACCACCTCTATCTACTTTTTTGCTAGCAAAATTTGTCTTCTACTAAGAGCATCTACAACTTTGTTAGAATTCCCACTCCTTTAATTTAAAACAAATGTATAACTCTACAAAAACTCAACCCACTTCAAATGCCTTTGGTTCAATTTTCTTTGACTATTTAAATATTGCAAAGTAGGATGATCAATATAGAAAACAAACTCCTTAAGAAGAAAATAGTATCTCCACTTCTTCAATGCTTGAACTATAGCATGAAATTATTGATCATAAACATAATATTTTATTTTTGTATCATTTACACTCTCACTAAAATAAGCAATAGGTCTATCGTATTGGCTCAAAACAACTCCTATTGTAGTACCACTAGCATCATAGTCTACTTGAAGCAACTTGTTAAAATCAAGAAGTGCTAAAATAGGTTGCTCATTAACTTTCTGTTTTGATAGATTAAAACTCTTATCTACTCTTATAGTCCACTTAAATTCTTTCCTATACCCTCTCATTTTTTCAATCAAGGGTCCACAAATACTGCTAAAACCTCTTATGAAATTTCTGTAAAAACCATCCAATCCATAAAAAGATCTTACCTCTATCTCACTTCTTGGAGTAGGCCATTCAAGGATAGCCTTCATTTTCTCTGGGTCCATTTTTAGACTTTCTATTAAGACCAAAAATCCCATGTACATCAACTCCTTCTTTAGCAAACTACACTTCTTCAGGTTTATCAACAACTTTTCTTCCCTCAACTTATCAAACACCTTGCAAATATGGATCAAATGCTCCACCAATGTCTTACTAAATATCAAGATATCATCTAGGTAAATAATGACAAACTTACCCAAAAATCCTTCCGTACCTCATTCATGAGCCTCATGAAAGTGCTTGGTGTATTGCTTAGCCCAAAATGCATGACTAACCACTTGTACAATCCTTCTTTTCTCCTGAAAGCAGTCTTCCACTCATCACCTTCTCTGATATGTATCTAATGGTACCCACTCTTCATATCTATCTTTGTGAAATACTAAACCCCACCCAAAAAATCCATAATATCATCCATCCTTGGTAATGGAAATTTGTAATTGATTGTGATCTTGTTGATAGTGCAAGAATATGTGCACATCCTTCTTTGGTGCTAATATAGTTGGTACAATACGTGGACTCAAACTCTCTTGAATCAAACCCTTTTGCAATAACTCATGAACTTGTCTATTCAAATCTTCACGTTTCACTGGTGTCATTTTGTGCACTACCTTGTTTAGAAAACTAGCTCCTAGAACCAAATCTATCTGGTGACTAATTTTTATCATTGAGGGTAATCCATCAGGTACATTATCTAATACAATATCAAAAAACTCTCCCAACATATCTGCAACTTCTATAGGTAGCTCCTCTAGTTCTTCTTTACTATCTTTTAGAATTATAGAAAGACAAATATGCTCACGCTTCATACCTTTGAGAAACTCTTTTCCATCAAAAAAACATCTTCTGGTAGCACTACATACCTTTTCTTCTTTCTCCTTCAATGGATTTAACTTATGTTTCACTCCATCCTTTGTTAAAGTGTAGGTATTTTCTCACCCATCATGTGCAACATGCCTGTCAAACTTCCATGGCCTACCTAAAAACATATGACATATGTCCATAGGTATGATATCACATAGTACCTTATCCTATTAGCTTCCAATCTTGAACTTTATTGAGCATTGTTCATTGACCATGACCTTGTGGTCATCTTGCACCCAAGCAATATGGTGTAGATATTGGTGTTTCTATTTCTTTAGCTTTAACTTGGTGACCATCATTTCTAACACCAGATTGCCAGTACTTTCACCATCAATGATCAAATCATGACACTTATCTTCACATCTAAACCTTGTGCAAAACAAGCTCCTTCTTTGATTAGGTTCATTCTCACCACTCAACATGACTCTTTTGTTAACTAGGACTTCTCCCCTTTCAACATCTTCAGAATGTGATGATCTAGTATCTTCATCAACATGTGCATGTTGGAAGATTGGGGAGATTGTTGAAAGATTGGTTGGAAGCATGAATGCTAATGATATTCCTATGGGGGAGTACTACTATGATGATATGTTACATTTATGACTAAGTTAGTCATTGATGTCAACATATTAGTTTTTTGTGGTATCTGACAAAAGAACAATGGAAAGATCAAGTTAGTATGGATGGCTAGTTAAGCATTATAACTATCTAAAGTTATGGGAGATAATTCTAAGTATCTATTATTGGCAATTAACATTGAAAGAAGAAAGGATAAGTCTAGAAGAAGTTATGTAAGTTTTGGTGATGTCTATTTTGAGATAGAGTTTACAAAGGCATATTCTAGTAAACTTGTTATATCTCTTAGTAGAGTTAATATCTTGAAGATTGAGGTTGAGGACATGAATAAGACATGCTCTTTCATCATAATATTTCATGTACGCAAGATGAAAGATTAATGTTATCGCTAAGTGTAACATGTTCTTAATGTGGTCCTATAATAATTAATTGAGAAGGTCTAATAGCCAACTCAGGGAATTTTTTTGTGGACTCCGTATAAAAGAAGGACATTTTCATTTATCATGATATGAGATGATATGATTTTAAGATCAATGATAAATAGTAGAAAGTGTGAAATGCAAAGTTGTGCAAAGCAGTGGAGAAGTGAAGGAAACTTCATTTCTTAGGTTTTGTTGAGTGATCTGAGGTTTGGTATTTGGATCTAAGATTCATGACTTGGTCTACAAGGTCTGATAGTGATTGGTATAGTTGATAGGATAGAGAATATAGTAGAGGAAAAAGAAAGATAATAGTAAATTACTTGTTTGAGCAATGAGTTCTTCTTGTAGTTGAAATTGCATGTTTGGGCAGGGAATTCTTCTTGCATACATTATACCACAACTCTTAATAGGGTTGGAATCTCCTAACAAGGATTCAAAGTCTCCTAATAGGGACTCATTATACTAACTATTGTAATAGACTCCTAATAGAGTCCATCCTCTAACAAGGAATATTTATATTAGTACATCATCTTGTGGGCATCATTCCCACTGAGGTTTTCCCTCTGATCAAGGGTTTTCCTAGTCAACATATCTAGTGTAATTGTCTATGTGCATCTTATTATGGTTGTTGTTCACTTTTTTTGAATGGTTAAGTTTTTTTAAGGAAGATAATTGTTTTAGCTATTGGATAATTGATTCACTGCCCCTGCCCCCCCCCCCCCTAGTTATCTTGGTGGACTATTGTCTCTAACAGTGCAACTCTAACCTATCCTTCTGTTCTTTGATCTATCCTTCCTTGGCCTTGGGAACATTCAAATGATCTATGCCCATCCTCTCAATAGTAAAAATATTTCCCATGGAAGCCTCCTCTTCCAGATCCTTTTCCTCTCCCTCTTCCTCTCTGATCTTTATTGTTCTGATCATGGAAATGACTATAATTATTTACCATCTGGTTTTGACTGCTACTTCCAACCTCATCCTTTTTCTTCTATTCATCATTTCGACCTCCATAAGTTTGTCTACTAGATCTTTCACTATGACCTCTTCCATTATTCTTGTTATCAAACTTTTTTCTTAGTTTCTCCTCAACCCTTAGGGAAAATTAATATGCCTCCTCAATACTGGTCACTCAAACAAGACTCATCTCATCCTGAATGCTTGGCCTTAACCCATAAAGATAACGAGAAACTTTCTCCTTATCATCTTTTGCATGGCTGGTTCTAATGAGAACTCGGTTGAACTTTTCAGTATACGCTAGAATATATTTTCCCTCTTGCTTCAAGCCTTGCATTTTCTTCAATAGATCAATCTCATAATCCACGAGAACAAACCATCACTTCATTTTAGCTACCATCTAATCCCATCTAGTGATTTTGTCCTTTCCTCTTTTATTTTGATCCAACTAGATCTCCTGCCACTAGATCTTTGCATGACCCTTCAGTTTGGCCTTCACAAACTTGACCCTATCTAGATCTTCAATATCTTCATATTCAAAGTACTCTTCAATTTCATTGATCTAGTTGATCAATTCCTCTAGGTTGAGATTTCCCAAAAATTTGGGAACACCAAACTTAGGTCTTTTTCCAATACTAGAAATGGCCCTAAGAGGCTTTGCCTCCTCTAGGTTAAGAACTTCCTCCACTACATTTGGGTCTACACTTCCTTCTTCTTCTCTTTCATCCTCACTTTCATCATATCCTATGGAAAAATTCATTCCTCTATGAATCTATTCTTGCATCGTTTGTATTTTTCTCTTGAGGGTTCTAAAATCCTTAGGTGTAACACCTTTGACTCTTCCACCATGCTCTCTTCATGGAGGCATTTTCACACTTCTATTGAAACCCTAGTGCAAACTACCTCACAATTAGTGATCTATCTACACACTTAGCCCAAACCACAGTCCTCATGTGAACTACCTCATAGTCGGTGATCTGTCCACACACTCAAGAACTCTAGCCCTAATACCACTTCATGAAGGGTGCTCCCCTTATTACCATAAACCATAATAGAAAATGCAAGAACAAACTTATTATTTGTGTTGCAAATTCAGAATTAAAGAATTCACAAGTACAATATGCTAACCTACATGGTCACCTTCATTACAATAATTTGCAAGACAAACTATGAACTATTACCCAAAGCTATCCTAAACAATGTTCAGGTGTTTCTTAAATAGATAATTTACTGCCCAGGAAGGTTCTAGATGCTCACACTTAATAACTATGGCTGATAGACTTAACAATACATATAGAGTTAGCTAAATACATTTTTGACATTTATTTTAGGAATTTTTGGTAGCCCAACTTTGAAAGGCCATAACTCTCGAATTGTTGCTCTAATTGGCTATTATAACAACTTTTAGGAATTGCCAGCTCTTGATCTATAGGCTCAAAATGGCACAAGTGCCCCTCCATTGAGTTTTTGGACCTCATCTGGACACTCTAAGGCCTCCAATGATGACCCTAAATATTTTTCTACAAATGTTTCCACCAAAAATCCACAATAACTTCTCTAATTCTTAAGTTGGAGCAATGCATTTTTTGTGGTGGGCGTATAACTCTAAAATAAACCTTCTTGTAGAAAATGAGAACATTATGAGATCATATAAAAAAATTACTAAAAATAGTAAGCTCCCATAAATAGAAACCCCCTATCTACTACTCCTTATTAAATTAGACATGACTAAAAAGAGAATATTTTTGGGTGATGCAAGATTTATCTTACACCCAGGATGTTCTTGCATCACTAAGTCTTAGATAGGTGCACCCAGATTGTGAGGAAGTCAGCCTTCTCTAGAGATTCAATCTCTGATTGCAAATTCCCACACTTTTGAGACTATTTTCATGTTACATAGGGTCACCTAGGGATAACACATCTGACAAGGGTGCAGACTTTCTGTCAACAGTTATATTTTGATGTGCACTACTTAATTATCTAGAGATCTTATGAGATGTTGTATTTATTCATGATATATATTCTTTGAGCTTTTCATAACTTGCATGACTTGTATAGTGGATGATAATACATTTTGGTTATCCCATGTGGCATATTATGATATTGTATATTATTTCATTGGATTCATACCTATGATTATTCTATGATGTAGATTTTATTGTGTATCAGACTTAGTATTAATAAAATTTATGTATGTGATTCAATGTTATGGAACCCTTAAGAGATGTAATATGTTTATGGATTGTTTATATGTATGTGATTTATTGCTTCCATTGAATTATCTCTTGTTGTTTTAATCTTTCAAAATTTTTTTTTAGCAAATTTAGTGACACTTTAGGTAATTTCTTTTGGGTTCCTTGATGGGGCATTAAAATATATATAAATACACCCCTTGATCTCTCTTTGTGTGTGTGTATGTGTGTGTGTGTGTGTGTGTGTGTGTGTGTGTAGAGGTAGAGAGAGAGAGAGAGAGAGAGAGAGAGAGAGAGAGAGAGAGAGAGAGAGAGAGAGAGAGAGAGAGAGAGAGAGATTAGGGGGTGTATTTAGAGAGCAGGGAAGGAGCGATATTATGGATTTTATTTAGAGAGTAAAAAGGGAGGGAGGGAGAGAGATTAGGGGTATATCTAGAAAGAAGGGAGACTGAGAGATTATGGGGTGAGTCCTAAGAGAAGGAAGGAAGGGAAAAATTAGGGGTATATTTAGAGGGAAGGGAGCAAGAGAGAGAGAGATTAGTGGGTGTGTCTAGAGATTAGAGAGAGATTAGTGGGTGTATCTAAAGACTAGAGAGAGATAGATTAAGGGGTGTATTCAGATAGTGGGGAGGGAGAGAGATTATGGAGTGTATTTAGATAGTAGGAAGGGAGGGAGAGAGAGATTATAGGGTGTATCTAGAGATGTGTGTGTGTGTGAGAGAGAGAGATATTAGGGGGTATATCTAGAGAGGAAGGAGAGAGAGATATTAGGATGTGTATCTAACATTAGAGAGAGATATTAGGGGGTCTATCTAGAGACTAGAGAGAGAGAGATAGTGTGTATTTCGAGAGTAGGGAGGGAGATATATTATGGGGTGTACTTAAAAAGTAGGGAGGGAGAGATAGTGAGTAGTGGGTGTATCTAGAGAGATAGAGAGAGAGATTAGGGGTTGTATCTAGAAAGTGATGAGGGGGAGAAAGAGAGATTAGGAGGTATATCTAGAGACTGGGGGAGGGGGGAGAGAGAGAGAGGAGTGATTAAAGAAAATCTCTAGAGAATGTGGGAAGACATGGGTGAGGGAGGGAGTACCTTATAAATATTTTTAATAATATGTGTCACAATAGCACTAATCATGGGCATTATAATATGACTAACCCACAAAAAAAAAAACCTGCTAGTAACCCTAACACTGACCTAAAGTTAATAATAGCACTAAGATCAATTGTAATTAGAGTATTAACTCCAAAAATAACCTTAACCAAAATAATAATATAAACTCTAAGTCTATTTCAAACTCTAATCCTAACTCCAAATATAACTCTAACTCTAGCTCTAATTATAACCCTAACCCTAATGCTAACTCCAACCCTAACTCTAACCCTAACCCTAACTCTAACTTTAACTCAAAACCTAACTCAAATTATATCCCTAACCCTAACCCTAACTCTAACCTTAAATATAACTCTAACTCAAATTCTAACCCTAGTGTAAACTCTAACTCTAACTCTAACTCTAACTCTAACTCTACTTATAACCCTACCCCTACCCCTAATTCTTACACTAACTCTAACTCTAAATCTAACTATAACTATCATTCTAACTCCAATTTGATTTTAACCCTAACCATAAATCTAACCATAACACTAACTATAACCCTAACTCTAACCCTAATCCTATCCCTAACCCTAACTCTAGCTCTAATTTTAACCCTAACCATGAATTTAACTTTAGTTCTAACTCTAACTCTAAATCTAACTCGAACTCTAAATCTAACTCTAATTCTAACTCTAATCCTAATCCTAATGCTAACCCTAACACTAACCCTAACTCCAACTCTAACTCTAACCCTAATTTTAACCCTTATTTTGATCCTAACACTAACCCTAACTCTAACGCTAATGCTAACCCTATCCTTAACCTTAACTCTAACATGTTGAAAATAGATTGATAAAAGTATGATAAATGTGTTCCAATCACTATTTTTTCATTGATGTCAAACCTTCTACTTGCTAGTAAGACAATTTCTTATATAATTTAAGTGCTATCATTTATTTGATTATTGAAGAGGATTTGATCAAATAAGGTAACAATAGCACCTAGAGGAAAGGTTGAGTGATGATATGAAAGGGAGTACAAGAATCAGTTAAGACAGTGATATTATAGTGCATTGATAATGTACTTAGGTTGAAAAGGTTGGATACACTAATTAAGTTTAGAAGAACAAGTTAAACTAAGTTTGTGCACCAAGCTTAACCAAGTGGATAGTAGGTGTCAAGAAAAGTTAGTGCAAGCCAAGTAGGAAATTAGTTGTAGCTGAACAAAGTCAATTTTAGTGTAAGCCAAGTAAATTTTAGTTGATGTTGAGCACCAGTAAACTTTAGTTCATGCCAAGTGTTTTGACAGTGGATGTCAAGCAATGTAGTATGTGTCAAACATCAGAAGACAGTTAATGTTGAGTGTCAATATTATGAGAAAGATCAAGAATTTGATGAATCTGAACTGACAAGTTTGATTTCTTGGACTATGTGAACCATGTGGAAGATAAGATTGATGAGTTGGTGGCATAGAATTCAAGATGAACCATTTTGAGGTGAATTCAAAAAGAATTGAAGAAGAAGTTTCTAGAAGGGAATAAATTGAAATGAGGGGTAGATTCATTGAATCCTACCTAATCTAACCTAACCCTAAAATGGACAATAGAGGAGGAACAAAAAAATATCTTAACTATCTATTTATAGAGATGGTTGGATAGAAGAAAGGGTTGTCATGTGTGAGAACCTAAAGAAAACAAGGAGTCTAGGGTATTTTCTTTATTCAATGACCTAAGAGAAGACACTGTATTGGAAATAAAAGCAAGAAGGCTTAAGGGTATGGATCCTTGAAGGTTAAACAAGCTATCTGAGTTGAACAGTATGAAAGCCAATCAGAATGGAGGACTAAAATAGAGATTTATAATCTACAAGTGAATTTGTAAGTTTTTATTAGATCAAGCCTTACTGTTACTCTCTAATAATTGTATTGGTCTAGGATAAATCCTTTGGATTAAGGTTGACCTAACAGTCATTTGTAAATCCTTTAACCAAGTGACATTCCAAGTGAATGATCTAAAGTCCTCTAACAAGGCTCACTCCTTATAGGGTGATTGAAATTCTTTAGCCAGGTCACATTTAATAATGTGCACTCTAACCTTTAATAGGGTTAGCCTTTCATAGGGCATCACTTCAAAAGAGTGAGAATGAGTAGCATGTTACTGGTCATTTTTCCCAAATTGGGTTTCCATGTTAAATCATTGTGTCAAATGTGTTATTGAATCTATTATGTTTCATGTTTATATTTTTGCAAATTGATTTGATAGTAACCTACAAGTTTAAGTGATTGCGTACTCTAATGGATGCATGCATGATGAAAATATTTTATGGATATGGGTTCACTAAGCTGTGAAAATTTATAATTGTACATATGGACCTTGGATAACTAATTCACCCCCTGCCCACTTAGTTATTATAAACAATTCCAATAGTTGGTATCAAAGCAATCTGCTTAAGAAGACTAGTTTGAAGGTATTAGAAGTACAAAGATCAAGATGTCAAAAAGAGAAGTACCCAATCTTAATAGAGATAACTTTCTTGCATGGAAAAGTCTGATGAAACTAAACGTAAGAGATCTTGGGGATCATGCACAATCTACCATTATTGTTGAGAATATTGATCTTGTTGGAGTCCTAACTACTGAAGATCTGAAAAAGAAGAAATAACACAACAAGGAAATGTTGGAGATTGCCTCTTCCCTAAGCTATGATGAGTTTGATGATATCAAAAGTCTTGATAGTGCAAAGAAAATATGGGATGCTCCACAAACTATCTATGGAGGTGAAAAGAATGTTCTATGAGTCAAATTTGAGAGTCTTAGAGGTAAGTTTGATGATATGAGAATGCAAGAAGGTGAAAATATTGCTCAATATTTCTCAAGGATAAAAGATATTGTTAATGCAATTAGAGGGGCTATTGGTACAAATAGGTGATGATAGAGTACTGAGAAATTTTTTGAGAACACTACTATCTATATATGCTATTAGAGTTTCTACAATACAAGAATTGAGATGTATACCAAGGAATGCTCTAAGTCTTGAAGGTCTGGTAGGTAGACTCACTGCTTTTGAGCTATCTAACTTTGATAATTATAAACCTAAAAATATGGAATCTTTTTTCAAATCTAAGCTTTTATTGAATGACCCTAATGAGAAGAAAAGGAAAAGGAAAAATATGTGTCAAGTAATAGTGATACAAATGAGGAAGATGTAGATCAACTTGAAGAACTATTAGCAAGGAAATTTCACAGAGGTAAAAGGCAAGTTTAAAGGTAAGTTACCTATCATGTGTTTCAATTGCAATGAGGTTGGTTAGATTGCTACTAGATGTCCAGAGAAGAAGAATTATATAGGTGATGACAAGTACAAAAGTAGAAGAAATGAAGACAAAAAAGACTACAAAGACAAAGGAAAGAAGTCCTGCTACATTGCTAAAGAGGAAACAAAAGATGAATATGAAGATCATGATGATGAAGTGGTGTATGTTGCAATGAAGGATGAATCTAGCAAGGATGAGACATCTACACTAGCATCTTGTGTAAACAAGAATGACAGATGGATCATTGATAGTGGGAGTTCACATCACATGACTAGAGATAAAATTAAGTTTATTAGCTTGAATTATTATGATGGAAATAGTGTAAGATTTGGTAATGATGCACCATGTCTAATAAAAAGAAAAGATTCAATCAAGCTCAAAAAAAACATTTTATATAACAATGCTTATTATGTTGAAGGAATTAACTATAACTTGTTAAGTGTGTCACAACTAAATAATTTGGGTTGTAAGGTTGATTTTAAGAACAAAATTGCTAAGATATATGATACAGATGGAAAACTGATTGGAAAAGGTGATAAAACTAGAGGTAATCTATTATACCTTGATATAGAGGACGCTACTTATTTAGTTGTAGAATTTGATGATATGTGGCTATGGCACAAGAGGTTATGTCATGTTAATTTTGATAACTTAGTTAGTATCAATAACATGAGAAGAGTCTGAGGTTTTTCCTAAGTTGAAAATGCCTAACAATATAATTTGGAAATAATGCCAGTCAAGCAAAATGACAAAGTCAAGTTTTAAGATTAAGACTCATACCTCTAGAGGAATATTAGAGATTCTTCATACTAACTTGTGTGGACCAATTGAAGTGCAAATCTACAAAATAGATAAGTACATTATGCTTCTTGTTGATGATTATTCTAGAATGATGACAATTATGTTTTTGAAATAGAAATCTGATACTTTCCAAATGTTTAAGTGGTGCTAAGAAAGAGTTGAGAAAGAAATATGCAAAATTTTTAAATGTTTGAGATTAGACAAAGGAGGAGAATTTACACCAAATGAGTTTGAGATGTTTTGTAATGACAAAGGAATCAAAAAATAGACATTTGCTCCTAGAACCTCTCCAAAAAATAGAATTGTTGAAAGGAGTAATAGGTCTATAATGGACTATGCTAGGACACTCATGATGAAGAAAAAAGTTGCTTTGAAATAAATGAGAGAAGTTGTAAGTACAATTTTTTATACCTTGAAATGTGTACAAGTCAAGAAAGGTACTCATTCAACACCTTTTGAAGTATGGTATGGATACTCATCCAATGTAAAATATTTTAAGGTATTTGGAAGCATGTGTTACATTCTCAAAGATTTCAAAAATGGTGAACTAGATGCACAAAGTGAAGAAGATTTATTTCTTGGTTATTCCACAAGAAGTAAAGCTTATAAGTGTTTAAATACTAACACTAAAAAAGTTGTGGAAAGTGAAAATATGAAATTTGATGAATATACAAAAGTATATGAAGCTGAACCTATGAAGGAACTAGTACAATACAAATCATTTGTATACTTTTATGAAGGTATTACTATTGAAGTTGTAAATCAAGTTACAAACTAGCAGCAAGTTTCAGTGACTACCAAGTCAGATACTATGAATGTCGAGTTGCATTCAGGTGCTGAGTTACAGAATAAAGTTGAGGCACATTCTAATTCTAAGATTAGTATACATGAAAGAGATGTTGAACTACCTAACAAAGAGGTGCATAATGATTTAGAAGTTGAGAGACCAAATATAGATGTCAGAGCTAAACCAAGATTGTCTAAGTATGTCAAGAGACATCATCCTACTAGACAAAACATTGGTGATAAAGATGTTAAACTAATGAGAAGGAATAGGTTAAGAAATAACACATGTTTTATAAGCATGCAAGAACCCAAAATAGTGAAAGATGCCTTAGAATATGTGGACTGGAGTAAAGCCATGGAAGAAGAGATTGAACAAATTGAGAAAAATAAGACATGGACTCTAGTTCCTAGATCAGAAGATAAAAATTTGATTGGTACCAAGTGGGTATACAGAAACAAGTTAGATAAAAATGGTGAAGTCACAAGGAACAAGGAAAGATTAGTCTATAAAGGATATGCACAAGAAGAAGGGATAGATTATGGAGAGACATTCTCTCTTGTTGCAAGACTGGAAGGAGTAAGAATCTACTTGCTTACTCTACATACAAAGGTTTCAAACTCTATCAAATGGATGTTAAGTTTGTGTTTCGAAATGGTATATTGGGGGAAGAGGTTTATATAGAATAGCCAAAAGGATTTGTTGATATTAACAACAAAAACATGGTATGTAGACTACAAAAAGCTTTTTATGATTTGAAGCAAGCACCAAGAGTATGGTATGAGAGACTTCATAATTATCTTGTGAAGATTGGATTTGAGAGGACTGATGATAATAACAAATTGTACTTGAAGATAGAGAAAGGAAAAGGTATTTTGTTATCTAAAATTTTTGTTAATGATATCATATTTGGAGGTCTTGAGATACTTTATGTAATACTTTTGCAAATGAAATGAAGAAATATTTTGAGATGTCTATGTTTGGAAAGATCAAGTTCTTTGTGAGTCTACAAGTACATCAAATGAAATATGATATATACATCACTCAATCAAAGTATGCTAAGGAGATACTAAATTTTTTTGGATTGGAAGATTCCAAGTTAGTAAGTAGATCTATGGTGACATGATATAAATTGTCAAAGAATGATGATTCAACTAAGGTAAATCAAACATTATACAAGTCTATGATTGGTAAATTACAATATGTAGTGAATAGTAGACTTGATATTGCATTATCCATGGGGATAGTTGCAAGATTCTTTGCTAATCTCAGGGAGAATCACTTGATGGTAGTAAAGAGAATAACAAGATATCTAAAAGGAATAGAGGAGTATGGTCTAAACTATAGGAAAAATGAGAAATTTGAATTGAGAGCCTATACTAATGCTAATTATGCTAGAAATATTGATGAAATAAAGAGAATTGATGGAGGAGTATTTTTCTTAGGTAAAAGGTTGGTTACATGGACTAGTAAGAAACAAAACTGCATTTCTCAATCTAGTGCCAAAGTTGAATATGTTGTTGCTACAACAAATTGTACAAACATTATATGGATCAAACAACTACTCAATGGTATGAAGGAGGAAATCACTAAAACCTATGATACTTTATTGTGATAATACAAGTTCTATAAATATATAAAAGAATCCTATGATGCATTCAAAGACTAAGCACATTCCAATCAAGTATCATTACTTAAGAGAATTAGTTCAAGATAAAGAAGTGAAGATGGAATATGTCAACAAAAAAGAGAAAATAGTTGATATCTTCACAAAAGAATTACCTAAGGATTCTCATGAATATCTAAGAGGTAAACTAGGGGTGATATCCCTATCAAAAGCTATCTAAGAAGCATGAGGAGTGCCCTGCATCAAACAAGTTGATTGACATATGTTACATATTGATGTAGTGGATCATACTTTAGGAGATACCTAAAGTGATCATGTTCACAATTGGCTAATTGTGATATGTAATTGTTGTCATTAATAGAAACATATGATGTACATGTTGATAGAAAACCTCAGGAATAAAGATACTTAGTGTTTGGTAATCAAAAAATTGTCGAAGTATAGAATCTATTTACAACACTATACTTTTTTGTTTATAACATGTTACAGACATCATATTATGACAAGAAAAGTTACATGGAGACAGTATACATGTTGGTGATGACATGTCTAACCTTAAAAGTGTGTACAAACTATATGGAACAAATATAATCATGTTTTGATGATAAGAGATAGTGGAATTGAAGTAAAGAATTATTTTTTTTACAAAACAATTACTCTTTCAATTAGGGTCGACATCCTAGATGTTTACTCTAACTTGGAAAAGTGAATTGTAGTCTTAGCTGACCAAGCAGTAATTTATGTAAAGGCGTGGTATTTATGCAAAAGACTTCTTGTGATAAGAAGTGTGCTATCTTGATATAACGAGGAAGTGAAGTGCTTGTATGTGCTTGTGAAGTTATGCGAAATGAATGAACTTTTGTGAAAGTGGTCTATGTGAAGTTTTGTATGAGATATCTAATGATCCAAGATTGAGCTGAAGATTAGAGATTAGAAAAAGAAGAAAAATAATAGTAAATTACTTGTTTGAGTAGTGAGCTCTTCTTGTAGTTGAAATTGCATGGTTGGATAGTGGGCTCTTCTTGCATGAATTATACCACAACTCCTAATAGGGTTGGAATCTCTTAACAAGGATTCAAAGTCTCCTAAAAGGGAATACTTATACTAAATTTTCTCATTGACTCCTAACATGGTCCATCCTTTAAAAAGGAACTTATATATTAGTATATTATCTAGTGGGTGTCATCCCCACTGGGGTTTTCCCTTGGCTAGGGTTTCTCTAGTTAAATAAATATGGTGTTATGAGTTATCTTTGTGCATTTCTATTTCTACTATTCAACATTACTTTATTGTTTTTTTATGCATGGTTTAACGTAAGTAATAATATCCATTTGGTGACTAAAATTTGTAGATTACTGATTCACCCCCCCAGTAATCCCTATTTCTAACAATTGGTATCATAGAAAAATTACTTTGAAGGGGATCAATAGCTTAAGTAAGATCCCTATGGATATGGAATAGTTGAAGAAGCTCTTGAACAAATTGATCTCCTTATTGAAGAAAGAAATAAGTTGAAGGAAATATATGAAGATTCCAAAGTACACATTGGCCAATTGAAGGAAAAGATTGAACATATGAAATTCAAGCTTGAATCCACTGAATTTGGAACTACTGATGATGACTATTCAAAGTTGAAGATAGAATACAAGATCTTGAAGCATGAGTTGAAATTAAAAATCTGAAGTTAACTCAGAGAAATGATCCTAGCAAAATTGAATTTGACGTGAAGACTGGAAATGTAGATTTGAGAGCAAGTCTGGCAAAGAAAACATTTGAACTTGAAACATTGAAAGAAGATCATGAAGAACTCCTTAGGTACAATACTATTGTGAAAGGTGAATTGACACAGTGTAAACAACAGCTTTAGAAATTTTATTCTAGCAAAGAAAAGCTTCATGATTTAATGTCTATACAGAGACCTTCTAATGAAAAAACTAGTCTTGGCTATCTAATTAATATGTCTGTGAAGAAACCTAAGATTAGATTAGATCTATAAGAAAAAGACAAATCTAATGACAAGATTGAATCCAATCAATCTTCTAAGAAACCTAAAAAAGCTAAGCAAAACAAGGAAGTTGAAAATCTTGGATGAACCTAAGCATGTGGAAACTCCTAAGAAAACCAAGTATGAATTTAGAGGTAAGTTTTTTTTATGTAATGAAAAAGGTCATATAAAAAGAGATTGTACTAATAAGTCATTCAATAATGTTAAGGACTTTTATTGTCATAATTGTCATGGTATGGGTCATAATGCAATTGATTGTAGGAAACCTAAGTATGATAATGATAGGAGAAATAGTAGAATTTCTAGATATGCTAACCTTGTAGATAGAAGAAGATCTAATGAAAGGACATCAAGAGAAGAAAGATCTTATGAAGATAGAAGATAGATCGTGTGTTATAAGTGTAACAACTTAGGACACATTGCTTGAAATTGTCATGCACCTGATAATTAGTAGAATCCTATAAGAAGAGCACCTATATGTTAGTTATGCAACAACTTTAGACACACAACAAAGTACTGTAGAATGGATAGAAACTTTGGAGATAGAAGAAAAAATGGAAGAAACTTTGAGAACAAAAGAAATGATAAAAGGAACCATGAAAGGAATTCCAGAACTAGTAAAGACAATGAAGAACAAAGAAATGTAGTAAGTGAACTTTGAGAAGAACTTAATGAAGCATTTTTGAAAGGAATAGACATCTCAAAAGAAAAGTTAGATGATGATGAGATAAGAAGATTGAAGTTAGTCATTGAGTTTGACTCAATTAAGTTTAATTAAGCTTGTTCACAACATCAGTATTTGAGAGCTTCATTTAGAGACCAAAATAGAGGTAGCAAAGTTGGGAAAAGATGTATTCATTTATGTTTAGATGGTATCTAAGCTCGCTTATGATTTGGAGCTCATCTAAAGAAGTTATGATGAAACTTAGAATTAATGGTACTACAGTAAGAATTGATTCTATAATAGAATATGAAAAGTAAGTTTTTGCAGAGAATTTTGTGATGCAAAGTTTTGAGGATATCTGTCATAATGGAAGGAGGCTATAGTATACCTCAGGTGACATCCAAAGATTAGATAGATGATCTTGAGTAGTTAATTGATTGCAGAATGCAAGTAATAGCTTTTTCATATTTGTGAAAGTATGCAATTAATGCAAGTTCAAGTTGAGGGATAAATGGAGTACAAAATTTATTTTACTTCATTGGAAACACATTTGAAGCAAAAATAATTCTAAAGTGACTTGTCAGAGTGATTTCAAAGCAAACCCTATTTTTGAAAAGAGGATTTTTCATTTTTTCTGCAAAAATTGTTCGAGAAAAGATATTGTTCGATAAAGATCATGGATATGTCAATAGTACACAATATTGAGAATGAAGATAAACCTAAGTTTAAAATAGTTTTCGTAAATCCTAATGAAGGAAACCCTAATGTTGCACTGTCTATCACTTCGAACAATGTAGTTTATTTGGAAGACATAGAAAGTTATTTAAATTTCAAGTTTGAATCAATTGACAATGAATATATGAATAAGGATATGGACCTAGTATTTAACCTTGACATGACTATGAAGCCTAGATTTGAACACTTAAAAGAATTAGACTTGTTTAAATATCATTTCCACCATGAGCTAGATATAGATGAACAAACTCAAATCATATTGAGTAGGATACATGATGGAAAATTGTGGATGCAAGATAATGTAGTAGACAGATCAACCAACCTTATACATGAAGTAACTAGTCTTAGCAAAGAAGGCAGTGTACCCATAGGTGAGAAATTGGTAAAGAAGAAAGTATAAAGTTATACTAAGGTAGTATACAATGTGAAGGCTATGGTAATCAACTCCATCAAGTAGGATGATGTGAGATTTCTTAGCAAAATTATTGCTTATTCAGTTTGTGCAAGTTCTAAGATAGATGAACTCTTAGGTGGATTTATATATGCAACTTACAAGATATGTGTAGAGAAAGAGCAATTAAATCAGAGTGAAATATTGAGGATGCAACTCTTTTAAAACTTGGAAAATATTAAGAGAAAAAAGAATGGTGTGCTTAGATTCCAATAATTGATAAATCAAATATTCTTCCATGTACTAAAGAGATTTCCCTACTTATTAGTAACAGATATAATGAGTAATGACGATGAACTATGGAGAAGATCACAAAGGTATGCAGAAGACACCCTATAGATAAGATATTTTACAATGGAAACTTAATTATGAGGACATTTCAGAATTAGATGAAACAAAGATTTAAGATTTCACCAGAAATTTTGGATAGATTCAAGGAGGATATATGTATATTGGTTGATATAAATCATACTTATGTTCAAGTAGTGGAACCTTGGGACACATTTTTAGATCCCTTCAACTTTGAGTTGTGCGATGATGTTGTAGTTAGCTTCATTGATTTGTTCTTGAATTCAAAGAAAGAAAAAGTAGAATATAGATAGGGTACCTATGATGAGATTACTTAGTATGCTCATCAAGCAACCTTAAAGAAGGCATCACACAAGAAGGTTGAATCTATAATGAAGAAGGCACTATCTAAGGCCAAAATGTCAGAGAGTGAATCTGAGGTCATGAGACAAACATTGAAGCAAGGTGTATTAAACATACAACCCTTGTCAATTTTAGTTGTTGAGACATATTTAGAGTAGAGCATACCATATGCAAAAACATCTGATGTTCAGCCTAGTGAGCAGAAAAGAAAATTAGAAAGATTAGTTGAAGCAGTATCTTCAAAGACAAAGAGAGTCAAATAGATGGCCACAAGACCTGGTAAGAGGCAGAAAACATTGTTAAAAATTGAGTCAAGTGATGAGGAAGAGGAGGAATAGGAAACCAAACAAGTTGAAAAGGTGACACCACCTAAGCAAGCATTAGGCAAAGCTTGGAAACCTTGGAAGCCAAAGATTGAGAAGATTAACATAGTAATTTCCAATGAGGGAAAGCTTTGTTTAGATGGACAAGTTTTATGACTTATATAATAATTTTGAGAAGGATCAGATTGATATATCTACTGTGAGATATATTAGAGAAAATAATCTTAGTATGAAAGATATCAAAGGAGTAGTGAACCAGAAAGTCTATGAGAGACTTATAGATAAGAAGATTCCTACAAGGGAAGAAGACCTTGAACTTCAAAATTCTATGCTAAGGACTATCTGCAAGACTAATGATGAAGATGAAATTAAGAGACTATTGAATAACCTCACACCATATTTGAGGAATAAGTTGAGGCCATTCTTATTTACGATAGGTGAAAGGGATAAGTTGAGAAAGGAGACTAGAACAACTATCAATAAGATGTTGTTAGAATCATAGGAAACACCTCCTCCAACTCCTAGAACCTTGGAAGTATCAGTAAGTGGTGACACCATGAAGATTGGTCAAACCAATGTTACTCTTAACATTGATGATACCAATCCATTTGATAGTTCCAAACCAGATGTACTTGATACTGAAGATATTAAGGAAAAGTTGAAACAAATAGAAGAAGAGAAAAGGTCACTAGAAGAAGAAAAGAAGAAGATAGAGGAAGTCAAGCAACAATTGCTTGAGGAAGAAAGGAAAAGAAAGGAAGATGAAGAAAATAGAAAGATTATAGAAGAAGAGAAGAGAGAAAAAGAAGACAAGGAAAAGAAAGAAGAGTAAGAGAAAAGAGCACAAGAATTATCAAAGAAATAGAAGGAGGATGAGACTAAACCATCTAGTTCATCTACTCCACTTTCTCTTGCTAGTTTAGCTACTGATGATGATGATCAGACTGATCTAATTTCATCCTTATCTAAACTTTTACAAAAGAATAAAATGGTGAAAATTCTATAGAGATCATTAATGGAAGTAACTGATAGACTGCACAATACTTTGATAGTACAACATGCTAAGTCAGATCCCAAATAGAGAGCATAGGCAGTGCTAAAATCCTTTGATGAAGAGTTTACTAATTTAGAAAATATTGTAGAGGCGAAGGCTCAAATTTCCCATGATGCTAATTTGTTTAGCACCATCTGCCAGAATATCAAGAATGACTTAGTCAATATTGATACATGCATTAAAGAACCTCAAAAATGTCAGCAGGAAGGGAAAGCCTTGTATGTTAAGTGTACCTTATCATACAAACTAACTACATATTTGGACAGTTGATTAGAGACTAAGATGAGTGAGCTAGAGGCTCTATATAGATAGATCCAACATCCATCTAGCAAAATTGATGATTTTGAGAGTCAAGTTGCCAGTGTTCATAGAGAGATCAGGAAACTAGAACTTTGGAAAGAATAGATTTTGCAAAACATCTAATTTTAGAGAATCATTACTCTAAAGTTTTCTTTTGTTGAGAAGTAGCTAGAGGAATGTGTCAAGGCCAAGGACATATGTACAAACTTTTTGTATTTAGATATCAATGTAGTTGAGATTACATCATATGCTTTATGTGTAATTCTCACATCAGATGAGTCTACCAAAGAAACATAGAACAAAGGTATGGACAATCTAAAGACCATTTTTGATGATTGTATGAAGATAATATCAACATAAGGAAAGATAACAGTTTTGATAGTTTTTGGATAAAATCTTGACATTTTGACCTTTTTCATTGATGTCAAAGGCGAGAGATCTAAAAATCGTATACATGACAAAAGGAGAGAATGTTGAAATACATGTGAAGATTGCAAAAGTATAAAGTATATTGTAAGGGAAGCATATATATAAATTTGAACAAGTTATAATAGATATAATGTTTATTTTGATAGTTAAATTTTGTCACTTAGCCAATATTCCCTATTTTGTTGCCATCAATGCCAAAGGGGGAGATTATTGACAATTGGCTATTTGTGATATATAATTGTTTTCATTGATGGAAACATATGATGTACATGTTGATAGGAAACCTTAGAAATAAAGATACTTAGTGTTTGGTAATCAGAAAATTGTCTAAGTATAGAATTTATTTACAAAAATGTAATATTTTATTTATAACATGTTGCAAACATCATATTATGACAAGAAAAGTTCCATGGAGATAGTATACATGTTGGTGAACATGTGTATAACCTCAAAAGTTTGTATGAATTGTAAGGAACATATATAATCATGTTTTGATGATGCAGGATAGTGGAATTGAAGGAAAGAATTATTTTGTTTACAAAGGGCCAACATCCTAGATGTTTACTCTAACTTGGAAAAGTGAATTGTAGTCCAAACATACTTTATGTAAAGGCATGGTATTTATGCAAAAGAGTTCTTATGATAAGAATTGTGCTATCTTGATATTATGAGGAAGTGAAGTGTTTGTATGTTCTTGTGAAGTTATGTGAAATGAAAAAACTTTTGTGAAAGCAATATATGAAAAGTTTTGTATGAGCTATCTAGTGATCCAAGATTGAGCTGAAGATTAGAGATTATACAAGGAAAGAAAATAACAATAAATTACTTGTTTGAGCAGTGAGCTCTTCTTGTAGTTGAAATTGCATGGTTGGGCAGTGGGCTCTTCTTGCATACATTATACCACTACTCCTAATAGGGTTGGAATCTCCTAACAAGGATTCAAAGTCTCCTAATAGGGATTGCTTATACAAAATTTTCTAACTGGCTCCTAACAGGGTCCATCCTCTAACAAGGAACTTATATATCAGTATATTATCTAGTGGGTATCATCCCCACTGAGATTTTCCCTTGAGTAGGGTTTCCCTAGTTAACAAAATATGGTGGTGTTATGAGTTATCTTTGTACATTTCTATTGTTATTATTTGGCATTACTTTATTGCTTTGTTATGCATGGTTTAAAGTAAGTAATAATATCTAGTTGGAAACTAAATCTTGTAGATTACTAATTCACCCCCCCTAGTAATCCCTATTTCTAACAAATCAAAGAACTAGAACTTCAAATCAATCATAAGCATGTTGACCAAGGGAGAAACTAAAAATATTCATATCTACTTATGAAGATGACATGTCTTTAGCATTGTCAAGAAAGGTGTACTGAGTTCAGGAAATCATAGAGGGAGAAATCCAAATATTAGAAGATACAAAGCTATGGAATATCTACTCAAAAGGAGAAAATGTATAAGTGTACCTATTGACTACATCTACTTAGTAAGAGGGAGATAATGTTGAGGGAGATATAAGAATTGATCAAGAGGGAGTCATAAGGATGAGTTGATTGTCTATTGAACATAATAGAATTTTTTAACCTATTCAAAAGATGTAAGTTTCTAATAGAGGGAGAGATTTCAATACAAGGAATTATTTTCTTTTTGGTATTCTGATTAAGTTTGGTTAGTTTGGTTTGTCATCAATGCCAAAGAGGGAGATTGTTGAAAATAGATTGATACAAGTATGATAAATAAATTTCAATCATTGTTTTTTCACTAATGTCAAATCTACTACTTTATGGTAAGACAATTTCTTATATGATTTAAGTACTATCATTTATTTGATTAATAAAGAGGATTTGATGAAAGGAGGTAACAATAGCACCTAGAGGAAAGGTTGAGTTATGATATAAAAAGGAGTACAAGAATTAGTTAAGATAATGATATTATAGTGCATTGATAATCTACTTAAGGTTTCAAAGATTGGATACACTAATTCACTTTAGAAGAACAAGTTAAATAGAGTTTGTCTACCAAGCTTGATTGAGTAAACAGTAGATCTGAGTAGACAGTAGATCTTGAGAAAAGTTAGTGTAAGTTGATCAAAAAATTAATTGGAACCAAGCAAAGTCAATTTTAGTGTAAGTCGAGTAAAGTTTAGTTGATGTCAAGCACTAGTAAACTTTAGTTTGTGCTGAGTGTTTTAACAGTGGATGTCAAGCAATGTAGTATGTGCTGAGCATTAGAAGCCAGTTAATGTCAAGTGTCAGCATTATGAGAAAGATCATGAATTTGATGAATTTGAGCTGACAAGTTTGATTTCTTGGATTTTGTGAACCATGTGGAAGATAAGATTAATGACCTGGTGGCATAGAATTCAAGATGAACCATTTGGAGGTGAATTCAAAGAGAATTGAAGGAGAAGTTTCTAGAAGGGAATGAAATGAAATGAGGGATAGATTCATTGAATCCTAACTAATCTAACCTAACCTTAAAATGGACGATGGAGGATGAATGAAAAATATCTTAATTCTCTATTTATAGAGATGGTTGGTCAGAAGCAAGGGTTTTCATGTGCGAGAACCTAAAGAAGACAAGGATTCTAGGGTATTTTCTTCATTTAATGACCTAAGATAAGAGACTACATTGGAAAGAAAAGCAAGAAGGATTAAGGGTATGGATGCTTGAAGGGTGAACAAGCTATTAGAGCTAAAGAGTGTGAAAGCCAAGCATAATGGAGGAATGAAACATAGATCTATAATCTACAAGTGAATTTGTAAGTTGTTATTAGATCAAGCCTTATTGTTACTCTCTAATCATTGTATCAATCTACGATAAATCATTTGGATTAATGTTGACCTAACAATCATTTGTAAATCCTTTAACTAGGTGACATTCCAAGTGAATGATCTAAAGTCCTCTAACAAGGCTCACTCCTAACAGGGTGATTGAAATTCTTTAACCAGGTCATATTTAACAATGTGCATTGCAACCTTTAACAGGGTTGGCATTTCACATGGCATCATTTTAGAAAAGTGAGAATTAGTAGCATGTTACTGATGGTTTTTCCAAATTGGGTTTCCACATTAAATCATTTTGTCAAATATGTTATTGAATCTGTTATATTTCATGTTTACATTTTTGCAAATTGATTTGACAGTAACCTACAAGTTTAAGTGATTGCATAATCTAATGGATCCATGCATGATGAAAACATTTTATGAAAATGGGTTCACTAAGTTGTGAAAAGTTATAATTGTACATCTGAACCTTGGATAACTAATTCACCCCCCCCCCCGCTTCAATTATTCTAAAGAATTCCAACATAACCCTAACCATAACTCTACTTCTGAGTGTAGCATTTTATGTAACAATATCCTTAAATAAAAAGAAATTTTAGTTATACAAATTAAACACTATATATAATATTTTTTTAAAGTCGAAGAATAATTTAACAATAACTTTATACAAATATATTTAAAAATAAATAAATAATATGATACAAATCTTATCAAAAATATAATATTTTTAAATATATGTTTCCTGTTACACCACGACCACCACTAGCTTTTATATACATATACATATACATATATAGATATATATATACATATGTATATATATGTATATATATACATATGTATATATATATACATATATATATGTATATATATACATATGTATATATATATACATATGTATATATATACATATATATATATGTATATATATACATATGTATATATATATATGTATATATATATGTATATGTAGATATATATACATATATACATATATATACACATATACATATATATATATATACATACATATATGTATATATATCTGCGTATACATACATATATGTATATATATCTGCGTATACATATATATACATATACATATATACATATATATATATATACATATATATATATATATATATATATATAGAGAGAGAGAGAGAGAGAGAGTATTCATTCTTGAGTTGCCTATTTTCATAAATACCAATTGAGAAAAAATAGCCTTGGGATCAAATGAAAATAGGTGCCTCGAGAACGATTACTCTTGACATAATATATATAGATATATATAAGATAGTTTATTTATCTTATATTACATTTCACTTTATATTACACACACACACAAAAAAAAAAAAAAAGCAATAATATATTTATATTTTTTGTTATATTGATGGTTGGTTGCATGTGTTGCATTTCAATTGAAATAGGTGAAGTTTATTTAACTTTATTTCTTTCCTACTATACAAATCATTTTATACTTGAAAATTTACTATGCATGCATGGTGTACAAGCACCTAACAAGATAAGAGGACACATAAAGTCATCAAGACATTAAGGAAGCATTAAAGAGTCCATAAGACCTAATTGAGGCTTATAATGGCTTTTAAATGTACTAAAGATAATAAATTGAATATATGTCTTGATGGTGTTAAACGAACCATAGGAACAAAAAGTTTTAATAAAGGGTTAGAAGGGTTTTAGGGATGGACAATATTGTAATAGGGTTAATTGAAAGGTCTTTGAATTGATTCGAGGTTGAAAGGAGTTAGTTTGCTAACATTTACAAGTTTGAAAGTTTGAATTGTAAGAGTTAGTTTCTAGTTGGTGGGTTTAATCACATTTTGTTGTTTTGGTTAATACAATGACTCTATAAATATTGGGGAAGGCCTAGTTGTAAGGGAGAGAAGATTTTGTATGGAAGAATCAATTTGCTATTAATAAAACTTAGCTTTCTCACATTTTGTCTATTCATTTTGATTAATTTTCAAAATTGTTGGTAAGAATATAATAACCAAAACATTGCGAAGTAAATTAAAAAAAAATACTTATGTCATTTTTGCTCTATTGAAGTGATCTAAATCTCTAATTAGGAAAGCTTCTATTAATTTTGTTGATTGGTCTATAAAAAGACACTTCTTCTTTGTAATTTTGAGGATCAAATGAAGAGATCCATTTCTCATAGTATCAATACTATAACTTTAGAATGGGTCTCTCTTGATGTAATATATGAAGTACTAACCGTAATTGACACAAATTTAACAAATTGAAGGTGATCACTGTGAGTTGTGTATTATGAAATGATCAAATTTGGTGCTACAAGTGTAGCAATAGAAGAAGTAGCTTAAGGAGGTGGTGTTTGTATTGTATTGTGATTGGAAATTTCCAAGAGGCTATAAAAAACTTTGATCAAGATTAGGAAGTGAGATCTTGTTTTGGTAGAGAGTGGAAAGAATAGTCATTTTGCAACATGTTGAATTTCACCCTTGTGAAATAGAAAAAAATATTGTTTCACAACTAGCCTAATTGTTTACTTGCAAACATATTAGTGTTGATCTCTATTCCTATGTTTCATATTAGTGTCCAAACACTCAATCATTTACTAGGAAAGAAAGGTTGAGTCTAAAAGGAGATTAGATAGAACAATCCAAGTAGTGAAGGACTAAAAAAAGATATTAGATAAAGAGATCATATCAAGACATTGCATAGAGGAGATAAAAAATAAGCTTACAAAGAAAATCAAGGATCTAGTACTCAACCAATATTAACAGGAATGAATCAAGGTAAATCTCTTAATCGAGTGATCCTAAGTGATATATGTAAATTTCCTAACAAAATCCTTACTTAATTGTAAGTGTAAAATCCTTTAATAGGGTAGGACTTAAGAGTCTTGAATCTTTTAACAAGGTAGACCCCTCGTACAATAGATCATATATTATGATAAGATATTGTAACCCTAATAGATTAACTTTATTGTTGCAAAAATGCATATTTGTGGGTTTCATCCCCACCCTAGTTTTACCTTCACATTGAAATGTTTCTTGGTTACCAAATCATTTTTGTTCTATGTTGAATTTTTCATGGATATTATGTTTTCAGCATTATAGTTTTATGTTTTATTTGAGATATGAGATGAAATAGGTGTGAATTTAGTAATTTGGTTTTGTAAGAGTTCAAGAGGGTAATACCTCTACTTAAATTCATGTTTGAAAGAATTCATTTTCTTTAAGATATATTCTTATGTTAAGGTTTACATGCATGTCTTGAAATGTGGAAAAATATAATGTCAAGATTCACAAGGTACCCATGTCAGTTCCTATTTAGTTTAGGGATCGCTTTGATAGAACAAGTTAATATGTAGTTAAATATTGATAAATGAAATAATATTATTCTAAGTTGGGTTCAATTTCCAATATTTCACCTATTCTTATCCATGCTTGTTCTCATGCATTTGAATATGTCTATCCATTTCTATAAATATTCCTATATAGTTTAAGTTATTTGTAGCCATATCTAGATTTTTATTTTCAACATATTTTTATTAGTTCCATTATCATAGTCCAATCTAATTAGTTGATCCTATGTTTGCATAAGTGGACCCTAAAACTTCAAATATCAAATTTATGTTTTTGGATACCTAACACATTTTATTCTGATAATGCACTGACTTAGCACATGTTTCATGTAATTTTTTACAATGTAATATGAACTAAAAGAATTTAGCATGCATTTGATTATTCAAATAACATCATGTTTATGAAATAAGAATGTTAGTAAAACTATAGTTATGGTGCACCTAAAAAGAATCCAAATTTATAATGCATCATCTTAGAAAATGGGAATGTTTAAACTTTATCATCCTTAACATGTTTTTATAACCATGAAGCCAATCTATTTTGTTAGTTGGCCTTCAAGAAGTTATTCCATAGCAATTAGAAAGCCTTGTGAGATATTTCTATGTACCACCAATTTTTATTATAAAGAAAAAAGTGTTAGTTTTTAAAAGATTAGGTGTGTGGAAAACTATTAGAACCATGCCTATTGAAATAACCAAGATCGATAAATTTCACTCTTCATAATGATGACAAACTATTCAGACCATATTGCAAAATATAGACATATACTAAAAATTTCTAATTCCAAGCCTACAATTTTAAATACTATTACATGTTTTTTTAAAGATAGATATCCATAATTAATACATTTCTAGTCCCACAACTATTATTCAATTAGTTTACACTCACTCATGCTTTACCTAAATGAGAATTACACTAGATCAAACTATAAGGATATTGTATAGCGTAAACATGACTTAGGATTTCCTTTTGAAAATATTGAGTTTAATTTATTTGAGATATTTCCTTGACTTCTATTTTTCATTGTTTGGCTTGTTTACACTTTGGAATCCTATTAACTCTCAAGCCCCCTTTTATCTAGCATACAGTATTGCACTTTCTAAAATAAAAAATAATCTATTTTGGGTAATTTTAGTTCCACAAGGTATGTGATTCTTACACTTAAAATCAATTTTAAGAGTTGAAAAGAGAAACTTTATATTCAGCTATAAAAAGAGAAAAATATGTAATTAAAATTCCCTCAATTCCATGATTCTTAGACTCTCCAAAAGAGTTTAATTGTCTATCCTAGAAGATGATAAAATCTATATAAAATTTCATTATCATAGACGTACCATATTTAAATGGAATCAATTATATTATAAGATATTTTATCCATCTTTGTTTTGTTATCCTAGGTCCATGAATGTATTTATGCTCTAATTTCCCTATGTTCTCAAGTTTCTACCTATTTTTTGGTCATTATTTTACTATCCCTAAAATCTTGATGCACATCTCAAGGTTCATATTCCTTGGGGTAAGGGTTGAGGTTGTCCCTAATCCTAGGGTAATGGATGACCTCATCAACAAGCTTTGGTAATGGATGATGTTTTCCCTTAACTAAGGAATTTTTCCTTGGATTATAGACCCATTTTGGGGTTTTTCTTTTTTTCCTAGGCCTTGTTGAGTCGGCCCTACTAAGTTTTTGTTCCAAGTTCACTATAAAAGAAGGAATTATTTCCTCATTTATCAATCCATAATAATCCAGTATACACTTAATCATTCCATTGAGATAAAAAACAATTCATTATTGTCCATTAAACATTCATTTGAGAGCAAGATTCATCCAAGGCATCATCTATTCAAGAAATCTTTCAATGAGAATTTAAGCATTCTATCTGGTGCAAGAGAACCTAGAGGAAATAAGGACCACATGAAGGCTCCAAGAATAGAGAAACATTTAAAATTGGATTGGAATGTTTTTAGTCTAATCATGGCCATATGTAATAATCAAGAGGATGTAAAGCCCATAATTCCTAAAGGTCATGATAAGGGCCTTAAGAAAAAGGTTAATGTATGAGAGGCCAATAGTGTCTAATATCATCAAATTAGGTTCTAATTGGTTTAAGGGGGGTCTTAGATAAGTCAACAATACCTTCAGATGAAAGTAGAAACAAAATTGAATAAGTTTTCATAAAATAAGGCAAAGAAATGGAAGTTAGAAATTTGAATTTTTATATTCTAATAGTTAGTTTCTAACTTGGATTGGTTGTGGACATTTATATACACCCTATATAGCCCGGTCAAGGCATATGAGCTTTAGAGTAGTATGAAACTAGATAACAAATGTATGAATCCATTCATGAATAAGAAATAAATCTTTATTTGTTTAGAAATTTATTATGGCTCGTCGATTTTTTTTTAATATATTATCTTTTTTATGGGTAAAAGCACAAACTTGTGTCACCCTTTTGTAAAGGAAAAGGCTAACAAAAGTATAACTATTCACCTTCAATGACATAAAGCTAGTATTATTATTTATTATTTTAAAATGAAGTAAACTAATGAAATGAGTAGAAATAAATGAAGTTTAGGATTATAATTTTTAATAATTATTTGGAATAAAAATTGATATATTTTCCTAATTTTTACAAATGAGTTTTTAGTTGCTAAAAAATGCTGAAAATTAGGGGTTTAGTTCCCACCACAAAACTATATGGAAATAAACTTATTTCCATTTGAGCTTAGACTAGGTTATATATAGCATATATAGCTAGAATAATTAAATATAAAAATTAATTTTAGACCTATATTTTCTCTTTTATAATGATTCAAATTTCAACTCACCTAAAATCAATAGTTTTCATGTCCCACCACATTTTTGAAAATAAATCTATTCTAACCAAAAGAGAAATTATCCATTCTTGAAGAGGACTCTCTCCTCTAAATGTCATATAATTTTTAATTTTTTTTAATATGATTCAATATTTTTTCTTTCTCAAAATTGACATTTTTTTGAGTGTTTAACTATGTGCTTGTAGAAATTTTTAATTATAATATACTATATCTAATCAAAACACTATAAACTCTATATGAGAATATTCTTGACTTTGAGCTCTTTAAAATCATTTTTAAATGTTACTAAAAATATATCATAAAAAATAGTAAGAGTTATTGAAACGTCAGTTTTCTGAAATAATTTTATTTCTTTAGTAATTGGATACAAACTAGTATAAAACATGCATTTAATAGACATTTTTGAATTGGAAAAGTGTGAGACCATATATAACTTATCTAGAATGAATTTATCTATAGATCATATGTTTGAAAAAATTTAATTTTTGGATAGAAATACTCAAATTCAATCATTTTGATAAGTTGGCCTGAAAGGTGACACAACTTTGTACTTTTACCCTTATCATTTACAAGCATGAAATGTCCCCTTCATAATACAGGTGAATTTTTTGAAGTTGTTATTGTTGCATTTATACAAGAAGTCTCTAAAAGGGTTTGGGGAATTATTTATTTTCTAACTAGTTTTGAAGTCTTTCATGGAACCATGATTATTTTATGAATGTAGGAGCCTGATACCCATGAGATGATCATGTCCTAACATGTACAATGTTAACAAACAATTTGTAGGAAAATTGACCAGATTTGGTGATCACCATATAAGTTTATGTGTTGAAGGAACACAATTTGATGGTTTGGCTATAGCACTAGCCTATCTAGAGATTGGAGACTTATATTTTATCATTAAAGGTAGTTTAGTATGTTAAAGGGAAGGTGAATCAACCCTTTTTTGTTTGAAATTTGACTAGGAGAAGGGACATTGAAGAAGCCTTAGTTTGGGCACAAGTTTGGTGGTTAATTTGGTGATTTTGTGTCTAGACTACCTCTAGGAACAAATTGATGTTGAAATCCTTTAATTGTGACTAAAATACCTAGTTATATCTAGAGTTGTAGTGTTTGGGGGGGATTTTTGCACATAGTTCATTTGTAATTGAGCCCTATTTTTAGGCCAAAAATAGTCATTATTGTGTGGTTTAGTAGTTGGGTCCAAAAAACTTGGTGTTGGAATATAGCTACATGGGTGCTAAAAAGGATTAAAAAATTTAGATTTATTTTGAAAAAAGTTTGACAAATGGTTTATTTTCAATTACTAGAGGCTTGATTGCTAGTAGACCTAGTGGATCAACACTTAGAGTTTGTTGGCAAAATGAATTATTGATAATTTGCAAGTGGATTGATCTAAGGAGTTTGGGTCATCCTTCTTTTTCCTTACTTACAAACACATATCTATAGTGTTTCTTTCAAATCAACTTGGATCCCAAAACCATGGTTTCATGTTATAGGTTTAGCTTTGTACTTTAAGATTTTGTACAAGTTTGGTAAGGGATGGGATTATCTCATCCCTTACCCAACTTATCCCTAAACTAGGTCCTAGATTCAAAGTAGTTTCAAATTATTTTTTATAGTTTTTGGAAATAGTTTTTTATATCTAAGTTAATCCTTGTCATTGGCTTCCAAGATGAGATTTGTAATTTATTTTTTTCATTTCATAGAATGCATCTCAATGTTTTAGATATGATCCTTGATTTTTTCTAGATATTGTCCAAGCTCATTAATTACTTACATCGTGTTCATTAATTGCTCACATCTTACTTGGTTAGTTCTACTTTCACTTAATAATCACCTAACCAAATCAATCTATAATATTACAATCAAGGGAAATATTAAATGATTTAACACTCTTTCTTACATTCCAAAGTGTAAATGAATTTACAAAAATAAGATTGTTTAAGGTCCACTAATTTAAGAGATTTACCTGGTTGTAACTATTAGGTAATTAAAAGTTGATTGATTTTCTATAGCATTTCTTTCCTATAGCATTGTTTTACTCTCATTGCTTCTCTTACTCATCACTCATCTTTTTAAACCTATACTCAATCTTTTTCCACTAAATCATATCTCTTCATTCAAATTACAAAATTTCCATACACATAACTTTTTCACTTCACATATTCATATGTCCTTAAATCATTTTTTATTACTTCATTACTCTTCATTAGGTCTTCTTGTGTAATTACCTAGAATAGTCAAAGTGTGTATGACTTGTACTTGCTTTTTCTTGAATCTTCTTGCCTACATTTCTTCCATCTTCTAACTATTCCAATTAGATTACTCCTTTTAAAGAAAATTCATCATTTCTCTTTTGTCTTTGACTACATCAATTATACCAATCATCTGATCATCTTTCTATCATAGGTAGCATATAACATGTCATTTAATCATGTTTTGACACATAGATTCTTTATTACCTCTCATCATCATGATTTTCTATTAAAAACTTGATTTTTAGAGACATCATAGAATATCATCCTATAATCACTCTTCTTGAATTATACATTCTTTTACCTTCTCCTTGATACACTACTCATGACTGTCACTGATCATCTACCTTGTCTTGTAGATAGTTATTATCCCTTAGTTGCCTATCTTAGTTTTAATCAATGACAACTTATCATCGATCATATTTGGCTTGGTGTAGTCAATCATCTCCTCTTGTCAATGTCAAATACCAAAAATCTCTCCCTTTGACATTGATGGAAAAATCTTATATTAAAAAACTTGTGTTTCTTGTAACCTTATAGTTTCTCCCCCTTTCACCTTAAATCTCTATAAATGGGTATTTTTTGTTGATCACCTTCACTATTTCTCCATCCAATCATTTTTACAATCCTACTATTACTTATCATTTCTCCATGTCATTTCCCCCCCTTAGTTCAATTCTCATTTCTGCCCCTTTTTTCATCAATGCCAAAGGTGGCTCATAACTTGTCAAACACTTGCTTGAAAACACACACACACACACTCTCTCTCTCTCTCTCTCTCTCTCTCTCTCTCTCTCTCTCTCTCTCTCTCTCTCTCTCTCTCCCTCTCTCTCTCTCTCTCTCTCCATTGGATCTTCTGGTTAATTTTTCAAGTATGATAGTGTGATTAACTATTCATGAAAATATGTTTCCAATTCTTCCATTGAGTCCAAATACTCATATATGGTAGACTAAATATTCTTTCTAGTAAACTAAGTACACTTTGCTACTTTTTCTCCAAAGTAGAGGCTAAGTTGGATTGTAGCTCCAATATTCTAGTCATCATATTTCCTTTGTTAGATTTCATATGATTTATCTTCCAAGTGATCATCTTTGATTTTGAATTATACTCTAATGTTGAGCTTTAAATTGGACAAAAATGTTCAATCAATGAATCTATTTCCTTTTGAGCTATACTTCTGCACTTTTCTAGATCATCAATGAACTCTAACAATTTTTAAACTTCGAGCATTAGTTGTCCAACTCTTTTAGTATGATCTTTGCTTTAGTAACTTGTTTTGATAATTTTATCATGTTATTGTGATGCAGGAGCATCTTGGGTGTAAGGGCAATCTTGAATCACCTAAAAATATTGTCTTTTTAGTCTTTTCTATTTTAATAAGGACTAGTAGACAGGGTGTTTACTATTTATGGGAACTTGTTATTTTTAGTAAGTTTGTCATATGAGCTTGAAATGTTCTCATTTTCTACATAAATTTTCATTTTAGAGTAATAATCCTACCATAAAAATATCATTGCTCCAAACTAAGTATCACAGAAGTTATTATGGATTTTTGGTGGAAATATTTGTAGGAAAATCTCTAGGCTCATTGTTGGAAGCCTTAGAGTGCCTGGATGAGGTCTAAAAACTTGATGGAAGGGCACTTGCATCATTTTAATCCTATATATTAGGAGTTGGCATTTCTAAAAAGTGGTTATAATAGCCAATCAGAGAAATAGTTCATGAGTTATGACCTTTCAAAGCTGGGCTACCTAAGATATCTAAAATAATTGTCAAAGATGTATTTGACTAACTCTATATGTATTTGACTGACTCTATATGTATTGTTAGGGTCCATTAGACCTAGGTATTAAGTTTCAATGTCTAGAACCTTCCCAAGTGACATAAAATTGCCTATTTAATAACAGTCCAAACATTGTCTAGGAAAACTCTAGGTGGTAGTTTGCAGCTTAGTCTTGCAGATTACTATAATGAAGGTGCCCATGTGGGTTTGCATTTTGTGCTTGTGAATTCTATAATTCCTCATTTTTAGCACAAATAAGAAGTCTATATTTTGTTCTTGCATTTGCTATTATTTCCTTGTTTCTATTATGATTTTATTGTTTTAAGGGGAGCACCTTTCATTAAGTGGTATTAGAGCTAGAGTTCTCGAGTGTGTGGATAGATCACCAACTATGAGGTAGTTCACTCCAGGACTATGGTTTAGGCTGAGCATGTAGATAGATCATCAATTGTGAGGTAGTTTACACTAGGGTTTTAGTGAAAGTGCAAAAATGCCTCCATGAAGAGAGTGTGGTGAAAGAGTTATAGGTGTTACACCTGAGGGTTTCCTAGCCCTCCAAGGACAAATGCAAACATTGGAAGAAAAAATGTATAAGGGAGTAAATATTTCCATAAGAGATGAAAGCCAAGATGAGGATGAAGTAGAAGAAAATGTCAAAGTAGGGGTAGTTCTAAACCCAAAGGAAGAGAGGCTTTTTAGAGCCAACTCCAAGATTGGAGAAAGACCTAAGTTTGAGGTTCTCACATTTTTAGGAAATATTAACCTAGAGGAGCTGATTGATTGGATCAATGAATTAGAGGAGTACTTTGAGTATGAAGATATTGAGGATCATGATAGGGTCAAGTTTGTGAAGGAAAAACTGAAGGGACATACAAAGATCTGGTGGTAGGAGGTTCAGTTGGAGCACAATAGAAAGTGAAAGGACAAAATCACCAGATGAGAATGGATGGTAGCTAAACTAAAGTGGCAATACATTCCCATGGATTATGGGCTTGATCCATTGAAGAAAATGCAAGGGTTGAAATAAGAAAAAAAATTAATTCAAGAGTATACCAAACAATTTTATTGAGTTCTCATTAGAACTAGCCATGCAAAAGATGATAAGGAGAAAGTCCCTCATTATCTTTATGGGTTAAGGCCAAGAATTTAGGATGAGTTAAGTCTAGTTCAAATGAATAGTATTGAGGAGGCATACTAGTTTTTTGTAAGAGTTGAAGAAAAACTAAACAAGAAGTTTGACAACAAGAATAGTGGAAGAGGTCATGATGGAAGATCTGGTGGCTGATCTTATGGAGGTCCTAATGATGATCAAAAGAACTAGGATGAGGCTATAAGTAGCATTTAGAACCAAAGGGGAAACAATTCCAATCATTTCCATGATTATAACAATAGAGATCAAAGAGGAAGAGGCAGAGAACAAGGATCTAGATGAGGAGGCTTCTGTAGGAAATGATTTCATAGCAAAGAAGAAGGGCATAGAGCATTTGAATGTTCACAATGCCAAGGAAGGATAGATTAAAGAACAAAAGGCCAAGCTAGAGTTACACATGTTGATGAAGATTCTAGATCTTTACATTCTAAAGATGTTAAAAGAGAAGAAGTCTTAGTTAATAGAAAAGTCCTACTGAGTGGTGAGAATGAACTTGATCAAAGAAGGAGCTTATTTCACGCAAGGTACAAATGCAAAGATAAGTGTTGTGATGTGATCATTTATGATGGAAGTACTGACAATCTAGTGTCAGAAATGATGGTCACCAAGTTGAAGTTGAAGAGACAAAAACACCCATGTCTATACCATACTTGCTTTGGTGCAAGATGACCACAAGGTCATGGTCAATGAGTAGTGCTCCATGAAGTTCAAGATTGGAAGCTACCAGGATGAGGTATTATTTGATATCATACCTATGGAAATATGTCATATGTTTTTGGGTAGGCTATTGCAATTTGACAAGCATGATGTACACGATGGGTGAGAAAATACCTATACTCTAACCAAGGATGGAGTGAATTGAAGTCATTGAAGGAGAAAGAAGAAAAGGTATATAGTGCTACCAGAATATATTTTTTTGAGCATGTGTTTTTATATAATTCCAAAAGATAGTAAAGAATAAGTAGAGGAGGTACTTGCAAAAGTTGTAGATATGTTGGGAGAGTTTTTTGATACTATATCAGATAATATACTTGATGGATTGCCCCCAATGAGGAAGATCATTCACCAGATGGATTTGGTTCTAGGAGCCATTTTTCCAAAAAAGATAGCGCATAGAATGACACCAATAGAAAGTGAAGACTTGAATAGACAAGTTCATGAGTTGTTGCAAAAAGGGTTGATTCAAGAGAGTTTGAGTCCATGTGTTGTATCAATCGTATTAGCACCAAAGAAGAATAGAAAATGGAGGATGTGTATAAATTCTCATGCTATCAACAAGATCACAATCAAGTATAGATTTCCATTGCCAAGGATGGATGATATTGGTCCACCTCACAATAGGTGTGTGATAATCATGCCCAAAGCCTTACTTAGGAATAGTTTAATCTATGGATTACTTCTCCCACCATGAGGTGCATTTAATTTGTCAACCTAGGGATGTATACTTGAAATGGTTGGCATGGTATGTGCACTAGGTTCCTTAAAGAGTCATTATGCTTATGCTACATGAAAGTAAAATGCATATAAAAACCCTACACTACTGCTACAGGAAAGTAACACACTTAACTCCTTACTGAAATGAATGTTGGAAATGAAACTCTATGTTAACTTATATTTCAACCTAGACCATCCACTATAATTTCTCGTATAGATGCTACAAGAACATTCATAAAGTACGATGTTGCAGGAAGAAACTGTAACTTCTATCTGAAATACTAAAAATGTTGGAAGTAAATCTACACTAATCTAATCTAATCCACCTCCCAAGTGGCCCCCCTTGGTTGGATTTTGCTAATCTACTAACATAGAATGTAAACCAATAATTACTTCATTGTATTTCAAAAAATCCTTACATAAGAACAATACATAAAACTGTAGATAACTCACTACAAGAGACAACATTTTTCCATAAACTTTTTCCAACCTTCCAAAATGATCAATCTAATCCCTATAAATAAAGGATTGACACTTATTATAAAATAGAAAAGAAAACAAACTAACTAAAGATCCACCAAGAAGAAGAAGGAAATATAACAGCCTGTGGAATAAGTAGTAAAGTTTGGGTGACCAATTTAGCACAATAGTAAATGCAAAGGGAATATAGCAACACTTCATCCCTACATTCCTAGAATAATATCTCCTCCTTTTTAGTAGTTGTGTCTTTTGGTACCATAATGATTTGTCCACTATAGTTCGGCCTTGATGCTCCTTCTTGAATTCCGTTGACCACTCTCCAGCTTCTTCCTTTTGTAATAAGTTAGTTGTGATGCAAAAATATTTACACAAATAAGCATAGTCAAATTAAATTCAAATAATAGAACACACATTCTGATGGTATTATGAAATACTACATTATATTTATAATATTGGCAAAATATGACATAACTATCTACCCATGGTTTAACAATTCTATCTATACTTTATCATAAGTTCAACTGGTTATGAGTTCACAAATATCATGGCAGTATTAAAAATAGAGCATTAAAATTAACATAAAATAGAGGCAATAATTGGCCTCATCATTTGCCCCCTGGTAAATTTAATGCTTGTCCTCAAGCATTGCATCTTTTGGTAATTGATCAAAAGTCTCCAACCTTAGTCCTTCCTTGCCTCTTACTCCTGAAAGTGTAGTAGAATCCTCTTGTTCTTTCCCAAAATTCCCTCTTGTGATCTTCTTGTAACCTATTAAGTCATTTAGAGTTGATGTCATAAAGGGGCCAAAGGAGCATGGGTGGTTGCATCATTAATGGACACCAAAGTTATAGTCTAATTTGCCTACCCAGCTACATGTATTTTGGTGCATTGTGAAGGGTTTCCTCTAGGTTGATAGGGTTGTGTGGTTCTGACCTTCTAACTCCCTCAAGAAATCCATTCCATCTACCTTTGGCACTAGCCATGGCTCTTTGAAAGGAAAAGTAAGGCATGCTATCATACTCTACATACACTTTTGTTGTGGCCTTGAAGATTTTTTTTCTTATTTCCTTGTGAACACCTCCATAGGTCATCCTAAACCAATCCCTAAGGATTTTTTCTAGTGCATTTCTTTCTGCTCTTAATGGTAGGAGTTTTGTTCTCCCCTAGTCTCTATAATTGTTCAAATTTCTATCATAGTTGGCCTCATTGTGCATCCAATAAATTAGGGCCCTAAGGTGTATATACCCTATATAAAGTAGAGGGTTCCATTGAGTTTCTATAGGGATAATGAAATTATATACATACAATTCACTGAGTAAATTTTTTTGCCATGATAGAAGGGTCTGGTACAAGCCATAAAATTCCTAAGCTGACCTAAATTCTATATCTATATCTTTGAGGATCATCATCAACAGAAATAAGAGGAATTTTTCTTTTAAACAAATGGCATAGATCCTAGGTGGTGGCCTACAAGTAATTATTTCTTTAGCCAGCTTAAGGGCATGATCCATCTTTTTCTTCTATTTCACCAATTGCTCTTTTAATTCTCCAATTTCTTCACCTTGATCTATTATTAGCTTCTTCATTTTCTTTTTCTCTTCTTCCCATAGGGTTGTTGTTAACACATGTTTATTATATAACTAGAAAAGAAGCATTTGTAAGGTAATTAGGCCACTTTCTTTATCCCAGTTATTTTTCTTCCTCTCTTCCCTCCATGAGCATTGCAAGAAGCTTGTAAACAATGTTTTCTTATAGGAAGCTAGGGCAATTTTTGAACAAGCTAGCTAGTGCATTATTGGGTCTTCTTTTGCTTCATAGATTGGGGTATCCTATTGGCTTACTTGGAATCATTTTGGCATTCATTCATCTCAACCTTACATTTCTCATCAAATTTATAAGGAATATTTGGAATTTCAAGTTGAGTGGGGGAATCATCTAAGATATCTTGTACTGGAGGTTCTTCATCAGATTGTTTAGGTAAAGTGGACTAGGTTTCTGAGGGCACTTTAGGAATTTGTCCTCTCATTCTAGGGCTTCTTCACACATGGGTTTCTTCAAGAACCATAACCTTTTTCTTGGTAACCATCTTGGTGTCTCTATTGCAAGAGTAGCTACTGCAGGAACCAACTTTATTTTCTTTTATTTTGAGACCGTAGGGTTTTATTTTTTCTACTATAGGAACTAGAGTTTCTTCTTGTAACTTCCTTTTTCTTTTTGCTCGAGTAGAAGTAGGTACATTTCTCATTTGAGAGAGTAAGGGCACATTTTCTTGCACATTTTTAGTTTCCATGCCTTGGGTACCTTACTCAATAGTTGTGTAAATGGAGACCACATCATCTTGGCTAGGCTACACATTAGGGCAATTTGAGGTTGTAGGGTTTTATGCTGGAAAAATACTTCCCATGACATAGGAGAGACATCCCTAAGAGATATTTCTATGAGAAATATAATTAGGGCATGGTGAGTAATAGAATTGTCCTTTCCTTTCTAGGTTTCCTTAGCACTAATGCATAACATATTGAACAAGAAATTGGGGATATTCACTGGCAAAATATGCCTTACATAACTGAGTAACTTAAAATGATGTGCATGCAAATTAGAAAACCTTAATTCACACATAAAATACTTGATAATATGCATGGCCAACTCATTATATGGTGGCAAAAGAGACATTCTTTTGTACCCCTACTTCGTAATATCCAATGGAGGTTCACCTAGTAGGGAAAACTGGGCCCTAGCTGATCTAACATCGTGCACATTGGGGTATTGTTCCCCTGCTGCTGGAAACCTAGTTACTTTTTCTATTTGTTCCTCTATGGAAATGACTGTCAATCCCCATACTATTACTTCACCTTCCTTAAATGTATTTGTAAATTCAGTAGTTGCTTCTTCATCAAACTCTATTAATTGTAAGAAATATCCTATCTAGCCACATGCATTAAATCTTCTTACTACTCCTACATTAGAAAGTAAAACACTATAATCTACTAGTTCATGGAATTGCAACTAACCTCCCATTTGTGCTTAATAATCTCAACCTCTACTCTATTTTCAACAATTACCCTCTTCCCTTCTATGAATTTTGTACTTCTTTATCAAACCACAAACCCTTTTCACATTCTTTTCTATGAATTTCTGTCATGAACAATTATAATGTGGTTTTAAGTAGAATAAATCATAGATATGCAAGAATCACTTCAAAATTTAATTTGGGTTGCATCTAACTTAATTCAGGTCACATCTTAATCTAACAATGAGGGATTATTTGGGAATAAAGGTATGACACTTGACACTTGTGTATTATGGCAATTGGATTTTAATCAAACAAAGAGAAAGTAAAAATTTGAGGATCCTTAATGATTAAATAAAAACTTCATTGGGAATTAGTAACCCTACAAAACATAGACAAGTGTCCTCATTGGTCATACTTGGCATGAGGTATAGAACTGGCATAATGTCGTAATGATATATTTAATGCAGTAATAGATATAACCAACTAAATCTATGCGCTAAAAATGAATAAAATTTGAAAATCTTATACTTTCCAATTTGATCATTGCATGAGCAAAATAAAGGTAGTGAGAGTGGAAGAATGACAATGACAACATTTGTCAGTAGACTCACCATATTATCAAAAACATAGAAAAATGATGACGTGGAAGTGGGTGTGTGGTAGAGAAAGAAATGAGATGAGTTGAAAAAGAAGAATTTAAAAAGTGAATGGAGAATTGAAATTTATGTAAACATAAAGTTTTTATTATGGGCATGCTTGAAGGAATTCTTATTAAAGAGCTATAGGAAGAAGGTTGGTACCTTATGTTGCAAGAAGTGTTACATGTTGTGTTTTTGAAACTAGTTGTTGAAGTTGTTTTAGGAAGTCTTCTTTCATTTGGGGCTGGTGATACAACTTTAGCCAATGTCAATTGACTAATAACTTGAAGTGTACTGGATCAATTATGGTTAATTAAACTGCTCCATTTACAAATACATGGCTTATTTAATAAGGACCCAACCATCATGTCTATATCTTGCCTGGTATGTCTTTGGATCTAGAACCATAAAAGTAATGCCTAATCTCCAACATGAAATTGATTACTCTTTATGTGGGAGTTTTGTCTTTGTTTCCTTAGCTTTTGTATGATTTCTATGCATTCTAGGGAAGACTTGTGCATTTCATCCAAATAATTGAGATGTAGTAAGTACTCTCTGTGTGTTGAAGGAAGATCAATGTTTAACTCCAGAGCTATTCTTAAAGTTTTGTGTTCAAATTCAATGGGTAGCATTACTCCTTTTCCATACAACATTTTGAATGGTGTGAACCCTGTGGTGGTCTTCCATGTTGTTTGATATGCCTAGACAACATCTAGTAGTTTGTTGCTCCAATCTCTATGGTGCAAATAAATTGTCTTTGTTAAGATGACTTCTATCTCCTAATTTTTAACTTCTACTTATCCATTAGTTTGAGGATGTTAGGGGCTTGATTTTCGATGTCTGATATTATATTCCTTCATGAATTCTATTATGAAATTTGAAGTGGATTGGAAACCTCAATTAGTAACAAGTTCTCTGGGTACACCATATCAAGTAAAGATTTCATCATGCATAAATTTGGAAATTTTATGGTCATGAGCATGCTTCATGGCTTTGAATTTGACCCATTTTGTCAAGTAGTCAGTGCATACAAGGATGTATGATTTCCCAGTGGATAGAGGATGTATTTGACCAATGAAGTCCATGCCTCACTTGTCAAATGGTGTTAGCACCACTTGTGGATTAAGAGGCATTTCATCCTATCTTGTTTGTTGTCCCATCCTCTGACATTTATCACACTTTCATGTATAACTAGCTACATCTTTATGAAATGTAGTCCAATAGTAACCAGTTGTTAAAATCTTCAACACTGTTCTTTTTGTTGCAAAGTGCTTGCCACATGGTTAATTATGACTTGCATGTAGAATGTCATATGTCTCATCTTCTCACACACATCTCCTCATAACTTGATTAGGTCTAGTGTAAAATAGTGCGTTACCAATCTAAGAGAAATGGAAGCTTTTCTCTACAAGTAGCCTCTTATCCTTGTAAGAGAAATGTATGGGCATTTTTTTAGCTACAATGTAATTAGCTATGTTTGCATACCATGGGGTTTGGAAAGAAATATGAAATAAATGATCATCTAGAAATGTATCATCTATCAAAGTAGTTTCTTCTTCATCATGGGTGATTCTAGATAGATAATCAGCTACCACACTTGCTTTCCCAGGTTTGTCAATGATTATGATATCAAATTCCTACAAAACAAGTAGCCATCTTACTAACCTAACTATGATGGTAGGATTGTTCATGAGATACTTAATTGCTACATGGTTAGTATGAAAAAATATGGGATAACCAGTTACATGATTTTGAAATTTTTTTAGAGCATAAACTAATGCTAATATTTCTTTTTCAGTCACTATATAGTTTAACTCTGGTCCATGAAGGCTCTTACTAATATAGTAGATTGCATTTTCAAGGTGTTGAGATTTTTGTCTGAGGACTTCACCTATGGCATAGTCAAAAGCATCTATATGTATTTGAAAAGGCAAAGTCCAATCAAGACCCCTAAGTATTGGTGCAGTTGTCAATAGTGACTTGAGCTACTGGAAGGTGTCATTGCATTCCTTTGTCCAGGAAAATTTAGCCTCTTTGGTAACCAAAGTATATAGAGGACTAGCTATCTGACAATTTTTTTTGATAAACCTCCTATAACAACCAGCATGTCCTCAAAAATATCTAAATTCCTTTTAATTTGTGGGAATAGGGAGTGTGAGAATTACCTCTATTTTCACAGGGTCTACCTGGATTCTACCTTTAGAGATAAAATGTCCCAAGACCACACCTTCCTACATCATCAAAAAGAAGTGCTCACTGTTGAGAGATAGGTTGTGTTCTTCATATTGGATTAGTAATTTCTTCAAGTTCTTTAGGGTGTCCTCAAATGTGACACCAAATGTAGTGAAGTTGTCCATGTATATCTCTATGAAATCATGTGATATGTCAGCAAAGATGTTGATGGAAACTCTCTAAAAAGCAATAGGTGCATTGCATAAGCCAAATAGTAATAAAAAATTGGCATAAGTACCCCAAGGACATGTAAATGTGGTCTTCTCTTGATCTTTTGGAGTAATACTTATTTGATTGTAACCACTGTATCCATCTAGAAATGAGAAGTATTTATTTCCAGCCAAAGTATCCAAAAATTGGTCAATAAAGGGCAAAGGAAAGTGATCCTTCTTTGTGGCATTATTTAGCTCCCTGTAATCTACAGATATCTACCACTTATCTCCTTTCTTAGGTACAATAACTAATGGTGATACCCATTTTCTATCAGAGATTGGATAGATGAATCTAGCATCTAACAAAATCTATAACCCAATCTTAATTATCTCATGTAATGTTGGATTTATTCTCCTCTAAGGCTAACATAATCAAAAGCTTCCATCATTGATGTAGATCCTATCAGTGCAGAGTTTAGGGCTCAATCCTACCATATTCCCATAATCCCAAGCAAAGGCTTTTTCATGCTGATTGAGGAGCTTGGTTAACAATCCCAATTGTGATTGGGATAACTTGTTGTTTACATGGAGATTATGACCAAGACGAAGTTCCACAGTAGCTATTAACTCTACCATTGACACTTTTGGTACTGGACTTGTAGCTACTTCACTTGGTAGTAATTGATCAATTATATCAGGGCTTTCACAGTAGACATAGTCTTCATAGGTACAAGTGTTAGTTTGTGGTGACTGATCAGGGAAGTACTGAAAAAATTGGGTTGACATGTAATTATTAATTATAACCCTAAAGTGGTAAAAATTCTTGTATAAAAGGGATTAGGGTTAGGTATTTTTTCATTGTGGTGATGCAAAAATTGGTTCTTGCATTGGTATTGAGTTGTAAGGGATTATAGATTGTAATTAGGTTGTAATCATTGGATTGTAAGAATATCAGATTTGTTGTTTGGTGGATGTGTTGGTGTTTGACAACTTTGTAGGTTTCCAACTACCTTGATGAGAATATGACACATCTAGGGGTAGCTAACTCCCATCTTCAACACATCATTTTAGAAACTGAACCAACTATAAAGCTTTACCCTTCTTCACTTTAGGCTTTGCAAGACCTAGGTGGGTGGACCTTAGATTCAATCGATATGGTACCAATGCAAAAACATATTCGTGAATCTAAAAAAGTAGATAAAAACCCTTATATCTCCTAAAACCTATGCAATGACATAGATTTGTAGTAGCTAAATGCAAATTCTATGATATTCACAAGTTGAGTGAGGGCATCACATTTAGGTTCTTCAACATGAAAGGGAAAGAATGTTTGATTAATAATGTTGAATTTAGAAAAACCTCAAATATGTAGTAGTAAGAACTAATGATTCTATAGCTGACTAGTGCCTAATCCATTGGGAAAATCCATGAATCAAATGCATACATATAAATATCTGATACTTATTTATATATTCATATATACAATCTATCTATTCACCTTGTAAATAGACATTCATGTTCAATCTAGATCTCATTCTTACATGATATCCCCATCAGTAAACTTCCAACCCTGTTGATTCCCCTGAAGCACTTACATAACCCCTTGAGTTATAAGGAACAATGAAATAACATACAGCCTTAAGGGACTACAACTACAACCTAAGCTCTTTGTTAAAAGATTATAAAACATTGAAAATCACTGATAAAGGAGACAAGATTCAAGATGAAACTCAACTTGCTATTCTTTGTATTATTTTCCTTGAAATAATACATTCATATGCATGAAATGAAAACACAGAAAAACCTAATAGATCTAAACTATCTATATTATCCTTCATAATGTTGTTCATACAAGGAAAATTATGTTGAAAGAATGTTGTCATAGTATTGGGAATACTTCAAGACTAGAACCAAAACCTGGTATCATAGCATTGAGTATTTTTTCTCCAAAAACTAGAACCCCTACAATCAGAAAGAAAGGGAATGATATAGCAAAAAGTGAATTCTCAGATTTGTTGTAAAGATGACATGTGTCCACTCAAAATTCCTTCCCAAGAAGATGAGAAACCTCTTTCTACTCTCTCTCTATAACTGCATGTCAAACCATCATCAACTCGCCTCCAAAGAACACAAAATACCTGAGATACTTGATTGGAAATCATAATTGATTTTGGTGTCAAAATGATCTCAAGGTAAAAGTGAAAAATCAGTTTAATATGACCTCAAGAGTGCAAGAAAATTATTTAAAGTCAACTTTTTCCACATTCAGACCCCAACAAGTCTTCAAATCTGCGCTCTAACCAATTTTGATGCTCCATGGTGAAAAACACCATTCTGCTGAGAACACTCCAGATTTTACAAATTGGCTTATAGCATGAATTGGTGAGCACTTGTGTAAAAACCAACCTCATATTCAAAAATTTCATCTCTCCCCAATTCCAATGGTATATTGGAGTGCCCATTTTCGATAAAAATAACCCCATATATGCCCTTCTGAAGTTTTAGGCCTCTGTTCATGGCTTCCATAATATTTTGTAAAAATTTAAACTTTCACCAAATTTTTAACTATATCAAAAGTTTAGACTTTATTTAAATGAAGTACACATACTTTAGAGAGGAAAATATTAAAAATTAGTCTTTTGAAAATTCCCCTTTACTTTTCATCTGGGTCGAATATGGTTTGACCAAGTAGCACCATGTGTCATCACATGATTTGCTTGGGCCTATACAATTGGGTGCCACATGTCACCACATTATTGGTCCTACTTGCTACCACATTAGTAGGCCACCTAGATGCCACATCATACTTGCTATGTTGCTATATTAATTAGCATGCAACTTTGCTTTAGTGACATAGAAAATACCCTCAGATCTGCCATGTGGCATGACTTAGTGCATCTGCTAAATTTTCTCACGATGTCAAAGCCTTCCTCAAATTTCATGCCATGTGGCATCTTATGGTTGGTTTGGATCTCCACATCATCATCTTGTCATCCTGTACACACCCTGCTGATTGCCACTTTTCACTACCTTATTTGTACACACCCTGCAACTACACACATGACCCATGTTCTCGTTGTGCCTCTGTTGGATTTCTATCTTTCTAGTGGGTTGCTTGCTAGATTTGAGGATTTTTGGTAGGTCACCATGTGGCATACCAAAAAATCTCACCATTTTTCAGTGGCAACATAGCGACCACCAGAAATCTTCACTTTCCCAGTGAACAGCTCTAGCTTTTTCAGTGCTTAAAACTCATCTTTTTGGTGACCTTAACTCATAGTTCACTTCAAAATTTATCATATGTCACCAACTGGCCAGTGGAATGGTGGGTCCCCATGCATGGGCAATGCTTCAAAAGCCTTTTATTGTTGACATCTCATGTTATGTGTGGAATTCTATTTAAATAACAAAAGGCACCTCCACATAACAAATGTGGGATATTGTAGAGGAAAGAAGATTTGTTGACTTCTTTATAGCTGCTCAAAGCTCCCTATGCCTACTTAATGCATGGGTGGTATTCTTCACATCTAGTCTATGGGTTTTTAATCCTTGACTAGGGATTCCTTTTGTGACCTGCCATTACATCTTCCTTTCTATTAACTAGTGGTTCTTGTTTAGATAAATGAGTCTTTTATGCCATCAAAGGTTGCCTTCATTGACTTGCATGTGGTTTCCTTACAAGCTACATGATCTTCTTTCAAGTCTACTACCGTGTTACCATCTACCTTAAGTTTGGTGCTTCCCTCTAATGAATCACCCTCCAAACTAATGTCGCTTCCACTTTGATGGCAAAGTCTTTGGACGATTCCCTGCTCATTGGCATTGACTTCTTATTTACTATGGCAGGATCCCTTATTTTTGCGAGTTCTTTTGACATGAGTTTCTCTATTTCATGCATTGACTCCCACGTGGATTTCTTTTGCTTTTGATGGGTGCTCTTTTGAAGCCGTAGACTTCCCCTATTCCTTCTTTTAATTACATTTTTGGCTTTGAACCTAGCTCATGTCTTCTTTCCATTATGTGTGCTTCATTTTTCATGTGCTTCCCTTTTTTTGCACATGGCATGAATTTTTTACTTGCTTACATGCTGCCTCATCCAAAAAGCTCCCTCTGCACTTAGAGTTCTCACTTTCCTACATATTCTCTTTGCTTCCTTTATGCTACGAGTTGATTCAAAGTAGCTCCCCTATTCTTCTTGTGTATGGAGTGGATGCTCTCTTAGTTTGATGCCACTTTCCTTTCTACATTCAAATTCTCCCTTTTTGCTTTGGTGTCTTCATTCCTTTAAAACGTGTGTGGGCTGCATACCTTGCTATGCTAGTGGCTTTCCTTCATGGCATTGGGTCTTTATCTTACTCATGGACTACTCCCTTTTTCTATTTTGCAAATGGAGAAAATTTTTAAAGATAAATATAGGCCGAATTCAGAGCAAGACCAGCATGCCAATGCAAGTAATTTATTTTCTTTTGGGAAACAAAAGACCCAAAGATCTCTCTAAAGGATCTCGAACATAGGCCTTTCAATTCAAATGATCATAACAAATAGATCACATAGGCCTTTGAACATAGATCACATAGTCAACATAGGCCTTTCAATACAAATCCTGTCACATCAAATGAGAGTCTCCTTATGACTAATCCATATGTAAATCCTACACCCAATCCTTTCGCAAGACCCCCTTTCTTCCCCAGTTTTAGAGTAGTTCCAAGAGCTCTTGAATAAGCTTGAATAGCTTTGGTCTCTCCCATTAATGAATACATAATACACACTTGAGATATCACCTCTTCTATCACTTTGGTTACTTTTGAGCTCAAGGGAACAACTCATGCTTCATAAAATTCCAATAACCATACTTCTCTAACATATTATAATAATAATGAGCTAACAAAGCACATGATGTAGTACTTTTGTTGTAATTTGTTGATGTATAATTCTTAGTGATAGCACTACTCATGGTGCCCTCGCTCTCAGAAGAAAATTTGGCAATTCATAATGATCAATATCATTTTAATCTCTAAATATCCTCAATTTCACATCTTATCAATCTAATAGTTTGGTATAATTAGTTGGGCCCCAAAGTGGATAAGGCTAAAAAAAAATTTTGTTTCCAAATGACTGAATCCCCAAATTGATCTATTGAATGCCTTATACTGATTTGACAAAAAATCAATCAATTTGCATCACTTTTTAACATTTTAAAACTTATTTCACCTCTTTATGCAAATTGTCAATTTCATGGCAGGAGGTCCTTTGACTGACCTTAAAATTTGATCCAAACACCTGACTAGGCTCTGAAAACTGACACACTAATTCTTTGTTCTGCACACTTGCACCCCATCAAATCTTGTCTCATGAAAAATTCTCAATCAAAAGATATTCACTGTCGAAGTTTCCTTCTCAAAATCACTTGCATGAAAACATGTCAGAAAACAACAAATCACATTTGGAATTAGCTTTGAAAACTGGGCAAATTGACACTTGGGGAAATGAAAATTGGGGCATTGATTCTTTGTCATGAGGAAAACATAAATCTGGGATTAGGGCTCATGATGAATAATTGGGAAAATTTGGTGAGCGGTCAAATTGAGCTACTCAGAATTTGTAGATTGAAACAATGTCAAGAAAACATTTTTTGCAAATGGAATTGACCTAGGAAAGTGTGCAAACAGATTTTTCATGGTTTGAAAATTGGAACACTTAAAGTATTTTTAGAGTACAACATAGTGGTATAATCCATTGGATCTCACCTATCATAGATTAGGAGTTATAACTTCACGAATAGGGGTACTGACAAATCTACATGTGCTGACAACAGTAAAAAGTTAGAAATTGCATTTGGAATCACGTTTGAAAACTGATCAAATGGATTTGTCATAAGCTCAAACTTGTAACATATCAAGTCTTTGACCTCTAAAATGCAATTCAAAAGGAATTTCTTCATTTGAGTCAACTAGGTCAAAGATATAACTTATCAAAATGGGCTTTCTAGAATTTAGAACTATTTGCATCAAGATGACAATAGTAAATGACCAACTTTGAGGGATTCAAAACCTAGTCAAACAGACTCAAAATTTGAAACATAGTCTCTCAAGTATGGACACTAGATACTCCCAAAGTGGTGCATCATGACACATTTTTGGGTGTGAGATATTCAATTGGAAACACAGGCTCCTGTCGCTACTTGACACTCGAGAAAAAATGTAGATTTGACAAATGCTCAAAATGGGACTTCACAAAATGACTTGAAATGGTAATTTAACTTCATGAAACAAGTAGATGCATTGAATGATAGGTGTTATAAACATTAAACACCTCATGGGGCTCAAAGGTATAGTCGAGTACATACGCATTAAAAAGCGTTTATAGGGCTTGATTTCTTCAATGATACTCAAAATCAGGGCTGTGATTTTGAGCACCAACAGTGGCTTTGTCTAGGGATGCATGTCCCTTGTGGGCATGGCAAGGATTCAGATCTTTGGAAGAAGTAGACCACACACCTGACTTCAATAACTTCTCTCAAATAGCTTTATTGAAAAAAGGAAAAGAACTACCACTACTATGTACAAAAAATGACCTCGAGCCATCAAATTTCAACAAAAATATTTACCTCTATCATAAATCTGATTCCCATTTGAAATTTCATAAGGTAAATTAGAAATACTTCTCCTATTAGTTTCACCACTTAAATCAACATTTTGAAACTCACCACTTAGCAAAACTAAATCTACATCCTTACTTTCATAACACATATAAAAACTACATTCATCTTCAACCATTTGCTCATTATGAAAGTTCTAATTAGCATGCTTAAAACTATTAGATTCAAACTGAAAATTCTCTTCATTTAATGACTCATGCATGCTATCTTTCTTGATTATGAAGGCTTCATCTTCAACATGGGGAAAGGGATCACACATACCTTGAAAATGTGTATCCTTATTCATAACCAGATGGTACTCAAATGAACAATCAGATTTGTACTCATATATGTCATCAATATCAAAATCTGAAACTAATCTGAGATCTTCAAATGGTTCTTCACAATCAACAAATAGATTAGTCTTTGCATTAGAGTGTCCATCATAAAATTCATCACAAGGTGCATGCAAATTTTCAATAACAATCTCATCAAAAAATTTGTCCTCATAATCACAATTGAAATGTTGATTAGCATATTCACTATCACATTTGAGAAAAGAATAAACTAATTTCTCACAACAGTATGACAACTCATCATCATTTATACCCTACTTAACTAAATCTGAAAGCTCAAAGTTCTCCTCAAATAGTGGATTGATAACTCCATGCAATGGTCCTCTTTGGACATTATGACAAAACATAGGCTGATTGTCATTAGGATCTTCATCATATAAAAGGTTATCAAACACCTTAAAGTCATTGCCCAAAGTATTGTCACAAAAACTTGCAACATATGAAAAAAAATAAAAATCATATGAAGACTTGCTTTCTTCTTCATCTACCACACATATGGTATCAATGACTACATCATCTTCATTACCATTTTTAGGATGACTTCTATGGATAGAACATGACTCATCACTAAAAGCATTACCATACGCTACAACTTTATTGTCTAACACAAAAACTTGTAATGATCTTTCACTCAAAACTTCATGTTTGAACCCATTAGCCTTAATTTGATCAACCATTTCTTTATCTTTAAACTTCGAAGACAAATCACTCTCAAGCTCTTCATATCCAAACTGATTTGTATAATGCAAACATTGAGATGCATTTGCCTTTTCAGATTCAGAACAAGAAATCATACCTTCATCTTCATGAGAAATTGCACTCTCATCATTGCTCTCTTCTTCCCAATCAGCATCTGATTCATGTGAAGATGAATATGCATTGTCACTTTCCTCTTCTTGACTGGAGCAAAAACCCTTGCCATTGTCTTCACATGATGCTTCTTCACAATACATTAGATTAGAAACTTTATTATCATCACTTGAAAGATGACTTTCAACTTCTTCATACTCATATTGAGATGACTGTCTTTCAAATTCAGATTTAACAACATTCTCAACATGATGCAATCTACAAATAAGAGAAATCATTTATCATGTATCTGACTGATCAGGTGAGTCCATCTTACCATCTACTATTGAAAAATTACAAACATGTGCACTCTATTATTCTGACTATGACTGAGATAAATGTGATTCACACTCTTTCTCTTGTGTTATCTTTGCATGACATGTCAGATTAGCAACATTAAACTCATGATTAGAGAGATAACTCTCAACCTCCTCATTTGCATAAGACTGAGATCTAGGTGCAGCAATTTCATTAGCAACATCATTAGGTACATAAATAGCATTATAAGAACTCGCTAATGTAGCTAATCCTTGATCTATAATACTATCACATTGCTCATTTCTATCAAAGTCTGAAACATATCTTACTGCTGCAACATCATAAACATATGTGTCTTCATTTGTAACCAAACTAACCTTCCTTATACACACATTCTGATTTGAATTTTTCACTTGATTATACATTACAGTAGGGGTATTGATAAGCTAATTTGAAGTTGAAGCATCAACACCACATTCATCCTTACTTTCAGATACATTATACTAGCACACATTTTCAGCAAAATGACTTCTAGTCAATCCATATTTCAAATTATTTTCAAAATCCCTAGTGACCATAAAAGCCTGATATAATGTTTGTGATTCTTTATCCCTTAGTAGATAATTCATTTTCTTGTCAAATGCATCAAAGTAAAAAGCTAAACACATTTGATCATCGAGTCTATAACTCTCAGGGATTTCATTCAAAATGCTCACAAATATGATGTTAAATTGAGGGACAAGTTCATCACTCTCAATGTGAATCCTCAAAAAATTGTCATAAGAATCATATATGCTTACCCATTCTCCAAATTGCTCCATGAAGGTAGAATGAAACTCACCCCATGATAAAATGTAACATGCTGGTAGAAAAGAAAACTAGTCTCTAGCATCACCTTGTAGAGTTTGAACAAATAACTTCATGTGTATGTCCTCATGAGCAATCTCATAATCACCCATCAAATCACTGAACAATTCAACATGATGACTAGTTGAAACAAGATTGTTCCCATTAAACTTAGGCAAACATTTTCTAATATCATTAGGAATGACATTAGGGAAACCATAAATACCATCAAAACATAATGGCATATACTGCTTGGTAGAAATAGATCTAGGAATTTCACTAACTGGCTACATACTAGATGGAATGAAACTTGAAATTCTTTAAAGATTTGAAACTCATTCACCCATATTCTGATTTGTAATTTGCAACAAATCTATAACCTTCTACCAATGAATCACTCTTCAAATACACTTCACAAAACTTAAAAACAACAACTAAAACTTGATCCAATGAAGTGTACGAAACCTATTACATTATTCTCCTCCTCCTAGTGCTGGAAAGACCACTTGATGGAGAACACATATGTAGAACTCACTTTCATGAAAAAGAAATCACATGAAAATATAAAATACTTTTAGTGTTGTTGCATGAAAACATTAATCTACTGATTGGCCTGGCGTTGATCTTAATTCCTTACACCACTGATCAAATCCTTATAGAGCCACAATCTCCTTGAGGAGAACTAGATGAAAACACTACTATGATTCATTTTTATCATTCAAAAACTCTTATGATAGTAGATCAAACAACACTTCAAAACTTATTAGTCAAAAATTCATATACTCTCTCTTCTTGTTTAAAATTCAACACAACTTTCAAATCTGCCTAGTTGAACTGCAAACTCTTGAAAACAATTATATGTAAACGGATCTACACTGGTACAAAGATCCTTTAGAGAGTCACCACTCATGATGTGAGAAATATTTAAAAACATGATTCACAACATGACAAATCTGAATTGGAATTCCAACTTGTAGAACTTCACAAATCTCTAAATACTTCAAAGAGAGAAACCACTTTAAAAATAATTTTGACTCTAAATTTACAACATTATTTTGAAATCTAGACTAATTGAATTGATTAAACATAAAATGTAGTAGCAACACAATCTATACTCAATCTATCAAATATACTACTATCCTGAACAAAGCATCACCAGGGTGCATGACATTTAAGTAAGAAAATTGAAAAACACATCAGAGAACATACTATTGCAAATTTTTCATGCCCTTCTCCTGCTGTATTGAATCTCCTCTTTAAATTCTCAAGGTTTGTCTGCCATTTTAATTCAATACAGTTCCCCAGTAGAGTCACCATTTTGTTGGTGTTTGAAAATGTTGTAGATTTCCAATTACCCCGATGAGAATATGACACATCTAGGGGCAGCTAACTCGCATATTCAACACAACATTTTAGACTCTAGGCCAACTATAAGGCTTGACCCTTCTTCACTTCAAGCTTTGCAAGACCTAGGTGGGTGGACCTCTGTTTCAATTGATATGGTACCAGTGCAAAAACATATTTGTGAATCTAACAAAGCAGATAAAAGCCCTTATATCTCCTAACACCTATGCAATGACATAGACCTGCAGTAGCTAAATGCAAATTCTATGATATTCACAAGCTGAGTGAGGGCATCACATTTAGGTTCTTCAACATGAATGAGAAAGAACATTTGATTAATAATGTTGAATTCATAAAAACCTCAAATATGTAGTAGTAAGAACTAATGATCATGTAGCTGACCAGTGCCTAATCCATGAATCAAATGCATACATATAGATATATGATACTTATTTATATATTCAGATATACAATCTATTTATTCACCTTGTAAATAGACATTCATGTTTAATCTAGATCTCATTCTTACATGATATCCCCATCAGCAAACTTGCAACCCTGTTGATTCCCCTAAAAAATTTACATAACCCCTTGAGTTATAAGCAATAATGAAATAACATACAGCCTTAAGGGACTGCAACTACAACCTAAGCTCTTTGTTAAAAGATTATAAAACATTGAAGATCACTGATAAAGGAGACAAGATTCAAGATGAAACTCAACCTACTGTTCTTTGTATTAATTTCCTTGAAATAATACATTCATATGCATGAAATGAAAACATAGAAAAACCTAATAGATCTAAACTATCTATATTATCCTTCATAATGTTGTTCATACAAGGAAAATTATGTTGAAAGAATGGTGTCATAGTATAGGGAATACTTCAAGACTAGAACCAAAACCTGGTATCATAGCATTGAGTAATTTTTCTCCAAAAACTAGAACCCCTACAATCAGAAAGAAAGGGAATGATATAGCAAAAAGTGAATTCTCAGATTTGTTGTAAAGATGACATGTGTCCACTCAAAATTCCTTCCCAAGAAGATGAAAAACCTCTTTCTACCCTCTCTCTGTAATTGCATATCAAACCATCATCAATTAGCCTCCAAAGAACCCAAAATATCTGAGATACTTGATTGGAAAACATAATTGATTTTGATGCCAAAATGAGCTCAAGGTAAAAGTGAAAAATTAGTTTAATATGACCTGAAGAATGCAAGAAAACTATTTAAAGTTGACTTTTTCCACATTCAGACCCCAAAAAGTCTTCAAATCTGCCCTCCAACCAATTCTAATGCTCCATGGTGAAAAATGCCCATTCTGCTAAGAATGCCCTAGATTTTACAAATTGGCTTATAGCATGAATTAGTGAACACATGTGCAAAAATTTACCTCATATTCAAAAATTTCATCTCTTCCTAGTTCCAATGGTATATTGGAGCACACATTTTAGATAAAAATAACCCCATATATGCCCTTCTGAAATTTTAGGCCTCTGTTCATGGCTTCCATAATATGTTGCAAAAATTTAAACTTTCACCAAAGTTTTAACTATATCAAAATTTCAAACTTTATTTAAATGACCTGCATGTACTTCAGAGAGGAAATATTAAAAATTAGTCTTTCAAAAATTCCCCTTTACTTTTCATCTAGGTCAAACATGGTTTGACCAAGTAGTGCCACGTGTCATCAGGTGATTGGCTTGGGCCTGTACAGCTGGGTGCCACATGTCACCACATTATTGGTCCAACTCGCCACCATGTTAGCATGCCACCTAGATGCCACATCATACTTGCTATGTTGCTATATTAACTGGCATGGAACTTTTCCTTAGCAACATAGTGAATACCCTCAGATCTACCACATGGCACGATCTGGGGTGTCTGCTGAATTTGCCCTCAACATCACAACCTTCCTCAAATTTCATGCCACATGGCATCTTATGGTTGATTCAGATATCCACATCATCATCTCATCATCATGTACACACCCTACTGACCACCACTTGTCACTACATGATTCATACACACCTTGCAACTAAATGCGAGACCCACATTCTCCTTGTTCCTCTATTGGATTTCTATCTTTCTAGCAAGTCACCATGTCACATGCTAAAAAATCTCACCATTTTCCAGTGGTGACATAGCAACCACCAGAAATCTTCACTTTCCTAATGAATGGTTCTAGCTTTTTTGGCACTTCAAACTCATCTTTCTTGCAACCTTAAATTTTACTTCACTTCAAAATTTATCATATGTCACTAACTGGCTGACCAGAATGGTGGGTCCCCATGCATAGGCAAGGCTTCAAAAGCCTTTTATTGTTGACATCTCATGTTACGTGTGGAATTCTATTTAAATATCAAAAGGCACCTACACATAACAAATGTGGGATATTGTAGAGCAAAGAAGATTTGTTGACTTCTTTTTAGCTACTCAAAGCTCCCTGTGCCTTCTTAATGTGTGGGTGGTCTACTTCACATCTAGTCTGTGGATTTTTAATCCTTGACTAGGGCTTCCTTTTGTGACCTATCACTACCTCTTCCTTTCTATTAGATGGCAGCTCTTGTTTAGGAAAATGAGTCTCTTATGCCATCAAAGGCTACCTTCATTGACTTGCATGCAGTTTCCTTATAGGCTGCATGATCTTCTTTCAAGTCTACTACTGCATTGCCTGCTCCATTAAGTTGGGTGCTTCCCTCTAATGAATCACCCTCCAAACTAATGCCACTTCCACTTTGATGGCAGAGTCTTTGGATGGCTCCCTGCTCATTGGCATTGACTTCTTATGTACTATAGGAGGCCCCTTCATTTTTGCAAGTTCTTTTGACATGATTTGCTCTGTTTCATGCATGGACTCCCACATGGATTTCTTTTTCTTTTGATGGGTTCTCTTTTGAAGCCGTGGACTTCCCCTATTCTTGCTTTCTATTGTATTTTTGGCTTTGAACTTGGCTCATGTCTTCTTTCCATAACGTGTGCTTCATTTTTCATGTGCTTCCCTTTGTCTGTACATGGCATGAATTTTTTACCTGCTTACATGCCGCCTCATCCAAACGACTCCCTCTACACTTAGAGTTCTCACTTTCCTACATGATTTCTTTGCTTCATTTATGCTACAAGTTGATTCTAAGTAGCTCCCTTGTTCTTCTTGCGTATGGAGTGCATGTTCTCTTAGTTTGATGTTGCTTTCCTTTCTACATTTGAATTCTCCCTTTTTGCTTTAGCATCTTCATTCCTTTAAAATGTGTGTGGTTTGCTTACCTTGCTATGCCACTGACTTTCCTTCATGGTGTTGGGTCTTCATCTTACTCATGGACTACTCCCTTTCTCTATTCTGCAGATGGAGAAACTTTTAAAAGATAAATATAGGCCGAATTTAGAGTGAGACCGGCATGCCAATGTGACTAATTTATTTTCTATTGGGAAACAAAAGACCCAAATATCTCTCTAAAGGATCTCCAACATAGGCCTTTCAATTCAAATGATCATAGCAAATAGATCACATAGGCCTTTCAACATAGATCACATAGTCAACACAGGCCTTTCAATACAAATCTTGTCACGTCAAATAAGAGTCTCCTTATGACTAATCCATATGTAAAGCCTACACCCAATCCTTTTTCAAGACCCCCTTTCTTCCCCGGCTTTAGAGTAGTTCCAAGAGCTTTTGAATAATCTTGAATAGCTTTGGTCTCTCCCACGAATGAATACACATTATGCACTTGAGATATCGCCTCTTATTCCACTTTGGTTACTTTTGATCTAAAGGGAACAACTTGTGGTTCATAAAATTCCAATAACCATACTTCTCTAACATGTTACAATACTACTGAGCTAACAAAGCACATGATGTAGTAATTTTGTTGTAATTTGTTGATGTAGAATTCTCAATGATAGCACTACTCATGGTGTCCTTTCTCTTAGAAGAAACTTTGGTAATTCATAATGATCAATATCATTTTAATCTCTGAATATCTTCAATTTCACATCTTATCAATCTTAATAGTTTGGTATAATTAGTCGGGCCCCAAAGTGGGTCCGACTAAAAATTTTTTTGTTTCCAAATGAATGAATCCCCAAATTGATCTACTTAATGCCTTATAATGATTTGATGAAAAATTAATCAATTTGCATCACTTTTTAACATTTTAAAACTTATTTCACCTCTTTATGAAAATTGTCAATTTCATGCTAGGAGTTCCTTTGACTAGCGTTAAAAAATGATCCAAAAACTTGACCGGGCTCTGAAAACTGGCACACTAACTCGTTGTTCCACACACTTGCATCCCATCAAATCTTGTCTCATGAAGAATTCTCAGTCAAAAGATATTCACTATCAAAGTTGCCTTCTTAGAATCACCTGCATGAAAACATGTCAAAAAACAACAAATCGCATTTGGAATCGGCTTCGAAAACTAGGCAAATTGACACTTGGGCAAACAAAAAGTGGGGCATTGATTCTCTTTCATGAGGAAAACATAAATCTAGGATTAGGGCTCATGATGAATAATTGGGTGAATTTGGTGAGTGGTCAACATGAGATACTTAGAATTTGTGGATTGAAACAATGTCAGGAAAATATTTTTTGCAAATGGAATTGACCTGGGAAAGTGTGCAGACGGATTCATCATGATTTGAAAATTGGTACACTTAAATTATTTTTAGAGTACAACATAGTAGTACAGTCCAGTTGATCTCACCTATCATGGATTAGGAGTTATAACTTCACGAACAAGGGTAGTAACAAATCTGCATGTGCTGACACTAGTAAAAAGTTAGAAATTGCATTTGGAATCGCATTTGAGAATTGATCAAAGGGATTTGTCATAAGCTCAAACTTGAAACGTATCAATTCTCTAACCTCTAAAATGCAATGCAAAAGGAATTTCTTCATTTGAGTCAACTAGGTCAAAGATATAACTTGTCAAATAGGGCTTTCTAGAATTTATAACTATTTGCATCAACATGACAATAGTAAATGACCAAGTTTGAGGGATTCAAAACCTAGTCAAACGAACTTGAAATGACTCAAAATATAAAACATAGGCTCTCAAGTATGGACACTAAAGACTCCCAAAGTGGTGCATCATGACATATTTTTGAGTGTGAGATATTCAATTGAAAACATATGCTCCTGTCGCTGCTTGACACAAGCAAAAATGCAAATTTGACAAATGCTCAAAACGAGACTTCACAAAATGACTTGGAATGGTAATTTAACTTCATGAAACAAGTATATGCTTTGAATGATATGTTTTAGAAACATTAACACCTCACAAGGCTCAAAGGTATAGTCCAGTACATACGGATTAAAAAGTGTTTATAGGGCTTGATTTCTTCAATGGTACTCAAAATCAAAGCTGTGATTTTTAGTGCCAACAGGATTAATCCCAGGGATTGGATGAACCACATTAAATCTTGGTGTCTTGTGTTCTTTTCTATGTGATCTATTATTTTTTGATATTATTTATATTTGCATGTAATTATTATTTGTTTGTGGTTTAATCCTAACAAGTGGTATCAAAGTGAGGTTGTTTTTTAGTTATCCTCTATAGGAAAGTCTCACAGTTGAGAGGGAGTGATGGTAGATGAGGGTATGCTAAGAGTTGACAAGTTTAATGGGTAGAACTTTCAATTATGGAAGATGCAAATGGAAGACTATTTTTATCAGAAGGATTTATGGAAGTCGTTGGAAGGAAATACCAATAATTAGGGATCTATGTCAAATGATGACTGGGATCTTCTTGATACAAAGGCACTTGGAAGTATTCAATTATGCTTGGCACCATCGATGGCATTTAATATTACAAAAGTGAAGACAATAGAAGAGTTAATGCAAACCCTAGTGAAATTGTATGAAAAGTCCTCTACTTCAAACAAGGTATTTCTCATGAAGTGTTTATTTAATATGAAAATGATAGAAGGTGGATATGTTGCAAATCATTTAAATAACTTTAATACTATTACTAGTCAGATATCTTTTGTGGGTATCAATTTTGATGAAGAAATTAGGGCTTTCTTGATTTTGTTTTCTTTGCCTGAAAGTTGGAATGGCTTGGTAATGGCTATGAGTAATTCTATTCCTGGATCTAGTACCCTAAAATATGATGATGTGATTGGTGTTATTTTGAGTGAGGAAACTCGTGGGAAATCCTTAGGTGGATCTACATTAGGAAGTGCTTTGAATGCACAAAGTTGAGCCATAACAATTGAGAGAGGAAGTAATTTTGAAAATTGTGGGAAATCAAGAGAAAAGTCAAAGGGCAGGAGGTCTCAATCGAGAGGACCAAATGACTATTGGTATTGTGGGAAACCATGGCATAAAAATAAATATTGTTGGACTCAAAAGAAAAATGAAGGAGATAAACTAGATGGAGAGAAGGAGGCAAATGTGGTAAGTAACAAATCTGAAGAGGATGCTTTGCTTCTATATTTAGAAAGTGTTGATGATTCATGGGTTTTAGATTCTGGTGCTTCATTTCATGCTACACCTCATAGATGTTATTTCATTAATTATGTCCAATGGGATTTTGGACTTGTTTATTTGGGGGATAATGAACCCTATCAGATTGTTGCAAAGGGAAAAGTTAGGATTAAGTTGTAGAATGGGAATCATTGGCTACTACATGAGGTAAGACATGTTCCAAGGCTAAGTAGGAATTTAATTTCAGTAGGGAAACTTGGTGATGAGGGTTGTGTAGTTACTTTTAATGATAAAAATTGGAAGATTTCAAAAAATTCCCTTGTAGTAGCAAAAGGTGTGAAAGTAGGCACCTTATATCTTTGTACAAGTCATATTGTTTCTTCCACTTTAATTGTTTTAGTGAAAAATGCATGTTCAAGAATAGTTGCTACAGTTGAGCAGGGAGAACAAATAGTTGTTGTAGATTCTAATACAACACTATGGCACAACAGATTGGGGCACATGAGTGAGAAAGGTTTAAAGTAATTCATTCAAAGAAAGTTTTACCAGGTTTGAAAAGTGTTAATATGGATTTTTCTGAAAGTTGTGTGTATGGAAAACAAAAGAGAGTGAGTTTTGTGAAGACTAGGAAGGAAAATAAAAGAGAGAAATTAGAGCTTGTGCATACCGATGTATGGGGACTAGCTCAAGTATCTTCCCTTGGTGGTTCTCATTATTATGTTGCATTCATTTATGACACAACTAGAAAAGTATGGGTTTATTTCCTTGGACAGAAATCTGATGTATTTCAAACTTTTAAGAAATGAAAATGCTTGGTTGAAAACAAGACTAGTAAGAATTTAAAATATCTTAGATCTGATAATTGATAGTATTACAATCATGAATTTAAAGATTATTGCTCCAATAATGATATTCATAGATAGAAAACTATTCCAAGCACTCCATAGAAAAATGGAGTGGTTGAACGCATGAACAAGACTATAATGGAGCACACAAGGAGCATGAGGTTGCATGTTGGGTTGCCCTTACACATGTTGGTGGAGGCTATCAATAATAATATATATTTCATTAATAGAGGTCCCTCTACTCATTTGGGCTATGGTATTCTAGAGGAAGCATTAATTGGTAAGAAGATGAGTTATTCTTTTCTCAAAACCTTTGGTTGTGAAGCATTTGCTCATATAGCTTCTAAAAATAGAACTAAGCTAGAAGCTAAGTCAAATAAATGTGTATTTAGTGGATATGGCATTAATGCATTTGGTTATAGGCTTTGGCATTTTGAAAATTGTAAAATTGTAAGAAGCAGATATGTCATATTCAATGAGAAAGTATTGTACAAAGATTTGTTACAACAACATGAGAAGAAAGAAGATGATTATGTAGTGTTGAATGATACTCCCAAAGACGTTGTTTCAGCCATTCCTCATGATGTGTAACAACCACAACAACAAATCCCACACACATAAGTGAATGTTAGATGGTCAACAAGGCTAATTAGACCTCTAGAAAGATTTTATCTCTCTTTGTATTATATTTTACTTATTGATGCTGGTGAACCTGAATGTTATGATGAAGCTATGGAGATGGATACTAAGATTCAATGGGAGTTTGCAATGAAAGAAGAAATGGGCTCTTTGCTGGAAAATAAGACATGGGATTTATGCAAGTTGCCTATAGGTAAAAGGGCTTTATAGAATAAGTGGGTTTATATGTTAAAAGAAGAGGATGGAGGTAAGAAAAGATTTAAAGCTAGCTTAGTTGTAAAAGGATTTGCATAGAAAAAGGGTATTGATTTTGATGAGATATTTTCTCTTGTTGTTAAGATGACTTCTATCCATACTATTTTAAGTATTGTGGCTACTGAAGATTTGAATTTTGGAGCAACTTGATGTTAAAACAGCTAGCCTTCATGGTGATTTGGATGAAGAGATATATATGGCTCAACCATAGGGATTTGAGGTCAAAGGTAAGGAGAACTTAGTGTGTAGATTGAAGAAAAATTTATATGGCTTGAATCAAGAACCTTGACAATGGTATCTAAAATTTGACAAATTTATGCATGAGCATGGATATAACAATTGTCATTCAAATCATTTTGTTTATTTTAAGAGGTTGGATGATGACAACTATATTATTTTATGTTTATATGTTGATGATATGCTTGTAGTTGGGTCTAACATGGATCACATTAAAGGGCTGAAATGCCAGTTAGCACATGCATTTGCTATGAAGGATTTGGGGGCAGCAAAACAATCCTTGGTATGAAGATTTGTAGAGATAGGAAGAACAAGAAATTGATGCTATCTCAGATTGACTATGTTGAGAAAGTGTTGCAATGTTTCTCTATGGAGAATGCTAAAGTTTTTAGCACACCTTTACCTAATCATTTGAAGTTGAATAAGGAGCTATGTCCCAAGACATAAGAAGAGGAGGATAATATGTGAAAGGCACCCTATGCTTTAGTTGTAGGAAGCTTGATGTATGCTATGGTATGTACTAGGCCAAATATTGCACATGCAGTGGGAGTCATTAGCAAGTATATGAGTCATCCAAGAATTGAGCATTGGAATGCAATCAAATGGATTCTCAAATATTTGAGAGAAACATCCAGTAAGCGTTTACACCTTGGGGGGCCTACTATTGATTTACATGGCTATGTTGACTTAGATTTGGCAAGCGATATTGATACCAAGTGAAGTACTATAGGTTATGTATTTACTATTGGTGGGGCAGTTGTGAGCTGAGTTTCTCAGTTATAGAAGGTTAATGCTTTATCCACTACAAAGGCAAAGTATGTTGCTACTATAGAGGTAGCCAAGGAGATGATATGGCTTTAGTTCTTCTTGGAAGAATTGGGACACCATTAGAAGGATAATTATTTGTTTATAGTCAGAGTGTCATTCATCTTGCAAAGAATTCTACTCTGCATTCAAAGACCAAACACATATAGTTGTAGTACCATTTCATTCAACCAGTTTTGGATGATGGACAGTTAAAGTTAGACAAGATACATATAGATGAAAATCTAGTATATATGTTTACAAAGTTAGTAACAAGGGAGAAGCTGAACTCCATTTTAGCTTCAGTTGGTCTTCTAGATTGAACATGAATAAAAGAACAACAGACTCTAGGGTGGTTTGACCCAGTGGGAGCCCCATGTGGTAGCAATATTACTACAGGATTAGTCTTCAAGTGGGAGATTGTTGTCTAGTGTGGAGTTTGATTAGTCCCCAACTGGGAGATTGTTAGTTTGTGGTAACTAATCAGTAACGTAATGAAAAAATAAAATTGGGCCCTATTTTATCGAGATTTTGGGCCAACATGTAATTATTAATTATAACCCTAAAGTGGTAAAAATACTTGTATAAAAGAGCTTAGAGTTAGGGATTGTTTCATTATGGTGATGTAAAAATTGGTTCTTGTGGCGGTATTGAGTTGTAAGGGATTACAGATTGTAATCAGGTTGTAATCACTAGATTGTAATAATATCAAACTTGTTGCTTGGTGGACATAGCCCAGGGATTGGGTGAAACATGTTAAATCTTGGTGTCTTGTGTTCATTTCTGTGTGATCTATTATTTTTTGATATTTTTGATATTTGCATGTAATTTTTATTTATGTCTATGGTTTAATCTTAACACATGACTTTAAGGAAAAACTCTTAGCAATATCTCTAGCCACTATACATTCATTGGTAAGAATGCTTCGTATTATATCATCTTCCCCTTGCATTTTTAGAAAGAATTCTTATGCAACATCATGAGCTAGGCTATAGAATTTAGATCTTCCTCTTCATCCCCTAAATCTGGCCAAATAGGTTCTCCCAAATTTGGTTGGGGTTGGGCAAGTGGATATAATGCTAGCTTCCTTATGGTTTGACTATTTGAAATTGTTATATTGTCTGATCTACAATTAATTTTAGCATCAGTGGTGGCTAACTAGGGTCTCCCTAATATGATAGGATAGCTAGCAAGTTTTACTTTAGGGGATAGGATAAGAAAATCAGTAGGGAATTCCCATAAATCTAAAGTCACTGTCACATCTTCTATGAGACCATCTAGAGTGACAGTTAAACTATCAAGTTGTAACACTATGGGATTTTTCCTTAAGCCTTCTATGTGTAACCTATGCATTATATCTTTACTCATCACATTTATTACTACTTCAAAATCAACTAAGGCATTTCTCACAACTTGCTCATTTATGATCAGATTAACTACTAGACTACCAAGATATGAATATGTTGGTATCACTACCTTCCCTAACATGATATCTGCTAATTACCTGACAACATGGACTATTTGAGGATCTTTCTTCTTCTACCCTGGCTTCTTAAGGCATGTTTCCTTAATATCCTTTCCATAAAGAGGGATGTCCTTGATAGCTTAGAATAGAGGAATTTGGATGTGCATATTTTTCAGCTGCTCAACAATATCAAATGTCGCTTCCTCTTGGGATATAGATTTCTCTTTATTTAGCCTATGTGGAAAGGGACGATTCATTGAGGTGTGGTCAATAATCTTACTAGATACATCTATTGGCAAGTTGGCATTTGGAAATGTAGCTTCTGGAAGTAGTGTTGGACAAGTGTGTACAACTTCCATGATAATAGGATATTTTGGTGTAGGTAGAGTTGTACCAGATCTCAAATAGATATTAGATATCTCTAGTGAATAAGTAGGGCACTACCAATTATTAGTAGTGTATGTTTTCTATTGTTGTTGCTTGTTGTTTGGATTTGGTTGAGATTGAGCAGGCAATTGGGTTGGTTAGGATTTGCATTATTTGGTGTAGGAAGTGGCATTATTGTAGGTTGTTGCACTGGAGGTGGTAGTTGTGGGTTATCAGGATTTTAGTTAGGCCATTATGGAGGTCCCCTCCATTGGTTGTTTTGCTACCAATTTCCTTGCAGTGGTTGCCATTCATTCTACTCATTTTTCCATTGGTTATTTTGTTGATTAGGACATGGATTATTTTGCTAATTAGGCCATTGGTTATTTTTCTAGTTTTTCTAGGGAGGTTGGGAGTATTGAAAATGATTTTGATAACTTTGGTTTTGCCACTGATCATTGTAAGGATTTGAAAATTGTAAAATATCTTGAGGCATACCTTGTCTTGAATCCCATCGTTTACATTGAGCAACGAAGAACACCTGATCATTGTCCCCATCTATCTTCATGTACTTAGTTGGGAAATGTTGATTCTCTAGGTTGGCTACCATCTTACATGTGTAATCTTGCTTTTTTTTTGCAGTAGTGAGGACAATACTTTGCCAATTATGATTTATCTTAAGCATGCTTCTTGTTTGCAATCATGGTGTCAAGATGTGTAGTGACATCATTTATGATGTCTTGCTTGAAATCTAAGATTAAATTAGATATCTCAAGCTTTGAAATTCCTTGACTGATCCCTTTAGTGGCTATGGACTGGTACCCTTTGTCTTTCTTCATAGTTGACCTTGAGTAGTTAAGATATATTTTCTTGAGGTCATCCCAAGAAGATTGGTATATATCGCCACTAGCCACTAAAACTAATGCTTCCAAACAATTATCATTACCCCTCTCAAGAAGACTAGTTTTTGTGAATCCTCTACCAATACATGTTGGGGGTTCTTCTGCATTGTGTACAAAAAATGTGAAACATAGTCTTCTAATGTTGTGTCCTCCTTTAGTTATATTATAAAAATTTTATCTCCCCTTGGATACTCCCCTTGTAGTACTCTTTGTATTTCTCAAGAAACAAAGTCTACATATAATCCTAGGTACCTACAGCATTGGCTCCTAAGCCCATGAACCATCATAAGGTTGATTCTTTTAGTATTGTTGGAAACAACTTGAGCTTGTGGGCATTGGTGTTATAGTCAAAGATTTGATAGAGTATGTCAAACTCAAACAAGAAAGCATCAAGATCCTCAATTATAAGGCCATAAAACTTTGGAAGAGCAGTTGTGAGTATATTTTTGAGATTAGCATTGTTTATGAGGCTTGGGATAGGAAATGGAAAAGTAGGGTGTGTCATTACTAGAGGTATTTAATTATGGGGTTGCTACTAAAAAGGAGATTAGCTATGGGATTGTTAACAACAAGTGGATTTGGACCAAAAATATCAAGAAAGTTGGCTAAGATTTCAAAAAAAGGCTAAAGATCACTTATGTCCAAAGATTCTTCTCTAGAGGAAGATTCTACAAGAAAAACAAGACTTTCAACCTAAAAAAGAAACTAAACTTCTTCAATTTTTTCATTCAAAGTAATAGACCCTCATGGAAAAAAATTTCCATATTGATCTTGTTGTCTTCCTCTTCAATGCATGCAATTGAATTCTTCATTCTTGTGAAGCAATTTCTAAGACTACAAATCTCTATAAAAAACTAGCTATATATATATATATATATATATATATATATATGACTCAAAAGATGTTCCTAGCTTGACACCATCCTCGAGAATGGTGCCAAAAATGGTCTGCCTCACAATAAGTGTGTGATAATCATGCCCAAAACCTTACTTAGGAATAGTTCAATCTAAGGATTACTTCTCCCACCATGAGGTGCATTTAATTTGTCAACCCAAGCACATATACTTGAAATGGTCAGCATGGTATGTGCATTACATTCCTTGAAGAGTCATTATGCTTATGCTGCATGAAAGTGAAATGCATATAAAGAACTTACACTAGTATTGCAAGAAAGTAACATACTTAACTCCTTAGTGAAATGAATGCTAGAAATTTAACTCTATGTTAACCTATATTTCAACCTAGACCATCCACTATAACTACTCTTACAGATGTTGCAAGAACATTCACAAAGTATGATGCTTCAGGAAGAAACTGTAACTTATATCTAAAATACTGAATATGCTAAAAGTAAATCTACACTACTCTAATCTAATCCACCTCACAAGTGACCCCCTTTGGTTGGCTTCTACTAATCTACTAACATATAATTTAAGCCAAGAATTACTTCATTGTATTTCAAAAACTCCTTACATAAGAACAATGCATAAAATTGTAGATAACTCGCTAAAAGACACAACAATGTTTTTACATAAACTTTTTCCAACCTTCCAAAATGATTCATCCAATCCCTATAAATAAAGAACCAACATTTATTCTAAAATAGAAAAGAAAAATAACTAACTAAAGATATGTCAAATAAGAAGAAGGAAATATAACATCCCATGAAATAAGTAGTAAAGTTTGGGTGACCAATTCAGCAAATAGTAAATGTAGAGGGAATACAACAACACTTCATCCTTGCATTCTTGGAATAATATCTCTTCCTTTCTAGTAGTTATTTCTTCTAGTAGCATAATGATTCCTTCACCATAGTTGGGCCTTGATGCTCCTTCTTGAATTTTTTCGACCACTCTCTAGCTTCTTCCTTTCCTAGCAAGTTAGTTGCACTGTAGAAATATTTATGCAAATAAGCATAATCAAACTAAATCCAAATATTATAACACACATTCTAATGGTTTTATGAAATATTGCATTATATGTATAATATTGGCAAAATATGACATAACTATCTATCCATGGTTTAACAGTTCTATCTAGACTTTATCATAAGTTCAACTAGTTATGAGTTCACAAATGTCATGGAAGTACTAAAAATGGAGTATTAAAATTAACATAAAATAGAGGCAATAATTGGCCTCATCACATATTATGGACTATTTGAGTGGAGTTGGGTATTTCACAAAGATAGATTTAAAGAGTGGATACCATCAGATTCATGTTAGAGAAGGTGATGAGTGGAAGACTACTTTCAAGACAAAAGAAGGACTATACGAGTGGTTAGTGATGCTTTTTGGGCTAATCAATGCACCAAGAACTTTCATGAGGTTCATGAATGAGGTATTGAAGGATTTTTTGGGTAAGTTTGTCATTGTTTACCTAGATGATATATTGATTTTTAGTAAGACATTAGAGGAGCATTTGATTCATATTCACAAGGTGTTTGATAAGTTGAGGGAAGACAATTTGTTGATAAGCTTGAAGAAGTGCAATTTTGTAAAGAAGGAGTTGGTGTACCTGGGATTTGTAGTCTCAGTAGAAGGTCTAAAAATGAACCTAGAGAAAGTGAAGGCTATCTTTGAATGGCCTACTCTAAGAAGTGTGACAGAGGTAAGACCTTTTCATGGATTGGCTAGCTTTTACAAAAAAAATTATAAGTGGTTTTAACAGTATTTGTGGACCCCTAACTGAAACAATGAGAGGCAAGAGGAAAGAATTTAAGTAGAATATAGGGGCAAATAAGAGTTTTAATCTATTGAAATAGAGAGTTACTGAGTAGCCTATTTTACCACTTCCTCCTTTTAACAAGGTGTTTCAAGTAGATTGTGATGCTAATGGTATTGCAGTAGGAGTTGTTATGAGCCAAGAAGGTAGACCTATTACTTTAGTGAGAAACTAAATGGTGCCAAAAGAAATTATTTTCTTTATGATCAAGAATTTTATGCTATAGTTCAATCATTGAAGAAGTGGAGACACTATCTTCTTTCTAAGGAGTTTATTTTTTATTTTGATCGTTAAGCTTTGCAATATTTAAATAGTCAAGGAAAATTGAACCAAAGGCATTTGAAGTGGTTTGATTTTTTGCAAAGTTATACATTTTTTTGAAACATAGGAGTGAGAAGTCTAACAAAGTTGTAGATACTCTTAGTAGAAGACAACTTTTACTGACAAAAAAGTAGATAGAGGTGGTTGGCTCCAAGGACAACTTTTACTTTGTATCTAGATGATCCTAATTTTGTTGAAGTGTGGAAGGCTTGTATAGAACTTGTTACACTTGATAGGACAAAGTGGTTGGATTTCATGATCTAGGATAGTATGTTGTCCAAAGGAAGTCAGTTGTGCATTTCTAAAAGTTCAATGAGAGAGAATCTCATCAAGGAGAAGCATAGTGGAGGATTTGCTGGACATTTTGGCATAGATAAAACCATTGCTTTGGTTGCTGAGAATTACTACTAGCCATGGTTGCAGCAAGATATGAGGAATTTTTTATAGAGTTATAGAGTATGTCAGATGGTGAAAGGAGTAAAGAAAAATACTGGGTTGTATCAACCATTACCTGTACCATAGAAACTATGGGAGGATGTCAGCATGGATTTTGTTCTTGGATTATCAAGGATGCAATGTGGGCATGATTCTATTTTTTTGGTGGTTGACAAGTTTTCAAAGAAGGCACATTTTGTTCCTTGCAAGAAGACTAGTGATGTTGTTCATGTGTGGTAGATTTATTTTTAGAGAAGTGGTGAGACTACATGGTCTTTCAAATAGTATAGTTTTAGATTGAGATACCAAATTTGTTGGGTATTTCTGCAATACATTGTGGAAGAAATTAACAACGGAGTTGAAGTTCAGTTCATCACATCATCTACAAACTAATGGATAGATAGAAGTTATGAATCACAATTTGGGAAACTTGCTAAGATGTTTGGTTGGAGACAAGCCAAAAGGATGGGATCTAATTTTACCACATGCAAAATTTGCATATAATAATTCTATGAATAGGAGTACTGGTAAATCACCATTGTAGATTGTATATGGGAGTATTCCTAGAAATGCTTCTAAATTGATGCAGTTGGATTAAGGAGAGATAAGTAGTGCAAAAGCAGAAGAATTTTTTGAACATTTGAAGAACATTCATGAGGAGGTGAGGAAACACATCATAAAGATGAATACATAGTATAAAGCTAAGGTAGATGTGAAAAGGAGGTATAAGGAGTTTGAGATTGGAGATGAACTCATGTTTTATTTGAGAAAAGGGAATTTTCTAGTGGGTACATATAATAAGTTGAAGATGAAGAAGTTTGGACTATGCAAGATAGTGAAAAGGCATGATTTTGTAAATGCTTATAAAGTGGAGTTGCCTACTAAATTGAATATTTCATGATTATTTAATATTTTAGATTTGATAGAGTGTTATGAAGGAGGTGATGGAGATGATATTGCAAAAGCGTAGTCGAGTATTTTAGTAGCTAGTTCGGCTACAAAGGAGATTGAGGAGATATTGGATAGTCCTGTTGGCAAAAGTACAAGGAACAAAACTTATGAGGAATACCTGGTCAAATGGAAAGGGAGGCTAGTAGAGGATTTATCATGGCTAGCAAGGGAGGAGGTTCACCATCTTGGTTTTCCTCTGAACACTTGAGACATGATAGAGTCACTCCTCAAATTACCCTGGGTGTCTAATGCAGGAGCATCCTGGGTGTAAGAGCAATCTTGAATCACCCAAAAATATTTTCTTTTTAGTCTTTTCTATTTTAATAAGGACCAGTAGATAGGGTTGTTAGTATTTATGGGAACTTGCTATTTTTAGTAAGTTTGTCATACGAGCTCCTAATCTTCTCATTTTCTACATGAAGGTTCATTTTAGAGTTATAAGGCTACCATAAAAATCTCATTGCTCCAGCTTAAGTATCGGAGAAGTTAATATAGATTTTTGGTGGAAATATTTGCAGAAAAATCTCCAAGCTCATTGTCGGAGCCCTTAGAGTGCCCAAATGAGGTCTAAAAAATTGAGGGAAGGGTACTTGTGCCATTTCAACCTTATAGATCAGGAGCTAGTATTTCTAAAAAGTGGTTATAATAGCCAATCAAAGCAATGGTTCGTGAGTTATGGCCTTTCAAAATTGGGCTACCCAAAATATCTAAAATAATTGTCAAAGATGTATTTGGCTAACTCTGTATGAATCATTAGGTTTCATCGGTACTAGGCATTAAGTTTCAATTTCTAGAACCTTCTTGGGTGGCATAAAATTGCCTATTTAAGAAAGGCTAGAACATTGTCTAGGATAGCTTTATGTTGTCATTCGTAGCTTAGTCTTACAGATCACTATAATGAAGGTGCCCATGTGGGTTAGCATTTTGTACTTGTGAATTCTATAATTCTACATTTGCAATACAAATAAGAAGTCCATATTTTGTTTTGGCATTTGTGGTTGTTTCTTTATTTCGGTTATGATTTTATGGTTTTAAAGGGAAAACCCTTCATGATATTGTCTATTGTCTTCAAAAGTTTTTCTATCTTCTTCCTCTCAAAATTTTATTCTACCACTCTATGTGTTGTTGTCTCCAATTTTTGAGCCTATCCTACAATAGCTTTGATAAGGATGTCCATTTGATCAATTAGGCTTTCATTAGGATCACATTCCACATCAAGAACTAATCCTCCTAGAATCTCTCTCATTTCTTCCATTATCATACAGCATCTCATGTAGTTCATCCCTTTCTTCCACAACATTATCATCTGGACATTTTTTAAAATCATTATATTCTTGTGTTTTCTCTACTTTGTCTTCTACTATTTTTGAATAAGTTTTGCTTAAATATTTATTATTTTTTAAATCACTTTCTTCAATTATTCCTTTTGTATGAAGAACAAAAAGATTCTAGCCTTCCTACTCTTTCAGTCTTTCAGCCGCTGATTCTTTCTACTCTTCTATTACAAAAATTAGTAATTGAAAAGTAACTAAAGATGATGGCTTTGATCCTAAGATTGAGCTAAGATTTCTCTATATAATCTTTCACATTTTATGGTAAATCCCTTACCTGTGGTGATTATTTTCTTTTTACTTTTTCTATCAAAGGAAATTATTTTAAATGCTTGATTAAAATTTAAGTGTATTGAGTTTTTAACATATACTTGGACAATTAAGAAATCTACTCATTCTTGGATGAAAATTCCTTATAAATAAAGAAAATCTATCTCTGACACAAAATGTATGTACGATTTTATGGCCTTTAATCTGACTATATCTAGAGATCTCCTTAATGAAAGATTAGGGTGTTATCAAAATAGAAACACATAATAATAATAAATTTGAAGATTTTGAAGGCATTCTTACAAAATTCATTTTGTTTGTATCCTACCATCACAACATTCCATGATATCCCACTTCATCGAGTCAATTTGTTGAATAGTTTGAGTGCATTATCTATACTCCCACGTTTAACCTATATATGCCTCCCAATTTGTTCAAATTACAATATCTTTCAAAGTTCCCCATTCCAAAGCTCTCATTTTGGCACAACTAAAAATATGTTGGCAAATGTTGCAGAGGGTTGTCTTTAAAGCTAGCATTTGTACTTTCTTCACAACTTTCAAGCCATTTGCATCAATCCATTTTATGTATATCCTGTAATCATATCATTCGTCTCCATCACATTTTTGACTAATTAGGCCCAACTTTCTCAAGCCTTCTTATCAAATACAATCACAATACTTCATAATAATGTAGCGTTGAGAATTTTTTTATAAATTAATGTGCCCTCGCTCTTCTTCATAATTGACTTAGGTGTATGTTAAGGGGACTCCATTCTTCCTCATGGACCAATGCATTATACAACTTTGTTTGTATGAGTCTTGAAGTTATTCCTGATGAAATTATTTAGTATTGAATGTATACTAATTTTCTAATCAGCAATATATTTATTCTTGTTTTCTAATCAGCAATATATTATTTTTAGTTCTTGTTCATATTTAATTTAGTATTGAATGTATACTAATTTTCTAATTTGCAATATATTGTATTCTTGTTTTCTAATCTGTAATATATTATTTTTAGTTCTTGTTCATATTTATTTTGGATAAAGATTCAACCCAGTTCTAATCTTCATGGAATTGTTTTAGGATTATATTCTTGTTAGCTCCAAAACTCTCATTTGTGTCTTATATTAAATTTTATTTTACTATGAATTCTAAAAATTTCATTTTATTAATATAAAAGTTTGAAGTTTTTTTTACTAAAGATCATGTCAAAAATTTTATTAATTTTTTTTAAATATCAAATTGATTGAAGTAAAAATTTTCATTTATACTTAAAATGTAATAGACATATTTACTTTCAAACAAAGCCTACTGATCCAACTCCCCCTTCCAAGTTATTGCTTCATTTCTTTGTATTCTTGTTTTTCCAAAAAAAGGGAAAATCCTTTTTTTCATAATAAAAAGTTTAAGTTGTTTTTTCTTAATTTATCTTCCTTCTACATTTGTCTATCACTATTAAATATTTACCATACCATATTAATTAAGTTTTTATTTACAAGTTTTATATATTGATTCTATTTACAATATTGATTACTTAAAAAATTTAGATTTATTGATTACTTAAATTAGAGGTCTGTATTTAATGATGATGATATACATACATATTCTATTTATACAATTTTATCAATATTGATGAGTTATACTTGAAATATCATATCAATGGTTTTAAGTATAATTTAATGTGAGAGACCTGGTGCATTGTAAATTTTAGATTAATTATTGTTTAATACCCTTTTTCCTTTGAAGATTTATTATAATTTTTTATCTATAATTTATACTCCTTATTGATTTTTTTTAGTAAATTAAGCCCTTCAATACTTTATTACCTTTGTTTAGAGCTAAATTTCTTATCATACAACCTTATTCTTCGATATTTCGTAAAGACAATCTATTTGTTTCAAACATTCATTTTTTTCAAAAATCTTCCAATCTTAGAAACAAAGGTTTGCAAAAATAGGTGGAGGGGGGATCTTTTCTAGCTCCATGGTTTTATGATTTCTTTGAGATTATATCCTTTTATCAAGCAACAAGGTCCTTGGCATCTATTTTATGTACTCAAAACCCTTGACATTGCTCGTTATATATTATAATTGTTCATGAATTATGAGTCATCCTTTGTTAATTGCATTGGTAATAACTTTATAATCTTATATATGTTATTAAACCTTTTATGAGCATTTTTCTTGATACAATTAATATGGTCCAAGTCCATTGTTTTATGCACTATATTCCACTTGTTATGGTAACTTTTATGCATCCTTATTGCATTTTTTTGGTAAGTGAGTAAAGTACCCAATTTTTAAGATCAACTATTAAGGATCCATGTTCTATCTAAGTCCTAGTTACCTTATCCTACGAAGGGACCTATGGAGTTTCCCTCCATCCTAGCTATTGGGTTCCACTACTATTTTATGTTGAGGTTGTCTTCAATTGTTGTTTTCACTTTTTGTGTATCTATTGGTAATTTGTGTATGGAGCCCTATTTCTAGGCTAACTATTAAGGACCCATCAGTTTTATCTTATTCATAGTTACCTTCTTTTGGTACCCATGGAGAATACCTCCATCCAAATGTTTTGGTATGCACTTATCTTGGTTAGTGTTTATCAACCTATTCCACTTTTCCTCTCAATGAGGATATTAGTAGTACAATGTGTTTTATTTTCTCATCTATTCCAAGGCAGTAGTGGTTTTTCACTTAAAATTTGTAGAACACAATACTTGGTAGCATATGTTACTAAAATTTAGATGCCCACTAAGCTCTCTTTCTTTATTTGAAGTATCTTCTTCATGATTCCTTGATTATATTTCATTTACTATTTCAATATAGTACCCATGTTCACCTTCAATGGGTTTTTTACCTAATATCCATGCTTTTCTTGCTCATTTATATTTGAATTATTTCTATATTTATCTCAACCTATTCAGGATTATGAGTTGGCATACACAATTTTCTTCAATTTTAATATGCTCTATTGGTTTGTACATAGTTTCATTTTAATGCTTTTATAGCATTTTTATGCCCATGTTGGCACTTTATGATTTTATACTAATGATTTATATGAATTTTATTGGACTTTGTGTAAGTTTCATAAGGAGCCAACTTTTCAAGGTTAACTATACAAAGATCCCTTAGTTCTAACTAACTCATAGTTGCCTTATATATTCCATGGAGTATCCCTCCATCCTATAATGCTATGCACTTACATTGTGGAGTTTCCATCTATTTTGATATATTTGGTTCCTTATAAAGAGGATATTATTTATGGAGTTTTTCTCCATTTGGTTCCTTATAAAGATGTTATTCATGGAGTTTCCCACCATTTTTTAGTTAATTTGACCCATATTGAAGGTGATATGCTCGTATGTATAGGCAATACATTGTTAATACTCATAATCCCTAATAGTAAACACGTCTGGAAAATTAAGATCTTGATTTTATCTAGTGCTTGAGTCATGTTCCTTTGATTTTCCTTTGTCTCTCATATGTCTATAATTCATTTACTAATGTGATAATACTCTATGTACTTCATTGCTGAGATAGTGAGTCATGCAGGATGTGGAGGGACACTCCCATTAACTTGCAATGGGATGATTCATTAGTGGATTGTCTACATCTATGTGATTGATGCAATGTTGATGCAAATGGTATTAGTTGGAATCTTTTGTGTTCATTTATGTATTAGTATATTACTTTCATGAGAGCATTAATGTATACTTTATACATAACTTTTTTATTTGAGCTTATGATTCATCTTGATTTCAGGTTAACTTCATTTCTTTGTCGTGAATGGTTACATTTTTTTAAAAATATTTTGTTACTCTATGCGAGATCTCTTATATCTTTAACATTAAACATAAGATGAAATTATCTTTTTGGATAGTTGTCTTGTTTCTTGTTCAGATGATTGATCCATCAAGGAACATGCATCACATAATTATTTTCTACAAATCCAAGTTCACTTGAAGATGGAGATGAACTTGTTAGAATGATTTAGAATAACTAAGAGGGGGGGTGAATCAGTTATCCTTAGGTCTAGGTGTACCAATTCAACTTTGAATTACTTCAAATACTTTAGATCTAATCATTAAGTAGCTCAACCTCTATAGAAAATAATTAGCAACATAAAACTTGCAATCCGTCATCCTAGTAGTAACAATTTTGTAGAATATAAAATATTAACAGTAAAAAACTTCAAATAAAATCCACACAAGTATGAAATCATGATTTAACATTGAAACCCAATTTTAGAAAAACCACCAGTAACATGCTACCAATTTTCACTATTCTAAAGTGAGCTCTGTGAGGAGCCAACCTTGTTAAAGGTTACAAAACACACTATTAAATGTGACCTTGTTAAAGAATTTAATCACCCTGATAGGAGTGACCTAGTTAGATGGCTTTAGAAAATTCCATTAGAATTTCACATTGATTAAAGGATTTACAAATGATTGTTAGGTCAACCTTGATTAAAGGATTTCAATATTGATACAATGGTTAGAAAGTAATAGAAGGTTAATTTGATAAATACAACTCACTTTGCAAATACAAATCACCATGTAGGTCATATATTGATCCACTAACTAACCTCCATTATCATCTTTGTCTCTAATATGCTTGGCAATCCTTCAAGCGATCACACTTCACCTCATCATAATTCTTCTCAACCTCTTTCTTAAGTTTGCTAGTCAATAACATCAACAAGCATCTACTTGTCCACCATGATTAAGGTTACTCATATGCCTCCTTAAATATGTAGTTCATATCTTTTGTCACTTGAACATCACTATTGATTTTAGGATTTGGTCAAATTCATCGAATCCTTCCATCTTTTCATTTCCTTCTTTCTCTTCTAGAAAATTCTCAAAACTTATCTTTGTATCCATGCCTAGAAATGATCAAACATAGTTTTTTATTTATTAAATTCTCTAGGTCATTCATTCTTATCTTCAACATATTTTTCATATTCCAAGAATTCAATTGTGTTGGCTAGAAATCAAGATTTCCTCATAAACTGTCAAACATTGTCAATCGGCCAACATAACCTTTTGATACTTGGTCATCGATGAATTGCTTGGTTGATACAAACTATTCTACTCAAACTACTTTCTGATACTCAATTGATACTAATGCTGATTTGATACTATATTATGCTCATCTTATACTATCACTCGGTCAACAGTAGCATCACTCAACATATACTTCTAGTTCCTTAATCTTCTAATCTTTTCTTGGTAAATCCTATGCATTTGGTCTTCTATTGATCACTTCTTCTAGGCTTCATTACATTTGTCTTCTCCACTAAGGTTATGATTAAATAATCATATTATCTTATCAATGTCTAATTAATAAAGTGTCCATTGTAGTTTCACATAACTCAACCTTTCCTCTAGGTCATTTTGTTATCTCTTCTTCTCAAATCCTTTTCATCAATTATCTTAATATGGCACTCTAATTAGATAGAAATTGTCTTACCAACAAGGTCTAACATCAATGAAGACACTTCAAAGATCAAGTTGTTTTAATTTTTGTAATTTGGGTTTGATACCACTTTTGTATTCTACCTAAGTAAAGTTTAAAGGGAATTGTTAGAAGTAGTAATATTTCCTTGGTTGTATTTATTTAATTAGATTAACCAAGGTATCCCTTATGTATCTTTTTGTCCCCTAGTCTAAGTGAGGAAAAATTATTTTTTATATTAAGGAAAATAGTTATCTATCCTTAAGAGGATCTTGACACTTCAATCACACACATTTATGAATGTGGAATTCATTCACTTGGGAGTTACTAACAACTCCTCTTCTCATATCTATATAAGAAATGATCTTCTCTCATTCTTACTATCACACACTCACTATGTAGCTTATGTAATGAGCCTATGACTCCTCTCTTTAATTCTTTAGGTATTTTTCTTATTCATATAATTTACATGGGGGTTTTCTTTCTTTTTCCCCTTCAAAAATATCTTGTGTCCTTTTGATTATCTTTGAATTACTCTTATTAGATCTTTGATTTTATGATAACATTCTTTTTACAAATCCTTCTTGGGTTCCTTCCTTTCATATTTTTTTTCATCTTAATATTTTCTTATAATAGGTCTACTCATTTTCCTTTCACTAGTACTGTTGAAATTTAGTTTTCTTTTTATTATTACCATCCATTTCACCCTTTTAGCTTTTCATTATGTTACCAGTTAGACTTTGGGTGTATGGTAGACTTCTTCATAAGGTATATCCTATATTATTAATTTATTAGCACCAAGGTATTATTCTACATATTTTATATGCTCTAATCCATCTTCGACTTGTCCAACAATTTTAGATGGAATATAGGTTTGTGATGAAATTAGTTTATCCATATTAATTACATCAGTGACATTCTTCTCTCTTATTTCTCTTTTAATATTTCCATGTGTAGCCATTACTTTCTTCTAGGTTTTAATAGTTTCATTATGTACATTTTGAGTATCCCTAATCATTGTCCTTGCAACTTTATTTCTAAGATTGAAGTCTTGTCTACTAGATTTAATAAATATATCAATTTCTCCTCTAACCAACTTAGAAGTTATTTCTATGAGTTCTCTTTCCATCATTTCTCTATTTAGCTTTAGGGTTGTTTTTGTCTCCTATCAACTAGCTTGTAATGCTCATTGGTATCTTTGCATGACATAGTTCATAACTTCCTTGTGCATTATTTAGCCTTTCATTCTATGTTATTTCATTGATAATAGAATTTACATCTAGATATTATTCTTGTCATTCTCCTTGATTTTGTTTGGATTATCTTCCTCAATAATAGTTGTACCTATCTCTTATTTTTTTTCATCTTCTCTTAGCTCTTGTCCTTCTAACTATTTGGCTTTCCTTGTCCTTGTAGGACCATGCATCTTGCTTTAATCTGTCCTTTGATAGGTACTTCCAAGTGTTTCATGTTATCCTACTTCACCTATCAACTCAATTGGAGTTGTTTGTTCAAATTATTTAAAGTAACCACTTGTGTGCTCTATTATGCACTTCCAAACCTTTGTGACAATATAATCATCATTCTCCATGATATTTTTTGAATTACCAATTTATTGAGACCCATTTTGATCTTTAAAAGTGTTTTTTCATAGGTTCTAAATATTTGAACTATAACATCTATGGGTCTAGATAGTGATTCATTAGTGTGTCCTTATTGTGTATTCATATACTTTATAACCATTTGAAGGTAACCATAATTTTCTAGGTTGAGCTAGTTGTATAATGTATGTATCGATGTCAACTAGAAAATAAATGTCTTCCTTGTATTCTTCAACCACCTTAGCAAGTATTCTTTCTCTTAATTGTATTTTGGATAGAAAGTTTTTGAAGTATCCTCACATGAAACTATAGTAATTTTCTCCTAAATCCTTAATGAAATAAATTATTTTTAATATCACAAGTTTATCCTTTGATGATTAGATGATACCTTTTCTAGGAAAGAAATTTTGTAAATTCAAGAAGATACATACCAAAATTACTTCAAACCTAAATGATTATCTTTTCTCTCTCTTGATTTTGTCCCTATTTGTAAATTTTTGGCTTCTTAGCATCTTACTCAAATCATAAATTGCATCGTCTTTCACCATTATATATGTTGCATGAATTGCTCCATTGAGCATGCTCTGTACTATACTTGACTGATATACTTTGTAACTTATCACCATCGATGCATACCTAACCTCTACATCTTAAATATGACTTACTCTCATGGCTCTTGAGTTAGACTTGGCCTTACTTATCTATGTGACCAAACTTCCATCTTTCATTCCTATGGACGGTAACTCACTAGTTGTAAATAATTCATTTATTGCATGAATAATCTCCTTATTTATTACACACAGCCTATCTAACCACAATATTTCTTCATGAAGTCTACATAATACATATCTCAACCATTTATGTTGGAAACTATTAAAAAAATTTACCATGTAGGTGAAACCTCTCTCTTCTAGATGCTTGGTCTTGTTCTTTAATATATTTTTCACTCATAGTTCTCCAAATGCATTGTTTATATCTTCCACTCCTAGTTCTTAAAGTTTTAATGGACATATGATCGAACATATTCAATCAATAGAACTCTAAGAGGTATCAAAGATAGGGAAATTTTCATGTCAACCTCACTCAACTTCAATAGATGTAGCTTGAAAATTAGTTGTGGCTTCTCAATAACATCAATCAGAATAAGTGTATCCACTTTTTTCTCTATGACTCGTTATGATTGCAAAATTTATGACCTTATCACTATCTAGTCTCACTAGTTCTATTCTACAAAAATGAATCCTTTAAAAAAAAATTAAATTCTCACCAAACGCAATAACAATCATGATGTTTAACATAGATATATTCTTGAGAGTGTTTCTAGATAGAAATGTGTTGAATGAACTCATGTATCCCTTATTTATTCACATGAGTAGTTGGTGCACATCTTCTAATAGTAAATAGTACTTTTCACCAATTAAATCTATTAGCTATTATGACCTTTCTCTTACACCACTTAAAGTGTTAACCTTTCAATGCTACCATTTTGTAAATACTTAAAGACCATTCTTATTATCACTTCAAGGTCTAGTCATCATACTACATCTTTCAATGTAAATTCTAAATGACCTTCCATACCTCTTGGAGACCAGTTAATAATATTCCTATTAAGTAATCCCCATAAGTTGATTATTGAATTACTTTGATGAAGAGTCCACCACACCTGAGTTTGATGGCTCCTAATTATGTGACTTCGCCTCTTCCTTTCTATCTACTTTCTTTTTCCACATCTTGTTCATCTCATTCCTTACTATTTCCATAATACAATGTAATTATTTTTTGTGTTTTTTCCTTTGAAATGTATATAAAATGAAAAAGAAAAGGTGACAATGTTTTTGGTATATTTGTCTTTTAAGATGCAAAAACAAGTAAAAGAAAACATACAATGCAAACTAAGTAATTAACAATGTCCTCCATATACCACAATGTATGAAAACATCAAGGTGGCATTGGAAACAAAGATTTTTTCTTACATTCATGTGATTTCTTGAAGATATAAATAGGGTTTGGGTCTGACTCTAATGGTTGCAATCCACACAAAGACTGATGCTTTTTTCATTCTACTAGAATATGCCCACACTCTTTTAAATCATGCAATATTAGCATGGGTGCTTGGTATTGCTCCTTTTATTTTCCTCAATAATATTGATTCCATGGAACATATTTGAGATGAATTCAATAATGAAGAGGAGGTTGACATTAAAGAAATTATTGTTGAAAATAGGATGATGGAATAATTTTCAATCTTTTCTTGTACTTGGTTACGATCTATAGGGTGTGTAATCAAATTTTTTCTATTATAAAATGAAAAATTAGTTTTCTTATATATAAGAAACATATGTTACTAGTGAAGATCTAGGTGTAGAAGTTTTTGAAATCCAACTTCACAGCTCACCAAGATCACCTACATGAAAATAACCTATAGAAGAGAAACCAAAGAAGGAAAGGTAGGGCTTGCAGAAACTCAACAGATTAAGAGAAAAACATATTGCAACAATGAAAAATGAAATTGTTGTACAATATGATATGATAAGATATTAGGAGAGCTTGTTTATAAAGGCCTCTAGGAAGCTTGTAGAACAAGCTAGAAAGTGCTAGGAGATAAGACTAACAACTAAGCATACATCTGCAAAAGGTGGATTATCCTCCATGTAGGTGAGAGGATAAGTATGACTAGGTAGGAACAAACTCATGTGTTGTCAACAACTACTAGAAGAAAACTAACAAAAAAATGCATTTATCTAAGTAAACTAAAGTAAAATGTAAATAATAATAATTTACACTAACACCCCCCCCTTAAGTTCTACTTAGGAGAATGCACTTAAGCTTACAAAAGCTAAGATGAAATGCAAAATGGGTCCTGACAACTAGGCCATGTTAGGTACCCATGTACAAATGCAAAGACATGTAGTGCAATCTCTGTAAATCGAAGACAAAGGAGAAAACCCAGTGGGAAAAACCCCTCTCCAAAAAGAGATAGCTGAAAACCTAGTGAAGGTCTGAAGAAGCCTCCAACTAGAGGAATGTCCTAGAAAATAGGAACAAAGAGAAGACCATGAAGAGCATCATTGAAGCATGAAGAATCCATAAAATCTATCAAAAATAAATTGTTGATCTGAGAACCTCCATGGAAATAGAAAGCTACAAACCAAGAGTGTTTATATGGTAGATAATCCATCTCACCAAAATGCATAGGTAGCTAGCCATTGCAATCACCTAGTATATAGGATCAAATACTGAATACATAGCTTACTCCATCAAACCATAAAACCAATGAAGCATTAGAAATAATAGAAGAACCCCCCTAATGCAGACAAGGTGAGGGGATAGGCAACTAAGAAAGTGGGCCAAAAGTCCTCTGTAGAAAGAACCAAGAACAACGAGAGAGAGGAAGAGGTACAAACACCTATAAAGGCATGTATCACCAACACATCATGGGGCTAATGTCATGGAAGGGACACTCACTTGACAAAGGAAGAGAGCACAAAAATGGAAACAACTAACCCCCCATGGCACTTTATAATATAGTGTGAGTACAACTATCTCAAAACAACATTTAGGATCTCGAAATGCAAGAGTGGAATTTTATCTCAATGTGTTTGCATAAAGATGTTTACAAATGATATCAACAATGATCAAAAAAAGAAAAAATTTGATACAACTGATAGTACAACTCAAAAGAAAATATCCCATGCCATGAAAATGATCCTCAAACCTAGAACACCCAAGATATCCACCATATTATAGAAAAACAAAAAAAATGAAAGAAAGAGCATCGAGTAGAATCTAAAGGAAATTATAGTATTTGTAAAAAATAGATAGAATCAGCTTTCCAAAAATATAATGTTTTCAAAAAATAGAGATGGGACGCACAAGATATGCTTGTTGGAGAAAAAAATAGAATATCCAACTTTGACTAAAAACATAGGCAATAAAACTACATCAAAACCAAAAAATACCTACACCAATTTCTCCATCTTAGCATTATCTTTTTGACACTTTTTTTGGATCGGAAAAAGACCTTCGTATGCTCAAGTTACGACCAAAAAACTACAAGTAGGTCAAAAAGGGGCCTGAAGAGGATACATGAGTGTTGATGTAGTATTGATGTCATGCTAACTTAAACATTTCCTAGCCTTAAATTTGATGGCTTGGAGGCCATTGAGGAAAAGAAAGGCTACCATGTGGCATGCCATGTGGCAGTGGTAGTACGGGTGCTCTAACATGGCACAAGCCACGTGGCAAGTGCCAATGTAGAACTTGTGCCATGTAGCACTTGCAGATTGTGCCAACTATCCTACATAGTTGGGTGGTGGCTATAGGGGTAGTAAGGAAGCTATAGCTAGTTGCAGTGGCCATAGGGGTAGTGAGTTCTGGTAGCGCCACTTAGTGGGTGGTGGGCAAGCGGCACAACGGTGGCCATGGAGCAACGGCTAAAGTTAGGTGGTGCCTTAGTGTCTCTATGGTAGCGTTGGTGGTGGTGGTGGCACTATAGTGGCACACTAGCCACACAATGGTGGTTCCATGATGGTGTAGTGGTGCTTGTCAAGTGCTGCTACAATTTTTTTTTTTTTTAACTAGTAATAAATGTGTCCATACTACCTCCTAGGGGCAAAGAATTTTTTTCTAGAAGCTACAATCACAAAAAATGGAAATTTTTATATGAATCCTGACTATAACAAGCCTTTTGATCACAATGGCAGTATTTGTTTGAGCCTAAAGTGCTCTAAAAAAATGCTCTTCCTCTCGATTGAAGAAAAAATCACAAACAAACTAGGGTTTGTGTCTTTGAATCATGGCTTCAAAAATCCTTCAAGCCAAGAAGTAGTAGAGAAGCTCTAATACCATGTAGAAGTTGATGAAAGCTAACTTCATAGCTTACCAAGATCACTTGCATGCAAGTAACCTTCTGAAGAGAAATTGAAGAAGGAAAGGTAGGGCATGGAGAAACTCAACAGACTAAGAGAAACAATATTGCAACAATGAAAAATGAAATTATTGTACAATATGATATGATAAGATATTAGGAGAGCCTATATATAAAGTCCTCTAGGAAGTTTGTAGAACAAGCTAGAAAGTGCTAGGAGATAAGGTTGACAACTAAACATACGTCCATAAAAGGTGGATTATCCTCCATGTAGGTGAGAAGATAAGTATGACTAGGTAGGAACAAACTCCTATGTTGTCAACAACTCCTAGATGAAAACTAATAACAAAATGCATTTATCCTAAGTAAACTTAAGTAAAGTGTAAATAATAATAATTTACACTAACACTAGGTGACAAATGTTAGGTTGTAGGGTTTGATTATTGATAAGTAAGGTTTGATCATTGTCAAGGTTTATATTCTAGATATTCAAGAGCCTTTTCATATTTTGGCTTAAACTATTATGTAATAATTTTATATTTACTATATTTAGGATTTATATATTTTATTAAAATAATAATAATAATAATAAATGTAGATCTAAGTCGTAAATGAAAAGTTTTTCATGATTTTTGATAAATTTCAAATGAATGCAAGATCTAACTAACTATTCAAAAGGCACTAAATATATGAAAGGTGAGGGTTCACCAAAATGTAATGGTAAAACTTGGACTAGCTCCTACCATTAAAATTAGGAGTCAAGAAAATGAGACCAAACCCACAAAGTATATCTAACATTAGCCACTAAGAGGAACAAGAAAAAGCATAAGACCTCAACCCTAGAAGCTCCCTTGGTATTGACCCAAAGCATGAAGAAAAATATTTAATAGCAAGTATATAAATATAATATAAGAATTAAAATGAAGGATTATGGATAAGAATGTGTGAACCATTGAGATCAATGAGGGAAATGACCAAGTAGATGATTTGCTACTAATCACAAGTCCAAAATGACTTGATTCTTATTTTGAGCCACAAAAAGCTACAAGTTATGAACTATACAAGGATTATATTATTATCTAGATAGGGATCACCTTAGAGGCTAGGGATGACCTTGTCCTTTATTCTGACTTATGGAAAACTTCATCACTTACCTAAGCTTGAAAATGATGTCTAAAGGTCTAGATCTACACTCTAAACTATTGAAACTATAACAATACTACTACTAAAAACTATCCTAGGTCAAGGATGACCTCATCTTCAACCCTAAAATTTTAGATATGAAAAATGAATACAAATCTAGAAATATCTTCAAAAGTGGTTATCAAATTTGTGGATACAATATGTTCTCCATATCTTGCAAATCTAAAAAAGTGTGTACAAGGGTGGCTATATAGGGGTTTTCCTTAATCAACCCCCTATTTTGGTGACTTCCATCTCTATGAATAATTGTTAAGATTAATGTAGTGTGTGTAGTGCTCATGAATCTAGAGTATGGATCTAGAATGAAAAGTTATATGTAATGTAATCTAAAAATATCAAGATCTAACCCTTTAGAGTGAAACTCTAGGATATAAATGCAATCAATATGTGTTGCACCAATGTGCAAGTATGAGGATAAAAAGTATAAATCTGAAAATAATATAGAAATTATATCAAGCCCATAAGGGATAAATTACTCTATCCATCTTCACAATTCATTTTCAACTCCATGGTGTCTTCAATGCTTGGTTGAAGGTGTTAAAACCCTCTTTGCTTTAATGCATGAATTATAGATCCTTTGGTCTCTACCTTTCAATTGTTCTTGTGTCAAACATAGATTTTCATCAAGGTGTCCTCTAGCCCAAGCACAATTATATTCATGCTTAGATTTCCAAATGAGGATAAAGATGGTGTTTTATAGTAATTAAAAGATGGAACCTTGCAGGGAGCAAATAAGACTAAGCGAGAAAAATCCCAAATTAAAAATAGGCCCAAGTGGAGTAGATTTAGGGCCTAGGGTAAGGGATACATTTTCCTTGGCCTCATGTATGAGATGAGGTTTTCCCTTTCCCTAGTTGATTTTTGGGATGCAAGACCCTCATGAACTCAAATGTGCATTTTATTATTATCAAGTTTTATTGAATAGATAAGCAAGTAGTAATTTAAACATGTAAGTGAGGTTAAAATGAGAGAGGGGATGAATAAATATAGAGGTTGGGTCCTACCTCAATTTATACATAAGAAAGAAAGGGGAATCAAGGAAGATGCATTAGATCCTACCTCAAATTCACCTAGGAAAGAGAGAGGAAAATTTAGACATGTGTGTGCAAACGGTAAGTATATAATGCAAACAAAACTAAAGGGGAGTTAAATATCCACTGAATTGAAGTTCTTCTAATTCAAGATGGTATAGGTAAGACCAATTCCTAACCCTTTGTTTTATCTCCAACTAATTATCTCATCAAAATTTTCAAACTGTTGTCCACTTGAAATGTCCCTTTTCTGATTTTACATGATATTTCCAACCTTTAATCAGATCTTTAAGATCAAACAACTAATATCACAAAGATCCTCCAAATTTCTCAAGAAACCCCAAATCGGGTATGCCAGAAATTGTGCCAAAAGCTTCACAGCTTCACCAATTACTAATAAATCTGAAAATGGAAATTTTTACAGAACTTTCAGCAGCATAACAGCCTACAAATTGACATTTCCAGATCCGTATAGCCTTTACACAACAGCTCAAAAATGTAGGACCAAAACTATGCTCATCGGGCTCCCGAAATAGCACAAAATATGCCCGGAAACACCACAAGAACACTAATAATCTATCTCAGAAGTTTAATCACGTCCCAATATATATATTCAGATCTATTTTAATAGCTTAAAGTCTAAAATACAGCAGCAACCAAAACTGATATGAAATACTCAACCGGAAACACCAAACTCTTACAAAAATACACCCGGAAACTCACAAATCTGCACTGTTCAGCACAAAGGCAAACTCTGTATGAGCATGCACATGGAATGGCTTCAAACTCCTGTCCTTAGCCTTCTTGGAAACCTGCAAACTCCCATTCTTGGGTCTCCCTGGAAACCTGCAAACTCCCGTTCTTGGGTCTCCTTCTCCACAGGTTTGGCAGCCTCTGAAGAATAACAAAGAATGAGCGAAAATCAAGTCTGGAATCCCCCCAAAATGCCTCCAAACCTCTTTAAAAAGGGCATAACTGTAACTCACGTCCAAGAGAGGTTAATGAAACATATTTTAATAATAATTATCATTTATTAGTCCAACGGTTTCCAAAGATTAACTCCCTTTTTCCGAAACTTCACTTTCTTGGGCCTGCCTGCCTTAGCAAAGATTTTCTTTTTTTTAAATTATTTGAAAAGGGGACATGACAAGTCCTCCCCTCCCAATCATTGCTTGTCCTCAAGCAATGGCTGAACAATAAACCAATCAATCCACCTGGATCCCAAATGTAGTCATGAACTATACTACTACCAATTAACATAGGCTCCTGCAATATCCTTTGCAATATGACCAAGAGGAATCCATAATCAAATTGACAATTATAGCTCAACCAAACTCCGAAATCACCACTACCACAAACAAAAACCCATGAGGCACAAACTCTTAGAACATCAGAACCCAAGTAAAGTGGACAAATCAAACTACCAACATAGTAAATACCATCAACGCATCCCACTGGCCTATATGGAATGTACAATCCAACTCTGAAACAATGGTGAACCCTCTTGAATGAAACTGTACCAAGTATGGAGAATCCACACACTGTACAACTCCTGCAGTCAACACAACTCTGCAAATCATCGGCCACTATCTCATAACCATAACTCCCATACACTGCTGATGGTGAAAAGACATTACAAGATAAAGAGTAAGAAATGGAATCCAAACCAAATTTGTCTACCATCAACTCCTCAGCACAAGGATCAAATTCTAACTGATGTACATACCCTGCAATATAATGTTGATAAAAAAAACCAACCTCAGTCAACAGCTCACCATGAAGAAGTGATACAACCCACTGTGACTGATCACCAGCTAAGTCAAGAGATGTCATAGCCAAAGGAGTAGAATCAATAACAACACCTGCTGAAGCATCACTCTGAAACTCCTGCTCTAAGTCATGTATTATCAAGCTGTCAACTGTAGAACCTATCGCCATGTCATGCCCATCACAACTCTCATCTTGAGGCATCAAATTGTCCCATAACTGATGATAAGCACTAGGAACCAAAGTACATCTCTGTATCATCATCTCATCAACATGGTCATCAAAGGTAGATAGATGAGCATACCTCACAGTGTAATGCCGATAGAATGCACCAATCTCAGTCAGTGGCTCAGACTGCAATCCAGATGTAACTAACTGCAATCGATCATTAACCAAATTGGAACTGACTACTACCTTTGAAGACATTGCGAAGGGAGTAGTATTACTAGTAGGAACCATGCCAACTATCAGCTCACCAATGTCACACATGGTCTTTGATACAACATCTCTAGTCTTCGTGCCATTAGTACTAGAGGTCACCACCATGTCAGGCATACAACAATCTGCTACAACACCCAACTCAATTGAACCTAACTCTAGTGGGAATGAACCTGATATTCCAATGTTAGTATCAAGAATGGATGCATCCCCATCTCCACTGTCTCTGACAATCTCGGCCATGGACATCCTCGGATCACCAAACACCACTGCTTGTGACTGTATAGAATCAGGTGAAGACTGTAGTCGCTCTAACTCCATGGTCACCTTAGCCAAATGAAACTGTGACTCCTTGAAAGCCAACTGTGTACTCTCAAGAATCTCAGAAGTCACCACAAGCTGCTCAGTAATCTCACTCACCTCATCTTCCTTGGCCAACAATGCATCATATGCTGTACTGCCCCACTTCATAAGATAATCTCTGTCAGCTACCAACTGCATATAATCCTGTCTCAGAATCTGGATAGCCTCCCATAAAGAGTGGAACTCTGTCAAGGAAAGATAACTGCCTCCCTGCTCATCACTAGTAGGAGAACCCCATCCATAAACTGCTAACAACTGACGAGCAGCATCGAAATGCTGGCAAGTGATAGCAATGTCTTGGTCACTAACTCTCAACTGATTAGACACATGATGGCACTGGCTTGACTATCTCCTACAAACCTCCTCTGATGCACTGTCTAAAGGAGTATCCTCAAAGTTACTAGTCTCTAGAGTATTACCATCCATATCCTGTGAATCAAATCTAAAACTCATATCAACATACAGAGTATCAAAAACATTAGCATTTCTGTCCAACTCCTCTATACCCAAGGAAACTAAGTCTTCAAAATTGCCCATTGCATCCTTCTGGATGTCATCAATGCCAATATGATCCTGGGACTCATCTATACACACTGCCAAATATGAAATATCATCAACACAATCCAACAAGTATGGCCGACTGGATATATGAACAAGGCCCAACATTGGTGTATAAAAACTAATACCAACATCAGACAAGATACTGGCACAAGAAAAGACAACACCATGTAATCTGCTAATCAAATCCATGATAGCACCCAAACAAACACTGCTACCAAAAAGTGTTAAAGATATCCAGTCAACTGAATCCCAAATGCCAATATAACAATCTCGAGTCCATATCCGTAAACTAGAATCAACTGGTAACTCAAGCAAACTCCTCACCTGAGTAATATGACCAATACCAACTAACTCCACATACCTGTCATGATGAGATAATGAAGTCACAATACTATCTTGGTTCACCTTCAGCTGGCTAGACAAATCATGTGAAGTACTACCAGCCTCAACCTCATGTGATGAAGCATCTAACTGTGCCTGGTACTCTTTCTCAGCAAAGTCATGAATGCTCAATGTCTGCTCATCTCTACCAGGTATCTCACCATCCTGCACAACAACATCCTCATAATCATCATCTGAACCCACTACACTGTTGTCACTGCCTGTTGTAACTATACCATCCTGAATACCTGTGGCATCACCCTTTGACAACCTATAAACAATTGTCTCAATTTGAGTATCAAGTTGACCGTTACTATCAATCTGTGTAATATCCTTTCCCACCACCTCCTGTGGCAGAGTAGAATCTGAGACCTCTACCTGGCTATCAGCTAGTTTCTCAAACTCCTCATGCAAGTTCTTGGAAATTGTGTCATCTGTCCTGTGAGAAAATCTGCCAAATAGAAATCCAGTCAACTTATCCACCTTAGCTGGGTCAGATAACATGTCATTTATACGGTGGTGCTCAACCAACTATTTAGACATGTCATGGCTTATTTTCATAAGTTTATCTCGAATGTCTAAATAACCATCCTTTCTATTATTTTGACTCTGGCTATCAATTGTCCAAGATTGTTCCCTCTGAGACTCTGTACTATACCTGTCCATTCTGGATAAAGTAGAGTGTAACCCCAATAGGATATAACTTCTTCAAACACCAAGAACTAACATGCAAATGATTAGAAGTAGCATGCAACCATAGATTTGGACATGCAACTGATTAGAAGCAACATGCAACCACCAAATTATGACATGCAAGATCTGGGTAGTTGTCAAAACTGAAATGCAAACTTCTACAACCACCAAATTCACCAAGAACTAACATGCAAATGATTATAAGTAGCATGAAACTATAGATTTGGACATGCAACTGATTAGAAGCATGCAACCACCAAATTATGACATGCAAGATCTGGGTAGTTGTCAAAACTGATATGCAAGATCTGGGTACTTGTCAAAACTGAAATGCAAACTTCTACAACCACCAAATTCACCAAGAACTAACATGAAAATGATTAGAAGTAGCATGCAACCATAAATTTTGACATGCAACTGATTAGAAGCAACATGCAATCATAAATTATGACATGCAAGATTTGGGTAGTTCTCAAAACTGAAATGCAAGATCTGGGTAGTTGTCAAAACTGACCTGCAACTTCTACAAACCCTCAGGCTGGCAAGATCATGGCTCTGATACCACTGAAATGTCCCTTTTCTGATTTTACATGATATTTCCAACCTTTAATCAGATCTTTAAGATCAAACAACTAATATCACAAAGATCCTCCAAATTTCTCAAGAAACCCCAAATCGGGTATGCCAGAAATTGTGCCAAAAGCTTCACAGCTTCACCAATTACTAATAAATCTGAAAATGGAAATTTTTACAGAACTTTCAGCAGCATAACAGCCTACAAATTGACATTTCCAGATCCGTATAGCCTTTACACAACAGCTCAAAAATGTAGGACCAAAACTATGCTCATCGGGCTCCCGAAATAGCACAAAATATGCCCGGAAACACCACAAGAACACTAATAATCTATCTCAGAAGTTTAATCACGTCCCAATATATATATTCAGATCTATTTTAATAGCTTAAAGTATACAATACAGCAGCAACCAAAACTGATATGAAATACTCAACCGGAAACACCAAACTCTTACAAAAATACACCCGGAAACTCACAAATCTGCACTGTTCAGCACAAAGGCAAACTCTGTATGAGCATGCACATGGAATGGCTTCAAACTCCCGTCCTTAGCCTTCCTGGAAACCTGCAAACTCCCGTTCTTGGGTCTCCCTGGAAACCTGCAAACTCCCGTTCTTGGGTCTCCTTCTCCACAGGTTTGGCAGCCTCTGAAGAATAACAAAGAATGAGCGAAAATCAAGTCTGGAATCCCCCCAAAATGCCTCCAAACCTCTTTAAAAAGGGCATAACTGTAACTCACGTCCAAGAGAGGTTAATGAAACATATTTTAATAATAATTATCATTTATTAGTCCAACGGTTTCCAAAGATTAACTCCCTTTTTCCGAAACTTCACTTTCTTGGGCCTGCCTGCCTTAGCAAAGATTTTCTTTTTTTTAAATTATTTGAAAAGGGGACATGACACCACTACCTATGTCTATCCATTAGTCTATGGAAGGTGTATTGAGATGAAATTGAAATCTATCTTTAGAATCTTCTACAATGTCATCTAAAAGTACCCAACAAACTTAGTGTCTCTATCTGAAACTTTTTTCTTTTGTAAACCATGTAGTCTCATCACTTCTCTAGAAATTAAGTCTATGACATGAACAACATCACATGTATTTCTACAAGGATTGAAATGTTCTATTTTTAAAACTTATCCACCACCAAAAAAAATGAAATAGTGTCCTCTCTAAGTCCTAACTAGTAACCCAAGAACAAAGTTCATATTTATATCCTCCCATTGTGTCTATAGTATAGGTAATGGTTGATATAGCCTTGCATTATACCTATCTCTTTTTGGTATCTGGCATATCTTACAACTTTTATCTTTCAAAGTTTCACCCTTACCAAAGTGTAGAATTGGTACCTTAGAGAAGCATGGGAGCATATCAAGAATTTGAGATACATATAATTGATATGAGTCTATGGGGAAGGCCAAATTCCTATTTGATACTCATCTATGCTAAAATTTATAAGAAAAGGTTAGAAGGATAACATGAAACTCAAATATAACTTATAAAATGACACATGAAAATAAACAAGGATGATGTAACCATGATTTCATACACAATATTCAATTAGGAAAGTCTAACATACATTATCAAAACACATATTTTCCTTGCATAAATATTTCACAATGAAATAATGTCTTATTAACTTTTAGATGGAAAGAAGACTCTCCAAGCTAGAAACAATTCTTCAAAATTTGACATAACTTGAAACCCACAACATACATATGTACCATCTTAAAAAGTGTACCCTTTCTTTGTAAGACATCCCTTTAACAATATCCTAGATCCATGAATATATTACAGAAAAATGTTGTTTTGTGAGGCTTCACTCATAGTACTTATATCATTCCACCAAATACTTCTTATGGCATTACTCCTAGTGATCTAACACCTCTTGCTAATGAATATGGGCTTGGTAGCCAAGATCCTCTTATTGTATCTCAAACTTGTGTTCTCTTTCCATAGACCTTAGATGCTCTTGGAAGTTTGAAAAAAAAATCATTTGGGCTCATGTTTACAATATGCTGGAATTGATCTTGATGACCACCATGATGGCTTGGAATAAAAGGGCTATCATAGGGTTATCAAGGTGCATAAGCATGCTACCAAGAAGGTTGAGTAGGGATGGGTGAGTGGGAATTTTATGCACTAGTATAATTTGGAAAATATATGACTATGTGACTAAAACATTTAGTCACATGACTAAAGTTAATTAAGTTCTACTAATTTTTTGCAATTCACAAGTATAAATGACAAAATAAATTATTAATTTGATCATTATGTAAAATAAAAGCTAAATAATTAATGATATAAATAACAATAACTAAATAAATGAACAAATCAACCACTGTTACTTCTCTATTCTTCTTAATTTCAAATTTGATCATGATCTATAGAGCTAAGTCTCCCTCATAGTCTAAAACAATAAATTGCATCCTAGAATTAGACATACCTTTATGTAGACCCTATTTGCATCCACAATTCTTAGTATATAATGTACCCAACAACATTGGTTAAAAAGAAAAGTCATTTGGACGGGTCAAGCAATCACCTTATGAAGATGTCAAATTTTGTTTTTGAGCTTTGATGCATGTTGAGTTGTCATTTTGCATGATGTTGAATGACAAGAATCCCTTCAAACTCCTCTCTTGTAAAGCTAATCAAGGATCAACTCCAAAGTTCCAAGTGATCTTGCAACCTACTGAAATCTGCTCAATTGAAGATAAATGGGTATGTTCATGAGGAGGCCTTTTTCTGGGTTTAAACAATTTTAGATAATCTGTTTGATATATTATTGTTTGAAAAATTAACCACAAAAGAGATATATTTTTGGTATTTTTTGTTTTACGATGAATGCAATTCATCAATGCAACTATATGAATTCGTATTTTAATCAAATTTTTAGAAAAGCAAATAATAAAAATAAGGTAATGAAAGATTAAAGCAAATAACTTGAAAGGGAAATTCCTAATGGACATAAACCATGGTAAAAACATGTTTATGAATTAAATCATCAAAAATATTGAGTAAAAAACCAATGAAAATAGGAATAGTGCTTCTTCATTTCCATTGATGCAATCATCAATGGGAACTCAATAATAACTAAAATATGTTTCACATTTCATCAAATCGCAAGGCCATGGAAAGTGTGTGTTGGTCATTTTTGCCTTCCTACCAAAATTTTCATATTTGAATTCAAACATGGTAACATTCACATATTTGAAAATTCAAATAAAACAGGGCACAAAAATACTTTATACAAAAACCTTAGGTTATATTTTAATTTCTAGGTGACTATGCACTTTAATAATTTTGTGGGCCCACAACATCCCCATTGTCAAATCTTTTTGTGATCTACGGTTGTCATTATGTAACTATTCAGAGATACAAGGGAGTTATTTTATGTGACACAATGATGGATCGACACGTGGATTTTGGTGGATCCTTTCCTATCAGAGTAGCTTGGTAGTTGTTAGAACACGTTGGTAGAGTTTTGGTTTCTCATTGGCTAAGGTGATGACTATCCAAGGTGTGGGTCAGTTACTTCAATGCATTTTACTCACGTTAGATCAAGGATCATTCATAGTTATCACTTTGTCACTTTGTGGAGTTGTAAGGTAGTTATTCATGCAACATAGTGACAAGTTGACACATAGATGTGGGTCCTATTTCCTTCCGAGCTACAAGTGATGTGGACAAAGTGTCAGATGAGTTGGCATGGGACCAACATTCCTATTGGTCGATGCACTGACAGGTTTGGTACATTTTTGGAGCCATCAGATGGAGGAAGATCAATGTCTCTTGTTATGTCACTATGAGAAAATGATCAATCTTTAGTCATAGTGACATAGTGAGGTCTTGACACATTTCCTAGTGGGCATAGTTTTAGAAGCAGTCATAGTTAAGGTTGATAGTATTGTAAGCCATCATAGTTAAGTTTAAAAGAAGGTGCAATTAGTTGGTTAAAGTGGTCAAACCATGAAGACTCTGTGAGGTGGAATAAAGAAATAACACAACTAGCCCACGTGGCTTATTCTAGTTACATGACTAGGTTGACCTACTGACTTTGTTGATTCATGAACCAAGAACAAGGAAAGATAGGTTTTTCTCATGTGATCTAATCTTCAATCGATCTCAACCACTCTAGACTTATTGCTTTTCTAGAAATGATGCAGAGGCATCCCTTTCACCACCTGATTGTCTATTTTGAGGGTTCTAACATTGATTGGCACCATTTTCATCACTTCAGGGTTTTCTCCAGTCAGGGTTTCCATGATTTTCATGTCTCTGCAAGTGCACCAGATCTGATCTTTTGTTTAGATCACCTTGATTTTTCTCTAAGGAACTTAATGGTAGTGGTTGAGCTTGGCTTCTAGGAGAAGATATCTTAGTCATGCCTAAGCTATAAAGGCATTCTTTTGTAATCTTTGTGTTTTTTATCTTTCTCTGATTCTCTAGTATTGCTTTCTCTACATACTACTATAATTTATCACACCTCTAAGCTATTGTAATCCTTATCCATATCTCTTTTAGTGATTAACACACTGTGAAAGATTTCTTTGCCTCTAGTGGATGTTCTTGTCTATATCCTACAATTTGCATGATTGCATCTACTTTTGGCATTTGATTGATATTAAGTGAAGTTTCTTCCTATATAATTCTTTTGTTGTCTAATCTACATGTGGTTGTTGGATTAAGAAAAGTCTCAACCTGTATCCTTTGAGATTATAATTAGTTAACTATGTGTTTATGGGCAGAGATGAGACCAAATACTCTATTTTGGTGCATCACCTCCTTAGATTAGATTTGGTAGATTTTCTTTCTTGCATTTCCTTCTCCCTTTTCCTCCTCAAAAGTAGTCAAGTGCATCCTGATAGAAAAGGAAGTTGGACTTCTCTAGAGACTCAACCTCATAGTTCAAGTCCCACAACTTGGAGGTTATTTCCATGTTTCGCAAGGTTGTCCTTAGGTAAAAAATTTGGACAAGGGTGCAAACTTTTGTGACAATAGTGCGCTCACGTGAGACAAGACATTGTACAAGAACAATAGGTGATCTTTACTCCAATTTGTTATGTTAGAAAAATTTGTTAACATGAGGCAAACACCAAAACTAAAAAATTGCATAATCATAAAAACACAATAAAACCGTTGGCTCCATTATTATTCATGAACATGCATTCAAAAAAATAATACAGTCTAACAAGAATAAATACACTCAGAATGAGAGCACCAATAGCATATATTATTGCATCAAAATAATGGCCTAGAGTACATATTACATCCATGTATTTATAAAAAATCATCTCCTCCCTTTGTGTTGGAGTAAGACTTCTTAAAATGAAAACACATGCTAAACACTAATAAAACAAATCTAATTATATATAAACTAACTCTCTAAATGGTGCTAAGTTGGTCTCCACCCTTGTTTATATTCATTAATGGGTGCATGAGCCTTTACATGACACAAAAGAATAAAAGAATGAGAAAATAAGAAGAATGCAACTACAAGATGATCTAGGAGTCTTAGAAGCTCTAAAAATGGAAGCTCAACCTTCTCTAAACATTTCTAGGAGTTGAACTACCATCAAAATGTGTTTCTAGTGCATGGAAGACTCTAAATTAGGAAGTGGCAATTAACTATCAATGCAATGTTTCTTCTTCAAAATTATTAGTGCACCTCTATGACAAGTGCACCTACGCACCTTGATGACAGGTTCCAAAAAATCAAAATTTCTTCCAAGTTTTAAAACTAAATTTTCCAGCATCTGGGTTTTCTTCCCCTTTATACCAAACTGATGTTTGCATGTTTTATCTTAAATTTCTCTATAATATTTTCCACTTTGGTAGCTTCTAGAAAATATAAAGCCTCATATTTATCCTTTACTAATTGTCGACATTTACTGACTTCTATTCAAGTTGCCACAAAATCCTCAAGTTTAGTATCCAACTCCAATAATACCTCTTCAGTCTTAAATTCTTATATTATGCATTCATCCAATGAAGAATCCTAAAATGTTCCTCAAAATTTTTGGACCACTAATTGTGTCACAATGAGCTTGGTTTTGGAGTCATCATCAAAAATCTCAAGGCAAGTGGTGTTGTAGTATCTTTCTGCTTCTAAAATTTTCTATTGAGTTTGATCTCTTATCCTCTAAATATATGTGTGTATTCCCTCCATGACTTTATTTCATGTTGATATTTTCTCAATCTAATCAATGAGCTTTTCTAACTCCTCACCAATATATACCTCCATCATTGTACGATATTTTTGACCTTTTTATTGATGTCAATGCTAGTAAATCTTTCACCCAAGTATGTACTTCATCCATTAACCCAAAATATTGGTTCACTATGGAAACCAACTTATTTGTGCTCAACTAGATGTGGTGTATTAGGTTCAAGTTACCCTATATTATCTACACTCCTTTCTCTTCAAAATTGTCATGATATTGCTAACATGCTTCTAAAAATGGGTCTAACTATGTCATTCCCATGACTTTCCTCTCTAATACCACAACAAGAGTGATCTCTAGATTATCTAGGTCAATAGGGCTCACAATCTCATACAAATAACTTCTAAAAAGCTCATTTTGTTTTCGCAGTGCAATCAATTCAGACTTATCTTGGTCCATATGTTTGAACACCTCCTCCATCCATGTAGTGATCATCATTTTTGTAGTGTCTACTATGGGTCTCCCTAACATGAACTTCTTGATTTTATAGTCCATGGGAGTTAGTTTTTTGTTGTTAGCATGTGGGGGAGGAATGGCTATATGTGCAAGAAAGTCCTAATCTTGGTTCTTCATTATGAAGGCTAGTGTTTGCACATCACATGTAGGTGGCTCAAGCTTCTTGATTGATTTCATCAATTATCTCATTCTCTCCTCAATAGTCAGGTCCAACTTCCTTTTCTAACAGAATATAACCTTTCTTTTCAACCCTATTGGTGTGGTACCTAAGGGAGACATGTACTTTGTTGAAGAGGTTATCTCTACTGCAAGCCCCTTCTCCTTATTAGTCCTCTCTTGAGTCTTTTCTCATTGAGAAAGATCTATAGTCAAAGTCTTTGTATTTTATTGGTCTAAGGTCCTAGCCTCTATAATTTAGGATTTTGTTGAAACTCTTCAGGTATTTTCCCTTCCTCAGATACTTCATTGGCATACAATTATTGGGGTTCCACTTCCTTTTTCACTTTTTCTCTTGTTTTTGTAGCCTAAGGAAGTGGAGCCACTGAGCCTTTATCAAAAAATGTCAAGTCCTAAGATGGTGTAGGTGGAATGCGTAGAAGTCCTTGAGGTAGAGGTAACAATTGATTCCAGTCCTCTCCTAAGGATTCACTCATGGGAGTATCTCTTATCTTCTCTCCCACCATCTCAATGCCCATTGGCATGAATTCAAAGTTAGATAGGTCAAAGACATCAGTTTCTTAATCCTCTGTGTTAGCTATCTATTTTTGTTGTTCATCCTCTAATGTTGATACCTAGATAGGCTCTTTTGGAGTAGATGGAGGTGTCATTTTTGAACTTCTTCTCCTCTCCTCCTCTATTTCCCTTTTTGAATGAATCCTTTGGCTTAGGGGGACATATTCAATTTGCTCCACTTCTTCTTCTTCTTCCTCCACTTCTAGGATTGTCTCAGACACTTGTGGGGATAGAGTGTTCTTCTTCTTTAATCTTCTCCCTTGTGTTCCTGCCATAGTTGATTCAACCCTTTCCCTTTTGGGAATTGAGGGGGAGACTTCTTCTTCTTGTGTAGCCACTGGTGGAATTCTTTATTCTTTTAACTTCTCATCATCTATTGGTTCTATTTGTGGAGGCACTTGTGGCTCCTATATGGGCTCTTAAGTAGGCTCTTGTACTTCAGGCTCAGCTTGTTCAAGTTGTAACTATTCTTGTTGAGGTGCTTGTGTCTAAATCATTTGCTTCTTTTCCTTTGTGGTTATTATTTTCCTTTTGTTGGTTCCATTATCATCACTAAAGTACTCAAACTCCCTCTCATGTTGGTGTACCATTTTCAACCTTACTAGGGATTTAGCAGGTAGGGTTGGCACTATGACTAAGACACCTTTTCCTTTGATCAACCTTACCATGGCTTGTAGGGGAATAGCCTAAGGAACTAGATATAGTTTGAAAGGCTTCTTGATCTATTCCTTTATCAATTAGACTATATGCCTAGCCTAGTGATTTGTATCTTCATTCTCATCCCTTCCAATTTCTGAATTCATTATTGGTCAATCATAGATCTTGTCCCTATTATATAAAGGATCCAAGATATCTTCAATATCCTTTTGCACAACCTTTAAAGGAATTTTTATCTTTAGCACCTTTTCTGCTAGATATAGAGTCATCCTACAATAATCCCTTATCCAAATATCATAGTGATCTATTACATTCATTCAGTGATCTTCCAATGCATCCTCATGTATGAATTGCTTCCTTGCTAGGTGTTGTACCATCCCAATGTTTTCAAAGTAGGGTCAAGGGGATTTGTACTCTTACAAGGGATATTGATCCCATTTAGAATCAAAATTCATAATATCCTACTTTTTTCACCTCAAAAGCACCAATTGTGATGGGCTAGACACATGTCTTCTTATGTTGTTTTCTCACTTTGTCATATGCAAAAATGAGTTGGCATGCAATCTCTAGCAAGATTAGCCTATCAAATGGATATCTTGGGAGCTTTTTCAGGTTTTCTAGAGTGCCAACTACCTTGAGATAGATGAATGGTTTAAACTAGATGTAGTAAGTGTCAAGCTTTGTGATCCTGATTGGTACTTCTATTGACATCCTTTTTGCATAATCACCTTCTATGAATTTGATGATTGTAAAGATGAATCCATCATTCACCACAATGTATTCTACACTCTTCTCTGATAGTTTCTTCTTCACCAATTGTGGATATACCACATAGGGCCAAGCATTAGCATCCCACATGCTCCCTTTCCTAAGAAGGCCTGAGCAGTCTATGGTTCTTACCTCCACTAAATACACCATGTATATGATGCCATGTAGAACCACTTACCTTTAGATTGCTATGTTTGATAAGGTGTGATGACCTGACCCATTGGGTAAAGTGATCCCTTCTCCATTTGTTTTACTATAATCTTCTCTCTTTTTCCATGTCTTGTTCATCTTATTCCTGATGTGTCCAACATCTACCTTGCTTTTACCTTAATCAAATTCATAACTTGGTGCCTTGGACTTAGTTGGAAAATGTTTACTGATGTGACCAATCTTCAAATAGCTAAAACATGTGGTTTGACTCAACCACCTCTTGTAATTACCACTAAAGTGAGTCCCAATGCAGTTTTTAGGTACATATCCATATTCCTAACAATAGTGACAACTACATCTTGTATTGTAATCCTAGTTATAGGAATTTCCATAAATTCTTACCTTTGTTGGCTTGCTTGATGACCATGTGGACTTGGATCTACATTCAAAAGCTCTATGTCCATACTTCTAACAATTGTAGTAGTATCCTTCAAATCTTGGTGCATTCATGGTTTTGGTTGTGCATTCATGTGCTTGATGACCTTGTTTGTTGCACTTATGATAATGAGTCATGATCTTAGGCTTTGCATTCTAATTTGTATTCTTGCTCCTACACACATTAGTAGTATGTCCTTTCTTACCACAACTATGACAAGTAGGTTTAGAGTTCTTACCTCTATTGTTCCTTTCTTCAACAATTTTGGATGATTCTCCTTCTTTAGTGCTTGTGTAGCCTAATTCTACTGTATCATTGTTTGATCTAGGGGATTTTAGAAATTGTTCAAAGTACTTGATGGCTTCATTTAGCTTGTTGAAACTTTTAGCAATTTTTTTTTTCTCTTTAGATCATTCTGTAGTTGTTCATTCTACAATTTCAATGTAGTAATCTCAATGTCCTTGACATTCAACTCATGATGAACATTCATCATTTGATTGAAGGTATCCAATAGTATGTTTGATATCCTGGATAGCTCTGTTGACTTTTCTTCCAATCTATTTGCCAAAATTCTTTTGTCTTCTTCAATCATGGCCTTGTCTTCTATAGCTTTCTTCTTTTGTTCAATCACTTCACATAGCAATATAGCTTGTGATTCTTGCTCCAACTTGAGATTTTTTATTTCTTCAACTTGTGCTCTATTCTTTTCCATTAGATCTATAATTGATGTATCAAATTCACTAGAGTTATCATCTACAAATAGCTTTGTGGTGTCAATCTCTTTGTAGTGTGCATCATTTTCTCCTATAGCAATCTCCTTCTTTTCAAAGAACTCTTCAAAGCATCTCTAGCTTCATTCAGTTGATGTAGTATGAGATGTATTTCAATCGCCTAGTTCTCAATGGTCTTTCCCAACTTGTAGACTTCCATAATAGGCTCTTTCCTTTAACCTGCAAAGCTTCTCCTTCTGAGAACTTAGCTCTGATACCAATTGTTGGAATTAAAAGAAGGAAAGGTAAACTTTTGGGGGGTTGGGGGGGGGATTGTGTGAATCAATAGTTAAAACATGAACCCATAAAACTTTTCACCACTCATTCATCTCATGCATTCAATAGATAAACAAAAATAACATGTAAAGAACATACATCTAAACCATGTAAACATATAAGAAATCACACATTTGACACCAAATATGATTACCTAGAAATCCTCCAAAGAGAAGGTAAAACTAGGTTGGGGATGACACCCACAATTCTTCACTACTATAGCAATAAAGTGTGGCCAATTAAGGTTATAATGGTTTGACCATGAATCATAATCTACCCTATGAAAGGACTGCCCTATTAAAGGCTTATAAGGACTATTAAGTCCCACCTTGTTAGAGAATTTCAACACCTTGTTAAAAGTGTGCCTAGTTAGAGGACTTCTGATCATTCACTTGGAATGCCACCCTATTAAAGGATTTAGTAAAGCCTTTTAGGACTAATCCACCTAGGAGATTTAACTAAAATCACCTATTAGGATGTTTCAGCATAGATCTTATGATTGGCTTTGGTTGCCTAATTAAAGATCAAATCCGTATAGTGTCATTTTTTATCCTAACTAATTTGATGTGACAATTTTATATCCTCTATCCTTTTTTCTTCTCAAAATGATTTTGCAATTCACTCTCTATAACTTCTAAGTCTCCATGAATGCTCTATTTGAAAATGTAAACTTGTATATTCTTCTCCTTCAATCCCTTACTAATATGAAGTTTAGGGTTTCATCATCCTTAAGAAGACTAGAAGACTTAGTGTTAGGTATGAATCTATGACTGAGATTCATCCTTTTTGCCACTTAATCCGTCCTATTTTCTAATTGGCTGCATGTAATTGCATAGGGAATCCACATATAGATTTATCCTTATCTTCAAAAGATTGTATTCTATCCTCTGGTTGGCTAAAAAATGATTGACATAGTTGTTTGTGCAATCGCAAAAAAGTATGTCCAATCTGTGTTACTCGACACTTGAAGTTACTGATGCTTAGCACATACTATAATTCTAATTCTAACTCAACACTTGAACTACTTAGCACTTGAATTACTTGGCATGATCTATCTGCTCAACACTTGAGTGACTTAGCACTTATTGTAACTCATCACGGTCTTGTATTAATATATTGTACTTGACATGAATTACTAGTTTTGCATGAACTTAGTAAATGACTTAAGTGTATTGACACTCAATTGTCAAAACCAATCTAAGATAAAAAAAAATTAAAACATTTAATATTCTATTAATTTGATCTAATTATAATTGAAAATCACAAGAGACCCACAAATTTAAATAAGAAAACCCATTTTAAAGACAAGGTACAAATTCAAACCCAAGGGTCAAAATCTTAAATTCACATCACTTTGATGAATTTGGAAGGGTGAATAACTCAGATACTTGTCCTATCTTCTAGTAAAATTGGCTTAGGGTTAGGATTTGGACTCAAGAACTATCTCCCCTCTTTATCATTGAGATACTACGATAGGGAACACTCATCCTAGCAATTCAAGGAAGTTGATGCTTGGTACCTACAATATGCATAAAAGTTGAATATGTACATATATATATATATATATATATATACCTAAACTGAATAGGAAATGGTGAGGAGTGGTGCCTCATGTAGATCTTGACTAGCAAGTGACTATGACTCCCTCCCTCAACCACATTATAAACATCAAACATAAAGTTAAACACACATGCAAGTACGGGGTAAGTAACCATAGAAAATTGCATATAAATCATCCATCTAACTATCATCATGGGATAACTAAAATTACTATATGAACATATGAAGCATCATCATCAAAGGGATAAACATAAACACATGAAATAACTAAGTATCAAGTAGCTCATCAAATATATAAACTAAGTATGATATAACATCCAATCAAATCAAGTAATCAAGTATCACTAAATCATAAAACATAACCATAAAACTAGCCTAAAAGAATTGAGCAATATAACATGAAAAGTAAACTAGGGGTAGGCACCACCTCCCTAGACTTAGGCTTATTCCTGGAAGCCTACAAAAAAGATAAAACTCAAGCACTCAATGTGCAGGTCCCATTGGACCATCTCCTCCTATAGGAGGATAATACTCCACTAAAAACACCCTATGCAATCTACTCATATCTCCAACCGTGGGTTCTAATATTATAGGTCTCTGATCTAAGAACTATGGTTTCCATTGAGGAAAATGGGATGACTTATGCCCATTTTGTTCGCATAAAAAAAATTCTCCATCGAAACTGCTCTACACTCTAGGTGCATTGGACTACTAAAAACTACCCCTACTAGAAAAAGTATGAGTACTCTATGTCGACTAGTCATACTAATTGTGCCTATTGCATTGAGAGTATTGAGAATCCCTATAGTGTAAACCACTAGCACCACTCTATGCTAGAGGATAAGATCCTCCTTATTGTTGCTACTATTGATTGCCTCCTAAAGTAGGAGGCTTCCTATTACTACCCGTTCCCTAGTTTTTTGTGCCCTTGGACCCAAATGGTCCATGTCCACTAGTAGGTGCACCCACAAAACCACAATATCCTAAAATGACATTCTACTCCACAAGAATAGCCCGATGTACCACATCCTTGAGGGTTTTAGGTTGGAATACCTTGACAACCCCTAATGAAATAGTTACTCAAACCTTGAATGAAATGTTGAACCATCAGTGGTGAACTATCACTAGTTCCTGCATAAGGAATGAGCTCATAGAATTTTTTCTCATATTCTACCATGGTCATGGTATATAATTTACTAAATGATTAGTACAGTCACATGTAGAGTTGGAGTTAGAGTTAGGATCCAAGCTTTATAATTTCATTTATATGACACTTATTGTTATGGTTAGGGTTGACAAGTGGTTAAATGTTACACTAAAATAAGGGAAATGGTAAGGAAAGTATGTAATTTAGGTGTAGTGTTGGAGTATTTGGAGTAGAACTATGGTCAAAATTGGGATATAGGTTTTGAAAATGACTCTCAAATAGTGGGAAAAATGTAATTGTGTCTTTTTAATGAAAGGGGAATTCTAAGTTACAACACAACTATTTATATGATGTAAAAAGTATGAAATAATAGATAAGAATTAACTTTATAGAAAATATTTCTCCATGATGATGTAAGAACATTATATATTGTTGAATTTTTAATAGTGCTAATGCAATTTTTATTGTAATGATTAAGAATTGTAAGCAATAAACATGCCTATCATGATGTAGACTTATGCCTTTATTTCTTAATTAACATATTTAATAGCCAAATCCATTAAAGAAAGCTTTCATAAAAATAAAAATAAACTTGTTCTCTTATTCATGAAAGTTACATAGAACAATGGGGAACTGCAACTCCCAATACAACTAATTAGAAGTAGTAAAAGTCTAAAACCAGTGACAAGAATGAACTATATTAAAAAGATTTCTTTGTAATGGTGTGAATACATGTCACATTCTTGAAAGATTAGGATTGTATTGTGACCTTTATTTGAACAATGATTATAAATGCAAACTTCTTTCATCATTGAGGGAAACCCATTCACTTTTACAAATGTGTCACGTAGGAATTTTTCTACATCTTTCATCCACAAATTTAATTATAGATGTGCATGAATCTTTAATTATTTGTAGGCATTTTCTAAACTTAGTCTCAAAGAAATCATTTGAGGCCACTAAATTAGTCATGCTAGTATCAATAATGTTTGATTCTTTGTTTGAGGCATCCATAAAGTCTCAAAGAAATCATTTGAGGCCACTAAATTAGTCATGCTAGTATCAATAATGTTTGATTCTTTGTGTGAGGCATCCATAACTCAAATAGTAACTTGCAAACTTATAAAAAAAAATCAACATATATAAATAATTAGAATAAAAAAGTAATAGTAATTAACATAAAAAATTTCGAATGAATAATGTTCAAAATAAGATAAATAAAAATCAAAGTCATCTTAAATGAAACATTTATATTGTAATGTTTAAAATATGATGGCATTGCCTTCCACTTTTCAAACATTACAAACATAAACTACACACACACACACACACACACACACACACACACACACACATATGTATGTATGTATGAAAAATAAATAAAATACATTTGTAATATAATTAAATAATAATAAAATATATACTAAATATATGATTCATCTACTTTAAATAAATCATTAAATTTTGATGGGGCCTCTAGAGGAAACCTAGGCGCATCTAGAGGTGGTTTCATCTTGAGAAATTTAGACTCTCAGATTATCAAGGAAACCTGCTCTAGATTTCCTAATGGATCCAATAATGTTGTAAAAGCTAGAGCTCTTCTCCAAGGTCTAAAGTTGGTGATTTATTATGGCATTCATTGCATTCATATTGAAGGGGACTCCCAAATCATTACCTCTACCCTTATGTCAAGGGTTGTTTTTAGCTGGCACTTGCATTACATTCTTAAGAAAGCTTGGGGTCTACTTTCCCATTTTGAAGAATTTAAAGTATCTCATTGCTTTAGGGAAGCAAACAAATTGGTAGATTGGCTTGCTAACCAAGGTGTTAACCTTCTCTCTAGCTCTATGTCATGGGACAATGATTCTCTTATTAGAGAACTTAACGATAAATTAGGTCCCTTATGGGACGAGGGGGAATGCACTTCAAATTCATGATCTCTTAGGGGGTTTGTGTATATATAAGCATTTTTTTCATGTTATGTTGATATTGGTTTATCTGATTGATATGGAGGTTCATTTTTTTGTAAAATCAGGTGACCCTCTTTTGGACTTTCACACTGCTCTCACTTGTATATCCAGAGGCAGTGTAGATTCATGGTATTATGTTTATATTAGTCTTAGGGTGGTAGTCTTATTTTGGTTTTGTATATTCTTTGGGTCTATGTTCATTTGTACTTCGACTGAGAAGGGAGTTTCTTCACTACTTCTTTCCTCCTAGAGCCTCACTGAAGAAAGTATTAATAAAATATAATGGCTCTAGCATTTTTATCAAAAGAAAAAATCTTTAACTTTAATAAAATACAAATTTTATTGATATGGTGGCATTGTCATCCACATTAATGATAAAATTTAATTATGAAATATTCAAATTTAAAACATGCAAACATAAACCATTTCAAAATATACAAATCTAAAACTAATATAGAACATGCAAATCTAAAATTAATTCGAAACATGCTCATTTAAAATATGCAAATGAAAAGTATTATAAAATATATAAATGAAATAGATTTTGAATGCAAATCTAAATATAAATCAAACATGCAAGACTAAACTATTAAATGCAAATCTAAACAATTTTGAATAGAATTCTAAATCTAAATGAAACTAATCAAAATTGAAATCTAAATCAAAGTAAAATATTATACTTAATTTTGAATCTAAATCTACAATTAAATCTAAATCTAAATAAAAATTTAAATAAAAAATACAAAATAAAAATAGAAATTTCACTTGCAAAAAAATAACTCCAATCTACTCCTCAAATAATCTCCACCTCTTCCTTCTTGCAAAAACATAAATTGAAAATGAAATGAGTAGCCTTTGTTTTATAACTTGTGAGAGGCTCTTTATATCCCCCAATAGACGTCTCTTCACATTTCACGAATTTGTTTCAAATTCTCCCGTTCCTACAAAAACTAAGCATGAATGTGCATGCAAAATTATATTTAACAAAAAAAAATCATATTTAAATTTTTAATGAAATTATTTTGGGCCTATTTTTAGGCCCTATTTTTCGATCTCCATTTGGCTTCCTATTATATCAGCCAGCTATTATTTTAGGGACATTTTTTTATTTAATGATTTGATACTTTAATATTTAATTTAAAAGTTTGTAACTCATCAGTTTTCTTTTTATTGATGAGCTCAATTTTCTTTTTTATTGATAAGGAATCTATTTTGGCATATTCTCATGTTGGGCATTTGTGTTGCCATTGTATAGAATGTCTCTCAGCGTAAAAACACATATTCAAACAATCAAACATGTACATATGAAATGTGAAGTATATAATTTGATATGAATTGATGTAATTCATGATAAATAGCCATATATTATAGATTTTAACTATCTTTTATTGTTGGGATCTTTATAATTCATTGCATAAATCTTTAACCTTTCTCCTATAAATTACTATGAAGTAAAACAAGTCAAATTAAATTATTACAAGAGAACCTATCTTTCTTAAAATATATACCATTTATTAGTTTCAAGGCTAGAAAATATGAGGTCTTCACATTCTAAGGTAGCTCAAAATTAGTTGCCTATTTCCTCCTTCCAACAAGAGCCTATGTTTTTTTTTCTTCTAGCTGATTTTGCAATATTTAAGTTTGATTATTTATTAAATTGAATGCAATCATCAACATAAGTTGATCTAAACCAAAGTTTTTGCACTTAAATTCGTCAAATGTACTCAAATAAATAAAAAATAATTATAAGACTTTTTTTTATATTTGAAGCTATTCATACTTACATATTTTGATGACATAATAAATAAGAAGAAATGAAATTATACTTAACTATAAATAACTCACACAATTACATATAAACTTGTACAATTTTTTGAAAAGAAATCTATTGAAACAAAGAATCACCAAAATACATTGAAATTGCTAATTTGATATTTTGATAAATAAAAATCATAATATTTTATTATCAAGATAAGCAATGATAATGACCAAAAAAATTGTAGTTAAATATCGTGTGAACAATAGACGTCAAGAAATGAAGTGGGGTATGAACAAGTGCCATGTAGTGGCATGTCTTGCCTTATTGTTTAATTGTATTTGTAATAAGTTTACATAATATAATTATTATTTTTTATATTTTAAATAAAATTAATTTAGTCTAATTCAAATGTTCTTTTACTCAAGACTTATATTATAGCTGGAAAAATTATGTGAAAAGTGAAAAATAATTCATAATTAATAAATTATGGCATATAGTTATAAATAAACTAATAGAATTGTTGAAAAAATGACAACAAATCACATTAATTTTAATGTAGGCAACTCTTTTTAGCATGAATCTACAATGTAATCAATATTAAAATTAATATATGTTCTTAATGTGGTATCTATTTCTTATATTTTATTTACAATTAATCTTTATAAAATATATTATATACACATTCAATTAATTTCATGTTTTTATATTAAATTTAAGTTTTTTTTATAAAAATGAACTTCCACTTACTTCTTTTTGAAAAAGTCTAAGAGAACACAATTTTCCTAATTAATCAAAATATTCCAACCTTTTTCATCACAATAATCCACATATAGCTAAGTAAATTTATTTTATTGCATTTTACTATATAAATATAAGGTTAGTTTAATTTTATTACTTTTGTTACATATATATATATATATATATATATATATATAAAGCTTTTCTTTTATATTTTATTTATATGTTTTTTTATATACATAGTAATGTGTTTATTTTTCTTCTTACAAAACTTCATTATTAATGATATAACATATAAGTGCTTTGTAACTATGGGAATTTTGTCGAAAAGATTGCAATATGGAGAACCTTCGAAAAAAGGGCTCTTATAACACAAAACCAATTTAGCCAATCATATAATTTGTATAAAATATAAAAATTATAAATGAATAAAAAAAATTATAAGTATTTGAATTATTCAAAAATAAATACTTGTGATTGGATGATAGATGATAAACTAATATAATACTTGCGCAAACTAAATGCAATAGTACTAGCCTATGGCAAGTACAATAAGTAATCCATGTATACAATTTCCTTTTATAGAACTTTGGCTTAGGAAAAAAAAAAATCCACCATCCATTGTGAATGCATAAGAGGCTAAAATTGTATTCACATCTTTATTTGGAAGCCTGTGGGAAATGCTCATTTGAGCATATGTATCTTATATGGTAATTCAAATCTAAATATTATGAATCACTTTCTTGTGTTTCTTGTGCTTCTATTGTTTCTTTTTAATATTCAAACAATATCAATATGAATATAGTTATTTCCAAGATTCAAGCTCCTTTGAAATTAATCAATCACATATTAAGACACAACATATTGTTATTGAATTGTTTGTGACAATACTTTAGAAGTCTAATATGTTTTTGAATTTTTTTAAAGTGAATATTACTTTTGATTAATTATTGTATTGGCTTTATGATTTGGCTATGTGAGAAGGTTTCTAATTTATGATTATATGCGATAAGGATCATAAAAAATATGGAAAAATTAGAGGGTGGTAATAAACATGATGTGTCTAAGTAAATTTTGATATAGTTTAATACTTATATGTTGTTCTTATATTTTTATTCAATATAACATCTTAGACCTATCATAATATAATCAAACTTTACTTTTAAGCATATTTGTTAAAATTTGAGAGTATTTTTTTGTCTTACATGAAATAAAGTTTATTAGTTTATTAAATCTATTATTGTAACCACTACCATATCAGGCCTAAAGATTGTAAAAGTTATTTCTTAAATGAAGGCCTTATAAATGGTTTACTTATTATATGTTGCAATTTATTGTAGATATAAAAATCATTTTAGATGTGTATGCTTATATTTACCTTGTTAACTTTCTAAACACACGCTACTAAATTTGCATCTTCCCTTTTCCTACTTGACTAGTGTTTCTTGACTCATAAATTTGTAAGTTGCATTAGATTATCTTGTTTGATTCATTAATATAAAGTAGGTAAATAGTATTTTTATATATCAAATTATCATTTTGTTATAAACAATATCCCTTATAATATAGTAGCTATGAACTTCCTATAAAGATTCATGAGCTCAAGATAAAAGGTATCACTTAATAGGTCATTTGATATATATTACAAAAAGATTACCTTTATGAGTGACATTATCATGATATTCCTACTTTGACTAAGTACATGAGAAACCTTATTCCCCTTGTCTTTTCAATACTTATTTGAAATTGGCTAATAGAAATTCTAACAAGTGTCATTATTGAGAATTCAAATTCAATTGTGGAAAGATGTAAGTTCAAACCATACACTTGGTTTGGAGCTCAAAGGGATTATTATGTACTTTAAAATGTGCCACTTTTTAAGGAGAGTGGAAGAGGAATAGGTTCAAGATTATATAATATATAGTTTATTTCATATGATTTTTTAAAGTATGTGTTTGTGACTATTCATCCATCCTACACCTATACACCTCCAAATCTTTTGAATGAGCAAAATTTACTCTAGGTACTCTTAAAATGTGTATCAAGGTTAGTTTTTCCTTAAGGAATTCAAGTGACATCTAGAATCCTTATGTCTATTAAAATTTCTTATTCTCACATTACAAGAACATAATAGGATCTTTTTATCCTTAAGAAAAATTCCACACACCTTTAATACCTTTGAATCAAACTCATAAAAAAATTATACTTTATATATGCATTCATTATTGTAAGCCACTTTAAGATGTTTAAAATATTTGATAGATTCATAACTATTATGTTAGATATAATGAGATAACAAGAATAATTAACTTCTCTAAAAAGACACACTTCTATACTTTCATATACAACTTATGTTTTCTTAATTTTTACAATATTATATACTTGAATATACTTTATTGTCTTTTATTTATAAAGTTAAAAGGATTGTTTAAGAAAATTAATACAAAATTATCTAGATATTTATTAAATACATTAGAATATTAACAAATTCAAACAATATCAATATGATCTTTTGATAAGTTTAGAATTCTTTCCAATAAATATCTCTATTCTTGATTTAAAATTACAATAACTAAATTAAATAAAACAATTGAAAAATAAATAACATTCAAAGAAAAGTGATTATTAACCATGATGTAATCATTGCCCAACCTCAAAGCTCTATCATTGTTCTTGATCTTGATGAAGATAACACTTGGTTTGATTAAACCATTTCTTATGTTTTCATTTTTACCAATGGATAAATCATTCTTTTAAATGGTCTCATAGAAGAGTTCTTTGGAAACAATTATTGAAAGATTTTTTTTTAAAATACCACCATAATTTACAATGGTTGTACTTATATGTGAGTGTAACTTATACAAACTATGGCTAAATGATAATCCCACATCTCCTCAATCTCAAATGGCACCCCCCAAAAAGAAAATCTAGAAGGCATGGCATTGATCTTGAAGTTGTTAAACTAATTGTTTTACCCAATCATAAACTTAAATATTATTAGAATTGGTGATCATGTTATTGAAGGTGCTAATTATATACCAATCTGATCTTAGAAATGTGCTGAAATGGATTTATATGATTTGGTTATGAATAGGTTTGTTGTTTCATAGATACTTAACAAGCAAAGTAAATACCATAAAGAAATATATGAAACTTTAGACATATTTGAGTATTGAGTGTCACTCAAATAAATTATAATGAACTTTATTTTCTCTTCTAGTGGACATTTTCAGAGGAATAGATTACATTAATTGTATGAGAAACTTGACTGTACATTTATCCTTCTTTGTTTAATACTAGCTTGAAAAGTAAATTGAACCAAGCATATTCTCCTGGCCTTCCTTATTAGACTTTAGATTTTTTTAATACTTTAACAAACCAATAAACAATACAAATGAAGGGTAGGTGTTTATGACACAAGCCCATGTATCTAGTTGAAGAGAAAGACTATTAGAAATAGGGATTACTAAGAGGGGTGGGGGGGAGAGGGGTTGTGAATCAGTAATCTACAAACTTTAGTTAACAACTAGATATTATTTCTTACTTTAAACCATTCATAACAAAGTAATAAAGTAATGTTGAACAATAATAGTAACAATGCACAAAGATAACTAATAGCACCATATTTTGTTAACTAGGGAAACCCAGACCAAGGAAAAATCTCGACGGGGATGATATCCACTAGATAATATACTAAAATGTAAGTTGCTTAGAGGATGGACCCCATTAGGAGTCAGTGAGAAAATTCAATATAAGGAGTCCCTATTAGGATAATTTGAATCCCTATTAGGAGATTCCAACCTTGTTAGGAGTTATAGTACAACACATGAAAGATGAGCTCACTATCCAAACATGCGCTTCCAATTACAAGAAGAGCTCACTGCCCAAACAAGTAATCAAACTTCTAGAGTATAGGTATTGTAACTTCTTCCTTGACTGAACTCTAGTCTTTAGCTCAATCTTAGAACACAAAATAGTTTTCATAAAACTTCGCATATATTGCTCTTACAAAAATTCCCATACGATTTCTCAACATCACAATTACATGATAGCACACTTGTTATCACAAAATGTCCTTTGCATAAATACCATGCCTTTACACAAATTGCTGCTAGGTTGACTAAGACAACAATACAGTTTTCCAACTTAGAGTAAACATCTAGGATGTCAGCCCTAATTGTACAAGTAATTATTTTGTCAACAAAATAATCCTTTCCTTCAATTTTGTTGTCCTATTTTGCTAAAACATGATTATCTTTGTTCTGTACAGTCCGTACTAAGTTCTGAGGTTATACATGTCATCACCATTATGCATACTATCTCTATTTAACTTCGGTAGTCATAATATGACATCAACAACAAGTTATAAACAAAAAAATACACTACTATATACCAAATTCTATACTTCGACAATTTTCTAATTACCAAATACAAAGTATCTTATTTCTTAGGTTTTTAGTAATCATGTACATCATGTGTTGCCATAAATGACAACAATTACATATCTCCTTTAGCCAATTGTCAACAAAGACATTATCATATGTTGGAATTGTAACTAAAGAATACTCATTAGGTATTATATTCTCTTAGCTAGACCATACAATACAAAGCTTTTACATTTGGTTAAAGTGCTATCAAAATAATGGATTAGTGTGAAATTCCATGTGAAGGAGTGTCTCTATCTTGTAAAATAGATAATGAGATTGATGGAATATGATAGATTATTTTCTTTCAAAATTGAATATAGAGTTTTCGTGTCTTTTCTGAAATGAATAATAATATTTTTGGTAAGTTTAGAAATCATTCAATTGATGGAAGTAGAATTAGACAATATACATTGTTTACTAATGGAATTGCATATGGAACTTGTCTTCTCTTTTCTAAAGTAGACAAAAAAAAAAAAAAAATTATGTATAAGAATTTCATAATTAATAAAAGTGGGATCACTTGATGTAGATTGTTTACTTTTTGAAAAGTATAATATTGTATGATAGATATAGGGGGTTTGAGAGTTATAGTCTTGCCAAGTGTAAAGATGACTAACAATAAAATGGAATTAGAACATATCTCTAATATGATAAAATCAATGTGCTGGAGAGAAAATTAAAAGTCATTTTCATGCTATAAATTCTCTCTATAATTTGATCTCACATAATTCTCATTTAGGTAAACCATTAATAAGTGTAGATTTATTATTCACTAGTTGTAGGAGTGATATTATATTAATCATGAATATCTAGATTTAAGAATACATGGTAGAATATCTCAATTTTTAGGTTTTGGAATACAAATTATAAAATTATTTCTATTATACATTAGGCTCAAATTTATATAGTCATTATGAAGGGTGAAATTCAACAATATGGGTTATTTCAAAAGGAACAATTTTTATAGTTTATTGCACAATTGATCTAGTAAAATGTGCATCCTTATTTTCTTTAATTAGTTGTTTATTATTGGTTTCTTCACCATGGATATTGGTGGTATTTATAAATATTTGTATAGGGTTGTCTAATTTATAGGGAAGAACTTCCCAAAGATCAACCCTTAGAAGAGACTTTCTTTATGGCCATAGAAAAGGATTAAGGAAAACAAACTTTTGAACATGCATGCATACTCTCTAAGATGGTGTTGTTGATCTCAGATTGGTTTTGACAAGTGAGTGTCTACACACTTTAGTCATTTACTTAGTTCATGCCAAATAAGTAGCACATGCCAAGCACAACATGTATATAATAGAGCATGTTGAGTCCATAGTGAGTGTTGAACCACTCATGTGCTGAGTCACTCAAGTGCTGAGCAAACAATATATGCCAAGTAATTTAGGAGTTGATTAAGTAGTGCATGCTAAGTGATACAAATGTAGATTTAAAGTATAGAGAACAGTATACGCAGAGCATCAAAGACTTTAGATGCCAAGTAAGATAGTTTTGTTATAGTTGTTTGTAATGGCAGAAATAACTATGTAAACTATTTGTGAGCTAACTTAAAGATTGAATTATGATATTTGGAGATGAGGAAAAATCCTAATTTGGATTTCCAATGCATTGCATATCATTGATCTTAGATTGGTTTTGACAAGTGAGTGTCTACACACTTTAGTCATTTACTTAGTTCATGCCAAATAAGTAGCACATGCCAAGCACAAAACACATATAATAGAGCATGTTGAGTCCATAGTGAGTGTCGAGCCACTCATGTGCTGAGTCACTCAAGTGTCGAGCAAACAATATATGCCAAGTAATTTAGGAGTTAATTAAGTAGTGCATGCTAAGTGATACAAATGTTGATTCAAAGTATAGAGAATAGTATATGCCGAGCATCAAAGACTTTAGATGCCAAGTAAGATAGTTTTGTTATAGTTGTTTGTAATGGAAGAAACAACTATCTAAACTATTTGTGAGCTAACTTAAAGATTGAATTGTGATATTTGGAGATAAGGACGAATCCTAATTTGGTTTCCCAATGCATTGCATGTAGTCAATCAGAAAAAGGAAGGATTAAGTACAAAAAATGGATGAATCATAGCCGTTGATTCATACCTAACCATAAGTCACCGATGTCTTCTTAAGGAGGACAAACCCTAAACTATCTATGTTGTGAAGTAGTGAATGGAGCAAAGAGAGAAGTTTGCATGCAAAATAGAGCATTCATGGTGGCTAAGGAGTTATGAAATGAGATTGCATTACAAAATCTATTAAAGGAAGTAGAACAAAGGAAAGAGATAGTATACAAAAATGAAACATCTGATCAAAAGGATGAAGAATACATTAGTATAGAGGTGATCTATCATCAAGCAATCAAGTGCTAACCATAGGATCATTGTTGAATCACTCTAATAGGTGAATTAGTTAAATCTCTTAATAGAGTAGTCCTAAAAAGTTGTATTGAAATCCTTTAACATGGTACTTGCTTAATTGTGAGTTGAAGTCCTTTAACAAGGTACACTTCTAATAGGGTGTTGAAATCCTTTAACAAAGTGAGACCTAACAATCCTTGTAAGCCTTTAACATGGTAGACTTTTCACAAGGTAGATCATGTCTCATGATCAAACATTGTAACCTTCATTGGATACACTTTATTAATATAGTAGTGGGGTATGTGCAGGATCATGGTGTGCCAAAAAGTGGCGATCTAAAAAATGTGTAGTTCTAAAATATCTCAAACCATTTCAAAATCTATTCCAACTTTTTTACCACCCACTTTGATACTAAATGAAAACAATTAATATCTTTATAAGGTCTACTATATCTTTTGATACCAAATCTATATGGTCAACTTTTAAAAACTTCCTTAAAATGTGCTTTTGGCCTATTTTTATTTGATTTTTACTTCAAACATGTAGCTGACAACTTTTTTTTGACCAAAACTTGATGAAATGAAAATAGTTTCTTAAGAATGTTCTTATCTTTCCATAAATGTATGATTTGTCAAATTATGATTTTAGTAAGTAATTATTACTTATTTTCTAATGGAGTTACATATAAAGTGTTGACTGACACACTACTTGAAAAAAAACTATAACTTTCGAATGGTACACCATTTTTTAAATCCAAAAGATGCATCACATTCTATGTTTCTTCTACTAAAAGGGAAAAAAATGAAAAATTGAATTTTATAGAGTTTTGAATTAGCTAAGGTGGTTAGACATGAGAATTTTTTTATTACAAAAATACTAAAGTCAAAAATTAATTAATCATTATTTATTTAGAATAAAAATACCCAAAAATATGTGTCACATCTAGGCATGAGTCTACTAATTATATCTAGAATATTATTAAAAAATATTATCATTTGATTTTGATTAAGGTGGTCAGACATACATCTACTTCTTATTTTTATTTTGAAATTTTTGTTATATTGCATTAAAATTAAAAATTTTGACCAATTTTTATTTTTTTGAGATCAGTCCTAGTAGTTTAGAAACTAGATTAAATTTGCTAGAGATTATTTTCTCTCGACTTTTTGATATAAAGTTAATAACAAGTAGAAAATTGCATGTCAAGTCGACATAACCCTGATTTTCTGATTTTGTATTGCCACTTAAGAGCTTAGTTTGGTTGACCATGTTCCTGCACATACCTAGTGAAGATTTATGGGTGTCATCCCCACCCCAGTTTTACCTTCTTCATTAGAGGGTTTCTGAGTAATCATATCCGGTGTCATATGTGTTTACTTTTTTACATGATTTAGATGTACATGCTCTACATGGTATTTCAATTTACTTAGTGAATGTATGAGATGGATATGTGGTGAATGTTTAGAGGTCAAATTTTAAACTACTGATTCACTCCCCAACCCCCTCTCAAAATTTTAAATTTCCTATTGTAATTCCAACAATTGCTATTAGATCCTAGTTCTCTAAAAGAAAAGCTTTGTAGCTTTGAGGAAAGATCTTGAAAATGGAAGTCTACAAGTTGAGAAAGATCATTGAGAATCAAAGAATTGAAATACAACTCATTCTACATCAACTAGATGAAGCAAGAGAAGGACTAAAGAAATACTTGAAGAGAAGGAAATAAATTTTCATTGAGGAGAATGATACGCAATATAGAGAGATAGAAACTACTAAGCTATTTGGTAATGGAGACTGCAATGAATTTGATGCAGCAGTTGTAGATCTAATGGAAAAGAACAAAGCCCAAGCTGAGGAAATGAGAGATCTCAAGTTAGAGAAAGAATTACAAGCCATACTACTATGTGAGGTGACTGAATAGAAAAAGAAAGATATGGAAGACAAAGCTATGATTGAAGATGAGAAAAGAGTTTTGACAAATAGATTGGAAGAGAAGTCATTAGAGTTAACCAAAATTTCCAACATGCAATTGGATAATCTAAGTCAAATGATGAATGCCAACTATGAATTGAATGTCAAGGACATTGAGATAACAACATTGAAACTACAGAATGAGCAATTGAAGAGCAATCTAAAAAGGGAAAAAGAATTTAATGGAAGTTTCAACAAAGAAAATGAAGCCATCAAATACTTTGAGCAATTATTGAGATCCCCTAGATCCAATAATGATACCTTTGGACTGGGATACACAAGTACTAAAGAAGAAAAATCATCCAAAAGTGATAAAGAAAGGAACAATAAAGGTAAGAACTCTAAACTTTCTTGTCATAATTGTGGTAAGAAAGGACATACTATTAATGTGTGCAAGAGCAAGACTATAAATCAAAATGTCAAGCATAAGAGCATGATTCACTTCCATAAGTGCAACACACAAACACATCAAGAAAATAAATGCATAACCAAGACCATGCACACACAAAGATTTGAAGGATATTGTTATAATTGTCAGAAGTATGGACATAGATCTTTTCAATGTAGATCCAAACCCATGTGGTCATCAAATAGGCAAACAAAGGTAAGGAACAATGGCAACTCTTACAACTAGGATTATAATGAAAGATATAGCTATCATTATTGTCAAGAATATGGAAATGTTGTTAGAATTGCTTTAGAATAACTAAGAGGGGGGTGGCGAATCAATTATTCAAGGTCCAAATGTCCTATTCAAACTTTTCACTAAGTATAGTGAATTCTTTCAACCATATATTCATCTAAGCTTTAACTTATCTAATCAGCAAGTTACTGTAAATCAACATGCAAGTATAACACATAAGAAATCAACACATGATAAAAAGATTTGCATGGAAACCCAATTTGGGAAAAACCACCAGTAACATGCTACTTAATTTTTAGCCTTCTGAAGTGATGCCCTATGAAAGGCCTACCCTATTAAAGGCTTACAACACACTATTAAATGTGACCTTGTTAGAGTATTTAACCACCTTATTAGAAGTGGGCCTAGTTAGATGACTTTAGAACATTCACTTGGAATGCCACCCTATTAAAGGATTTACAAATGGCTGTTATGTCATGCCCATAATTTCATACCCAAAATAAAATATAGATTCTTTTAAAGGAAAGCACTATTTTCTACTACAAATTTCAAATCTGCACTATAAGGAAACAAAACTTTGATTAACTAAATTATCTCAACTTGAAAGAGCATTACATTTAGATTTCCATTTTAAAGTCTTTCAAATATAAATCTTAATAAGACACAGAATTTTTTTGTTTTCTTGTATTCAAATAGGAAACCTTTCATACATCACAAATGTAAGATTAAAAACTTCTCTTTTGCATAGAGTCATATACACAAGCTTGAATCAAATAACAAGACTTAGCTTTTATAAGTTGCAAAGAAAACTACAAATACTCAAACAATGCTCGTTTTCCACCCTACCAATTAATGGCATCATGAGGCCTCTTGTGCCCTAGCCATACCCCCGAGCAAGAACTCACTGCATCTAAGGATCATAGATGTTATCATGTGAGTGAGTTCCTATTTCAAGAACAATATTTTAAACTACACTTGTTGCACATTTTAGACTTACATGAATCTGACTCAAAGAGAAATACTACAAAAGAAAAGGGATAGAAAGACTCATCTCTCTCTCAAGTTCCCTCTTGATCTTCTCCTCCTCATACTGGTTCTACCATCATCTCCCCTTCTCCATTCTCCTATTTTCATATAACTTCCCCTTTTCCTCTCCAACAATGGTGAATGGTCAATCCTCCAAAGTTTTTCCTCCTTCTTCCAAAACCCTATCCTCCTTTAATGAAGGCACATGTCTTTCTTATCAATCTGTCATAACCCATTCTCTCCCACTATTCATTTTCGTCATATTTGAAGTGGGGCCCTTTTGAGGTGTCATAATGTAAGTTTTGACCATGATTTGACCCTCAACTAACCCCCAACCCTAGGTAGTATAAGTGGGTTAGGTTATTTTAACCCAAAATGCACTCTAGGGTCCATTTTAATGCCTCTAATGTCCAACTTTAGTTTACATCCGATTTTACAAGAATTTGCATGGAGATAGACTTTGATTATTTTATAGGAGTTGGCATAGTATCTTTGAAGGTCTTCATAAGCATCCTCTGCACAATTCAAATTAAACATTAGTAACCTAAACCTATAAATATATAATTTTAAACATTAATAGATATATCCTTGATTGAACCATAGATCAACACATTAGACCAACATCATATTCTAACATCATTTTCTTAAGAATCATATATCTATGAAAATTTATTTGCAAATGTGTATCATTCATTCTACTATAACTACTTCTCTAATTACAACATTTTCAAGAATAGTAGCCACATTAATAATTCATAACATATGTATCATAACACTTTACACATACATTAAATCAAGTTCTTACCATTGAGTCTAAATATATAATGAGATGGGATATTACATACTACCCCTTTTTCTATTGAATTTCTCCTAGAAGTCACCAATGTTTTGTGAAATCACTCCCATATTTAGATTATTATTCACATCAACGATCTTGTCATTTAAATTGATTGGCAATTTCTAAAAAAATTCATCAAGCATAGGTACTTACTTCCACTAATTATAGGATTCAACTCATAACATCTCTTAGAAGAACATAACGAGTATCACTAATATTCACTGTGTTATCTACATTCTAATCATTTTTGTACTTCTTTATTTTAAATTGAATGATGCATAATTCACTTCAAAACAAAAATCACATAACCCGAACTTGATTTCCATTTTCACAGTCACCTTATGTAAAATGTATTCATCACAATAAAATATCTATTTAATTCAGTTGGCCAAAATTTCAATTACAAAAACTATCTAATTATCATGATGAGGTAAGATGAACAATATAAGGTATTTACCCATAAGGTAACTCACATTAGCTAATCAAAGTTTTAACATAAATTAGATATTCTATCATAGTGTGGATTAGGTCTAATGCTACCAGTCTCATAATCTATCATGTCATATGTAAAGAGATCCAATCATTTCTATTTGTAATCAATGCCAATTGTATGTACAAAATCTATATTTTATCGTAAGTTGAGTCTAACTTTGCACATTAATTAAATAAGCAAGATTCTACTATACAAAGTATCACATACACATTTGCACCTAATATTCAGATGGTTACAAAAGATAAGTCAATCTTATTTAAGAAATACCAATCTTAGCAAGTCACACAAGGATCCTCCCTAATCATGTTATTACATAAGCCATATAATGTTCTCTAATGACAAAATTAATATTTACTTCTAATCAAATTATATTACAGACAAATTAATGATCCTTCTAGTCCTTACTTGGTCGGGACCTTACATGTTAGGCCAACCTAAGTCCATAGGATTTTTAGATCTAATACAATTTCTAGAGAGTATTAGAAAATCTTGACCTGACTACAACATACAACTTATCTTGTAGATCTCAAATCACTTCTCAGCTCATACCCTTTTCTAGCCTTCAATCTCTATAACTCTTAATAGCTTGCCCTTCTTTCAAGCTTTGTCTTCACTTGGCACATGAAGATCACTCGACACACACTAGAAATTTCTGTTACTCAGCTTCTACTAAGAATTTGCAACTTCTACTAAGAATTTGCAACTTCTACTAAGAATTTGCTTGGCTTCAACTAACTTGCTCGACACTCACTAATGATCTTAGTTTAAGCTTTGTAGTCAACTTTGTTACAACTTCTTCCTCCAATGTTTCTAAGTGTGACCAACCTTTGTATCCTTGAGTATGTCATCAATACATTACTTAACCATTGTCTTAAATGATCCTTGCACTTCATTACAACATCATAGATCAACCTTTCCCTCAGGTGCTCTTGTTACATCTTGTTGATCAAATCCTCTTAATCAATCAACTAAGTGATAGTACTTGAATCTTATAAGAAAATATCATCCTTACAAATAGCAGGTTTGACATCAATGACAAAACAATGATTGAAAATATTCTTTTACAACAATCCCCCTCTTTGATCTTCAACAATAATGAGCTTTTCAATTAGATTTCCAACAATCTCCCTCTTTGCCATTGATTTTAAACCAAACTGATCAACCATCAAACTAAACTATTCAACCAAAAGCTTACTAGGTTAGGACAGTAAGTTAAATGCCAGAATGTCTGATTGCTTTATTTCAGCTTCTCCCTCTTTGCTGTTGTATTCTTGTTCTTTGTCTTTCTCCCTCTGTATTGCTCATCTTTTGTTGTTCTGATCAACATCTAACAACTTCTCCCTCTAAACATCTTCTCCTCTTTTCTGATTCTTTATCTTCAATAGTTGTTGATCAGTTGTTTACTTCTTCCTCTTTGACAACAATGCCAAAGACATATTAGCATCTTAATATGCAGATGTAGCTCTTAGAGATTCATTCTATTTCTCCCTCTATCACCTTGCTTGTGACTAATTTGGAATTTTAGCACTTCTACTACTTTAGGCATGGATCCCAAAGTAAACAACCTCTACGTCAATGTGTAAAATCTTCAACATTTAGCTTATTTGATGCAGGGCACACTTGCTTTTTGGTTCAAGTAGCCTTAGCTAGCGGTATCACCCCTAACTTACCTCTAAGATACTCAAAATAATCTTTAGGTAGTGCTTTTGTGAAGATATCCACAATCTGTTCCTTTGAGCTAACATATTCGATCTTTACTTGTTTGTCTTCCACTAGCTCTCTTAAATAGTGATACTTGATTGCAATATGCTTAGTTTTGGCATGCATTATTAGATTCTTTGATATATTGATGGCACTTGTATTATCACAATAAAGTATCACAGGCTCATTTATGTCTTCCTTCATACCTTTTAGAAAATGTTTGATCCATACAATATTGGTACAGTTTATAGTAGTTGCCACATATTCAGCTTCAACAGTAGACTGTGAGGTGCAACTTTTCTTTTTTCTTGTCCATGTAATCAACATTTTTCCTAAGAAAAGTGCTCCTCCACTAGTGCTTTTTCTTTCATCAATGTTACCTCCCCAATCTACATCAGTGTAAGCTTTTAGTTCAAACTTCTCATTTCTCTTGTAGTATAAACCAAAGTCATCAGTTCCTTTTAGGTATTTCAATATTCTCTTCACTTCCATTAAGTGAATTTCTCTTGGATTTGCAAAAAATATTGCTACTATTCCAATAGCTAATGCAATGTCTAGTCTATTATGTACAACATATTGTAGCTTTCTAATCATTGATATATACAATGTCTGATCTACTTTAGCAGATTCATCATTCTTAGATAGCTTATGACCTATTGCCATTGGTGTGCTGATTGGTTTTGATTCTTCTAGCCCAAATTTTTTGAGTACTTCCTTGATGTATTTGGATTGGGTCACAAATATGCCATGCTTCAACTGATGTACTTGTAAACCAATAGAATTTTGTTTCTCCAAACATTGACATCTCAAATTCATGCTTCATTTGATTAGAAAAATCTTTGCATAAAACATCTTTTCCTCCAAATATTATATCATCAACAAAGATTTCTAATATCAAAATGTCTTTACCTTCCTCAGCTTTGATGTACAATTTGCTATTGTCATCTGTTCTTTCAAATCCTATTTTCACAAGATGTTTGTGCAACCTCTCATACCATGCTCTAGGTGCTTGCTTCAATCCATAAAGTGCTTTGTGTAGCTAGCAGACCATGTCCTTTTTCTTCTCATCAACAAATCCCTCTGGTTGTTCTATGTAAACTTCCTCTTCTAGTATACCATTTAGAAAAGTAGATTTCACATCCATCTGGTAGACTTTGAAACCTTTGTATGTAGCATATGCAAGTAATGTTCTTACTCCTTCCATTCTTGCAACATGGGCAAATGTCTCTCCATAATCTAGTCCTTCTTCTTTTACATAACCTTTTCAAACTAGTCTGGCTTTGTTTCTTGTTATCTCACCATTCTCATCAAGTTTGTTTCTAGACACCCATTTTGTACCAATCCCATTCTTATCAGCTAGTTTGGGAACTAAAGACCAGGTTTTGGGTTCAACCTTTCTCAATAGACATGATTCATTCCTCAATCTATTCCTTGTCATTGGTCTGGCATCCTTGTCACCGATGATTTGATCTATAAGGTGATGTCTTCTTACATACTTGGCTAATCTGGGTTTAGTCCTTCTTTCCATGTTTGATCCTTTAGTTTTAGAGTCATTTAATTCTTCTTCATTTGGCATTTCATCATTCCTTTCTTGCATACTATTTTTGAATCATAATGTGCATTTTCTACATTTTGTAGCTTGGCTTTTGAATGTAACTCAACATTCACTGGTTAAGACTCAACAAATACTGAAGTTTTTTGTTGATTCTCGACATGATTTGCAGAATTGTCTTCAACTATCATTCCTTCATAGAAGTATACAAAGGATCTATAATCCTCTATTTTCTTTGACTCATCAACCTGAACTTCTGCATGCTCATCAAAATTTACATTTGTACTCTCCACAACTTTGTTAGTGTTAACATTCGAACACTTATATGCCTTACTTCTAGTGGAGTATCCAAAAAATATGCCTTCATTACTTTTTGCATCAAACTTTCCATTTCTAGTATCTTTTAGAATATAGCATTTACAACCAAATACTTTGAAATGTTTAAAATTAATTGAATGACCATACCATAATTCTAAAGGTGTTGCATTTGTACCTTTCTTGACTTGAAATCTATTCAATGTGTAGACTGCAATACTTACAACTTCTCTCTAGTACTTTAGTGCAACATTTTTCTCCATCATCAAGGTTCTAGCATAGTCAATAATTGACCTATTCCTCCTTTTAGCAATACCATTCTATGGTAGAGTTCTTGATGTTGATGTTTTCCTTTTGATACCTTTGTCTTTGCAGAATATTTCAAACTCTCTTGATGTGAACTCACTTCCTCTGTCTGACCTTAGGCACTTTGGGTTCTTTCCTATTTCCTTCTCAACTCTAGCCAAATATCACTTAAACATTTGGAATGCATCAAATTTTTTCTTTAGGAACATAGCAGTCATCATCCTGGAGTAGTCATCTACAAATAGCATTATGTATCTATCTCCTAGCTAGCCTTGCACTTCTATTGGGCCACATAAGTCTGTATGAACTAACTCTAGTACTTCTTTGGAAGTATATGTTTTGTTTTTGAAACTAGAATTAGTCATCTTCCCTAGTTGACATTGTTTAAACATTGTGTTTTTAGGTTTCTTCAACTTGGGCAACCCTCTAACTTTCCTTTTCTTGTTGATACTAATCATATTATCAAAGTTAACATGACACAACCTTTTATACCATAACCACACATAATCAAATCTAACAACAAGACATGTTTCATCTTTCATGTCTAGATAAAATAGATTACTCTTAGTTTGTTCACCTTTTCCTATCAAATTTCCATCAGTGTCATAGATCTTGGCAGTTTTGTTTCCAAATTCAACTTTGCAACCTACATTGCCTAACTGTGATACACTCAACAAGTTGTAGTTCAATCCTTCAACATAGTATGCATTATCACATAAAATTTTCTATATAAGTTTGATAGAGCCTTTTCCTTTGATTTGACATGGGGTATCATTACCAAATCTAACACTATTTCCATCATATTGAGTAAAGGTAATGAACTTACTTTTATCTCCTGTCATGTGATGTGAGCATCCACTGTCTATGACCCACTTTTCATTCTTGTTCACATAGGTAACCAATGATGTTGCTTCATCTTCATCTTTTTATGATTCATCCTTCTTGGCTACATAGACTACTTCATCATCATTCTCATCAGAGTCTTCTTCAACAATGTAGCATCGCTTGCCTTTCTCCTCGTAATCTTTGTTGTCATCTTCTCTTTTGTTCCTGAACTTTTTTCCTTCTTTGTAGTTCTTCTTCTATGGACATCTTGCAGCTATATGACCTACTTCATTGCAATTGAAACATATGATAGGGAGCTTACTTTTGAATTTTCCTTTACCTCTATGGAATCTCCTAGCCAATAGTGCTTTTTACTGTTACACATCTTCCTCATTTGTGCTACTATCACTAGATTCATATTTTCCTTTTCTTCTTCTCTTACTTGATGTGTCCTCCTCAGTATCTATTGTTATTATTTTGGCCTTGAAAGAAGATTCAAGGTTCTCAGGTCTGTAGTTGTTAAAATTGCATAGCTCAAATGCAGTAAGTCTTCCAACTATTCCTTCAAAGGTTAGTGTGTTCCCTTGTACACACCTCAGCTCTTGGATGGTTAAAAATCTTATAGCATAGATAGGGAATAGAGTTCTTAAGTATTTTTTGATGGCTGTTTCTTCTTTCAATTGTCCACCTAGACTTCTTATTTCACTCATCACTTCTTTCATTCTTGCAGCATACTAAGTAGCATTTTCGCCTTCCTCCATCTTAATGTCATCAAACTTTCCTCTTAGGCTTTCTCTTTTTGCTCTCTGGAAATTTTGATCTCCTCCATAGATTTATAATAAGTTTTTCCACATCTTGAATGTAGTGTCACAATCTTTGATGTCATCATATTTTGCATAGCTAAGTGCAGATGCAATCTCCAACTTTGCTTGGTTATGCTCCTTTTTGTTCAAATCATTTGTAGTGAGAGGTCCTATTGGAGTTGCATGTTCTATTCCAATTGAGGTTTGTGCATAGTCACCTATTGATCCAAGGTGAAATTTCATCTAACTTTTCCATGCAAAAAAGTTGTCTTTGTTGAGGTTGGGAACTTCTCTCTTGGAAATTTTGATCTTCCTACTTCTAGTACCTTCAAACTAAATCAGCAGATTTCTCTGATACCAATTGTTAGAATTGCTTTAGAATAACTGAGAGCGGGAGGGGGGGGGTGTGAATCAATTATTCAAGGTCCAAATGTCTGATTCAAACTTTTCACTAAGTATAGTGAATTCATTTAACTATTCATTCATCAAAGCTTTAACTCATCTAATCAACAAGTTACTGTAAATCAACATGCAAGTATAACACATAAGAAATCAACACATGACACAGTGATTTACATGGAAACCCAATTTCGAAAAAACCACCAGTAACATGCTACTCAATTTTCACCCTTATAAAGTGATGCCCTATGAAAGGCCTACCCTGTTAAAGGCTTACAACACACTGTTAAATGTGACCTTGTTAGAGGATTTAACCACCTTGTTAGAAGTGGGTCTAGTTAGAGGACTTTAGATCATTCACTAGGAATTCCACCCTATTAAATGATTTACAAATGGTTGTTAGGCCAACCTAAGTCCATAGGATTTTTAGATCTAATACAATTGCTAGAGAGTATTAGAAAATCTTGTCCTAACTACAACATACAACTTATCTTGCAAATCTCATATCACTTCTCAGCTCATACCCTTGTCTGGCCTTCAATCTCTACAACTCTTAACAACTTTCCCTTCTTTCAAGCTTTGTCTCCTTGAGTCTCCACACTCAATGTACCAATGCGATCATCTCTTCATGAACACTCATAGAAGGAAAGCCTCTATGCTCTTCCATCTCCTAGATGTCTAATTTTTGACACCCTTCTAACCACTTCACAGATTTGGCACTTCAGTAGCAATAGTATCAGTAGCTCTTTTCTTCTTGGTCTATGACTTCTTAAATAGAAGTCTTGGAGTACCTTTTTCTACTCAACTCTTTCATTTTTCATTTTTAATTCTCATGGATTAGGTAGGATTCAAACTCATCATCCTTATCTTCCAACTCATTCAAAAAAATCAATGTAACCACTATGTCAGCTTAGATTTAGAAAATTTTCATCTTTTCAAATAATGTAGCAGCTCGACACTGTTGAAGTACTAGTGGTCGGCACATACTGTGTTACTCAACTGTGTTTTTTCTGATGCTTGGCACCAACTAAATTTTTTTTGATACTCAGCACCTGATCTTCACTCGACACATGAAGATCACTTGGCACACACTAGACATTTCTATTACTCGGCTTCTACTAAGAATTATCTCAGCTTCAACTAACTTGCTCGACACCCACTAATGATCTTAGTTTAAGCTTTGTAGTCAACCTTGTTACAACTTCTTCCTCCAATGTTTCTAAGTGTGACCAACCTCTATATCCTTGACTATGTCATCAATCAAATCCTCTTCATCAATCAACTAAGTGATAGTACTTGGATCTTATAAGCCAATATCATCCCTACAAATAGCAAGTTTGACATCAATGACAAAAAAATGATTGAGAACATTCTTTTACAACAATCTCCCTCTTTGATCTTCAACAACAATGAACTTTTCAATCAAATTTCCAACACATGTTCTTAAAAATTGTGTTAGGACACACTTCAGAGGTGATTACAAAAGGCGGTTGAGTCAAACCACATGTTTTAGCTATTTGAAGATTGGTCATATCAGTCACTATTGTCCAACAAGGTCAAAGGCACCAAGTTGTAAATTTGATTAAGGAAAATTCAAGGCAAATGTTGAAAATATCAAAGATGAGATGAACAAGACATGGAAGAAAAAGGATGGTTGCAACACATCAAATGGAGAAGGGATCACTTCACCCAATGGGTCAGGTGATCACACCTCATCAAACTAAGCAATCAAGAGGTATGTGGGACTGACATTTAAAGATTATATCATAGATCAGTTCTAAATGACTTAGTACTAAAAAGGCTATATAAGCATGAATAAAGATGCAAGATGTTATTAAGAATCTAAGAAAATCTTTAAGTTTTCATGTTACTACCGAGCATGAAAAGTTTCCTATTACTGGTGATTGGAATTCTAGAATATGCCAAGCTAACAAACTAGCTAGTTGATGTCAAGCTCATCATGGTTGCCAAACAAATGGAATGATAATAGATATTGTGTGACCCTGAAATTAGTTTATACCAAGCTTATAGCTATGTAAGCACTCAACATTTATTACAGAACCTCAAAGAGTATTTGATCAATTTTCAACTCATTTCACATCATTTCAAAATTGATAAAGAACAAGGAGAGTAGAAGGTGATCAAAAAACTCATCCAAAGAAATTGTAGAAGATTTTATCATTGATTCTACATCATTTCGTTGGATCTTGCAAGGTATTTATCAAGTGCCAAGTTACATTGTTTATATTTTCGTAAACCCTAGATTCACATAGTGGCATCTAGTTCAAAGAATGTAGAGAGAAATGAAGTTTTGAATGTTCAAATAGTTATTAGTGAGGTCAAGAAACCAATATTCAAAGTCATATCAAACATTTCTTATAAACAAGACCCCTCTAGTGTGTTATCCATGATACCACCAAATTTTTTAATGGTGTAAGATGTTAGGAAGTGCTACAACTATAAAATTAAAAGTATATGTGATATGGAGATTAGTTCAGCATATGATAAAATTTGTGAGAATGGTGTATCAAGGGAAAAATACAAAATTGTAGAAAAGAAAGGGTTAACTCATGCCTTAGATTTCCCAAAATGTGTTCAAAACTGAATGGATTAGGATTGTGTTAAACAGAATTCATGAAAATTCACTTTGGTTAGATAATGGACCCATAAAGATAACCAAAAGGATAATCCATAGGGTAATAGGGTATCCAACCCTAGATATGTAAGGAGACTCAGGTGTGGAAACAACTTCCTACACTAATCCCTTAATGAAAGTATTGTACAAATTCTATTTAAATCCTTACAATTTTAGATTTGATATTATGTAAACAACAATATTGTAGTCAACCATGAATATAGAAAATAGATAGAGAAATAATAACACAAACACAAAGATATGCCAATGGGGAAAAACATTTTGGTAAAACAACCCCACCCCTCCAAAACTTGCACAATGTATTATCTTCAACTCAAAGATTACAACACACTTACAGTACAAGCTCTTTCAAGATATGGAAGACTTATCCAATAGAAACCAACAATACACTACTCACATCTCTTTTCACTATCTACAGCCCTTAAAGTGCTTATATAGTTCACTTTCCATTTTTAGGGCATCTTCAAAAAAATAGCTCTAACGCATCATAGGAATCCATCATAACTATTTTAATCATGGTTTTCTTACACACAATTCAAGATGCCAATACATGTAAGTGGAGTGACACATCAACATTCCAACTAGACATGTACGCTCATACTTAATTACATTATTTACAAAAAAATACATTTACAAAAAAAAAAAGAATAGGAATTATCCAAGGTTGAGACACCTTATTCCTAACATTCTCCCACTTGTTGAACACCTTGTAAGAGCAACAAGAACATAGCAAGAACTAACCACTATTGGCCAAAAGGCCCATAGACTTGTTGAAATGTTCAAAATGGGAAGAGTAATTCTGGGGGGGGGGGGGGGGGGGGCTGGGGTTGAATTAGAAGTATCACAAATTTAACTTTTTCTAATCCTTTAAATCAAATAACTGAAAAGTAAACTACATGCATGTAAATATATAAATGAACATGATTAAACACATGCAATAACACATAACACCTAATTTGGTAAGCCAGAAACCCTCCAAGAATAAGAAGGTAAAATTGGGGTGGGGATGATACCCACAAAAATCACTACAACAATAAATGTTTGACCACTTCTGATGGTCTACCATGTGAAAGGCCTGCCCTGTCAAAGGCTTCACTATGTCAATAGTGACCTGGTTAGAGGATTTACAAACACTTTACATGAAGTGTTACCCTATTAAAGGATTTAGTCACCTCTTCAAAGGATCTACAAAGTAGTTGTTAAGCTAACCTATCAACATAGGATTTTCACTTATCTAATACAATGGCTAGAAAGTATTAGAAATCTTTGACCTGATTGTTTACAATCTTTAATTGCTGATTTTAGGCACTTGGTCTACTCCTTTCAACCTTGATCCTCTAAGATCTATTTTCTGATCATGTCCCTTGTATAGTTCTAATCAATTGGATATGTAGTTGATGATCTATCCCTCTAAGTCTTTCATTCTTTCACACTAAATTTTGCTATAGTTTACCCATACACTGCTCTCTTCCACACATGCAATGGGTTTTCGACCTCATTTTAAAGATTGTGAAGACTTAGGGTTAGGTATGGATCTACAATCCATATTGAATCTTGAGTTCTTGCTCATTCCTTGCATTTCCCTCATTACTTGTATACCTTCTCCATTTTTCTAATTGACTACCTATTGATTTTATAGGAAATGTAAAAGATTCATCCTTATCCTTTTTCTCCTTCAAAATCCTTCTATGTCAGCTCCAAAAATGGCTGACATCTAAGTTTGTGAGGGCACAAACTCATATGTTGATTCTGTGTTACTTGGCACATATTGGACTACTGATGCTCGGCACATGTTTGACACTAGATTGCTTGACACCTATACATTTTGTCTTTCTTGGAACATGTATAGTTTTGACTTACTTAGCATATGAAGCATTTTGACTTGCTTGGCATCAACTGTAACTCGGCACTTATATATCACTCGACACTTATATACTACTCGACACCTGAAGTCACTCATCACCTGTTGGAAATCTAACTCAACACACACTGTGGTTCAGTATATATAATGTACTCAGCTTCAATGTAAAAAGTGGTTAAGTGTGTTGACACTCAAATGTCAAAATTATCTAAGACCAACAATCTCCCCCTTTGACATGAGTGTCAAAAACACTTAACTAAACATTATCATCTATCCTTATGAGTACCCTATCCAATCTATTCTACATATGTACAAAAATTTCAAAACTTTTTTCAATATTTGTTCAAAATACCTTATGACTCCCCTTGAGTTGATTGTGGTTTGTCATTCTTGCAACCAAAATTCTGTGTTGAATGTGCCTAATGCTCTTTTGTCTTTACCCTATACTTGTATTATATATCTGATCTATCATAGTTATGGAATTCTTGCATTTTGTATTAGATCTTATATGGAATAGAGCTATCTTCTATATGATTACCAAAATTTTGTATCTTCACCTAACTTTGTCTTATTAGCTATCCCCCCCTTTTGGCTATCCACAAACATTCCTTTTTATTCAAAATAAATGAATGTAATCAAAATGTATACTCCCCTTATATTCCTTACTATTTCTCCCTTATATCTCCCCCTATCTTTGTCATTATTATTTCTCCCCCTTTTTGACACTTATGTCAAAGGGTTGTAAGGAGTAATACCATACTTAGCCAAAAAATTATTGTTTACCTCCATTATTGTTTCCAAAGTTGCATCCCAATTCTCCAAAGCAATGTCAAGTGACTTGTGTTGGATGGTAGTCTCTACAGCAAGGTGTACAAGTCGATCAAGTGTAGAAAGATTTGGATCTTTCTTTATAACTGTTTTAGCATATACTTGCTCCTTGTAGAGGACTTCTAAATTTGGAGTGATGAAGGATTGAATTTGCATCAATTTAGCCTTAATATTGGCTTCCCCTACTATAAGTACAGCTAACTCCCTTTGAGAGTGAAGCAATTGTGCAAAATACTTCTCACTTTAAGCTGGATCCTTTGGCAGTTGCATGCTAGAAATTTTCAAATTTCTTTCCAAGCTCATTATTCTCTGATTTTTTTCTTGTATGAGATTGGAGAAATCACACACATTTCTATACAATGAGAAAATTTTTTCAAGTACAACTTTGACCTTGTCTATTTTCTTGGCCAACTCTACCCATTCAAGTGCTATACCACTTGATATCTTCTCATTCACTTTTCTTTGAAATTTTCTCTCTGACCATTCCATGAGTTTAGCATTAGTATCTTGGTCTTCATTTGTCACCTAGTCAATTATATCTGATAGTTGCTCTATCATTGGCTTTGCTTCATCTAGTGACTGCAAGCTGAAGGTATCCCTGAGGATGTCCTTAATCTCATGTAGTGTTTTCTTGTGTTTGAACTCCTTCTGAAGTATTTCCCGCCTCATCCTTCTATCTAATGCATTTTTCATTCCATTGATTTGTGCCATTGTGATGGTCTTGGAATCATAGGAGGGTATTAAAATATCTTCATCTAATTCAAAGTCTCCATAGTGAAGTACCTCAGCCACTTTGGTTGAGCTTGAGCCTAGAGTTGAGAATTGCGAAGGAATGGTTTTAGTGCTCAACTTCTAAAGGGTTTTTGTAGGAGTGTTAGTCTTTGGTACTTCTACCAATGTTTCTATGGTGGCTTGCTCCTTTTCGTTTGAGGTATCCTCCTTCTCATCTAATTTTTCTTCTTCTATGCTTGGATTCTATGTGTTGTCACCTACTGTTGTAGGTAGTGGAAGCATCAAAACTTTAGTATGAGTAGTTATGTAGGTGAAAGGTGGTTCTTGTGGTTTCACTTTTTCTCTTTGTGGTTTTGCTACTACCTTTTGTAGCTCATCTACACTCACCAATACAAGGCTTGTGCATAACTATGCCTATAAAGTAGATTGGTGAAGGATCTTGGAGAGATCCTCTACAGTAAGGGGATTGATGTTCTGAGCTAACTTGTTAGGAACATCCTTAATAATTACTATCTCTGCAAGTGTAGTGGTTATATGAGGTGGACTAGGAGGTGGCATTTTTGTGTCTTGCACACTCTATTCCTCTTGCTACTCTTGTTGTTCAACTTTTTCCATGTCTTTTGCCTTAGCTAATTACTCCTCTTCTTTCTCCTTATTCTCTTCCTCTCCTCTTTCTTCCTTACCTTTCTTTTCCTCCTCTTTCTTTTCTTCTTCTTGCTTCTCTATTTCCTTTGCCTCTACCTTCTCCTCTATTTTCTTTTCCTCTATATTTTCCTTGGCACTAGTTTCTGCCTTATTTGTTTCCTCTACCTTGTTATCAATTATCTTATAAATTATTTTCCATAATTGTGTTGATTTATTCACTACATTCTCAATCTTGTTTTGTAGGATGCTAAAGGATCTATACTTAGGTGCAAACTTGCCACCATGTTTCTTATTAGCCTTTGTTATTTTTCCTTTTGTCATGTCTAGCTTAACTTGAGCCAAGGTAGCTTTTCTAATATTGTTTTCCATTTTTAGACAATAATGTCATTTATTCTCAATTATCTCATATAGTTCCTTGGGCATAGTATTGTCAAGTTCTAGAGGTGTGTTCTTAAATTCAGCCATCATGGCATACACAGATTCCTCTACCTTATTTTTCTCTTCCCTACTGAGCTTATTAAAATCAAGAGTCTTTAAATCATTATAATTTGCACTTCTAATCTTTTCACAAAGTTTATCAATTTCAGATTTAAGAGGATGACTTACCACTCTAAAAAATTGGCTCATATCCTCTAATTTTGTTCTTTCTTCATCATCTATATCTGGCTATGCCATGTACCTTCTTCTCTTCTTTGCCTCTTAAAAAGGTTTTTCATTGGCTTTATTTTCCTATTTTTCTTCCTCTTTGGCCTTTTGTGTTGTTTCCCTTGTAGTAGCCCTTGCTGCTGGTGCTAGCTTAGTGACCTTCTTAGGCTTGGGCTAAGCTATAGGCTGAGTTTTAGCCTTTCTTTTCTTTTGCTTGACATGTGTAGGTGCTTCCTTGGCTTCTTCTTCCTTGGCACCTTCCTCCTTTTCTTCTCCTAAGCCTTGGTTCAACTCTATTGGACCTTGCCCTTGCTCTTCTTCTTCTTCACTTTCTCCTTCTACTTCTTCTTCTTCTTCATCACCTGCTTCACCTTCAATGCTTGCTCAATATTACTTCTTTAGCTTCTTTACCAACTTTTCTTTCTTCTTGATAACAATGGTTGTTTTTAATTCAGTCTCAACTTTGGACTTGACAACATCATATGTGCCAAAGTGAGGAGCCGCCTTATCAATTTCTTCTACAAGCAATGCTATGATTACTACTAAGGTTTCATCTATGTCAAGTTCATATCCAAATGGCCTTAGCCATCTTACTCTCGGTCTTTTTTCCTAGGTGTAGGTGTTGTCAATATCAACCAAAAAGCATATGTCATTGACATGTTGCTCTACCAATGAAAATAGTATTCTCATTCTTTGCTTCATAGATTTCTTAAAATCTTCAAAATAACTTGTCATTTGTGCCTCAAAGCTGTCACCCATTTGATTAATGGATTCATTGATTTGTGTAGTTGTAGTTTTGTTGGGGTTCCAATTCACCTTTCCTATAGAAGGGAACTCTTCCATAACATAAAAGAATATACACATAAGATCTAAATCAAATTTGCATTGGGTACATTGTGATCTCCTTATTGCTCCTAAGTTTTCATTAATTTTCTGCAACATAAGTTCTGATAGATCATATGTGTGATCTTTCTTCACCAATTTGTAGGCTACATGAATAGCTATGCATGGCACACTATTCAATATGTTGGATTGATAGAATTTGTGGGATGTTACTCTCACAACGAAGTCTAGAAGAGGATCAGTGACAGTGTCAATAGTCATACCCCTCTTATTCCATTTGGCACCAATATCCTTTTCATTGATCTCTTTGGAATCACTATGCAAGGTCTTAGGCTGATCTAGGGTTGGGAAACCTGTAACCCTATGCACTATCCTTTTAGTGATCTTTACTAGTCCTATTTCTAGCCATAAACATCCATTGTGAATTCTACTCAAAACAATCCATATCCATTCAGTCTTAAACACTATGGGAAAAACTAGGGCATTTGTCAAACCCTTTTTCTCAACTATCTCAAATTCATTTTTTAGAATCCTATTTTCACATAGTTTATCATAAGCTTAGAATATCTCTAGATCACCTATGGTGCCAATTTTTTAGTTATATCATTTTCTTATATCTTGCACCATGACAACTTTAGGTGGGATAATGGATAATACATCGGCTGGGTCATTTTTGTAGGCAACTTTAGGGATTGGCCTAAATTTAGGTTGATTTACCTGATTGCTAATTAACTAAACCTCATGACTCTCTTTTCCTTTGGGGTTTCTTGAACTAGAGGCCATTTTACTGAACTAGGGTTTAAATGTATTAAAACTTTAACTTTTGCATAGCTCAGCACTTGATAAATACCTTTGAATCAATGAATTTGTGTTGAATTGCTATTAAAATCCATGCAAATGGACATTAGGTTTCTACTTGATCACTTCTTCACTCTTCTCATCTTTCTTCTATGTTTGAATGACATGAAAATGAGTGAAATTCAACCTTATACCTATCAAAACCTAGCATTAAATGCTTAGTTCTTATAGTTGTAAACTTGGCACTTGAAGGTTTTGCCATGACTTGACTCCCATTGTATTTCATTTACTCAGCTTCCAATAGTTCTCCACTTCACTTGGCTTCAACTATCAACTTGGCATCCATTGGAGCTTTACTCGGCATCCAGGCATAACTTAGTAGCTTCTTCAAAATTTTACTTGGCATCTTTCATCATGCTAATTTCTTCTTTGCAGTAATCCTCTGTTCTTTGGGATTGATGTTTGATATAACTTTGTATATCAGTCCCATACACTCTTCTTTTTCTTAGTTGGATGAAGTGTGATCACTTGATCTCTTGGGTGAAGTGATCTCTCTATTTGATGTGTTGCACTCATCTTTCTTCTTCCAAGTCTTGTTCATTTGCCTTCCTATTTGTTCAACATCAACCTTCTCTTTTCCTTTGTTGACTTCTATTTTGGGTGCTTTTGACTTTGTTGGGTAGTTCCTACTGATATCTTCATTCTTCAAGCAATTGAAACATGTGGTTTGACTTAACCATCTACTATAATTCCCTCTAAAATGTGTTCTTATGTAATTTTCAAGAATGTGTCCATGCTCCTGACAACAGTGATAGCTATACCTGGTGTTGTAATCCCAATTGTGGTGATGAGCATGGTTGTTTCCTCTTGTAGCTGATTAGGTGTCCACATAGGTTTTTATTTGCATTCAAATGCTCTATGTCCATTTTTTTGTAGTTGTAGTAGTGACATTCAAATCTTGGTGTCCTCATAGTCTTGGTTCTACATTCATGTGCTTGATGTCCTTGCTTTTTGCACTTGTGAAAAAAGCTTGCATGTGTAGGCTTATCATGCTGATGACTATTCTTGCTCCTACACACATTAGAGGTATGTCCCTTTTTACCACAAAAATAACAAGTACATTTAGTATTCTTACCTTTGTTGCTCCTTTTTTCTATAGTCTTGGATGATTCTCCTTGTTCACTGCTGGTGTAACCAGGTCCTGAAGTATCATTACTAGCCCTTGGTGATTTCAAAAATTGTTCAAAGTACTTGATAGCCTCATAGGATTTTTTGAAGCTTTCTGCTATCTCCTTTTCTCTCTTCAATTCATTCTACAATTTTTCATTGTGCATTCTCAGAGTGGAGATCTCAATGTCCTTCATGTTTAGCTCATGATGAGCATTTATCATTTGACTTAAGGTGTCTAACTGCATGTTTGAGATCTTTTCAAACTCAACTATTTTCTCTTCTAGTCTATTGGCAAGATTTCTCTTATCATCTTCCATCATGGTCTTGTCTTCAATGACTATCTTCTTTTGTTCAGTCACTTCACAAAGCATTATGGCTTGTGATTCTTATTCAAGCTTGAGTAATTTGATTTCTTCAACTTGTGCTCTATTTTTCTCCATCAGTTATACTATTGTTGTATCAAATTCCTTGGAATCTCCATTAAAAAACACTTGTGTGGTATCAATCTCTTTGTAATGCATGTCATTTTTAGCTATGGCTATATCCTTCCTTCTTTTTAAGGATTTTCTCAATTCTTCTCTGGCTTCTTCCAATTTGTGTAGAGCAAGGTGCACCACAATCACCTAATTATCTATGATCTTCCCAAGTTTGAAGACTATCATCTTCAGATCTTTTCTCTAAGTTTTTATACTTCTTCCTTGTGAGAACTAGAGCTCTAATACCAATTGTTGGAATGTTCAAAATGGGAAGAGTACTTTTGAGAGGGGGGGTAGGTAGTGAATCAGAAGTATCACACTTTTAACCTTTTCTAATCCTTTAAATCAAATAATTGAAAAGTAAACTGCATGCATCTAAACATATAAATGAACATAAAGTAAACACATGCAATAACACATAACACCTAATTTGGTAACCCAAAAACTCTCCATGAATAAGAAGGAAAAATTGGTGTGGGGATGATACTCACAAAAATCACTGCAACAATAAATGTTTGACCACTTCTAATGATCTGCCTTGTGAAAGGCTTGCCTTATTAAATGCTTTACACTATATCAATAGTGACCTGGTTAGAGGATTTACAAACACTTTACATGAAGTGTTATCATGTTAAAGGATTTAGTCACCTCTTCAAAGGATCTACAAAGTAGCTATTAAGCTAACCTATCAACATATGATTTTCACTTATCTAATACAATGGCTAGGAAGTATTATGAATCTTTAACCTGATTGCTTACAACCTTCAATTGTTGATTTTAGGCACTTAATTTACTCCTTTTGACCTTGATCCTCTAAGATCTAATATTTGATCTTGTCCCTTGTACAATTCTGATCAATTGGATATGTAGTTGCTGCTCTATTCCTTTAAGCCTTTCTTTCTTTCACACTAAATTTTGCTATAGTTTACCCATACACTACTCTCTTCCACACACTCAATGGAGGTTTTGACCTTCTTTTAAAGATTGTGAAGACTTAGGGTTAGGTATGGATCTATGATCCATATTCAAATCTTGAGTTTTCATTGATTCTTTGCATTTTCCTTATTAGTTGTATGCCTTCTCCATTTTTCTGATTTGCTGCATGCTAATTGCATAGGAAATGTAAAAGATTTCTCCTTATCCTTTTTCTCCTTCAAAATCCTTCTATGTCATCTCCAAAAATGGTTTACATCTGAGTTTGTGAGGGCACAAACTCATATGTTGATTTTGTGTTACTCGACACATACTAGACTACTGATGCTCGGAACATGTTTGATCTTAGATTACTTGGCACCTATACATTTTTGGCACCTATACATTCTATCTTTCTTGACACATGTATAGTTCTGGCTTACTCAACATATGAAGCATTCTAACTTGCTTGGCATCAACTAAGACTCAACACCTATATATCACTTGATACTTATATACTACTCAACACCTGAAGTCACCTAGCATACATAGTGTACTCGACTTCAATATAAAAAGTGGTTAAGTGTGTTGAAACTCAAATGTCAAAACCATATAAGACCAACAAGACTCTAAACACCATCTAAACTTCTCTGTGCCCACTAGTTTCATCAATGCATCTACAACATTCTTTATAGTATCTACCTTCTCGAAATTAATCTTTCCATCTTCCACCATATCTCTCACAAAGTGAAATTGTACATCAATGTGCTTTGTTCTGGCATCAAAAGTTGGATTCTTTGCAAGGAAAATGACACTCTAACTATCGCAACAAGTAGTAATCTATCCTACATCAACACCAATATCAGAACACAATCTCCTAAGTTAAATGGCTTCCTTACAAGCATGAGTAGTAGCCATGTACTCAGCTTCTGTAGTGGACAAAGCAACCATAGTTTGTCACTTACTCATCCAACTGATGGCACCACCAACCATAGTGAACACATGAGCACTGGTGGATCTCTTGCTGTCAATATCACTTGCCCAATCTAAATCCACAAACCCACAAATACAAACTGAATGCAAAGCTCCAAAAGAGTTACCATGACAAAAAATGGAGAAATCTAATGTACCCCTCAAATATCTAAATACTTTCTTAACTACATCCCAATGTACTCATCCAGGATTAGCCACAAACTAGCCTAGAAATCCCACTACTTGGGCAATGTCTGGTCTAGTATAGACCATGGCGTACATAAGATTGCCAACTACACTAGCATAAGGTACTCTACTCATGTCCTCCAACTCACTAGGAGATTTTGGACAATCACCTATAGATAACTTTGTTCCCATAGAAACAAGAACACACAATGGTCTATAATATGCCATGTTGAATCTTTCCAACATAGACTTCACATACTTACTCTGACTCAACCAAAGTTTTCTGTTAGATCTATCTCTACTGATTTCCATACCCAAGATGTACCTTTCTATCCCAAGATATTTCATCTCAAACTATGCTGACAACTAAGATTTAAAATCAAAAATCAAACCCTTATCCTTCCTGAACAACAACATATCATCAACATATAATGCAACAATAAAAAGGCGATCATTTTCAAATCTAAAATAAACACAATGATTTTATTTTGATCTTACAAATCCATTTGACAACACAAAGGCATCAAACTTAAGGTACCACCTCCTAGGAGATTGTTTCAAACCATATAGAGACTTCTTTAATCTGCAAACCAAAGATTCTTTACCTTTAACAATGTAGTGCTCAGGCTGTGACATATAAATCTCTTCCTCCAAATCACCATGAAGAAAAGTTTTCTTCACATCCATCTATTCTATCTCTAAATCATATGATGCAACAAGAGATAACATAAATCCAATGGATGTCAAATTTGCAATAGGAGAGAATAGTTCACCATAATTTATTCCCTCTACCTATGAGTGCCACTTTGCAACCAATCTAGCTTTGTACCTTTCAACACTACCATATGCACTAAATTTCTTCTTGAACACCCATTTTCTACCAACAGGTTTTCATCCTTTAGGAAAAGGTACAAGGTCCCAAGTTTTTCTTTTATCCAATGAATCCATCTCATCATCCATGACCTCAACCTAGGAACCTGCATCTTCTATATCCAAAGCCTCTTTCATAGATGTAGGATCATTAGTTTTAGTAATCAAAGCAAAGGCACAACTAGAATCTAACATAGAATAACCAAAAAATTTTGGCTGCTTTCTTATTCTCATGGATCTCCTCAAGAGATGTGGTTGAGGTTGCTCTTCCTCATCTACCTTACTATCAGAGCTACTAGAGTTCTCCTCATTATTATACCCAACTTGCACACCTACATCTTTCAACATACTTATAGATAATAGGTTTCATGGCAGACTAGGGATATGAATTACCTTGTTGATCCCATTTACCCTTCCATTGCAGAATCTGATAGTGACTTGTCCTCATCCAACTATCTTTAGGTGAGAATCATCACCCAAGTACACCTTTCCACCATCAAAAAATTCATACTTTGAGAACCATCTTCGATGAGAGGTCATGTGGAAAGAAGCACTTGAGTCTATCAACCACACATCATCAGATGCATGTGCTACCAAGGTTGTAATGAAAGCATTTCCATCTTCTTGAGAGTTTTTTGAACTTGAATCTGAGGTCTTCTTCTTCTTCTTTAGATCTTTACATTCTTTACAGAAGTACCCAATCATATCACAGTTGCAGCATTTTTCCTTGGACTTTCTAGGTGTCTTTGATTTTCCATGGGATTTGGATCTACCCTTTCTAGACTTGTTGTCATTTTGGTTGCCTCTATTATTAGATCTACCATGAATGGCAAGATCTTCCTTAGCCAAATATGATGACTTTATCCTCATCTCCTTGGATAATAGTGAAGACACCACATCATCCATTCTAAAAGTGACTAAAGTATTTCCAAGAGCCATCACAAGATGGTCCCATGAATCCAACAAGGAACATAATAGGGTCATACATTGATCCTCCTCCTCTATCTTGACACTGGATGATGTCAACTATACAATTAATAAATTAAAAGCATTGAGATGATCTATAATAGATCCTCCTTCATTCTTAGAGAATACATCTTCTTCCTTAGGAACAACTTGTTCACTAGAGATTTGACTTGATACATAGATCCAAGCCATGTCCACAAACTATTTGTGGTCTTCTCATCAAGAACATTTAGGAGAACTAAATCAGCTAGACAGAGTCTAATGAGACCCTTAGATTTTTTATCCTTAAGATCCCAATCTACTTGAGATATTGTTGCAAGTCTCACATCAAGTGAAGTCACCTCCCATAGATCATGATCTTCAAGAAAGTCTTGCATCTTGAGTTTCCACAACTCAAAATTACTAACATTAAAATTCTCCACCTCCATTTTTCCATATGATGAACTAGCCATCTCAATCAGAAAATAAGATTCAAAATTCTCTGGACAAAACTCCCACTCAAACTTGAGATTAGCTTAAAAAACCCTATCCAACAACTAGGATTAAAATTTGATCAAGCTCTGATACTACTTGTAAGGAAACTCAGGTGCAAAAACAACTTCCTACACTAATCCCTTAAGGAAAGTATTATGGAAATTCTATTTAAATCCTTGCAATTTTAGATTTGATATTATGTAAATAGCAATATTGCAGTCAACCTTGAATACGAAAAATAGATAGAGAAATAATAACACATAAACAGAAAGATATGCCAGTGGGGAAAAACCATTATGTAAAACAACCCCACCCCTCCAAAACCCACACAATGTATTATCTTTGACTTAAAGATTACAAAACACTTATAGTGAAAGCTCTTTCAAGAAATTGAAGATTTATCCAATAGAAACCAACAATTTACTACTCACACCTCTTTTCACTATCTATAGCCCTCAAAGTGCTTATATAGTGTGCTTTCCATTTTTAGAGAATCTTCCAAAAATAGCTCTTACACATCATAGGAATTTGTCCTAAACATTTTAGTCATGATTTCCTTACACAAAATTCAAGATGCTGACACATGCAAGTGGAGTGACACATCAACATGCCAACTAGACATGTACACTTGCACTTAATTACATTTATAAAAAAAATAATAAGAATAGGAATTATCCTAGGTTGAGACACCTTATTCCTAACAAGATCGACCTAAGACTCTAAGAAGTGACTCAAAAGAGGTTATTAATAAAAATACTAGAGTTGTATGGAATAAGAGAGGAATGATAATTGATACCATTACAGATCCTTTGATATAATTTGTAGTAAGGATTATTTCACATAAGTTCCACCAATCCAACAGATTGAACAATGTGCCCTATATTGTAGTAGATGTTGGTTATAAAATTTTAAAGAAAGATTACGCATATGATCTTATAGAATTACAACTACAACAACTGATTGAGAATCTAGGAGCAATAAGGAAGACAAAAAGTGCACAATGTAAATTTGGTTCTATTTTTATATGAATTTTCTTTTATGTTCAAAAAACTTTTCATACATTTGGTAGAGCTACACAGAAAACCAATAGGTCAGTGGCAATACAGATTAGTGAGTTCATTGAATAATTGGGAGAGAACTTTGAGTTATTTATGACCATATTTTGAGGACATTAAGCAATTAATGAAGAAAAGATTGAGAATACCAATATCCTTAGTGGAGAAACATTATTATGATGTTTTCTTTCTAGTGGATGTTGATTATACTTTTTTTCAAGCAGTAACTCGAAGGGTAAATGGCTAAGGCCATTAGGATATGAAGTCAATGTAGATGAGGCCTCTACAACTATTATAGCTTTACTTGCAGAAGACATTGATAAAAATGCAAAAGCATTTGGGAAATATGAAATGGATAAATCCAAAATTACTATGGAACTAAAGGCTGCCTCTATTATTAAGAAACATGAGAAGTTGGTGAAGAAATTAAATGCTAAATTTGGTGAAGATACCAAGTAGGAAGAGAAAGAAGAAGAAGAGGATGAAGAGGAAGAAGACATCGAGGCACAAGCACCACTTGAATTAACTAAAGGAATGGGTAAAGATCAGCCAAAGGAGGAGAAAGAAGTTGTTGAAGGTGTCGAGGGAGAAGAAGCCAAGGAAGCACCTACACCCATTGATCAAAAGAAGAGGAAGGTCAAGGCCCAACCAGTGACAAAAGCTAAGAAGGTTTCCAAGCCGAGTCAGCCTAAATCTACTACACCTACTACAAGGGCTAGTGCATGTGTCACTGCACTAAAGGAAAAATAAATGACAAAATGTATAAAATAGGGAGGTGAAGTGTAGAAAATACCAAGGAGAAAGTACATTGCATAAGCTGAATCTAATGAGGAGAAAACATAATTAGATGACAATAGCCAATTCAAAGTGGTGATTCACAATCCTCTATTAGACTTAGAAAATCTATGTGAAAATGTCAAGAATAATTCAGATTTGATAGGATTTACAAATGTTGATTTTGATAATCTTGGTAAAGTTGAGAAAGATCAAGTGGAGGAAGCTATATATGCCCTAATGGAAAATTTTAAGAAAACCCTACTAGAAATTGCCAATTCAATGCTTAAAAGTTTATATGAGAGTTTTGAGCAAAAATGGCACTATTGCTTGAACATGGAAAGAAAAATAAGGGAAACTTCACTTGCACAAGTGATACTTGAACTCAATAGGGCACAAATTTCTAAGGCTATGAAGAAATATGTAGTTAGGTTTGTACCTAAATATAGAGCCTTTAGCATACTACAAAACAATATTGAAGATGTAGTTAAGAAGTTTACTTAGATGTGGAAGGTAATTTATGGAATTGATATAGTAAAGGTAGATAAAAAAGAGTCTATTGAGGTGAAGGATGATGAATAAGATGACAACAATGAAGAAAATGTTGAGAGAGATACATAAATGAAAGTAGATGACAAGGCAAAAACTAAGGCATAACATCAATAAGAATAGAGTGTACAAGATACACAATTACCTAATGTTAGCCCTCAACATGTAAGTGTAAATACTAAAAAAATAATAGTAAAGGATGTCTTTGATCTCACAACTTAGGAAATCAATGCCCTTACAAAGCAAGATCTAAAAAAGATACTTGATCAATCTACACTGCAAGCCAACCTATGTGATAATCTCGTATTGGTGAGTGTAGATGAGATATAAAAAATAGCGAATTAAACTACAAAGGAAGAGGTGAATACAAAATAACCACCTACTATCACCCCTCAAGTCACTAATGTACAACCTTTAGATAAAATACCTGAAGCTACACCAAAAGAGGTTGATATAGTTGGAAAGGACATAGTGAAAACCCAAGCCACTATAGAAACACAAAGTCAAATAGGTTAGATAGGCTTATCTACACCTATAGCAAAAGTACAAGGTGCATCACAAGGAATTGTGGAAGTGAAGGACAAGCCTAAAGAGATCAATTTGACACCAAAGATGAAGGAGCAAGTAGTAATTCAAGCACTGGTAACTTTACCAGAAATTGACACTCCTTCCAATCACACTATTTAGAAGCCGAGCACAAATGCAACACTTGGTGGAGATGCAACACTTGGTGTGGATCTCATTGTTGAGTCCAACCTCATCAAAGGTTGATGAAGTGATCCAATATGGAGATGTGAACCTTGATGAAGAGATTGTGTTATCAAAGTACAACTTTGACACAATGACAATTCAGCATATGGGCATACTCCAAGAAGCTCTAGCTAGAAAGAAGCATCAAGACATGCTCAAAAGGGATCATAGGTAGAAGCAAGCATTGTAGGATATTAAAGACATCTTTTTAGAAGTAGTTAACCTGCTGACTCTAGATGAAACCAAGCCACTTATTGAACAACTGAAAGATATAGTACAGAAGGTTAGTGATGCAGACCTAGACACAAATGCAAAATTATTAGAATGGTTAGAAAAGAAATTTCAAAGAAAACTAAATGAGAAAATATCAGATGACATAGCACTCACAGAAGTTGCATTGGAACAAAGGTAGAAACTGTGAAGAAGGTACTTGAGAATATCTTCTCACTATACACTAAATTGTGCAATCCAACACTCTTCACAAAAGAGACAAGAAGTCACATTTTAAGTTTAGAAAGTCAGATTAATGCATCAAGTGAAAAATTTCCTATGACACCAGCTCAAAGTGAGAAGCACTTCAAAACTTTGCTACAAACTCAAAGTCAGTTAGCTACATTATCAGCAAATGAAGCCAACATAAGGGCTAAATTGATTAGCATCAAAACAACATTGACCCTACACATGGAGATTTTGCACAAGGAATTAGGCTAAACTAAAACACTTATGAAGAAAGACCCAAATCTTTCAATGTTAGATGGTCTAGTCCACCTTGTTTCCAACTTAGCTATCCAAATCAAATCTTTGGATGTAGCATGTGAAACTTGGGATGTAGCTCTCAAAATTATCCTATATGTCCATAGATCTTTCTTGGAAAAATAGACAATTAGTGTATAAGCCCATTGACATAAGTGTCTAAAAGGGGATAATATATAGATTTTGGGGGAGATATAGATTTTGGGAAGATGTATAATTTTTGGGAGATAAAAAGGTGATAGAGAAAAAGAAGAATAAGAATGAGAGAAGAGAGTAAGAGAAGGGACAGAGAAAAGAAAAAATAAGCTATGGGGGAGAAAGCACAAACAACATCAGTTTCAATGAGCATCAGTTGAGGCACATTTACTCAGAAGGAATACATAATTTTGAATATAGAATAGACCTATCAACTCAGGGGGAGTTATTGGATTTTGAGGTACAATTTGTTACAAAATTTTGGAATTTTGAAGTTTTGTATATAAGCCAAATAAGAGATATGTTATGCTCATAAGAATAAGGATATTAATGCATGACCAAGTGTTTCTAAAACTCATGTCAAAGGGGGATATTGTTGATATAAAATTGGTTTTGACAAGTGAGTGTCTACACACTTTAGTCATTTACTTAGTTCATGCCAAATAAATAGCACATGTCAAGTACAACATGTATATAATAGAGCATGTTGAGTCCACAGTGAGTGCCAAGCCACTCATGTGCTGAGTCACTCAAGTTCTGAGTGAATAGTATATGCTAAGTAATTTAGAAGTCAAGTAAGTAGTGCATGATAAGTGATATAGATGTTGAGTCAAAGTATAGAGAATAGTATATGTTGAGAATCAAATACTTCAAATGCCGAGTAAGAAAACTTATTTATAATTGTTTTTAATGAAACAAACAACTATGTAAACCATTTTTGAGTTGACTTAAAGATTTAATTATGATATTTGGAGATAAGGAAAAATCCTAATTTGGATTCCTAATGCATTGCATGTATCCAATCAAAAAAAGAGAAGGATTAAGTGGCAAAATGGATAAATCACAATAGTTGGTTCATACCTAACCCTAATTTGCCGAAGTCTTCTTAAGGAGGACAAACCCTAAACTATCTATGTTTCAAAGAAGGAGTGAAGGGAGAAAAGAGAGAAGTTTGCATGTGAAAATAGAGCATTCATGGTGGCTAAGGAGTTATGAACTGAGATTACATTAGATAATTAGTTAAAGGAGAATAGAGAAAAGAAATAGTATACAACCACAAGACATCTAATCAAAAGGATCAAGAATACATTAGTATAGAGGTGATCTATCATCAGGCAATCAAGTGCCACCATAGGATCATTTCTGAATCATTCTAATAGGTGAGTTAAATATGTTAACAAAGTAGTCCTAATAGGCTATATTGAAATCCTTTAACATGGTACTTACTTAATTGTGAGTTGAAGTCCTTTAACAAGGCACACTTCTAATAGGGTGTTGAATTCCTTTAACAAGGTGAGACCTAACAATTTTTGTAAGCCTTTAACAGGGTAGACCTTTCATAGGGTAGATCATGTCTCGTTATCAAACATTGTAACCTTCATTGGATACACTTTATTACTACAGTAGTGAAGATTTGTGGGTGTCATCCCACCTTAGTTTTACCTTCTCATTGGAAGGTTTCTGGGTAATCATATCTAGTGTCATATGTGTTTACTCTTTTACATAATTTAGATGTAAATGCTCTACATGGTATTTTAGTTTACTTAGTGAATGTATGATATGGATGTGTGGTGAATGTTTTAAGGATCAAATTTTAAGCTACTAATTCACCCCCCTCCCCCCCTAGAAGTTTTCCTTCCCTATTGTAATTCCAATAGGTGTGCTATAGAATTATATTCTTTCTAGGTGATCTAATTAAAGTTATACTAGTATGTTCCTTTCATAAATATGATGATATACAAATGATCACATAGTTCTATCTGAAGTATCAAAAATTGTAAGGAAACTCAGGTGTGGAAACAGCTTCCTACACTAATCTCATAAGGAAAGTATGATGCAAATCCTATTAAAATCTTCTACACTTACAGATTCAATACCATGTAAACAACAATATTGTAGCCAACCATGCATATAGAAAATAGATAGAGAACGGAACACATAACACAAAGATTTTCCAATGGGAAAAAACCTTTCGGTAAAACAACCCCACCCCTCCAGAACCTACACAATGTATTATCTTCAACAAAAGGTTACAATACACTTGCAGTGCAAGCTCAAAATCAACAATAGAAGACTCTAGTAGCTACTCGCAGTACCAATAATACACCCTTTTTCCATCGCTTCTCTTCGCAACCCTAAAAATGCTTATAACATGTGCTTCACTTTAGGGCTACTCCCAAAGGTAAACCATATTAGGGTTTTACCATTCTTTGAGAAAATAGGAACCCCACTATTGAGGTAGAGTGTACAGTACTCAAATATCTTAGTTGCCACATGTCTTCACCTGTCATTGAATCTTCCTAACATAGCTCTTACGTGTCATAGGAATCCGTCATAACTATTTTAGTCATGATCTCCTTACACACAATTCAAGATGTCGACACATCAACATTATTTGCAAGAAATACATTTTACAAAACAAATAATAAGAATAGGAATTATACAAGGTTGAGACACCTTATTCCTAACAAAAATTGGGTGGGTATCATAAAAAAATACATGCTAAATTCTTTTAAATAAAATGTCCCATTGTAATAAATCACATGAAACATGTACCAAATTAGTGCATAATGGAAATTGTGTAAATGTCATAATAATATAAATTTTAGATTTAAAAATATAGAGATTAATTCTATAAATGTAGGATCAATTTCATACCAATCAGAATGACCTCAAATAATAAACTACAAACTTGATGTAGTGGTTGTTACACATTTTGGCATCGATCATCGATCCCTATAAAGGTTGGACAACCAATCAGATGAAGAGGTAAAAAGGGAAACATCTAGATTGTTGATTTTATTCTGGAAGACTCTACATATGTATTTATAAGGGTAGGTCCAAACCCTATATTAAATATAGTGTGTTTGTTTGTGAAGAGAGAGGAAATGAAGTATTATGTGAAGGAGTTAGGTTTTGGAAGCTGCAAGTGAAAGTTGTGAAGTAACAAAGTTTAGCAACCTAGTGAAGCAGTGAAGAGTAGAGTAAAGATATATCAGATAGAAGATCAAATTAGAGATTAGAAATGGGAGATCTGTAATCAACATTGTAAGACCAAAGGATTAGGTACTGAATCATTTTAGCAAAGTGAATTAGAGTAGGTCTCTTAACAAAGTGGTCCTAACATGCCTAAGTAAATCTCTTAATAGAGTCCTTGCTTCACTATAAGCATTAAATCCTTTAATCAAGGTAGAACTAATAGTCTTTGTAAAGCTCCTAACAAGGAAACCCCCTTACAAGGTAGATCATCAGAAGTAATCAAATTTATAGTCCTAATAGGATAAATTTGTTACTGTAGTAGTGAATATTTGTGGGTGTCATCCCCACCCTATTTGTACCTTCACCTTGGAGGGTTTCAGGGTTACCAAAATCTTTGTGTTATGTGTTTAAATTTTCATATTGATGGATGTGATACATAGTTAGATATATTTCAGCATTTGAAATTTTAACTTATGTTATGCATAATCTAGATATGAAATGGATAATGTGGTGAATGTAGTTAGGTTTTTTTGAAGGTTAAAAGTCTCAATGATCTCAATTCATTGCCCCCCTGTCCCTGCCTTAGTATCTTAGTTTCCTACTAAACTTTCAATAGTGTACCTCTCATGGATGGATGATATCCCTTATTGATTACGTCATGAAAATATTTAGACCATTTGGTTAGTGTTTTTGTCTTGGATTTTGAGTAATTAATGACCCTTGTTTAGTCTTTGTTTAGGGATATCGTAGCAATACTCGTTATTTTATCTTTTGATATGGCATGATATCAAATGCATCAATAATAAACCTTGTAGTGTGGTTGGAATCAATGTGCCTTAGTATGGTTTATTTTCTTGTGTCACCCTTTAGTTGAAATCATTGTCTGGTGTCCATGTTTAGCATCAAGTATCTATTGTATTTTTCCTCATAGAGTATGGTGCACTATATTCTATGTTTTCTCTTGATTGAAAGTAAAGTAAATGAATCATATTTTTTACTTATTGACACCTCATTGTAGTATTGAAATGTTTCCTTTTGATTCATAAATGATTATGTATAATGAATTTTTTTGAAAAGAAATAGTAAATTGAGTGATTATTCATGAAATTAATTGTTGTAATAGATCATTTGGATCAATGACTTACATCCACAAATTTCTTGCTTCTTAACCCTTGTAAGAGATCTATGTGATTGTGAGACATTAGTTAGAATTGTTTGTTCAATGGCATTATGAGAGTCTAAAATCTTGCACCTTGTGATCCTTTGTGACATATTGTTTCATTTTTTGAAAAGGAATGAAGAAAATTGCATTAAAATCATGATAGTTTTGCATTCATAGTGTAGACACTTAAAATCATCCCTAAACACTATATTAATTTATTAATATTGCTCGTGACATTGTAATTAATTATTAATTAATTAATTATATTGCTCACATTCTTCTACTTATTTAATTAAATTATTTTAATTAAATGAGTTCATTCTCCTAAGTATTTCAATTTAATTTAAATACTCCTAGCCTTTATGTGTTAAATTAATTTAATGCATGATCCTCCATCATCCCCTTTTTTAAATAATTTTTTTTTAATTTAGTCCTCACATCCTATTAATTTCTCTAAACTCATGATTAAATTAAATCTCATTTAATTTAATCTTAAGCCTAACCTAGAGCCTAGCCTATAACCATCATTTTCATCCTCTTCAGCCTACTTCTTCTCTAATCTCACTTAATCATTTCTAATGTTCTTCCTAATCCCCCTCATTAGCCTAAGAGTGTGCTCACACATGTGTGAGATGGCATGCTTACACACTCCCCTTTGCACTCTTGTCTCCCACTCTTCTTCTCAATTTGCATGGCTTGCATGTCACCTTATGTGGCATCTACATGGATGCCACCTCACCAAGCCCTCTCTTGAGCCTATAAATAGAGGCCTTGTCTCAAGCATTGGCATCTCCCATTATTACATTGTTACCATGCCATTTTGAGTCTTGAGTCTTCATACTAGGGTTTTCATTGTAATTTGAGTTTTCATAGAGATTTTTAGGTGAATACTAACCATTTGGTAGCTGGTTTAGCTTTGCATTTGCATTATTGGTTTAGTTTACATGCATTTTCTCATCTCCATTTCATTTACATCTTAGTTTCACTTGCATATCTAGTTAGTTTCCTTGTTGAATTTTATATTTTCACCATTGAATGCTTTCAAGTGTGGCTTTCTCCATAACAATTTTTTGAAGTATTCTTCATCTCATATAGTTTAGGTTCATATTGCATCATAACTCACATTTTCACATTCACTCAAGAGATTCACTCCATTGTTGTGTTTGGGGGAGCACACCAAACATACCCTCCATCTTAACACACCAACAACGCCTCTCATGGGTGCCTTTGTTGAGCTGTAGAGGTGGCTGGAAGACTTGATTTGTTGGTTGCTTTGAGTTGCAAAACTCAAGCAAGCATTAGTTTAGTTTTCCTTCATTTTGATGAATTCTTGTTACATGTTTTGATTTGAACTAGTGTTTGCTTGTTGATTCATGCTCTCAATAGGTCACATTTTCTAGCACACATTTTGGCATGCCTGGTGGGACCCACTTCATGGGTTCAAACTAACGATCTAATGCATTTTTGAGTATTTTGTGAGCTTATAGGTTGAGGAAGCACTTGGAGATTAAGTTTCATGAGGAGCCTCTAATCGAGCCATAAAGCCCACCATTGAGTTTGGAGTGCATAAGGGAATTCTTTTGACATATAACACTTTATATTTCTTGTTTTCATATTTCTAAGTTGTAGGAGTGTATATACATTACATATACTTTGCTAATTGGGAAAATAGGATTTAATCAAAGTCTAAATGGAAAAATTATCGCCTCTAAAATGAAGGAAATATTTTCTTCTTAGAAAATCTTCTATGAAAATTCACATTAGTTGGTATATTAGCATATGGAACAAGAATCCAATCATTTGATTTTGTGAAAATCCTAATGTGGGACCTTGATAATGAAAAATGTCATTTGGGAAATAGTGGGAAAAATGTCAAAAAATCATTAGGATGGAAAAATTGATGGTGGAAACTATCAACTATTCGGTGATGGTGAATGGGTTGTCTTGGGGGAATTTTTGTGGGGAGAGGGGGCTTAGGTAGGGTGACCCTATCTCTCCCTACTTGTTTATCATGGTTGTTGAAGTTCTAGGGAGGATGTTCTTGAGAAAGTTGGAAGGGGGGGAGGGGGTGTAATTGAAGGCATTAAACCTACTTCCACACTTCCCCCTGAAGTGATACAACAGTTTGTGGATGATACTTTCCTAAGCGAGGAGTCCATGGTGGGAGAAGCCAAAGCTTGGAAGTCAGTGCTAGAGACATATGTGGTGAATGCGGGACAAAAGATTAATTTTGATAAAACTAAAATTTTCTCCTTTAACACACCCCCTAATTTACAGTGAAGGATTGTAAATATTTTAGGCTGTAGTATAGCTAAGTTACATGATACTTATTTGGGCCTCCCCTTAATTATGAAAGATGTAAGTAGCAACTTTTGGAATGGAATTTTGGAGAGGATGGAGAAACAACTAATTGGGTGGAAAGGTAAAACTCTAAGCAGTGCAAGCAAGCTACAACTTCAGATGTCCTCCCTCCATGAATTATTGGTGTACTTCCTATCACTGTTCAAGACTACTTAGTGTATGGATAATAAATTGGAGAAAATACAATATAACTTCCTTTTATTTGGAGGAAGAAAGAAGATTAGGCTAAGTTTGGTTAGCTAGGAAACAATTTGTAAACCCAAAAGCAGAGGAGGATTGGGGGTGAGGAAGATAATAGATTTGAATAATGTGCTTCTTGCCAAGATAGGGTGGAATCTAATGGAGGAGGAATCTAACTAGTGTAACATCATGAAAGCTAAGTACCTTGGAAATATAAAGTTCTCACACTGCATTTGGAGAAATGATTTCCCTATGGGATCTAAGATTTAGGGAAATATTGTGAAGAAAAGAACCCTTTTGAAGGAGCGTATAAGGTGGCTAGTGGGGAATGGTAATTAGATTAACTTCTGGGAAGAACCATGGCTTATGGATAAACCATTAATAAAATCAAAGTTTGGGTCTCTTCGACATCACCTTCAAGACTAGGGGGAGGAATGGTTACTGATATTATCTACCTAGGGAGGAAATGCATAGTTGCATTAGAATTCATTGGTTGGATGAGGGCTGATAAAAGAGCTGAATTCTATGATGGAAGAATACACAAACTTGGGAAGGGATTGGAATGATGAGTTCATATGGAAGGTAACCCTTATAGGGGAGTTCTTGATTGAATCTTCCTATAAATTAATATTTGATAAAACCTTAGAACCCAAGGACTAGGGGAATTTATGGTTTAACCATTTAATCCCAAAGATTAATGTTTTCTGGTGGACCACCATCCATGGGAAAATTCTCACAATAGATAACCTTATGAAGTGGGGGTTTTAATTACCCAATAGATGCCACATGTGTAAGATGGAGGAAGAGAGTATTACCCACTTAGTCCTACACTACAGTTATGCTTCTAATGTTTAGGGGAGACTTCTTCAAAAGCTGGATGTAAACTAGGTGTTCAACATGGACTTGGGGAGATTCGTGGTGAATTACAAGGCCTATTTACCCACCTCCTCCTTATTTATTTGTGGAAGGTTACCCCCCCCCCCCCCCCCCCCCCCCAATGTTTTTTGGGTTATCTGGAAGGAGAGAAACAATAGGGTGTTTAGGAATGAAGCGAGAGAAGAGAAAGTTTTGGTGGAAATGATCTACAAACTGTTGGTCAAAAACATTAGTTGTAGCAATTGGAGAAAATCAGTGTTCCCCCCTTCTATGTTGGAGGTTAGAGTGGCCAAGAGTTGGAATTTGGTAGAAGGGATAATAGAGATTGATAATTCAAATCTCCTAGCTAAGAAAAGAACTCGATGGGAACCCCTACCTGCTAATTTGGTTAATTCTGATGGTGTTGCTAGAAAGGAGGGCTTAGAAAATGGAGGAATTATTAGGGATAGGAAGGGTAGGATGATGTTGGTGTATTCTAGATAGTTAGGGAAAGTGTCAGATAATACCACAAAGGTGATGACTCTATATTGGGATTTAAAATCGTTCATAAGTGTGGGTTGGAGGGATGTGGGAATTGAATGCAATTCCAAAATTATCATAGAAACTATTAAAGGTAATATGAGGGAGGGATGAGCCATCAAGAATGTGATAGAAGACTTTAGGTACCTATTAGCTATTCTTAATAGGTTTGATTCGAATTATATATTTCAGGAGGGAAATAGTGTGGTAGATGGTATGGTAGCATTAGGTTTAAAGGTGAAGGGACTAAGATGTTGGAGAGATTTGATCACATTGCCAATGTTGGTAAGGGAGCTAGTGAGTGAAGAAGTGAAGAATGATGAATCCTAGCTAGAATTTTTGCATTATTATGTTGAGTTGGCAAAGTGGACAAGCCCTTAATGTATAGATCACAAGGAGTGATGGTATGAGTATGGGCAATAATAAATTTGCATTGGCCCCAAAATTTGAAGTTTGAGAAGGAGGGTTTTTTAATAATTTTCTTATGCGTGTTCTCATATGCCAGGCAGAGAAAAGGTTTAATTTTTAAATGCTTAGTGTGCATTGGGAATGATGGAAATGATTGAGAGAAAGATAGTGGTGGCCGACACATGACTTCTCTTGCTAATAAGGATGCTCCTATTGTTACTATTAATTGTGGTTATTATCTTTGCCCTTGGGTTTTTAGCTTAAGTGTGAAGTCTTTTTTAGAAACTATGTTTGGGTTCCAAAGAAGAAGAGAGGAGAGGGAAAAATTGCAGAGATGAGTGGTGATCTGATGCGCATTGAGCTAGCCATGATTGAGGAAAATGTGAGAAATCCCTTGGGGTGGTATTTTCTGAAGGAAGGTGCTTTTGTCTCATTTATGGAGGTGCTTAATAGACACGATGAAAATTGTTCCATGTAGTTTGTCAATTCTTGGGTGCACCGTAGAGTAATGATAAATGAAATCTAGTTCCATATCTCTAAGGATGTGATTGCTCTGGTGATGGGTTTGGCCATGAAGGGTAGGAAGTGGCAGAAGGTGACCAAGGTGGCTGATGAACTGATGCTGCTACGTTTCTTTGTGGATGGTGAGGAACCTATTCAACACAAAGGTGGTTTCATGTGGGAAAAGCTCCTTAATACATCAAATGAGGTCCATTAGGTTTTGATGAAGTCCATAACCCTAGAAGGAAGGTATGGGGTTTGTTACTACTACCACTTTCCTCTCCTTAATTATTTTCACCACCAGGATTTTATTTCTATTATGTCCTTTTGGTTGCATGAGTTAGAGGATATTATCATCAATGTGAAGGAAAAAATAAGAAAGGGGGTAAATTTTACCATTTTACACCAAGGATTAATATTTAGGCTGTATCAATTTCACCTTGTCTTGGTCCCCCCTAGGATTGTGGAAACATCCCTTCCCACCTGAACCCTCGACCCCACATGGTTCCCCTTACAATCATAGGTCCTAAAGCCCCTACCTCATAACCTTCACCTAGTGGGTCCCTTGTGAAGTCCACCCCCATGGGAAAAAAAAGGAAACAAGATAAAGGGAAAGAGATGGAGCTTGAGGAGTTAGAGGAGGAGGGGAGAGGGGGTAGGAGGAGGTCAGGGAGGTTAGAAAAATCTAATGCTAAGAGGAAATTGAAAGAGGAGGAGATGGATTTGGAGGATTTGGGCTGCCTTAAGTGGAGAATGAAAGAAAAGGTAGAAAATTTTGGGGTCGAAAGAATGGAGGAGGAGGAAGAGGAGATTTTAGACTCTTCCCAGTTATTTTTAAGGGTGGGGAGAAAGGAGAATAAATATGTGTCACATGTTTCAAACACCATTGGTCTAGGGTGTGTGGACATAACAAAGGACTAGTTCCCTAATATGGTGGATAGGGTGCCTTCCCCCATTACCATCTCCTCCCCTGCCAAGGCTTTTTCCAATGTTGTTACTAACCCCTCGATTGTATAGGAAGCTCTTAAGACACGAACTGAAGGTGGCCCTAGTGAGATGCAAAAGGTTGTTAGTGAGGTGTGGGAGAGAATCCATGCATTGCAAGAGAGAATGTGCCTACTCACTAAGTTTATAGTTAAAGTGATGCATGTAGCTACCACCACTCTAAACCTACTCAAAGACATAGAGGGAGACTTGCCTAGAGAGGATTTAAAGATACTATTTTACTTCTTGGAAGAAGATTGGGCTAACATCCTCCTAGGGAGGAAGGAGGCCAAGAAGTCTTTGGGGTTCCCTCCTTTTTATTTTTATGTTGGTTATATACTAGTTGTTTGACTTGAATAGTTGCAAGTTTAATAAGTATTTATTTTTAAATTACTATAGTTTTTATACTTTTAAAACACGTAATATGTTGGTTAATCCTTCTGATACTTTATTAATTATGGTTATGAACCTTGTATTTGTTTTGTAAGTTGTATGGGGTAGTTTCATTTTTTGGTAATTTTCTGGTTGTTAACCATCTTGTCTGTTAATAGGCTAGCCCCCTAGTTTTGGCTACTTATAATTCAAAAATAGTGGGCACTTTTGTGCATGTCTAGAAGGTGAAAATTGGTGTTCCCTATACCCTTTATTAGGAGAGACCAATTCAATCATCACAAATTGGATTATTGTCCATTCAAGAAGTTTAACGTTTCATGCAAAGGCTTAAAGGATAAACCCTTATATCTCCATAACCTACTTTGTCCTTTAGTTTGCATAAGTTCTTATATATGCATATTTATTTTAATTTCAAGGTTAGAGGTGCATTACAACATCTATGTTTTCTTTTTTCTAACTTTTCATCACAATAAAAGAATATTTTGTTTACCCTTGATAAAGAAATTATTATTACTCTCTCTTTACCAAAATGAATGATAAAACATAAGATAGTTCATGAAGATTATTTTGTTTGTGTGTATTATCAAATGTTTAACCATTCTAATAATACATGTGAGACTTTGAAGAGTAAAGTTTGAGAAATTTATTTATTCTAGTATTGGCAAAATGAGAAGTGTCAATAATAGACATATTTTTCATGACCCTTTAATATAAAATTTAGTTTCTATTATGTTTCTTCTCATTATGTGGTACTAATAACTTAGCCATTGCGGGCTCATTTTCATTCATGATGCTACAATTTCATGTGCAATTATATTAAGTCAAAAACATAATATATTATTTATTATTGTATCTAAATTTTGGTACAAGATTAATTTTCAATCATTCCTCCTTCCAAAAGATCACTTTCTATATTTTGACTTGCATCTTTGCATAATATTTTTCCTTTCTTGCATATAAATGAAGATCTCTTCCTTTCTTGAAAGTGCATATCTTTTAAATGATCTATTTTTCATTATTGAAACTATATAATCTTTCATCAAGAATTACCTTATCCTAGTAATAGGGAAGTTTTGTATCATTGATCTTCTTCCCCTCTTAGTTGAAGATGTCATGTTTATTAAATATATCTTCTCTCTTTTAAGGTAGATGTCTTTAAAAAAGGAGATCTTTCTCCCTGTTTGATACTTATGTATACTTGATAAGGATTCATTACACTTTTTGCGAGATATCTCTTTTTATAACTATCCCTTTATTTCTTAAAGGATTTTATCCTTTGACAAGTATTGTTCATAGCTTGGAATAAATGTATTTTTGTTGAGGATATATCCTTGGTGTTGAACATGTTTATCTTTGATGTGAACCTTTTTCTTCCTTATGATTATGTCAACATGGTATGTATGTTGACATCTTAAGGAGAGCCAAAATGATTCTCATTGTTTTAGTTGGTGCATATTGCAAAACCCACTTTCAATCAATTTTTAGGATTGACTTACAAACTGACAATTATTTTGGGTGATATTTGTGCTAGTACATGCTATAATGACCATTTTGCAATTGATTTTTATATTATCTAGAGAATAGATATTTTTATTTGTGATCTTTCATAGCATGGACTACCTACCATAACAAAACTTGCTAGCTAATAGAACCCACATTTATAAAATCATGAATCTCCCAACATAATATACCTTGTCAGCCAATGGATTTAATTATGCCTTTCTCTCTCCTTGATTGGTTTGCATCCTTATTATTTCTATAATTCCACTTTTTCTAATGAAATAATATTTTGAGAATGATATGAGTGGTTAAGACATTTTGACATTGAGGTATCTTGAATAAGTCGACTTGGATCCTTTTGTTTTCTTTAGTACTAATATTATTTTATTTTAGTACTTTACATGAAGTGTTACCCTATTAAAGGATTTAATCACCTATTTAAAGGATCTACAAAATAGTTGTTAAGCTAACCTATCACTATAGGGTTTCCTTTCTAATACAGTTGCTAGAGAGTATGAGGTATAATAAACCTGATAGCTTACAATCCTTTGACTACTGAATATAGGCACTTGATCTACCTTCTCTTATCTTGATCCTTTGAGATCTGATACTCTTCACTCTAAAAATAATTTTCCTTACACACCCTCATCCATTTTCTTATATATTCAATGAGACTTAGTCTTCCTTATAAGACATTTGAAGACTTAGGGTTAGATGTGGATTTACGATCCATATTGAATCTCTATTTCCCACTCATTCCTTGCACTTGTATTATTGGTTGCATGCCTTCTCCATTTTTCTTATTAGCTTGATGTAGATTGCATAGGAAATACAAAAGAGTTGATCTTATCATTGTAATCCTTCGAGATTCATCATATGTTGGCCATGAAAATGGTTTACATCTGAATTAGTAAAGTTACAACCTCATATGTACATTCTGTGTTACTCAGCACTTACTAATTTTTGATGCTCGACACTTATAATAAATTGGCTTACTCGGTTCCTGTTGCATTTCTATATTGCTCAGCATCATCTGTGACTCGGCACATAAATATCACTTGTTACTTGAATAATGCTCGACACCTAAATTCATTCGGCACTTGATTCTCACTCGGCACCTAATCTTCACTTGCCACATGAAGGCTACTCAACACCTAAAGATCACTTAGCACCTATTGGTTTTCCTAACTCAGCACATATTGTGGCTCAGCATACATAGTGTGCTTGGCTCCAATGTAGAAAATGGTTAAGTGTGTTGGTACTCAAATGTCAAAACCATTCTAAGACTAACAATCTCCCCCTTTGACATGAGTGACAAAAACACTTAACTGACCTTATGAGTACATTTACTAATCTACTTGGTATATATAGAGGTTCTAAAAACTTAATCAAAATTTTGTAATTTATAATGTGTACCTCAAAATTATTGTAACTCCCCTTGAGTTGATTGTGCCATTTTGATAACCAAAATTGATGCTTTATATCATGCTCCCCTTTTTTTCTTGTCTCCCCCTGTTTAATTTGTCTCTTTGTCTCCCTTATTCATCTTGTCTTCCCCATTCATCTTGTCTCCCCCTTTTTGACACTTATGTCAAAGGATTTTAAGGGTTAAGGCCATATTTCACAAAAAATGTGTTGTTTACCTCCATAATCATCCTGAGAGCTACATCCCATATATGCAAAGCAATTTCCAATGACTTGTGCTGCATGGCAGTTTCTGCAGCAAGGTGAATAAGTCCTTCTAAAGTAGAAAGATTAGGATCTTTTCTTAGAACAGTTTCAACATAGACCTGTTCTTTATGGAGTACTCCCAAATGTGGGGTTATGGAGGATTGGAGTTGTATTAGTGGTTCCTTGATGGTGACCTCTTCTACTATTAATACAGCTATTTCCTTTTGTGTGTCAAGCATTTGAGCAAAATGCTTCTCACTTTGAGCTGGATCTTTTGGTAACTACATGCTTGAAATATTCAAATTCCTCTCCGGGCTCATTATCTTTTGGCTTGTCTCCTGTGTGAAGTATGAAAAGTCACACAACTTTTTGTACAATGAGAATATATTCTCAAGTACCTTTTTAACTTTTTCTATTACCTTTTCCAATTCAACCTATGAAAGTGCTATTTCACTAGATATTTTCTCATTAACTTTCCCTTGAAATTTTCTTTTAGACCATTCCATAAGTTTTGCATTTGTCTCTTGGTCTACATTTGTCACCTGGTCAATAATATCTATCAATTGTTCCATTCTATGCTTAGAATCATCTGGTGACTGAATATTGAAGGCATCCATAAAGATGTCTTTAATTTCATGTAAAGTTTTCTTTTGTTGATACTCCTTCCTGAGTATCTCTTGCCTCTTTCTTCTATTTAATGCTTCCTGCACCTCATTGATTTGATCAATGTTTATTGTTTTTGAGTCATAACTTGGTATGACAATTTCCTGATCTAGTTCAAGGTCTCTATAGTGAAGTACCCTTGCAACTTTTGTAGAACTTGATCCTAGTGCTAATATTTGCAATGGCTTTTGTGAAGGAGTCGCCAAGGTAGGAAAATTTATCAATGTTTGTATTGCCTCCTGCTCTTTAGGTGTTTGCTCTATTTTCTCCTCCTGTTGTCTACTACCTTGATCAATAATAGTAATTTTATGAAGTGCACCTTGTGTTTGTGCTGTAGGATCAGATGTAATAGTCTGTCCTGTATGTTCTATTTCTTTGTCTATTATTGCACTCAGATTTTGTATTTTTGTGTCAACTATGCCTAATGAAACAACTGTTGGCATTTGAATTTGACCATTAGTAGCTGTAGAGATGAAGGAAGGTGGTTCTTATGGATTCACCTTATCTCTAGCTATGTTTTCTACTAGTTTTTGTAATTCATCCACACTAACCAATACTGGATCTGTACATAATTTTGCTTGTTGTGTGGATTGGTCAAGGATTCTTTTGAGATCCTCAGCAATTAATGGATTGATGTTGTGGGAAAAAGTGTCAGGAATATCCTATATAGTTGTAGTTGCTGCAGGTGTGATGGGTACATGAGGAGGGCTAGTCAGTGGCAATTGTGTGTCTTGCACACTTTGGTCTTGTTGCTGCTCTTGCTCAACAGTTGATCGTGCTTTTGTGTCTCCTCTATTTCTTTCTTTTCTTCTTCCTTCTTCTCTTCTTCTTGTTTCTTTTCTTCTTCCCTCTTTTCTTCTTTTTCTTGCTCTACTTTTTCCTTCTCTTCTCTTCTTTTTCTTATTTCTTCTAGTGGAGCAGCAGCTTCTTCCTTGTATTCTTCTTCATAGCTTCCTCTTTAGCTTTTTGTGTGGAGGCCCTTGTTGTAGCTCAGGTTGTTGGCTTTTTTGGTGATGGCATGGCAGTTTTCTTTGGTTTGGACTAAGCTGGAGGCTGTTCTATTGTCTTTCTCTTCTTTAGCTCGGCTTGGGTTGGTGCTTCATTGGCTTCTTCTTCCTCAGCACCTTCCTCCTTGTCTTCACTTAGGACTTGAGTTAATCCCATTGGGCCTTGTTCTTTTTCATTCTCACCATCATCATTGTCATCATCTTCTTCTTCTTCTGCTTCAGCCTCTATTCCTTCACCAAATTTCTTCTTAATTTTCTTCATCAATTTATCTTTCTTCTTCAATGTGGAGGCAGTCTTTAATTCCATATTTATCTTTGACCTTACCACATCATAAGTGCCAAAGTGTGGGGCACTCTTATCTATCTCTTCTACCAATAATGCGGTTATGGTTGCAGATGCTTCATCTATGTTGATCTCATAACCAAATGGCCTTAGCCATCTCACCCTTGGAACTGCTACTTGGATATAGGTGAAGTCAATATCAACTAAGAATCATATATCATTAATATGTTTGTCCACTAAGGAAACTAGTATTCTCACCCTTTGGTTCATGGATTTCTTGAAATCCTCAAAATAGCTTGTCATCAGGGTATCAAAATTGTCTCCCATTTGTTCTATACATTCATTAATTTGGGATATGATAGTTCTATCATTTCTCCATGTAACTTTTCCAAAAGAGGGAAATTCATTCTGAACATAAAAGAATACACAAACTAGAATTGCTCCAAATTTGCATTGAGCACCCTTTGTCCTTCTTATGGCTGCTAGGTTTTCATTAATTTTTTGTACTTGCAGTTCTGCAAGATCATAACTATGATCCTTTTTCACTAGTTTGTAGCCTACATCTACTGCAATACATGGCACACTGTTGAGTCTACTAGATTGTAGAATTTGTGGGCAATAACTCTAACAACAAACTCAACTAGAGGATCCTGAATGGTGTGAATTGTCATTCCTCTTTTATTTCACTGAGCACCTATGTTCTTTTCAATAACCTCCTTGGATTCACTTCTCAAGGTCTTGAACCGATCTAGGGTATGATATCAAGTTACCCTATGAATGATTCTTTTTGTGATTTTGACAGGGACATCTTCTAACCACAGATTGCCATCATGAATTATGCTCAACACAAGTTTGATCCATTCTATTTTAAATATGGTGGGAAAACTCAAAACTCATGTTAAACCCTTCCTTTCAACAATTTTGTATTCATCTTTCAAGACTCCATCGACACATAGCTTCACAAAGGCTTCTCTTATTTCCATGTCTCCTATGGCTCCTATCTTGTAATTATAGCATCTCCTTACATCCTGAACCATAACAATGTTTGGGGTTATGCAAGAAAGGGCTCTGGTGGGATCGTTCTTGTATGCAACTTTAGGGATGGGACAAAAATTAGGTTGTCTAACCTCATTAGATACTAGTTGGACTTCAAATGATTCTTTTTCTTGGGTTTTCTTAGAACTCGAAGCCATTTATGCAAAATAGGGTTTCCTTTACACATAAATATGAAACTGTGTAGCTTGGCACAAATGAAAATACTCCAAGATTGATGAAAACATGTTGTAAGAGGTTGCAATCTAATTAGAATGCTGGATTCTCTGCTATGAAGTCACTCTGCTCTCTTTATCTTCTTTGCTTCTTGATCACGATGAAGAAAAATGATTAAAATCACGATAATATACCCTATTTCCATCACATTAAATGCTCAACTGCAAACTCAGCTTGCACTACATTTCCACTTTACTTGGCTTCCATAGGAGTTACTCAACTCGGAATCAGCTATCAACTCAGTCGCTATTAGGAACTCGGCATGCATTGGAGTTTTACTCGGCATCCAAAGACAACTCAGCATCTTCATTTAAAATTTTGTCTTGGCATCTTGTTTCATGCTTATTTCTACTTTTCAGTACTTCTTTATCTTGGGACTGATGTTTGATGTAACTTTGTATATTAGTTGCATACACTTCTCTTATGCTTAGTTTGATAAAGTGTGATCACTTGACCCATTGGATGAAGTGATCACTCCACTTGATGTGTTGCACTCATCTTTCTTCTTCCAAGTCTTATTCATTTGTCTTCTTATTTTCTTGATATCAATCTTTTCTTTGCCCTTATTTTTTTTTTTGGATTCAATTTTTGGTGCTTTGGACCTTGTAGGACAGTTTATGCTGATATGACCAGTTTTCAAGCAACTAAAACATGTGGTTTGGTTCAACCATCTTTTATAGTTCCCTTTGAAATGTGTTCTGATGTAGTTCTGGGGTATATGTCCATATTTGTGGCAATAATGATAGCTATACCTAGTGTTGTAATCCCAATGGTATTGACTTTCATTTCTTTTTGTTTTTACTGGTTGATTTGATGCCCACATAGGCTTTAATCTACATTCAAATGCTCTATGTCCATACTTCTTACAATTATGAAAATTTCCATCAAATCTTTGTGTCCTTGTCACTTTGGATTTGCAATCTTGTGTCATATGTCCTTGTATGTTGCACTTGTGATAGTAACTCTTGCTCTTGGGTGTATTTAGCTGACTGAATCTTCTACTCCTACAAATATTAGCAATATGTCCCTTTTTATTACAGTAATGACAAATGGGTTTTGAATCCTTACCTTTGTCACTTCTTGGCTCAACACTCTTTGATGATTCCCCTACTTCAGTGCTATTGTATCCAAGTCCTGATGTATCATGGGTTGATCTTGGAAATTTCATCAACTGTTCAAAGTACTTGATGGCTTCACTTGACTTGTTGAGATTCTCTGCTATTTCTTTTTCTCTGTTAAATTCATTTTGCATCTTCAAAGTAGAGATCTCAATATCTTTCATATTGAGTCCATGATGAAGGTTCATCATTTGGGCAAGTGTATCCATTTGCATGTTTGAGATTCGTGTTAATTCAATACATTTTTCTTCAAGTCTATTTGCAAGATTTCTTTTGTCATCTTCCATCATGACTCTATCCTCAATGGCTCTTTTCTTTTGTTTAGTGATTTCACATAACATTATGGCCTGTGATTCATGTTCCATCTTGAGAGATCTTATCTCTTCTTCTTGAACTTTGTTTTTCTCCATCAGTTCTGTTATTGCTGCATCAAATTCTTTAGTGTCTTTATTGGAAAATAGTTTTGTGATATCTATCTCTTTGTAGTTTGTATCATTTTCAGCTATGGTTATATCCTTCCTTCTTTTCAAGGATTTTCTCAGTTCCTCCATTACTTCCTCTACTTTGTGTAGAGCTAGTTGCACATCAATCACTTGATTGTTAATAATTTTTCCAAGTTTGAAGACTTCCATATTTAGACCTTTTTCTCCAAGCTGTTAGACTTCTCCTTGTGAGAACCTTGCGGCTCTAATACCAATTTTTGAAATATCTCAATGGAAAGAATGCTTTAGAGGGGGGGGGAGGGGTGAATCAAAAGTACTAGCTTTTAACCTATTTTTCACAAATCCTTAATAACATAATATTGAAATGTACATGCATGCATATCAACATTAATAAATTATTAAATACACATGTGCATCACCACATAATACTTGAAATTTTGGTAACCTAGAAACCCTCTAGGAATAAGATGGTAAAACTGGGGTGGGGATGATACCCACAAAATTACTGCAGCAATAATGTTTGACCACTTCTGATTATCTGCCCTGTTAAAAGCTACAACACATTTTTAAATGTGACCTTGTTAGAGGATTTACAAACACTTTACATGAAGTGTTACCCTATTAAAGGATTTAATCACCTATTTAAAGGATCTACAAAATAATTGTTAAGCTAACCTATCACTATAGGGTTTCTTTTCTAATATAGTTGCTAAAGAGTATTAGGTATAATAAATCTGATAGCTTACAATCTTTTGATTGCTAAATACAGGCACTTGATTCACTTTCTCTTATCTTGATCCTCTGAGATCTGATACTCTTCACTCTGAAAATAATTTTCCTTACACACCCTCATCCATTTTCTTATATATTCAATGAGATTTAGTCTTCCTTATAAAGACATTCAAAGACTTAGGGTTAGATGTGGATCTATGATCCATATTGAATCTCTATTTCTTGCTCATTCCTTGCACTTGTATTATTGGTTGCATGCCTTCTCCATTTTTCTTATTGGCTACATGTAGATTGCATAGGAAATACAAAAGTTTTGATCTTATCATTTTAATCCTTCGAGTTTCATCATATGTCGGCCATGAAAATGGTTTACATCTGAATTAGTAAAGTTACAACCTTATATGTACATTCTCTGTTACTCAGCACTTACTGATTCCTGATGCTCGACACTTATAACAAACTGGCTTACTCGGCTCCTGTTGCATTTCTGTAGTGCTTGACATCGTCTATGACTCGACACTCAAATATCACTCGGTACTTGAATAATTCTTGGCACCTAAAGTCATTTGACACTTGATTCTCACTTAGTACCTAATCTTCACTTGGCACCTGAAGGCTACTTGGCACCTGAAGATCAGATGGCACCTATTGGTTTTCCTAACTCGGCACATATTGTGGCTTGGCATACATAGTGTGCTTAGCTCCAATGTAGAAAATGGTTTTGTGTTGGTACTCAAATGTCAAAACCATTCTAAGACTAACAGAAAATTCCTAACCCTAAGCCCTTTTATACAAGAATGTTTGCCACTTTAGGGTTAAAATTAGTTACAACATGTCAACCTGAACTCTGCTAAGGAATTATGCAGTATGTATAGTACTTCCCTCATTAGTCACCACAAACTAATAATCTCCCACTTGGGGACTGATCAAGCTCCACACTAGACAACAATCTCCTACTTGGAGATTGATCCTATAACTAGGCCACTACACCATGGGGCTCCCATAGGATCAAACCAACTGAAGATGAAGTGGAGTTCAATGTCTCCCTTGTCACTACCTTTGAAAACATATCCACTAGATTGTCATCTATAGGTAACTTGTCTAGCTTTAAATGTCCATCATCCAAAATCGATCGAATGAAATGGTATCGCAACTATATGTGTTTTGTCTTTGAATACAAAGCATAATTATTTGTAAGATGAATGAAACTTTGACTATCTCTAAAAAAATAATTATCCTTTTGAAGGTGTCCCAATTCTTCTAAGAAAACCTAAACGCATATCATCTCCTTGGTTGGTTCTGTAATAGAAAAATACCCTATCTTTGTAGTGGATAAGGCGTTCACCTTTTGTAACCTACAAACTCAACACATTGTTGCCCCACCAATAGTAAATAGATAACCTATAGTACTCCAACTAGTATAAATATCCCCTGCCAAATTTGAGTCAACATAGCCCTATAAATCAGTAGTAAAGCCCCCAAAATGTAAAGACGTATTGAATGTTCCTCTCAAATATCTAGGAATCCATTTAATTGCATTCCAATGCTCAAGCCCTGGATGACTCATATACCTGCTAACAACTCCCACTACATGCACAATATTTAGCCTTGTACATATAATAGCATACATCAAGCTTCCTATAGCTGAAGCATAAGGTACCTAAATATTATCCTGCTTTTTTTGTGTCATTGGAAACATCTCCTTAGTCAACTTCAAATGACTAGGTAAAGGTGTGCTAACAGCTTTAGCATTCTCCATAGAGAAATATTACAACACCTTTGCAATAGAATTAGCCTAAGATAATGTCAATTTTCTATTTTTCCTATCTCTCCCAATATTCATACTAAGGATTTGCTTTGCTGCCCCCAAATCCTTTAGAAGAAATGAATGTATTAATTATTCCTTTAATCCCTTAATTTGATCCATGTTAGACACAATTGCAAGCATATCATCAACATATAAACATAAAATAATGTAGCTATCATCATCCAACCTCTTAGAACAAACACAATGATCTAAATGACACGTACTATATCCATGCTCATGCATAAAATTATCAAATTTTAGATACCATTTCTGAGGTGCTTGATTCTAGCCATATAAACTTTTCTACAATCTGTACAATAAGTTCTTCTTACCTTTGACCTCAAATCCCTATGGTTTTGTGTGTGTGTGTGTGTGTGTGTGTGTGTGTGTGTGTGTGTGTGTGTATCCAAATCACCATGAAAGAAATCTATTTTAACATCAAGCTACTCCAAATGAAAATCTTCAGTAGCCACAATACTTAAAATAGTGCGAATAGAAGTTATTTTTACAACATGAGAGAATATATCATCAAAATCAATGCCCTTTATCTATGCAAATCCTTTTACAATTAACCCAGCTTTAAATATTTTCTTAGCTTCATCCTCTTCTTTCAACCTATAAAGCCATTTATTATGTAAATCCCTTTTACCTATAGGCAACTTGTATAAATCTCAAGTCTTATTGTTCAATAAGGAGTCTACTTCATCTACCAGTACAAATGATGAGCCTCTAAAAGGTCATTATTTTGAGATCTTTTTTATCTTGTTTTAAGACAATCATCCTATAGAAACTTTTATGACTATAGTTTTAAGTGAATGAACTTATGTTTTTATTGATATGTTAAGACATTAAGATTGAAGTATAGATAGTTCACATATGCTATGTTTGCTTGAATCTATGGACTTCTATGGTATAATGAAGGAATATTACATGTTGATAAACATTTCCTCATCCATGCTATTTTTGGGTAGATTGCTTCCTATAGCCATATGATTTACAAAGAGTGATAGTTTGAATATTATACCTTTTCTAACATTGATGGTGAAATGAATTTATGTATGTGGAAGTTGTATGCATTCAATGTTTTGTAGGTACTTTCCACATGTATTCAAAGTCAAAACTTTAGCACTAAGTCAAAGCTAACTAGATTATTGTGTGATTCATGTTATTACATTGCATAGATATAGCTCCCTCAACCTACTATATTCTTGGAGGAGCTAAATCATGGTTAATGATATTTCTATTGTAAACTTTATGAATCTATAATTGATCCTCATTAATGGAGAGATCATAGAAGTAGGAGGTTATTGTAGTTTTCCTTTAAATAATGTCCATTGTAGCTTTGGAAGAAGCTTTTTTTGGGAGAAAGATAGAATAGATTGACTTTCATAACAATAGTGTGTAATCTTGTTTTTAATTAGATGTAAACTTTTACTATGAATGAATAGAATGCAAAGTTCAAACCTACATCTTTTGTCTTCATTTTCTTTTCTATTCACTCATCCAAAGGGGTCCGCTTAGTGGGTGTACTACTCTATTAGAATAGATTCCATTTTCTTGTTTGTTTCTTTGCAAAGTAGAATTCTACTATTCTTGTTGTTGTTGATAACATAATTGTTGAACTATTCTTGCAACATAGGTGCATAGATAGGTTTATTATTTGCAACATTACTCTAAGCTATAAGATAAGATGTCATTTTAGTTCCTAGCTTAAGTCTCTTTCAGCATTCCCTTTCTATTTTAGTTGTAATGCTTAAAGAGGAATTTTGAGCATATACTTTGTAGCCACCCTCCCAAGCTTATGTTCCTAGGTTGACAAAATTAAATGAAGTTAGTATGTTATTCTTAGGAAAACACATGATTATGTCTAATCATGGAGACACTGTGAAAGGATGTCCAATACTTTTTTACTAAGGTATTAAGATGACTAGCCATTTTTGGCACCATTACCGAGGGAGGTGTCAATCTAATTCAATCCTTAAGTCATTATGTTAGTTTAGATTTTGCATTATTTTACATGCATAGAAGAAGAGAACTCCTTGGGATATTTCTTCCCTATAATATTTAGGAAGACATTTTTAATCCTAAACCTAAAGAACCTCAAAGAAAAAATGAAGAAGAAATGTTTGAAAATCCATTCGCTGTTGCTCAAGAATTAATACCCTCATCCTCTGATGAATCCTTACATTTGAATGATGTCTTTGTTGAACTTGAATATCAAGATAATCTACTTTCCCTTGTCATCTATCAACCACCATTGCTATTACCTCCTCTAGGAATGGCTCAGCCTCAACCTCAACCTCAACTAACATTTCCTTTTCTTATCCCTCTTCAGAAGGGTAACCAAAATTTGAAGAAAATACATAATGTTGCACTTCCTAAGTTTTATGGCCTGATCACTAAAGAACCTAAAACCTTTCTCTTTGAGTTTGACATACTTTGTAGAAGTTATGACTATACAACTGATGCCCACAAACAAATGTTTTTTCCTTCTAGTCTCAAAGAAGATTCTCTAAGATGGTTCATTGGGTTGGGTGCCAATGTTGTAGTAGATTGAACTGCAATGAGAAACTTGTTTCTCACAAAGTATAAGGAATAATATAGGGGTTGAAATTTGAAAGGGGATATAATTTTCAAAATTTTCCAAAAGGATGATGAAACCTTGGAATATTATGTTTCTTGGGTCATGTTCAACCTAAAGCATAGTATACAACATCGATTGAATGAGGAATCAAAGAAACATCTTTTTCGAAGAGGTGTAAATGATGCAAGCATTGAAGCTCTAGATCTTATGGTAAGAGGAGATATCACTCAAAAGACTTGGAATGATATACAAAATATATGCCTAAATTATTCCAAAGCCACTGTAAAGAAAGGTAGGGAACTTAGAGATTTATCAAATAAATCCAATGGCAGTTCAAGAGTATCCAAGATGGAATTATCCAATTTGCTGTCAGATTTCAAGCAAGACATCATTGATTATGTATCCACTCAACTAGACACAATGCAAGAAAAAAGGAAGAAAGATGAAGATAATGCCATGTTGACTAAATACTATCCATATTGTAGGGAAAAAAAAGGCAACGTAGATGTAAGTTTGTTGCAAGTGTGGAGACACAACCAATGCCTACTAAGTTCAAAGCCATTGATGAAAATGAAGAGGTGCTTTATGTCACTCAACAAAGACCATGGGCTCAAAGACAAGGTATGCCACAAGATCCTCTTCAAAGTTATAATAATAATATTCAATGGAAAAAATTTTAGAATACTAGTTTTAGTGGAAATAATAGTTGGTAACAACCCCAGCAAGGTTGGTAGCATCCTCAATAGGATTAGCAGAAAAATTAGAATTGGAATACCCAACCTAGTTAGTAAACCCTATTGCCACCACCTCAATATGAAGCTCTAATGCCTCCTCTTGTATCCATTAATACTTCTCCCAAGTGGACCCAACTACTAGTTTAGCCTAATCCTAATCCAAACAATATTAAACAATAGGCTCAACAACAAAGCTATGACATCTCATTGAATGATATTCACTTAAGGTCATGCACCACTCTTCCTACACCCCAAAATTCTATAATAACTAAAGTTGAAGATCTTTTGAATGAGCATATAGATAAGTCAAATCAACAAACCTCTCTTATAGCCAAAGAACCTCCATTTCATCATAGGTTGTTAGAACAAAGACGGCTCATAGAGAACCATGCAGTTATTGATTTTATTAATCAGCTAAAGTAGATGACAATAAAAATACCATTACTAGATGCTATTAAGGAAGTTACTACATATACAAAAGTTATTAATGAAGCATGCATTAAGCATCACAGAAAGAAGAAGAAAGATCCAAAAAAATGCATGTCCCAGGATAGTTGTCTAACTTAATGCTTGAGCAATTAATTGTATATAAATAATCTAACCCTAGGAGTCCTATAATTATAGTCACTATTTATGGGATTCAAGTTAAAAATTATTTAGTTGACCTAGGAGCATCTATAAATGTCATGACAAAGGAGGTATTGTGTTGACTAGATATCATTGGCCTCAGAGAGACACCCATCATACTTTAGCTTGTTGACAGCTCCACCATTAAGCTAGATGGGATTATAGAAGATGTCATAGTCACCTTAAACTATTGGGAGAATCTAGTCAATTTTTTTGTTCTCTCTCCAAAGGCTAATATGAGAGAATATCCTTTAATTTTAGGAAGACCCTAGTTGGCCACTACAAATGCCTATATAGGTTGTCAATTTGAAAACATGACAATGTCCAATGGTATTCATACCAAGAACCTAACTTTATACTCCCCTGATCAACCATTGTTACTAGATGACCAAGTAATCTAGCTAGACTTGGGTGATGATGATGCAGAAGTCAATTCTATCCATTAGTTGATGATGATAGGTAGAGAATCATTTATAGCTACTTAAGAAGATGATGAAATAATTTCATCCATTATTTTGAATGAATATGGAATAGAATTTCAAGTGTGTCCTCAATTTGAATGTATCTTAGGGACCATATTACCATCCTTGAATTCACCACATCATTTAGAAGCTTCATAGTTTCTCTGCTCATTATTACCTCATGAGATGGATTCTTCTCCTATTGCCCAATTATTAATGGCATATAAGGTTATTAATATGGAAGTTGGTCAAGGCAAAGAACTGAATGTAAACAATGCCTTGTCACCCTCCCAATAGAAGATTATGTTACACTTACTATAGGAGAATCAAAGAGCATTTTATTGGGATTACATGGACTTTAAATGATTAGATCCTATGCTCTGCACTCACAAGATTTACATCAGCCATGACTTCAAACCCATTTGACAACCTCAAAAGAGAGTTAACCCTATTTTAAAAGATATAGTTAAGAATTTATTGCAAAAACTACTATGTATTGGTTTTATGTACCCCATTTTTTATAGTCAATAGGTCTCACCCCTAGTTATAGTACCTAAGAAGGGAGGAAAATGGAAAGTTTGTGTAGATTATAGGGAGCTCAATTCAACCACTAAGAAAGACCATTTTCCTTTGCCATTCATAGACCAATTCCTTGATAACCTAGCCAACAAAAAGTATTTTTCTTTTCTAGATGGTTTCAGTGGTTACAATTAGATACAAATAGCCCTAGAGGATTAAGAAAAAACAAATTTTAACCACCCATGGGGAACATTTGCCTACTTAGTTTTTCCTTTTGGCTTGTGCGATGCCCCAGCCACATTTCAATGAGTTGTCTTCAATATCTTTTTAAATATTTCAATTGACTATATGGAGATCTACATGGATGATTTTACTATTTATGGTGCTACTTTTGAGGAAGAAAAAATAAATTTAGAAAAGGTACTCAAAAGATGTCAAGATTATAACCTTTCCTTAAATAAGGAGAAATGTTTTATGATGATGGAGGAAGAGGTAGTGCTAGGCCATTTCATCTCATCTAAGGGTATCCAAGTAAATCTAGCAAATATTGAAGTCATTAGTACCTTGCCTATGCCAGAAAAGTAGAAGAATGTGTGTAGTTTTTTGGGACATGCTGAATATTATAGAAGATTCATTAAAAACTTTAGTCAACTTGCAACACCCCTCTACAACTTGCTCAAAAAGGATTCTGAATTTGGTTGGGATTCTGATTGTGCTTCATCTTTCCTACAGCTTAAAGAAGTTCTTACCACAACACCTATTCTAAGAGGACCCAATTGGGGATTTCCTTTTCACATCCATATAGATGCCTTAGACTATGCTATTGGTATCATGCTAGGATAAAAAGTAGACTCGGTTGAACATACCATTTATTTCATCAGCAAGAATTTCCAAGGTCCAAAATTTAATTACACCGTCACTAAAAAGGAATTACTTGTAGTCATCTATTCCATCAATAAGTTCAAGCACTACATTAATGGGTATGAAATATTTGTTCACACTAACCATTATGCTACCAAATATTTGATGAACAAGCCTACAATATTAGGATGATTGGCTCATTGGTTGTTATTCATGCAAGAATCTGATATCACTATAGTTGATAAACTTGTCAAGGTCAATGTGGTAGCTAACTTTCTTTCTTGGCTACATGTCCCTAATGATCCTCCATCTATTGAAGATAGTTTTCTACATGAACACATTTTTTATTTTCATAGAATCCATGGTATGCAAACATTGCTAACTATCTCACCATAGGTAAAATGTCACTTCACTTCTCTGCCAAAGCAAGAAAATTACTAGTACATAAGAGTTTTAACTATTCATGGATTGTTGGATTTATGTTCTATACTAGACTTGATCAAGTCATGTGTCGGTGTCTACGAGAGGATGAAACATATGATGTTTTAAAGGCATGTCATGATGAAACCTATGGAGGTCACTTTGCAACTAAAAGAACTACTTTCAAAAATGTGACAACTAGGAATTATTGGCCAAGCTTGCACAAGGATGTAGCCAGATTTACAAAGAAATGTGACAATTGTAAATGAATAGGTAGGCCCACTAAATCAGATGAAATGCCTCAGTAGCCTCAAGTGGTTGTTATGCCCTTTGACAAATGGGGGATTGACTTTATAGGACCTATTGAACCTTCTTCATAGTGAAAATCATACATTCTAGTTTGCACTCACTATGTAAATAAATAGACTGAGGCTAAACCCTTGAAGCACCCATGGGTTACAATGTGGAAAGGTTATTGTATGAATCCATCTTTACATAGTTTGGAGTCCCAATGGAATTGACATCTAATCAAGGGGCTCAATTTACATCAAATTCGATAACTACTCCTATGAAGGAGTATACTATCAAGCATGGTAAATCATCACCTTATCATCCCCAGGCTAATGGTCAAGTAGAAGTTACTAATAGGGAGTTGGAATCCATCCTTGCCAAGATAGTAGCACTCCATAGGAAGGATTGGGCCACATGCCTTCCTGATTCTCTCTGGGCTTATAGAACCACTTGGAAATCCACAACTAGTTTTACTCCCTTTGAGCTTGTCTATGGTAAGTCAACAGGTATGCCTATAGAATTTGAATATAAAACACTGAGGACTACCTTGGAGCTCAAGATATAACTCGCTATTGCACAACAAGGCTGAATCCAAAGTTTAAATGGTCTTAATGAATGGAGGAAATCTGCATTAAACAATACAAGCTCATTCAACACTAGAGAAAATAATGGCATGATAGGTTTATCAAATAGAAAATGATTACTGTAGGAGATTGGGCACTCCTTTATGACTCAAAATACCAACATAATCAAAGAAAATTTTGTACATGCTAGTGAGGACCCTATGGGATTGTTTTCATATTTTCAAATTAGGTAGTCAAGTTATCTACCATTGATCCTGTCCACTTCAAGTTACTTGTCAATGGGCATCGCCTCAAGCTTTATAATAAACTAGTTAGCCATGAGGAGTTCCTACACTAATTCCAAAAAAATGAGGATATTCTCGTTCCTGTAGCCAAAGAGTTTGGGTCTCCTACCCTAACTCCTAATACTTCTTGACTCTATTCAAGGCATTCATAATAAACACTTTCTTTTTTAAAGTACTTTCTCCACCATCCAATCCACTTCACCTTCTCTCTCTTCCATCTTATCATTCCAGCCCATCACTCTATCAAAACTAAGTATCTTTTGCAAAACATCTTTCCTGTAGCAATTGTCAATTACATATCGCATAACTTTGCATGCATTTTATTTTATTTTTTTCATGCTTTGTTTAGAATTAGTATTGTTTATAATTATTCTCTCTTGCATACCTTGGTATGGTGGGACCCATACCTTTTCATATTTGGGGGGAGGGAAATATTTAAACATTTGTTTTCAAATCAATTTCAAATCACATGTAACTTTAAAAGTTCATTAAGATGACTGGAAATAATTACATGCTTAATGTCACATGTTGATGACTTGTCCTTATATGATTGCATCATTTTGAAATTAAGGACATTAAAAATAGTTACTTAAATTTTAATAATAATTTGCAATGTGCTCGGGTGACAGAACTATACAATAATGGATATTATGAAACTTGATGCAAGAGGGATATTATGAGATATTATGCATTAAACTCTCCAAGTACACATTATTTTTCTGAATTGACTACTATCAGAATATTGCAAAATTTGATTCACCAAGCTCTGAAACATCATGATTTTTGCCACAATTTTTTTGAAACCAATAATGGGTGGAGGACTCCAAAGGAACAAGTCAGTTGATCATTGGGTTCTTCTGGGTGATGTGGTTAGTTGTGAAATGTTTAGAAGAAGGGGATGGTTAGATTATTGTCTTAGTTTAAAAGGTTTTGATGAGGAGGTTTCTCTTCAATTCATGCTCACCTTAAAGGATGGGACTGTAGTAGTTAAGGGCCTAAGAATTGAGTTCATAGAAGAGGTGGTAGCCGGGGTCACTGGGTTACCCTAGGAAGGAAAAAAAAGGGAGAAAGTGTTTGACCTAAGGATAGCTAGGGCACAAATCAATGTTCACCAAGACCCTCAATTAAACATTGATAAGAAATAAGGTACTTCTAAATTATCCTTACTAATAGATTTTATTCAACCATGAGTGTTTATTATCTAGTACTTCACATGTGAAGGATGTTACACATACTTGCATGCCCTAAATTTCAAGATTTTGGCTCACCTATGACATGAATACAAACATTTAAACCTTCCAAATTTCATGTTTAACATTGTTAAGAAGAAATATTATTTAGTACAATTGGGAAAGGATTAGTCTATCTCTTACCATTTCTTAATAAAAATAATCATAGAAAGGGAATTGAATAAGCAAGCAATTGGGTCATGGGAGGAGTTCTTGCAATTAAAAGAGGTAGACCCTAGTTTGGTCAGCCTTAGAGGCCAGGGTGTTGGACATAGGGAAAGAATGTCTAATGGTTTCTATAAAGTTTTTCCTAGAGATGAAAATGTTCCTAAAGCATCTCCCTCTAGTTCTACACTAACTAAGAAGAGGATTTACGAAACTAAACCCTCTGTTACTAGTAAAAAGAGAAGTAAACATGTAGAAGTTGCTAGTACCCCTAAACCCCCATCATCTTCTAATAATAGGTCTACCATTAAAAAAGGTAAATATAAAACTATGGAACCTTAGGTAGAAAGGTTAGAATAACAACCAGATGAGGAGAGTAACATTAATGAAACCTAGCACTATTAAGAGGAGGAAGATTTAGGAAAACCTCCTGAAGTGCCTATAATGGAAATATTTGTAAGTAAAAGGAAACTAAAGACTCCTCCATGCTTTTTAACACCACCCATAAGGTGAAATTCAAGACTTTTCAAGGGTAGGGTTACTGAAATCTCTATTCTAGTAATTACCCTTGAGTTTTTAGAATGTGAAAAGGAGTCCTCTCTGGAGGAAAAATTGTAGGAAAATGAAGCCAATGAAAAATAATGCAAATTCCAGAATCCACAACCTAAAGTTGATTGTAGTGTTGACTATTTGCTTATTGATAGTGATAAGGAGTCTAGTGAGCTTGAAGTATCTAAGGAGTTTGAGGAAAACCCTGATATGAAAATTGTTGGTGACAATTTTGTAGAGTTCCCTTAGAAGGATTATCCAAAATTTAGACTTGAAATTGTTAAGGAAGTAATGGAAAAAATAGATCAAGATGGGTTAGACATATTAGCCACAGTAGCTACTGAATCTGATAGGGAAGAAAATGTGGTGACAAAAGTTGTCATAAGAAAAGTAGAATGCTCCACACCACATAGTGTTAACAAAACTCCCCATTTGGCACTTGAGTGGATAGATCTCTTTAATCAAGAACCATTGTCACCACCCAATTTTTCTACATCTTTGTCTATAGGTATTAATTTGATTCAACAATTGTTATGGGAGAGAGCTCAATGGAAATTAGAGAAGGAAAAATTAAAACATGTTATTAATAAGTAGAACTACCAATTGAAAGAGAGTTTAGATCATAATGAAGTCTTGAAAAGGAGAATTGAATAAATCATAGGATTGATTCTTGAATTAATGGAATGTAGGTTACCATTACCAATATATGCCTTGTTTCTTAAAGAGAAATTTGCAAATTATAAATTGACTAGAATTGTGGAAGCTCTCAATCCCTCTATTTCTACTGGAGTTTTATGATGCATTTCAATCTATTCCCTTGACTTTGAAAAATTTATTGTGTGAATTGTATCTTCATAATCTGGCAATAGCTAATGACATAGAGTGGAACCCAGTCTTGTATGTGGGGGATGTGTAGTCAAGAGTAGTGATGTCATGGATTAGAATGCCACATGATTTAAAAATAAGAGAACCCCACTCTCCACAAAACTTGACTCTTGCTAAAATTAGTATTCTATGGTATATTGACTTGGGGAGAAATCAATGTAAACATTGGATGTCATTAAGGTATCAAACCCTAGTTCTCCTATAACCACTACTAGCAGAAAATGCTAATGAAAATGATCATGGTATGATAGCTAAAATACAAAGTTGTAAAAGGCTTAAGGAAAATTATGAATACTTCGACTATGTGAAGAATGAGCTAGGAGAAATGAAACCTAGTGACTAGAGAGTGCAGGGCTGAATCAGGAATTTCATGATTCTAGAGACCAACAATAGATCAGTTGGGGGGAACGATAGGCCTCTAAACGGCCATTATTTTGAGATCCTTTTTATCTTGTTTTTAAGACAATTATTCTATAAAAAAATTTATGACTCTATAGTTTTAAGTAAATGAACTTATGTTTTTATGGATATGTTATCAATATGTTAAGACATGATGATTGAAGTGTAGATAGTTCAAATGTGCTATGTTTTCTTGAATCTATGGACTTCTATGGTATAATAAAGGAATATTACATGCTGATAAATGTTTCCTCATCCATGTTACATTTTGGTATATTCCTTCCTATAGCCATAATATTTTAAAAGAGTGATAGTTTGAATATTATACCTTTTATAACATTGATGATGAAATGAATATATGTGTGTGGAAGTTATAGGCATTCAATATTTTGTAGGTACTTGTCATGCATATTCAAAGTCAACACTTCAGTGCTAATTCAAAGCTAACAAGATTACTAAATCACCACAATGAGAAGATTATTGTGTAATTTCTATTATGGCGACACATAGATATAGCTCCCTCAACTTGCTATATTTTTGGAGGAGCTAAATCATGGTTAACGATATTTCTATTGTAAAACTTATGAATTTGTAATTGATCCTCATTAATATTGTGATCATAGTGTTGGATACAATTGATTAATTGTGTGTTTTCTTTGATGTTACACAAATGTCATATTAGTTGACAGTCTATCTATGTTGAGCTCACTTGGTCAATAAAGATAGTTTTCCTAGTCTACCGAGCATTCCTAAGTTTACTCTGTGTAGAAGGCAGTTTCTACCGAGCTCACTCGGTTAACAAAGGAAAAATTGAACAAAATTAGTGCTAACTAACCTCACTTGGTTACCAAAGGAATTTTGTAAGTTTACAATGTTAACTAAGCTTCTATTGGTTAACACAAAAAATCACTACAGAATCAATTTCTACTAAGTCGGGTTGGCTACCAAAGGATTCTCTTATTTTGGCATGTAAAGTTTAATTATTTTACCAACTGATTCGAGTTGATTGAGATGATGAATATTGGTTATTCTAATTTGTATTTGAGCTGACTTGACAATCTAGAAGGTATAAGTAAAAGGTCAAGTTGTGATTTCAAAGTGTGTTTGAGATACAAGTTGAATAATTTGAAAGGGATAAGAAGAGAGGAAGTGAAATTGAAGGATAAGCAGATATCCTTTTGGAGCAAAAAGGTGTTATTCGATCAAAAAGGATCAAGTATGAACTAGAGTAGAGATATGTAATCAAAAATTCAATTGCATCACAATTAGGTCATTCCATTATTACTCTCTGACCATTGTAGTAGTGAACTAAAATCTCTTAACAGAGTTGGTTTAACAGCCATTTGTAAATCCTCTAACAAGGTGGAAATTCAATTGAATTATTTCAAGACCTTTTGCAAGGCCACTCTTAATAAGGTGATTAAATCCTTTAACAAGGTCACACCTAACAGTGTGTTTTGTAACCTTTAACAAGGTTGGCTCCTAATAGGGCTCACTTAAGAAGAGTGAAAAATAGTAACTAGTTGCATTGGTGGTTTTTCCCAAATTGGGTTTCCACATTAAATCCTGGTGTCTCATGTGTTCATGTTATTTCCTTTATGCTTGCAAGTAATTAATGATAACATCTTAAGATTTTCTAAAGTAATACACACTCTGACAGTAATTTCTATGTGTTTACAGAGTATCAATAGTAATTAGTTTATCAGTCTAAATTTTGTAGTTGACATATAAGGAATCTGGGATTTATTTTAGTAGTAACTGATTCACCCCCCCCTCTTAGTTACTCCTCTTATATTTCCAATAATTGGTATCATAGATTTTGGTTCTTGCAAAGAAGGTTTCAAGGACCTAAGATAAAGATTAGGATGTCTTACAAGAGAGAGATTCCAAAGCTGAATAGAACAAATTTGCAATATGGAAAGGACTTATGAGGCTTCATTTGGCTACCATCAGTGATTCAAGATGCAAGTATCTTGATGAAGAATATAAGACTCCCACTAGAACATTATCAGTTGATGATATTGTTGAGAAGAAGAATCATAACATCATCATGATTGGCATTGCATCTACTCTCAGTTATGCTAAATTTGATGAGGTTAAAGATTGTATAACTACTTTTGACATGTAGAACAAACTAAAAGAAATCTATGGAGGAGATGACAATGTAAAAAGAGTCAAAGAAGAAAGCCTAAAGGACAATTTGATCAAATAAGAATGAGAGAAGATGAAAATGTTGCAAAATATCTTGAAAGGATGAAGGCTATTGTTAGTGCAATTATAGCATTTGGAGGAGAAATTAAAGAAGAAGCTATTGTAAGTAAAATTCTCAGAACTTTGCTTACCATCTATGCAATTAGAGTATCTGATATTCAAGAAAAGAAATGTGATCCAAATAACAAGATAGGTTTGGATGCCTTAGTTGGAAGATTGACAAGTTTTGAACTAGACAACTTTGACAACTATGTTCCTGCTTCTAAGATTATTGAGTCTACATTTGAAGCTAAAGTCTCACTCAAAGAAAAAGGAAAGAAAATGAAAGATAATCAATCAGAAAGTGAGAAAGAAATAGAAGAAAGTTCTGATACTGATCTTGAAATTGTTGAAGCTCTACTTACAAGGAAATATTCTAGGAGTAGAGGATAGTACAAAGGTAAAATTTCTTTACTCTATTTTTCTTGTGAAGAAATTGGTCATATTGCTGCTAGGTGTCCAAACAAAAAAGGCAAGAGAAGAAAAGTCACACATACAAAGGAAAGAAGAAATTCAAAGGTCACAAATCCTTCAAAGACAAAGGTAAGAAAACCTATTTTATGGCTAAAGATTTTGATAATAGTGAAGATGAAATAGTATATTGTTGTAAAAGATGAATCTGATAATGAAGGAGATAAGAGGGCACTTGTCTCTCAAGTTAGCAAAAATGACACATGGATCATAGATAGTGGATGTTCACACCATATGATTGGAGATAAAACTAAGTTTGAACATTTTGAACACTATGATGGAGGTAGTGTAAGGTTTGGAAATAATGAACCTTGTTGCATAAAAAGAAAAGGCCATATCTCATTAACCAATGAACTTGTATGTGGAAATGCCTATTGGGTTGAAGGACTAAAATATAATTTATTGAGTGTGGCATAGTTGAACAACATTGGAATCAAGGTAGAATTCATGAATGGCAAGGCAAGATTGCTAGATAACCAAGGAAATCTGATTGGATTAGGTAGGAAAACTAAATGAAACCTATTTTATCTTGATCTTGGTGATTGTTCATGCTTTGTTGCTCAAGTAGAAGAAAGCTAGCTATGGCACAAAAGAATATGTCATGTAAACTTTGATAATATGGTCAAGATTAGCAAACTCAAATTAGTAAGAGGTCTTCCTAGTATAAGGAAACCTGATGTTGGATTATGCAAGAATTGCCAAATTGGTAAAATGGGAAAGACTAGTTTCTAAGAGCAAAAACTACCAGTCAGAAGATGTCTTGGAAATTGTGCATACTAATTTATGTGTACTCATTGGAATAGAAATTTATAGTGGAGAAAAGTTTTTCATTCTCTTTGTTGATGATTATTCTACAATGATGACTATTATGTATCTCAAAGAAAAATCAAAATCTTTTGAGAAATTCAAATGGTATCTGGCTAGAGTAGAAAAACAAAGTAGAAAAAGACTGAAATACTTAAGATCGGATAGAGTTGGTGAATTCATCTCAAATGAATTCAATAATTTTTGCATTGAAAGAGGAATCAAAAGACAAGTATCAGCCCCTGGTACTCCCAAATAGAATGGAATAGCTAAAAGAAGAAATAGATCCATCATGGATTATATAAGGACACCAATGATTGAAAAGAATGTTGCTATCAAATACTAGAAGGAAGTAATCAGCACTACAATTCATACTTTGAACCGAGTTCAGTTGAAGAAGGACTCAAACAAAACTCCCTCTGAACTATGGTATGGCTACAAACCCAATGTAAGTTACTTGAAAGTATTTGGCAGCAAATGTTATATCTTGAAAGAATCTAGAAAAGGAAAATTTGATGTAAAAGGTGATGAAGATATATTTCTAGGATATCTCTATAGAAGCAAAGCATACAAATGTTTGAATATGTCTACTCACAAAATCATAGATAGTGCATATGTGAGAATTGATGAGTTTGTAGAAAAGACTAAAGAAGAAAGCAAAAAGGAACCAGAAGATTATAGAAAGTTTGTCTACTATGAACCCGATACATTGCCAAACACATTTGACAAAAAGAAGACTTTATCTCCTGAGCTCTCCAAATCTACATTAATTATCGAGTTGCAAGAAGAAAAAACCAAGTCATGAGGACTAGAGCCACATTTAGAAGATACCAAGTTAGTGCATACCAAGTCTAAAGAACCTGAGACACAGATAGAAGGACTAGAGCTAGAAGTTAAAATTCAAAATGAAGATAGTTCAGAAGTCAAAGAACCTATATTGGCTAAATATGTCAGAAGGCATCATGCACCTGATCAGATTATTGGAGACAAATCTGATGGAACAATGACAAGAAGAAAACTAAAAGGTATGTGTTTACTTGCTAAATTTGAACCTATAAGTGTTAAAGATGCATTGGAAAATGAAATTTGGATTGAGGCTATGAATGAAGAAATATAATAGATATAAAAGAATAAAATTTGGACTATTGTACCTAGGTCCAAAGATAAAAATGTGATTGGTACAAAATGGGTATTCAAAAGTAAGCTAAATGAAGATGGAGAAGTGTCGAGAAACAAAGAAAGATTGGTGTGTAAAGGATACTCTCAAGAAGAAGGTATTTGATTATGGTAAAACTTTTTCCCCTATTGCAAGATTAGAAGGTCTTAGGACTTTACTAGCTTATGCAACTCATAGAGGATTCAAAGTATATCAAATGGATATTAAATCTACATTCTTGAATGGAATTCTTGATGAGGAAGTCTATATTGAACAACCAGAAGGTTTTTTTGATCTAGATAAAAGGGACATGGTCTAAAAATTACACAAAGCTCTATATGGTCTCAAACAAGCTCCTAGAGCTTGCTATGAAAGACTACATAACTATTTGATTCAGATTGGTTTTTAGAGAACAAATGATAATAATAGCCTATACATCAACGAAGGACTAGATATGAAGATTGTGTTGGTAGAAATATTTATGGATGATAATCTATTCACAAGAAATGATAACCTATAAAAATCATTCTCAGAATAAATGAATAAAGAATTTAAGATGTCCATGTTTGGTGAAATAAAATTCTTTGTTGGATTGTAGATACATTAGAACAAGAATGGTATCTATATCACTCAATCTAAGTACATCAAAGAGATACTCAAAAATTTTGGCATGGAGGATTCAAAACTAATTGGAACCTCCATGTGTACAGGACTTAAGCTTACCAAAGATGATGACTCCAAAGAAGTAGATCAAACCTTGTACACATCAATGATTGGGAAATTATAGTATGTGGTACATACAAGGCCCAATATTGCCTTAGCAGTTGGGATAGTGGCAAGATTCTTAGCTAAACCTAGAGAAAACCACATGATGGCAATAAAAAGAATCTCAAGATATCTAAAAGGTACTAAAAACTATGGTTTATGGTCCAAACTTGGAGGCAACCTTGACTTAAAATTATTTACTGATGTTGATTGGATAGGAAATTTTGATGATAGAAAGAGCACCAGTGGTGGAGCTTTCTTTCTTGGAAAAAGGTTGGTATCTTGGACAAGTAAGAAGCAAAACTACACATCTCAATCCATAGCAGAAGTAGAATATGTAGTAGCAACAATGAATTTCTCTAGCATTTTTTAGTTCAAATAGTTGTTGGAAGGAATGAAGGTTGAAATCAAAGAACCAATAGTGATGTATTGTGATAACCCCAATGCAATCAACATATCAAAGAATCTAGTGGTGCATTCCAAAACAAAGCACATTGCTATAAAAAATCACTTTGTAAGAGAATTGGTACAGGACAAAGAAATTAGATTGCAATATGTGCATACAAAAGAACAAATTATAGGCATATTCACAAAGCCATTACCTAAGGATGCATTTTTGTATATAAGAGGTAAGCTAGGGGTCATTCCCCCATCTGAACCTCACTACATAAAGTTTAGTGATGCATCAATAGGAACCAAGTTGAAGATCAATCAATTGATGCAGTATTGACAAGGACATATTGTAGATGAATTTGTACTCAAGGTACATTATTAATAATCAAAATTGACTTTGGCATGTGTTGTCAAAGAGGGAGAAGTTTATTGTCATATCTTTCTAAAATTTTGTATAAGGAAAGGTTAAGAAGCTCATTCATAGAGGGATAATAATATAAGAGAAGTTTCCTAAATAAAATTAAAGAAGGAGAAACTTTCTAACAAAGGAAATATTGTTCTCAAAATTTCATTGTGCTATGACATGTTTTTTTTCTTTCAATGTCAAAGAGGGAGATTGTTGGATACAATTGATTAATTGTACGTTGTCTTTGATGTTACACAAATGTCATATTAGTTGATAGTCAATGCATGCTGAGCTCCCTTAGTTAATGAAGATAGTTTTTCTCATCTACCGAGCATTCCTAAGTTTACTCTGTGTAGAAGGCAGTTTCTACCGAGCTCACTCGGGCGTCGAAGGAAGTTAAGCATAAAAGAGTGTTAACTAAGCTCACTCAATTAACAAAGGAAAAGTTGAACAAAGTGAGTGCTAACTGAGTTCACTTGGTTACCAAATAAATTTTTTAAGTTCATAGTGTTAACTAAGCTTCTATTGGTTAACATAGGAAATCACTACAGAATCAATTTTATCTAAGCTAGGTCAGCTACAAAAGGATTCTCTTATTTTGGCATGTAAAGCTTAATTATTTTACCTATTGATTTTAGCTAAAAGAGGTGATGAATATTGGTTATTCTAATTTGTATTTGAGTCAACTTAACAATCTAGAAGGTATAATTAAAAGGTCAAGTTGTGATTTCAAAGTGTGTGTGAGATGCAAGTTGAATAAGTTGAAAGAGATAGAAGAGAGGAAGCAAACTTGAAGGATAAGAAGATATCCTTGTGGAGGAGAAAGGTTTTATTCAATCAGAAAGGATCAAGTATGAACTAGAGTAGATATTTTTAATCAGCATTTCAGTTGCATCACAATCAGGTCATTTCATTGTTACTCTCTAGCCATTGTAGCTATGAACTAAAATCTATTAATAGAGTTGGTTTGACAGTCATTTATAACAAGGTGGAAATTCCATTAAATTGTTTCAAGACATTTTGCAAGGCCACTCCTAACAAGGTGATTAAATCCTTTAACAAGGTCACACCTAATAGTGTGTTTTGTAACCTTTAACAGGGTTGGCTCCTAACAGGGCTCACTTCAAAAGAGTGAAAAATAGTAACTAGTTGCATTGGTGATTTTTCCCAAATTGGGTTTCCATGTTAAATCCTAATGTCTCATGTGTTCATGTTATTTCCTTCATGCTTACAAGTAATTAATGATAACATCTTAAGATTTACTAAAGTAATACACACTCTACATTTACTAAGTTACAATAATTTATGTGTGTTTACTGAGTATCAGCAGTAATCAATTTTATTAGTCTAAATTTTGTAGTTGACATCTAAGGGATTTAGGATTTATTTTTGTAGTAATTGATTCAACGCCCCCCACCCCCCCCCCCCCCCCCACCAAATTACTCCTCTTATATTTCCAGCATGTAGAAGTAGGAGGTTATTTTAAGTTTCCTCTAAATAATGCATTTTGTAGCTTTGAAATAATTTTTTGTAGGGAGAAAGATTGAACAAATTTATCTTCATAACAGCAATGTGTTATCTTGTTTTTAATCAAATATAATCTTTTACTATGAATGAATAGAATACAAAGTTCAAGCCAACATATTCTATCTTGATTGTCTTTTCTATCCACTCATCCAAGGGGGCCAACTTGGTGAGTGAATTGCTCTATTAGAATTTATTCATTTCCTTGTTTGTTTTTTTGCAAAGTAGAATTGTGTTGTCCTACAGTCATTGATAACATAATTAGTGAATTGTTCCTAGAGCATAGGTGCATAGATAGATTTATTGTTTGCAACATCACTCTAAGCTCTAAGATATGATGTTTTAGTTCCTAGCTTAAGTCTCCTTCAAATTTCCTTTATATTTTAGTTTTAATGATTTAAAGAGGAATTAGAGCATATACTTTGTAGCCACCCTCTCAAGCTTATTCTCCTAGGTTGACAAAATAAAATGAAGTCAGTATGTTATTCTTAGGAAAACACATGATTATGTGTAATCATGGAGTCACTATGAAAGGATTTCCAATCCTTTGTTACTAAGGTATTAAGCTAACTAGCCAAAAAAACTCCCATTGAATCTTAGTATCCACCTGCATATCTTCATTAGAACACTTAGATTCATCAACATCTATTAGTAAAATAGAGTACAAAGAAGGAGAAAATATTTCAAGAGGTCTACTTAGCCTTGTTGACCATCAAAAATTTACTAGGGTGTGTGGTATTTATTGTTGTGGTAGTTATAGATCATGAGGATTTTCTAGAACATCATCTTTTGGAGTATCATCTAGCACTACATAATCATCTTCTTTCTTCTCATGTTGCTACAATAGATCTTTGTACAACACTTTCTCATTGAATATGACATCCATGCTTCTTACAATTTTAAGATTTTTAAAATGCCAAAGCTTATAACCAAATTCATCAATTCCATATCCAACAAATATACATTTCTTTTACTTAGCTTTTATCTTGGTTATATTTTCAAAATCTATATGAGCAAATGCTTCACAACCGAAGGTTTTGAGAAGAGAATAAGTCACCTTCTTACTAATCCATGCTTCCTCTAGAATACCATAGCCCAAAGGAGTAGAAGGACCTCTACTTATGAAATATAGAACACTATTAATAACCTACATCCACATGTTTAAGAAAACTGATGCAGGAAACCTCATTCTCCTTGCATGCTCCATTATAGTCATGTTCATGCATTCAACCACTCCATTTTTCTGTGGAGTCCTTGGAAAAAAATTATGTCTATGAATACCATCAGTTGAGCAATAATCTTGAAACTCATGAGTACAATACTCACCACCATTATCATATCTAAGACATTTTAATTTCTTACCAATCTCATTTTCAACCAAGCATTTCCATTTCTTAAAAGTTTGAAATACATTAGATTTTTGTCTAAGGAAATAAACCCATACTTTTCTAGTTGTATCATCAATAAATGTAACATAATAATTTGAGCCACCATGGAAAGATACCTGAGAAGGTCCCCATATATTTGTATGCACAACCTCTAATCTCTCACTTTTCTTTTCCTTCCCACTCTTCACAAGACTCACTCTCTTCTTTTTTCCATACACACAACTTTCACATAAATCCATATTCACACATTTCAAACCTAGTAAAAATTTCTTTGGATTAAGTAATTTCATATCTTTCTCACTCATGTGCCCAAGTCTGTTGTTCCATAGTGTTGTATCTAAATCTATAACATTTGTTTGTTCTTCCTGCTCAACTACGGTAATTGTTCCTAAACATTCAATTTACTCTTAAAAAATCAAATTAGAAGGAATAGCATGACTTTTACAAAGATATAAGGTTCCTAATTTCATACATTTTTCTACTACAAGGGAATATTTTGAAACTTTCTAATTTTTATCATTAAAAGTAACTACACAACCCTCATCATTGAGTTTCTCTACTAAAATTAAATTCCTACTCAGCCTTGGAACATGTCATACCTCTTGTAGTAGCCAATGATTCTCATTCTGCAACTTAATCTTAACTTTTACCTTTCCAACAATTTGACAAGGTTTATTATCCCCCAAATAAATAAGCCTAGAATCCCCTTGGACATATCAATAAAATAACCTCTATGATGTGTAGCATGAAATGAAGCCCCAAAATTTAAAACCCAAGAATCTTCAGATTTGTTACTCGCCACATTTGCCTCCTTGTTCCCTTTATTTCCTCTCTTAGTCATTCTGCCTCTACTTTGTGCATTCAAAGCACTTCCCGATATAGACCCACCTAAGATTTTCCTATGAGTTTCCTCACTTAGAATAATACCAATCACATCATCATATTTTAGGGTATTAGATTTAGGAACATAATTATTCACAGTCATTCCAACTTTCAAAAAAAAAACACAAAATCAAGAGAACCCTAATTTCTTCATCAAAATTGGAATTCATAGAAGATAACTAACTAGTAGTAGTATTAAACAAATTTAAATGATCTATAACAAATCCACCTTCTGCAATATTCATATTAAATAAATGCTTCATGAGAAATATAATTTTACATACAATTTTACTAGGGTTTCCATCAACTCTTCCATCATCTTTGCTTTTGTAATATTAAATGTCACGGTGGAAGTCATAACTAAATTCTTCCAAGTGCCTTTCTTGTTGGAATTCTTTTAGACTAATTGAGAGGGGGGGTGAATCAGTTATCCAAGGTCCAAATGTACAAATAAAGATTTTCTTAGTTTAATGAACCTATAAAACATTCATATTCATGCATGTATCCAAATGAATATGGGATTACTTAAAACTTGTAGGTTATAGTCTAATCAATTCATAGAAATGGAAAGTATGAAGCATAATAGGTTCATCAATACATTTGACACAATGATTTAATGTGGAAACCTAATTTGGAAAAAACCACCAATATAATGCTACTCTTTTTCACTCTTCTAAAGTGATGCCCTGTGAAAGACCAACCTTGTTAAAGGTTACAATACACATTGTTAAATGTGACCCAGTTAAGGTATTTCAATCACCCTATTAAAAGTGAGCCTTGTTATAGGACTTTAGGCCATTCACTTGGAATGCCACCCTGTTAAAGGATTTACTAATGACTGTTAGGTCAACCTTAATCCAAAGGATTTACCCTAGACTGATACAATTGTTAGAGAGTAACAATAGAGCTTTTATTTGATACAACTTACAACTTATCTTGTAGATTATAGATCTCTATTCAATCCTCCATTCTACTTGGCCTTTACACTTTGCAACTCTAATAGCTTGTTCACCCTTCGAGAATATATCTCCTTAAGCCTTCTTGCTTAACATGTCATTGTAGATTCTTCTCTTGGGTCACTTGATGAAGCAAAACCCCTAATTCTTTCTTTTCTCTGGGTTCTCACATATGAAAACCTCTCTTTATGACTAGACATTCCTATAAATAGGAAATTAAGATACTTTTTCATTTTTCATCATCGACTTTAGGGTTTGGATGTATTAGGTAGGATACAATGTATCTACCCCATATCTTGTATCTCTTCTAGAAACTTCTCCTAGAATCCATTTGAATTTGCCTCAAAAATAGTCTACATCAAATTATGTGCCACCATCTCATCAACCTTACCTTCCTCTTGGTTCACAAGTTTCAAGAAAACAAACTTGTCAGCTTATATTTGGCAAATCTTTGATCTTTTTCATAATGCAGCAGCTCGGCATTATCAATCTTCTGATGCTCAACACATACTATGTTGCTCGGCATCAACTAAAGTTTACTAATGCTCATCATCATCTAAAATTTATTCAGCATCAACTATCTCACTTGGCATCCACTAGAATTGTATTTTACTCAACTCCAACTAACTTTCTGCTTGGCTTGTACTAACTTTTCTCAGCACCTACTATCCACTTAGTCAAGCTTGGTAGACAACCTTTGTTTAACTTGTTCTTCTAAACTTTCTTAGTGTATCCAACATTTGTAACCTTAAGTAGATCATCAATACATCATGTCATCAATGTCTTAACTAATCCTTATACTTCATTACATAATCACAACTCAACCTTTCCTCTAGGTGCTTTTGTTACATCTTATTGATCAAAACCCCCTCATCAATCAACTAAGTGATAGTACTTGAATCTTGTAAGAAATTGTCTTACCAGTGAATAGAAGGTTTGATATTAGTGACAAAACAATGATTGAAACACACAACAATCTCCCTCGTAACAATCTTTCTAATCAATGATCTTTTCAATCAGATTTCAACATTTCTATCTAAAATCTCTCAGTCTTCATCTATCATAGTTCCCTTTTTCTTGGATTTTCCTTCCAATGACTTAAATAAATCCTCTTAATAAAGATAGTTTTCCATTTGCATCTTCCATAACTAAAAGTTATTCCCATTAAACTTCTCAACCTTTAGCTTACCCACATCTACCAATTATCCCACTCAATCATGATACTCCCACTCAATCGTGAGACTTTCCTACAAAGGATAACTAAAAAATAACCTATCTCTAATACCACTAATTAGGATTAAACCATAAGCATAAATAAAAATAACATGAAAATATAAACAATATCAAAAAATAATAAATTTCACAGAAGAGAACAAAACACACCAAGATATAACGTGGTTCACCCAATTCCTAGGTTATGTCCACCAATCAAAAAGTTCAATATTATTATGATCCAGTGATTACAACTTGATTACAATCTCTAATCCCTTACAGCTCAATATCATTGCAAGAAACAATTATAGAGCATGTACACCACTTCCTTGATCAGTCACTACAAACTTGGTTTCTCTTGATGTGTAAAGTTATAGGTGGTTTAAGAGCACCTCATGAAGACAAAATAATAATTTGAAAGTACATGGGATTCCATGAGTGAAAAACTTGTAATAGGAATGTTTTAGAATAGAATAAGCTCTTAAGATCCAAGTAGTGATGTAATAAGACCAATGTTGTGAGACAATTGACATGATAGGCATGTATAAGCCATCATGTTCAAAATTGGTCAAAGGGTCCAAGATGACACAAAAATTAGGTAAATAGGGTCTTGGAGTGTTTTGATTCATTTGTAAACAATTTTGATCAAGTTTGGAGTCTTAGTGCGAAGATTGACAAAAGTTGCAATATTTTGCAAACATTATCAAAATGTTGCATTATAATTTTTTGACAACATTGACAACATTTATAAGTTGAAGAAACAACTTCACCTAGTAGATTAAAAACTTCAAAAGGTCATTGGTGACATTGATAGGAGGTTTATGAAGATTTTTTACTTGATTTGGTACCATGATGTAGCTATGGAGTTTACAAATGAAAAAGTTTTACTCTTTTTTTCTACAACTTTTAGTGTTCTAATTGTCAATTCCTTACATAGATTCATGATTGATTGAAATAAATTGGAGAGTGTGGAAAAAAAAATTATGTAACCTTTTTAACTTTACTTAACTTTATTTGGTGTATTTTGAATGAAGTTACACTTGTTTAGGTAGGATTGGGTCTGAAAGCCTAGGCCTAACAGGGTTTGCACACAAAAATGCACCTAACTTGAGTTTCCACCATTGGACTCTAATAGCCATCAGGGGAAAAAATAGAGGAGTTTTTCTTAATATTGAAAAATATTTGGTGTAGAAATCCTAGTGGAACTATGAGAACAACGAGAAAGTATCTCCATGTGAATAATCAAAAAATTGATGCAAAATTATTCGTAGAAGTGAACGAATCATAGATAGACCTCATTCAAGGGTACCTTGTGTGATTTTTATGTGTGGAAATAGTTTCCCAAGAATTTTCGCAAAGGTGCATGAAGAGAGAAGGGCAGTTAATTTATAAAGTGCTCAATTAGGCCTCATTAGGACTACTTCACACCAGTTAGGGTTTCCCTAGCCAAAAGAGGAACTCAAATGAAATTCTCTATAACCTCAAGCTACTCCCAAAAGGGTACTAGAATATGTTAAGGGGATTTATAGAGAACTTTTGAACAAAGGAGAAAAAAATGTGTTTGTAGGACTAATTTGAATTAGGTCTCCTTTAGGCCTAAATAGCAAAAACCAATCTAGAAGTAAAAATGGGGTATCAAATACTGATATTTTCATTTCAAACAAGTCAAGAGTAATTCATAAGTTTATACATGTGTCATTCTCATTATTTTTCTTGTGTGAGCCATTTGGAAGGGGAGTGTGTGAGTACAAGGTGGTGATTTAGTAGATCTTGTTACAAAATGTTTTTGAGGGGTAAGACATATAGGAGTCTTGGAATTTATTAAAAAGGATCTAGGAAGTAGTTTCATCCTTTCTTGTTCCAAGGAGAACTAGGGTTCATCTTACCCACTTTGCATATTAAAAGGCCATAGTAAAATATTCATTTGTCCTATCTATTTCCTCCTCATAATATCGGCATTAGAGCTTTTACTAATCACTTTAGGAGTTGAATTTTAGTGTATCTTAGAAGGAGGAGAAGAAGATGCTAGCATAATTTCTCCTAAGGGTATGTCACAAGATCCAATCAAAAAACAAATAAAAGAGATGTTTGAAGCAAAAATTGTTGAATTGAAATAAACCAAAGGTAAGAAGAAAGAATGTGAGTGTGAAATTCATGAAGAAGAAGAAGAAGAGGAAAAATAAAAGGGAGAGAATCCTAATCAAGTAGTAGGGCTACCTATAGATCAAAAGACCTTTGTAGAACCCATGAAATTAGTGAATAGAGATGCCACAAAAAGTATGCCTATGCACAATGGTATCATGAATGTAAAAGAGGTGATATATTGAATTGAGGCCCTTAATAACTATTTTGAATATAAGAATACTCTAGAGGATGAGAGGGTTAAATTATCCAAGGCACAAATAAAAGGATATATCCTCACACGGTAGAATTGCCTACAATGAGAAAGGATCAAAGAATGCAAGAACATGATATCCTATTTGGAGATGATGAAGACAAAAATAAAAGCTTATTTTATACCAATTTATTAAAAGGCTCAATATATAGGAATTTCAAAAATATCATGCAAAGAGATAAAATATCATAAACTAAGGATCGAGTCAAAGATCAAAGAGAGGAATTAGAGAAGGTGGTTAGATGTAGGAATGTCCTTAGGATGATTATTCAAGCTGAAATGTAGAATCCTATCATGATACATTAAATAAGTGTTTTAAATTGGACGTAAGGGTTGAAGAGAAGTTGAAAATGAAGATTGAGAAGAAAACTAGAGGAACAAGAGGAAGGAACTTTAGAGGTAGATGTGTTTATGGAGGAAGAAATCCAAAAAAAAGGTCTCAAGGAGAGTATAACCATGGAGAGTGGGTGGAACAGTTGATGACATGAAGAAACAGAAGTCTTTTTGGCCCTTTTTGTGAACATTTGTCTATAACATATTGAAATTTATCATCATTTAGTATAAGTGTTTTGAACTTTTGATGTATAAAGTATAGACATCGGGCATAAAAATGATAATCATAATTATATCTAAAAAGGGGTTCATTTTGTGGTAAAAATCTTTCTTCATGAATGTTTGATATGGGTAGATCTTCCTGCAGCTAAAGAGATTGCAAAAATTGTTAGTTGAATAATTAATGTCTTTTCTTTGTAAACTAATAAATATAAATAAATGTTTGCGGAAATTCTTGTGTGTATTAAATGTTGATCATAGGAATACAAGCTGAGTTGGAGTTAATCAAAAACAAACTATGAAGGAATAGCACTAAGGCATTGAAGGTATTAAAGAGAAGCGTTATGACATTGTTGCAGCTGGAGACTTGGCAGCAAAATCAGAAGGGACCTATTTTAATGAATAACAAAGAGGGACCTAATAAAGTGGCTAAGCAAGGAAGAAACCATCAAAGTGATTGGTTAAACATGAAAAGCATGATACCTAGATTCTTGGAAGCTATTTAAAGTCAGATAAAAGAGCAGATCTAGCATTTGCTATGATCTATATTTGTGGCGAATTTAAGGGATAATTAATGTCTTTACAATTGCATTCTTGCAGTCTTAAGTTGTGACTGACTTTCCTTCATGAGGAAGTCATAATTATAGGATTTTGTTGTTTTCCTTCCTTTTAAATAAGACCTCATTTGTATCTATGAGATTAGGTAGTGAACAGACAGATAGAGTTGATAGAAATCTTGTTTTCTAAGGTATTGTAATACTGCATATTTGAATGAATACATGACTTTGATGAGTTTTTATACTTTTTTCTAAGTTGATATTTTCCTTCATTCTTTTGTGGGGGCCCACATGGAAGGTGGAGTTTACTTTAGTAAGTAGAAGTTAGATTCAATTTTCTAAGTTAAGATTAGAACTGTTGTGCCTGCAGCCACTGGAAACAAAACCAGTCACTGTTCCTGCAGCAGTAGGTGCATAGATATATGGTTAAATAATTAGAATTCCCTTCCAATTATTTGATATTTTTCTTTCCTTTGGATAAACTATATTTCCTTAATGGTTATTGCATTCAAGGTAGTAGTGACTTTTAGCGAAACTAGAGCATATACTTTGCAGACATCATCTCAAGTTCATGCTCCTGGATTGACATTTAATGAAGATCAGCATAGTACTTTGGTAGTAAGGGATGTCCAATACTATAAATAAAAAGGTGTTATATTGATTAGACATATTTTTGGTGCCATTGTCGAGGATGGTGTCAATCTAGTATTCACTATTGAGTCATTTAGTTTCATTTTTGGCATTTTTGCATGCATAGGAGAAGAGACCACCTTGGAAGATTTCTTTCCAACTTCAATTAGGAAGACCCTTTTTATCCTAACCCTGAAGAAAGAGAAGAGAGAGAAGAAATAGAACAAGAACCATTTGAGAATGTATTTGCAAAAGTACCAAAACAAGTACAATCATTGACCACATCTAAAGAATCCTTCCATTTGAATAATCTTTTTGTTGAGCCATAATATCAAGATAATCCATTAGCTCTAGTCATTTATAAGCCACCACTAGGACATCCACAAATGATAGCATCTCAGCCTACCTTTCCCTTTCCAATTCCTCCTCAACAGGGTAACCAAAATTTGAAAAATATACCCTCAACTACCCTGCCTAAATTCTATGGCCTTATTATTGAAGATCTAGAAACTTTTCTCTTTGAGTTCAACACCCTTTGTCGAAGTTATGACTACTCAACTAATGCCCATAAGCTGAAATTGTTTCCATCAACTCTCAAAGAAGCCACTTTAAGATGGTTGATGAGTCTAGGTGCTAATGTTGTGATAGATTGGCCAACTATGAGTAACATGTTCCTTAATAAATATAAGAAATATTGCAGAGGCCATGATTTGAAAGGAGATGACATTTTTAAAATGTCACAAAAGGAGGATGAGAATTTGGAGGACTATATTTCCTAGTTCATGTTTAACTTATAGCATAACACACAACATCAGCTGAATGAGGAGTCCCAAAAGCATCTCTTTCTGAAAGGAGTGCATGACAGGAGTATGGAAGCTTTAGATTTAACAGCTAGAGGTGACATTACACAGAAGACGTGGGCTAAAATCTGTAATATTTGTTTGAACTATTCCAGAGAAACATCAAAAAAAGGATGAGGTTTGAGGGACTTACTCCAAAAAACTCCTGGGACCGGAGTATCTAAGATAGAACTATCAAACCTCTTGTCAGATTTCAAGTAAGACATCATTAATGATGTTGCTACACAATTGGACACCATGCAAGCACAAAGGAAGAAGGAGGATGTTGATATTATGTTGGCAGAATATTGCCCCCATTGTAGAGAAAAGAAATGAAACTACCGATGTAAGCCTATTGCTAGCTTGGAATCACAACATGTCCCTACTAAGTTCAAGTCAATTGTTGAAGATGGGGAAGTCCTCTATGTTGCTCAACGAAGGTTGTGGGCTCCAAGATCAGGTATTCCTCAAGACCCACTCCATAATTACGGTGGTAATAGCCAATGGCAAAAATTACATGGTAATTATAATTGGCAGCAGCCTAACCAAGGTTGGCAGCAGCCTAACCAAGGTGGCAACAACCTAAGCAAGGTTGGCACCAACCTTAGCAGGGTTGGCAACAACCTCAACAGAGTTTGCAGCAAACCCAAAACTAGCACCAGCACCAGCATCAACCAGCCTTGACCCAACCTCCTCAACAGCAACCCTTAATGCTTCCTGTAGCCAATACAGCCCCTCCAAAATAACCACAGTTACTTGCACAACCTACGCCTAATCCTAATAGTGCAAAACCTTCAGCCCAACAACAAAGTTATTCCATCACCCTGAATGATATCCATCTATGATCTAGAACAACACTTGCCTCACCTCAGTAGCCCATTATAACAAAAATAGATGATAAAAATGCTAAGTCAGTTCAAGAACCTACCACCACTATCTCTTCTGTAGCCAAGAAACCACCATTTCCTAGTAGGTTAACAGAGCAAGTTCTACCAAGTGAAATTCAAGCTGCATTAGATTTTCTTGAGCAACTCAAGAAAATGATGGTAAATATTCCCTTTCTTGATGCAATAAACGAAGTCCCTATGTATTCAAAAGCCATCAAAGAAGCCAGTGTTAAAAATCTAGGAAGGAAAAAGAAAGACCCAAAGACTACCCATGTCCTTGGGCAGCTTTCTGATCTCATGCTTGATAACTGTAAAATGCCTAAGTATGTAGACCTTGGAAGCCTAGTAGTGAACCTCACCATTCAAGGAGTGCAAGTGCAGAATGCCTTAATAGACCTAGGAGAATCCATTAATGTAATGACCAAGGAAGTAGTGTCCAAATTGACATCATTGGTCTCAAGCAAACACCAACAATCTTACAGCTAGCAGATAGTTCTACCATCATTCCTGATGGTATGCTATAAGATGTCACTATCACATTACATTCATAGGAGTGTCCAGTTGATATTGTAGTACTCTCTCAAAAAAAAGTATTGGGGGATATCCTATCATTCTAGGATGACCATGGTCAGCAATAGAAAATGCTTATATTACGTGTCGATAAGGGAAAATGACTATTTCAAATGGAATGAACACTAAAAATTTCACCTTGTATTCTCATGCTCAGCCTTTACTGCAGTATGATCAAGTTGTCTGGCCAAATATGGATGACTCTGATATGGACATAGATTCTATTCAACAATTGATGATGATCTCATGGGACTCATTTGTAAACATTAAAAAAGAAGATGATGTCATTTCTGCTATCATACTAAATGAGTATGGAACACAACCTAAGACATCTTCTAAACAAGATTATGTCTTAGAAAGCATTCTACCTTTACCCACTAAACTTCATTATTGTGAGTCTATGTAGCTTATGCATTCACTCCTGCTACATGAGATAGATTCACAACCAATTGTGCAAATTTTAATGGCTGAAAAAGTAGTCAAAACAACAATCATTCTAGGAAGAGAATTAAATATAAGTAATTCCTTATCTTAGGCACAACATCATAATACCCTGTAGCTGTTACAAAAGAACTAGGATGTTTTTTCTTGGGAGTATACAGATATGAAGGTTTTGGATCCTACACTCTGTACCCATAGGATTTATATCAGTCTGAATTGCAAACCTGTGAGACAACCTCAGTGTAGGATAAACCCAACATTAAGGGATATTGTCAAAAATGAATTGCAAAAGCTACTCAATGATGGCTTCATATATCCTATTTTAGATAGCCAATGGGTGTCACCATTGGTTATTGTTCCCAAAAAAGGGAGAAAATGGTGAGTTTTCATAGATTATAGAGAACTTAACTCAGCTACCAAGAGGGATCATTTACCATTGCCTTCTATCGATCAAGTTCTTGACAATCTTGCAGGAAAAAAATACTTTTCATTCTTGGATGGATTCAGTGGCTACAATCAAATCCAAATAGCACTAGAGGATCAGGACAAGACCACATTCACATGTCCATGGGGAACATTCACTTATGTTGTCCTACCATTTGGTTTGTGCAATGCACATGCAACTTTCCAAAGAGTTGTTATTAGCATTTTTCTGACATATCTACAAATTGTTTGGAAGTGTATATGGATGAGTTCACCACATATGGACAAACATTTGAAGAAGCCAAGGAGAATTTGGACAAGGTTTTACAAAGATGCAAAGACTACAATTTATCTTTAAACAATGAAAAGTGTTTTATGATAATGCAAGAAGGAGTGGTGTTGGGACACTTTATTTCCCCTAAAGGAATTGAAGTAGATCTCGCAAAAATAAAAGTCATACACACATTAGCTGTACTAGCTAAATTGAAAGAAGTTAGGAGTTTTCTAAGACATGTGGGATATTATCGATATTTTATCAAAGATTTTAGTCAAATTGTAGCAACTTTATATAAATTTCTTCGAAAAGATATAGAGTTTGTATGGGATTCAGATTATACGAAAGCTTTCCTGCAGCTTAAGGAAGTCCTCTCAATAATACCAGTGCTCTAAGGACCCAATTGGGAGTTACCTCTTCACATACACATAGATGCTTCAGATCATGCCATTGGAGTGGTACTTGGCCAAAAGATAGATTCAGTAGAACATGCAATTTACTATATCAGCAAAAATCTTCAAGGAGCTGAGTATAACTACACTATGATAGAGAAAGAACTGCTTGCTATAATTTATGCTCTAAATAAATTTAGACATTACATTACAAGATACCAAATATTTGTACATATAGATCACTCTGCTATCAAATATTTGATGAACAAACCAGCAATCTCTGGACGATTGGCTCGATCTTTGTTACTAATGCAAGAATTTGGCATCACCATTATTGACAAGCCAAGTAAAGCAAATGTTGTAATTGATTTCTTGTCTCATCTTCGAACACCTGATGATCTTGCAGCCATAGAAGATAGCTTTTCCGATGGACATCTCTTTCTTTTGTTAGCACAAAACCCTTGGTATGCTGACATTGCCAACTACCTAACTACTAGCAAAAATTCCCCACATTTCTCTGCAAAAGAAAAAATGATTGTTGTCATAAAAGAGTTTTAATTTCTCATGGATCTTAGGGTTCATGTTTTATACTGGGCTAGACTAGGTGACACAAAGGTGTCTTCGAGAAGAAAAAACATATGATGTTCTTCATGCTTGTCATGACAAGCCATGTGGTGGTCACTTTGCTAAAAAATGGACTGCATTAAAGATTTTGAATACAGGTTATTATTGGCCTACACTTCACAAGGATGAGGCTCAGTATACAAAAATATGTGATAAATGTCAAAGAATAGGTTGACCGAAAAAAATAGATGAAATGCCTTTGCAGCCATAGATAGTAGTAGAACCATTTGATAAATGGAGAATTGATTTTTTTTGCCCTATTGAACAACCATCAAAAGGGAAAAGTTACATACTAGTTTGCACTTATTATGTTACTAAGTGGGCAGAAGCAAAACCCATGAAGCATCCTCATGACAATAATGTTGCAAAGTTTTTGTATGAATGTATCTTTACCAGATTTGGTGTTCCAAGAGAATTACAATTAGATCAAGGGCCTCAATTTACATCTAATTTGATAGTTGCACTCATGGAGGAGTATAAAACTTGGCATGGCAAATCTTCTCAGTATCATCCACAACCCAATGGATAGGTAGAAGTGACCAATAGAGAGCTGGAACATATACTCACTAAAACCATGTCTTTACATCATAAATATTGGGCAACTAGACTTCCTAATGGGTGTACAAAATAGCATGGAAATCCACTACCAGGTTTACACCTTTTCAGCTCCTATATGGGAAGACAGCTATTATGCTCATTGAATTTGAACATAAAACTCTGCAGACAGCTTTGGAACTTGATATTACCCTTCCTGCAGCACAACAGGATCGCATTTTACATCTCAATGAGTTGGATGAATGGCGAAAGTCAGCTCTTCATAACACAAAATTAATTCAGAGTCAAAGAAAGCAATGGCATGACAAATTCATTAAAGATAGAGAATTCTCTATTGGTGATTGGGCACTCCTGTATGATTTATGATATCAGCATCACCAAGGAAAATTTTAGACTCGATGGCTTGGTCCCTATGAAATCATTGTAATTTTTAACAATGAAGTAGTAGAACTGTCAACAATTGATCTGGTCAAGTTCAAACTCTTGGTTAATGGGCATCGCCTAAAGTTATATCATAAACCAATAACCCAGGAAGAATTTCTTCAATAGTTCACCACAAGAGAAACATCTCTTCCTGTAGCCACTCCATTTGAGTCTCCCACTCAAACGCCTATAGCCCCTTGAATTTATTTTCAAGGCCTTCATAATAAAAATTTTGCATTCATGCAAAATTTATTTCTTTTCCACCTCATTCCATCCCACCTTCTTATCTTTCCATCATCATGCCATCTCACTTTCTTTCTCTCGTATGGTACTACTCAAACCATCCTTCCTATCACACCTCAGGCCAGACACACTTGACCCCTTTGCATTTATTTAATTTATTATTTATTTAGAAAAGCATGTTATTTTGATTTTCACAATTTTCAATCTTTATGGTTTGGTGGGATATAGTCTTTGCTAGGTTGAGGGGAGGAAAAATTGAAATCATGAATGCAAATCAAGGAAAATCTTAAGTTGGCATGTAGGATGTACAGGGAAGGGTCATTTTAGTAATGAACTAGTGCTCCTTTGTACTTCCAAAATGTGTGAAATAATATAAAGAAGGCTAACAATTAAATCATGATTTCACATAACCCCTCATTAATACAGCATATGTTTTTGAGCACGATCTTTATCCTCATTATGGTTTGGTGATTGAAATTCCATCATGAAGTAATAAAGGATGTGATGTTTGGAAATTATTGAAGTATTTCTTTTTGAAAATTTCCCTTTGTTGAAACCCCTATAGCCATCTTCGTCCATACTCTCAAATCACTTGCAGTGAATTTTCTAGTAATAGCATTTTTTTTGAAAAATATGGGTGGAGAACCTCAGTGACATGAACCAAAAAACCACAGAGTCTTATTGGCAGACCTAGCAACATGTAGTTTGTTTCAACAACAAGGTTGGTTGGCTTACTATCTTAGTTTGAAGCAGTTTGATCAAGAAATTGTGCTCCAATTTCATAATACATTAAGGGATGGTTATGCAACTATTAAGGGCATTCGAATAGAATTCACCAAAGAAGTTGTGGAAAAAGTTTTTGGTTTGCCCACAAATGGAGAATGATGGATAGAGGACATGGATGCACAACAAGAAAAAGATAAATTCTCAGTACTTGGAGATCCTCGGCTGGAGGAAAACAAAAAGAAAGGTACATTACGATTATCTCTCCCTCTACAATTCATCCACCCTGTTGAATTTATCATAAGATATTTTACCTATGAATGAAGGTATTCTTATTTGCATGTTGTTCATTTCAAAATTTTGAGTGGTTTGTGGCACGGTGATTGTCTTATAAATCTCTCAATTTTCCTTTATAATATTATCAAAAGGCAAGCTACCTATATACAGCAAGGAAAAACCCAGTCAGTATCCCACCATTTCTTGATCAGGGCTATAACTAAAAGAGAGTTGACTAGGTAACACTTGGGAACATGGGAGGATTTTGTAAAACTCAAGACAAAGGGACCTAAAAGGGGTGGACCTAAAAGGCAAGGAATGGGGACAAGAGAGAAAACTGCTATAGGAGTCAAGAAAGTAGTATATAGAATAGCTCAAGAAGCTTCAGCTTCTGCATCTATACCTAAAACTATGAAAAGGAAAAAAATTCCTGTAGAAGCCTCATATTCTAGAAAGAGGAAATCACATACAGTTGTTGTAGAGGAAGGTTCAAATGAAGTATCCCCAGTATCACAAGAACTTGCACTCAACCTTAATAAAGGGAAATCTATTGATAAGGGCAAGAAACCAATTTTGACCCCAATTTCTACTCCATGATGAGTCACCAGAATGTCTTGGGTAAATTTGAGAATTGAACCTCCTGTGCCACTTGCTAAGCCTCCTATATCAGCTATTGATGTTGAAACTCTAGTACCTACACTTGTACAGTCACCAGAGCACACAGCACCTACTCCTAAACATGAAAATGATCTTGAGGAAATTCCCACAAAGCCAAATAGCCCTATTAATATTGATAGTAACACAGAGTCCTCAGAGAAAATAGTGTCTAGGTTTGAACAGCCAGCAGAGGAAACTGATAATCTAACACCAAAGGAATATCCATTTGTTGCATAAGAAATGGTTCAGGAAATTATTAAAACATTTCAAGTTAAAATGACTATTGCACCCTATCCTGCAACTATTGTACCTTCAAAAAAATTGATAATATTGTTGCTTGTCAAAATAACAGCTTTGTTGAATGTCAATATTCTTAGGATGACAACAGTGTTGACCACCATCATCCTAAGCACCAACTTGAAGATTATAGACCTGTTGTTTGTCGTCATACACCACAAGACATTTCTACTCCATTAATAGCTAGCTTTAGTTTGTACCAATAGTTTCAATGGGAAAAAGAAAACTAGGACCTAGAAAGGAAGCAATTGCTCAGAACTATTAGGAACAAGCATAGCAATTGAAGAGAAGAATAGTGAAATTATGGTCTTGCAGCAACATGTCACGAAGATTATAGAGCTCATTCCAGAGCTTGTAAATTGCAAGTCACCATCTCCAGTTTACACACTGTTCCTAAAAGAGAAAATGATTAATTTTCAATTGTCTCGAATTACTCGAGGGTTGAACCCTTCCTTGCACACTCCCCAGGAATTATATGCAGCATTCAAATCAATTCCAATGGCTCTGCAAAATCTCCTATGTGAGTTGTATGTTCATAATCTTATTGTTCCAGATGATAAAGATTGGAATTCATTATTATATGTGGAAGATGTACAGTTTAGGGTAGTTATGTCATGGATACATAATGAGATTAGTTGAGAGAACCAAGTTGCTCCTTATAGGGAAAATAAAATGTTTGAACCATTGTATATTTGGCTAGAGGTGCAAAACACTCACAGAGTATTCTTTGATTGGCTTTTTGTTAACAATAATCAAAGTGTTGCTACCAAAATTCACCCTGTCTGCAAAAAAGCATTTTTAGATTGGGAGCAGCATTGTTCTGAAAATGCCCCTGATGCTATACAAGCCTCCCTTTCTAAGATGGGTTTGATTACTAGAAGATCTGAAAACAAGGGAGTTGCACTCTCATCAAAATTTGGAGTTGGCCATCAGCAGGATGCCCAGGTATATGATGTTAGGTAGAAGTCAGAAAAATTATTGGGTACCTCTTCGTTTCCAACCACCAATACTCTCGCATCCTATGCTTCAAAAGTATGATTCATTTTCTGAATATAACATGATTTGAAGAACAGAAATGGGAAAGGTTGAAACAAAATCATGGATATTTTAATTACAAAGCTCATGAATCAAGGGAGAAAATTGCTAATGATCTCAAGCTGCGAATTAGGATCAAAAACCTATAGATGTTGAAGGGACCAGCCTCAAGATGATTTGGGGGGAAAATGATGACATGAAGAAATAGAAGTCTTTTTGTGAACATTTTTCTATAACATACTGAACTTTATCATCTTTTAGTATAAGTGTTTTGAACTTTTGATGTATAAAGTATGGAGATAAGGCATAAAAATGATAATCGAAATTATATCTAAAATGGGGTTCATTTTGTGGTAAAAATATTTCTTCATGAATGTTTGATATGGGTAGATCTTCTTGCAGCCAAAGAGATTGTAAAAATTGTTAGTTGAATAATTAATACCTTTTCTTTATAAACTAATAAATGTAAATAAATATTTGCAAGAAGTCTTGTGTGTATTAAATGTTGATTGCAAGAATACAAGCTGAGCTGGAGTTAATCAAAAAAAAATTGTGAAGGAATAGCACTAAGGCATTGATGGTATTAAAGAGAAGCGTTATGACACTGTTGCAGCTAGAGATTTGGCAAAAAAGTCAGAAGGGACCTATTTTAATGAATAATAAAGAGGGACCTCATAAAGAAACTAAGCAAGGAAGCAAGCATCAAAGCGATTGGATAAACATGCAAAGCACGATACTTGGATTCCTAGAAGCTGTTTAAAGTTAGATAAAAGAGAAGATCTAGCATTTTCTATGATCTATAATTATGGGGAATTTATGGGATAATTAATGTGTTTACAATTGCATGCTTGCAGTCTTAAGTTGTAACTAACTTTCCTTCATGAGGAAGTCATAATTATAGGAGTTTTTTGTTTTCCTTACTTTTAAATAAGACCTCATCTATATCTATGAGGTTAGGTAGTGAGCAGACAAATAGAGTTGATAGACATTTTGTTTTCCAAGCTATTGTAATATTGCATATTTGAATGAATACATGACTTTGTTGAGTTTTCATACTTTTGTCTAAGTTGATCTTTTCCTTCATTCTTCCCTAGGGGCCCATGTAGAAGGTGGAGTTTACTTTAGTAAGTACGAGTTAGATTCAATTTTCTAAGTTAAGATTAGAACTGTTGTTCCTGCAGCCACTGTAAACAAAACTAGTCACTGTTCCTGCAGCAGTAGGTGCATAGATGTATGGTTAAATAATTAGAATTCCCTTCCAAGTATTTGATAGTTGTCTTTCCTTTAGATAAACTAGATTTTCTTAATGGTTATTGCATTCAATGTAGTGGTGACTTTTAGCAAAACTAGAGAATATACTTTGTAGACATCATCTCAAGTTCACACTCCCAAATTGACATTTAATGAAGATTGGCATAGTAATTTGGTAGAAAGGGATGTCCAATCCTATAACTAAAAAGGTGTTATATTGATTACACAAGAGTCAAGTAGAAGAGGAAGCTACACAGGTTGCAGACCCCCTGGCAAAGGAAAGTCTGGTAGATCAAGGAGAGGATCCAATTCCTTTAAATGCTACAATTGCAACCAAGTTGGGCACATAGCTTCTAGGTTAAAATTCTATAAGCTTACACATTTTCGATTAAGCATAAGAAGGGACAAGAAAACAAGGTTTTAGATTCACTTAATAGAAGGGTACTAACTATCCAAGAAGTATACATGAAAATAATGGACATGGAAGCACTCAATGAGATGTATGTAGAGGACCAAGACTTCAAGGAGGTATATAAAACTTGTAAAAGATTTGAGAACTCTTTCCACGCTGATTTTTCTAAGTATATCTTGGAAAATGGATTGTTGTTCAATGGATGTCAACTCTATATCCCAATTTTCTTAATGGGGGGATTATAATCAAGTAGAACAATTGTGATGGATTAGGAGGTCATTTAGGTTTGATTAAGACTTTGGAATAGGTTAGGAGATTGTACTTTTGGTCAAAGATACAAAATAATATGAGATAATTTGTGGAATTTTGTACTTTTTTCTATAAGGATAAGAGAACTTCAACTAATGTAGGGTTGTATCCATCATTACTTATTCCAACTAGGCCTTGGGAAAACATAAGCATGCATTTTGTGTTGGATTTACCAAGGACAAAAGAAGGACTTGACAATGCATTTTTGTAGTGGATAGATTTAGAAAATGGCCCATTTTATACCTTGTAAACCAAAAATAATTTTAGTTACATAATAGTGTTTTTAGTCAAGGAAGTAGTTAGGATACATGGATTTCCATTGACAATTACATTAGACAGGCATTCAAAATTGTTGGTCACTTTTAAAGGACCTTACTACAAAAGTTGGGGACAAATTTGTGATTCATTTTGGCATACCACCCTTAGACTGATGACCAAACTTAGGTGGTCAATAGGTGATGCAAGGAGGGCATGGAAAGAACCAAGGCCAAAGGCACACCCAAAAATCCAAACCAACCTTGCAAAGTAAACACAACATAAGAAAATACACAAAGAGAACAACACCACAGAGAGAGAGAGAGAGAGAGAGAGAGAGAGAGAGAGAGAGAGAGAGAGAGAGAGAGAGAGAGAGAGAGAGAGAGCAATATTCTTGTATTGATTCATGAAATGATCAGCATACATGCTCAGTTGTAAGGCCTTTTGAGTTATGGCCAGATACAAAATGTATTCAAGATATAAGATCTAGCATTATATTTGCAACTTCCAGAAACATGTATCAAAGTATTCAACTTTCACATTCTGATCTAAACTCCACAAAATATGCCCTAGCTCTGACCAAAAAAACTCTATTTATATTTGCCAAAATGGATTACAAATAATTTTAGAACATTACATAATAGGAAGGTTGATCTAAAAATAGTCTAGACACATCCCAAGAAAAGATCTCATCATAAATTTTGTGAACAAAATAAATCCAACAAGTTGACTCACACCAAAAATACAAAAATCATATCCAAAAGGCTGACACTCAGCATAAACAAGACAACTTGACACATGAAGGGTCACTCGGCATCCACTAGGTAACTCAACACATAAAGAATAGCTCGACATACATTGTGAAACTTAGAACAAACTGTAGTGGCAAGATGGGACAACATGTGAACCCTAGTGTTAACATGACATGGGATAACCTCAACTCAGCTTAAACTATAAAATTACTAGCACTCAACAATTGTTGCAACTTGGCAATTTCTGAAACTCGATAACAATTGGCAAAATGAAAACAAATGAGTAGGATAACATGTCAACCCAGGATGCTCCTACATCAAACAACCAGGGTAGAAAGAAATGATTCTCCTAAATCATGCAAGAGTCGCAACCTTAGCTAAATCCAACTCAGATTGAGAAATCCTTGTAGAATCTTCAACTGATTTGTTTTTCCACTTCACCAAATATTCATAGTATTCTTTTCCTCTTGTGATTTTACCAACTCTCTAATCTAATATCTATTCAACCTCTTTAATCTGCTTCTTAGGATAATCATTAGGTACAACAACTTCATCATTTGACTTGTGATACTTATACAGATCAGAAACATTGAATATAGGAGATATATCCATGTCATCAGGTAACTCAATTTCATAAGCATTTCTGCTATCAAACTTCCTCAAGATCTTACAAGGACCAAATTTCTTCATCTTTAGCTTACTATATGTTCCAACCAAAAATCTTCCTTTCTTCAAATGAACCATTACCTCATCACCAACTTCAAAAATATGATGTCTTCTAGACTTATCAACATTTTCCTTATACTTTTGATTACTTTGTTCCATCTTCAACTTTACTTCCCTATGCAAATATGCCATGAAATCAGCAAATTCTTTCTCCTATAGCACTTCTCTTCTCTTTACCAACAACATCTCTTAAATCTAATACTCCTTGAGGCTTCATTCCAATAACAATCTCAAAAGGTTCCTTTCCTGTACTTCTATTGATAGAATTATTGTATGCAAACTTAGCTTGTGCTAATACAATCTCCCAATTATGTCTTTCATCTCCAACTAAGCATCTCAAAAAATTACCCAAGATTCTATTCACAACCTCTATCCATCCATTAGTCTATGGATGGAATGTAGAACTAAAATTTAGCTCAATACCCATCTTCTTCCACAAAGTTTTCCAAAAATAACCAACAAACTTATTGTCTCTATCAAAAATAATACTTCTTGGTAATCCATGCAATCTAACAACCTCTTTGAAGAAAAGTTCACCAACATGCTCAACATCTGATGCCTTCTTACATGGTATAAAATGAGCCATTTTAGAAAATCTATCCACAATAATCAGTATAGAATCATACCCATTTGCTATTTTAGGCAATCCAAGAACAAAATCCATACTAATGTCACTCCAAGGCTTCTCAGGAATAAAAATAGGTTTATACAATCTAGTATTCTGACTTATTCCTTTTGCAACTTGACAAACTCCACAACTCTTCACAAATTTCTAAACATCCTTATACATCTATGGACAATAATACTTCTCCTTCAACAAACTCAATGTCTTATCAATGCCAAAATGTCTAGCCAATCCACCACTATGATTTTCCTTAATCAAATTCAACCTCATAGAACTTCTAGGAATACACAACTAAATACCTTTGAACAACATACCTTCTTGAATGCAATATTCAGCATACTTAGTGATGTGATCTATTATATTTGGTGCTATACACTCTCTCCATGCCTCAGAAAGATTAGGATCAGCATCATACAACTCTTTCATTTCATCAAAACCAAGAATATCAACATTCATTTTAGTCAAAAAAGAATGTCTTCTACTCAATGAATCAACAACTCTCTTAGTAAATCCACTCTTATGCTTAATCAAAAATGTAAAACTTTTCATATACTCAACCCACTTCATATGTCTTTGGTTCAATTTATGTTGACTTCCCAAGTATTCTAAAGCTTTATGATCAGTATACAACACAAACTTCTTAGGAATCAAATAATGTCTCCACTTCTTCAATGCTTGAACAATAGCATAAAAATCTTGATCATACACATAATACTTCCTTTAAGCATCATTCAACTTCTCACTAAAGAAAGAAATAGGCTTACCTTCTTGACTCAATACAGCTTCTATTGCACTACCACTTGCATCACATTCAACTTCAAATACCTTATTGAAATCAAGCAAAGCCAATATGGGTAACTCAACAACCTTTTGTTTCAAAGTCTCAAAACTCTTATCAACTCTATGTGTCAACTTGAATTCCTTTTTATCTCCTCTCATTGTCTCAATCATAGCATTACAAACAAGACTAAAATTCTTTATAAACTTTTTGTAAAAACTAACCAAACCATGAAATGTTCTTACCTCACCCACATTCTTAGGTGTAGGCCATTCAAAATTTTCTTTAACCTTCTCTGGATCCATTCTCAAACCATCATCTGAAATAAAAAATCCCAAATACACAATCTCTTCTTGCATGAAAGAACAGTTTTTTAAATTAATCAACTTTTCCTCTTTCAATCTCTACAATACTTCTCTAACATGTTCAATATGTTCTTCCTTAGTCTTACTAAATATCACAATATCATCCAAATAAACAATCACAAAATTACCCAAAAATAATTTCAAAACTTCATTCATCAACTGCATGAAAGTACTAGGTGCATTAGTCAAACCAAAAGGCATAACCAACCATTCATACAAACCATATTTTGTGTTGAAATTAGTCTTCTATTCATCACCTTCTCTGATTTTGATCTGATGATAGCCACTCTTAAATCAATTTTGGTAAAATACTTTTCTGCACTCAAAATTTCAACCCAGCTCCTGCAAATCTTTTCTTTTCCTTTTGATATCTTTCTCAAACATCCAAGTTGCATTAGCTTCAAGTAATCCATCCCACTTAATTGAATGTTCATAGTATGTCCTTCCCCTTTTCAGCATCACACCTAGGTCCTATTGATGCATAAAGTCTTTGAATGGAGCATGAACCTTGTTGGCTTTGAAAATAAAGGAATAGTTTTGTTTCCATCGATTGAGTAGCAAAAAATATGCAAACCCATTTATTTGCACAACAATGGATCTTGACCTCATAACTTTGACTCAAGACTTTATTAGTTGTAGCTTTCACTTCTCTAAATCCTCTCATCATAGGTCAAGGGTGTGTATATCTATTAATTCTAGCATGACTCTGATCTTTGTGTTGCTTCTCGATGAATTTTGCCATGGAGGATAGCTATCTGGATGATTGGGAATTTGAAGGAAATGAGAATGCTAAAGCAAGATAAATGTCACAAAAATAAGAGGTACTTGCTTCTTGTTGGGAAGACACTCAAACCATATCCCAACCAAACCTAAATAACCTAAGCCCCAAATGCATTAGAATGACAAGAATCCCACATAGAGAAATAAAGAAGAGTGAAGCAAGGGAGACCCAAAAAAGACACAAAGTGAGAGGTTTGGAAACTTGATAAGAAGTGAGTCACCTAGGGGCTATCGTGACAAGAAACTAGACAAAATTGCAATGAATGCCAACAACTATAAAATTATAAGGGGATAGATCAAAAGTTGGCAATAACTAGCTCTAGCTTGGGACTTAGACAATGAAAATGTCTGAGAAGGGGCCCAGAATCTCTAGTTTCACATAAATAGAATGATAGACTATAGTGGGAAAAAACTAAGCTAAGCACACTATGGAAAGAAACACTAACCTAGGAAAGTAAGAAAACAAAGCAAGGAAGAAAGTAGAAACAAAAGCCTACCTAGACTAACTCTAGCTCTAGGTGTTACTTGCTTTCAATTGTGAATTTGATAAATTTTTAGGTCATGGCCATTATAAGATAGTGGAACAATCTCTCTAGTGGGATAGGCCATAATGAAGGAGTTATTCATACTTATATGCACAATCTTGAAAGGGCCTTTCCAAAGAGAATTGAAGTTATGATGCACACCTTTGGGTTCATGTCTCTTATCCCATAATAGGACCAGATCACCTTCCATGAATTTCCTAAGCCTAGATTTCTTATGAAAGAAACTCTTTCCATGCTTTTGATGCTTTTTGATGTGGTCAATCAATTTCTCATGATCTTCTTCCAGATTAGTGAAATAAATGATTCACTTTTCCAAATTGTTATGAAATATTGGGTTCTCAACCACTTGTTGTAGTTTGTAGAACGATAGTTCCAATGGCAGGGAAGGATAGCTCTAGCTCCTTATACAAGATCTAATAGTGAAATGTCGATGGCTTTCTTAGGTGTCACTATATTCACCCATAGATATTTATGTAGCCTCTTGTGCTAGTCCTTATGATTCTTAGAGACCGACTTCTTCATGATGTTAATCAATTTTTTATTGCTCGATTCTACCTAACCATTCCCTTGTGGAAAGTAGTCTAAGGAATGATTGAGGTATATGCTGTTATCATAAATAAACTCTATAATCTATGTAGAATAAAAATAGGTAACATTATACATGACAAGATTTAGTGGTATCCCAAATCTCACCAAGAAGTTTTCTTTGACAAACTCACAAACAATCTTAGATGTGGATCTCTTGGTGGCCTTTGCTTCCACTCATTTTGTGAAGTATTTTGTAGTAGTTATAGTGTATAAGTGACCAATAGAGGAAGGGGGATTAATTGGACCAATGAAGTTGATTCCCACTTCTGAAAGGGGCCTATTGGAAATGAGAATAGAGTAATTGAGAGGGGGAGGGGTGAATCAGTTACTACAAAAACTTTCACAGTCCTTAAGATGTTTGAATATACCCTTGATTTGATTAATATAAAATGCTGAAACTTGATAACGCAGCAAATGACAAATATTAAGAATTGATATGTTATCATGCAAAAAGCAATTTAGCAATTAAGAACACAAGAGACACCAGATTTAACATGGAAACCCAATATGGGAAAAACCACCAAAGTAACTAGATATTGTTTTTCACTCTTCTGAAGTGAGCCCTGTTAGGAGCCAACCCTGTTAAAGGTTACAAAAACAAACTATTAGGTGTGACCCTGTTAAAGGATTTAATCACCCTATTAGGAGTGGCCTTGCTAGAGGTCTTTAGAACAATTCAATTGAACTGTCACCTTGTTAGAGGATTTATTGAATGGTTGTTAAACCAACTCTGTTAAGAGATTTTGAATCCACTGTTACAATGGTTAGAAAGCAACAATGAAGTGACTTGATATAATTTACAACTTATCTTTGCTGATTACAGATCTTTGTTGTGCTTGGCTAGATCCTTACTGATCAAATGCAACTTTACAACTCCTTCAACACATCTGATCCTTCATCAGACTTTGCTCAACATTTTCCTTTTCAATTCATACTATAATTTGCATTCATAACTTCTTTTTCAAAATCTCACACTTTAATTCATAACTTGAATGACCATATATACCTTTCAGACTATCTTAGTTGGCTTGAATCACTGACTAAACAAACAATTACAATAGTCAGCTAGAAGTAATTAATTTAGCAAATCCCTATATTGACTGACCCTGTATGGTGAACTTTGTTCAGAAAATAATTCCTGTGTTAACCGACTGAGCTTGGTTAATACAGCGAACTTCGTGACAATTCTTCAATCGCCAGGAGAACTCGATAAGTACTGAGTTTCCTGGGATAATCGAGTGAGCTCGGTGGAAACTACACTTTGGAGACCGATTGAAGCTCGATTAACACCGACTTCTCCATGATTCCTTTGATGACCGAGTGAGCTCGGTGGAAACTGCCCTTTGCAGACTGAGTGAAGCTTGGTTAACACTGACTTCCACATTTCCTTTGTTGACTGAGTGAGCTCGATGATCACTATCTTTCACCTTTCCTTTGTTGACCGAGTTAGCTTGGTTAATACTGTCTTCCACATTTCCTTCGATGACCGAGTGAGCTCGGTTGGTACTATAGATTGCATTGCAGACTATCTAAGCTCGGTGAATCTTGAGACTAATGACTGATATGGCATTTGTGTGACATCAAGGACAACATTATCCAACAATCACCCTCTTTGGCACTGATGGCAACACAACATGTCATAACAGAATGAAATTTTGAAAACAAGTCCAACAAAATAATAGACTTCTCCCTCTTTCAATAATCTCCCTCTGTTAAGGGACTTCATGGAAAACTTTTCAAATCTCACAATTTAAAAAAGATATGACAGTAAATTTCTCCCTCTTTGACAACACATGCCAAAGACAACAAAAGTTAAGTGAATTGTAATGTACCTTTAGTACTGATTCATATGCAATGATTTCTGATTAAACTGCATCAACAAATAGATCTTCAATCTTGTATGCGTTGATGCATTACTAGAACTCATTTTTAGTGGACTTTAGATAGGGGAATGACCCCTAACTTACCTCTGAGATACAAAAATGCATCCTTAAGTAAAGGCTTTGTGAATATGTCAGCAATTTGTTCCTTTGTATGAACATATTCCAATCTGATCTCCTTGTCTTGCACCAATTCTTTGGCAAAATGATATTTTATTGCAATATGCTTGGTCTTGGAATGCATCACTAGATTCTTAGATATGTTGATTGCACTAGTATTGTCACAGAACATAACAACTGGTTCTTTGATTTCCATCTTCATTCTTTGCAATAACTGCTTAAACCAAACAATATTTGAATAGTTTACTGCTGCAGCAACATACTCTGCCTCTACTTTAGATTGGGATGTACAATTCTGCTTTTTGCTTGTCCAAGAAAGAATGCTCCTCCACTTGTGCTTTTTCTATCATCAAGGTTTCCTGCCCAATCAGCATCAGTAAATACTTTCAAATCTAAATTACCTCCAAATTTGTACCATAAGCCATAATCTTCAGTTCCTTTTAAATATCTCATTATTCTTTTGATTGCCATCAGGTGAGTTTCTTTTGGCTTTGCTGAAAATCTTGCAACAATACCAACTGCAAGGGTAATATCTAGCCTGGTATGAACTACGTATTGCAACTTTCCAATCATAGATCTATAAAATTTTTGATCTACCTCTTTGGATTCATCATCTTTGGTAAGTTTCAATCCAATACACATAGGAGTTCCAACAGGTTTACAGTCCTCCATACCAAACTTTTTCAATATCTCCTTGATATATTTTGATTGAGTGATGTAGATGACATTCTTATTTTGTTGAATTTGAAGACCAACAAAGAATTTTATTTCACCAAACATAGACATTTCAAATTCCTTGTTCATTTTTTTTGAAAATTCTTTGCAAAGATCATCATGCCCTGTGAAGACAGTATCATCTACAAATATTTCTGCCAAGACAATCTTATTATCTGGTCCTTCCTTTATATACAAGCTACTATTATCATTAGTTCTTTGAAAACCAATCTAAATAAGATAGTTATGCAATCTTGCATACCATGCTCTAGGGGCTTGTTTCAGACCATGCAGTGCCTTGTGTAATTTGCAGACCATGTTCTTTTTATCTGGATCAACAAAACCTTCAAGTTGTTCAATGTAAACCTCTTCATCCAGTATTCCATTGAGGAATGCTGACTTGACATCCATTTGATAAACTTTGAGTCCTTTGTGAGCAGCATATGCAAGTAAGGTTCTAACTCCTTACAATATTGCAATAGGAGCAAAGGTTTCTCCATAATCTATGCCTTCTTCTTGAGAGTATCCTTTGCATACCAATCTGGCTTTATTTCTTGATACCTTACCATCTTTAGTTAATTTGTTTCGGAATACCCACTTGGTTCCAATTACATTCTTATTTTTAGGCCTGGGTACAAGAGTCCATGTCTTGTTCTTCTCTATCTATTCTATTTCCTCGTTCATTGCCTCAATTCAACTATCATTTGCCAATGCATCTTTAATGCTTCTAGGTTCAAAATTAGCAAGTAAACAAGTATTTTTCATCTTGCTTCTTGTCAAGGTTCCTTCATATTTTTCTCCAATGATCTGATCTAATGCATGATATCTTCTGACATATTTAGCTAATACAGGTTCTTTTCCTCTTGAATGAGTTTCATTGCTTTCTCCTTGTGCTTCAATTTCATGTTCTGGCTATTCTGGCTCGGTAAGAATTGGCTTGGGTGATTCAAACTTGCTAGACACTAGCTCAGTAATGTCTGAGTGATGTTGTGGCTCGGTTTGAACTTTTTGCAACTCGGTTACTGATGACTCAGGAATTGAGGATTCTTGAGTGAACGGTATGCTTGGTATAGTATCTGGTTCAACGTAAACAAATCTTTTGTAATCTTTAGGTACCTTTTTTCTTTCTTCTTCAGATTTGTCTGCAAACTCGTCAACTTTCACATGTGCACTTTCTATGACTTTGTGAGTGGATAGATTTAAACATCTATATGCTTTGCTTTTGCAAGAATATCCTAAAAATATTCCTTCATCACCTTTTACATCAAATTTTCCTTTTCTAGATTCTTTCAGAATATAACATTTACTTCCAAATACTTTTAGATAACTTACATTGGGTTTGTAGCCATACCATAATTCATAGGGAGTTTTGAATGAGTCCTTCTTCAACTGTACTCAGTTTAAGGTATGAACTACAGTGCTGATGGATTCCTTCCAGTATTTGATAGCAATATTCTTTTCTATCATCAGGGTTATTGCACAATCCATGATGGATCTGTTTCTTCTTTCAGCTATTCCATTTTGTTCAGGAGTTCCTAGTGCTGAGACCTGTCTTTTAATACCTTTTTCAATGCAAAATTTGTTGAATTCATGTGAGATGAATTCACCACCTCTATTTGACCTTAAGCATTTTAGTCTTTTTCTTGTTTCTTTTTCTACTCTTGCCAAATACCATTTGAATTTCTCAAATGCTTCTGATTTATTCCTTAGATACATGACAATCATCATTCTTAAGTAGTCATCAACAAAAAGAATGAAAAACTTTTCTCCAGTATAGCTTTCTATTCCAATGGGTCCACATAAATTAGTATGCACAATTTCTAATATATCTTCAAACTAATAGTTCTTACTTTTAAAACTAGTCTTTCCCATTTTACCAATCTAACAATTCTTGCATAGACCAACCTCAAGTTTCTTAATGTTAGGAATGCCTCTCACTTTCTTGAATTTACTTATTTTTACCAGATTATCCAAATTGACATGACACAACCTTTTATGCCATAACCAGATTTCTTCAATTTGAGCAATAAAACATGAGCATTCACCAAGTTCTAGATAGAACAAGTTATGTTTAGTTTGGGTGCCAGATCCTATCAGCTTTCCTTGCTCATTCAATAGTCTTGCCTTTCCATGCATGAATTCCACCTTAAATCCAGTATTGAGTAACTGTACCACACTTAGAAAATTATGTTTAAGACCTTCAACCCAATAGGCATTATTACATACAAGTTCTTTGGTCAGACAGATTCTTCCTCTTCTTTTTATGAAACAAGGTTCATTATTACCAAACCTTACACTGCCACCATCATAGTCTTCAAACTGATCAAACTTAGTTTTATCACCAGTCATATGATGTGAGCAACCACTATCTATAATCCATGTATCATTCTTACTTATATGAGAAACAAGTGCCATTTTATCTTCCTCATAACTATCAGAATCATCTTTAATGGCAATATAAACAATTTCATCCTCACTATTATTAGAATCTTTAGAATTTTCAGCCATGAAGCATGATTTCTTACCTTTTTTCTTGGATGATTTGAAGTCTTTCTTGCCATTCCATTTCTTTTCATCATGGTTTTTCTTGTTTGGACACCTTGCTACAATATGACCAATTTCTTCACAAGAAAAATAGATTAGAGGAACTTTACCTTTGTATTTTCCTCTGCCTCTAGAATATTTCTTTCCTAGTAGAGTTTCAATCACTTCGAGGTCACTGTCTGAACTTTGGCTTGATTCATTTTCACTTTTTGATTGAGATTCTTTCTCCTCTTTTTTTCTCCTTCAGTGAGAGCTTGGCCTGAAATGCTAATTAAATGTTCTTGGAGGCTGGAACATAGTTGTCAAAGTTATCTAGTTTGAATGTAGTTAGTCTTCCAACTATGGCCTCAAGATTTATCTAATGATTTTCTTCACATCTTCTTTCCTGAATTGCAGAAACTTTGATTGCATAAACGAGAAGCAAGGTTTTGAGAACTTTTCTTATAACTATTTCTCCTTTGATATCACCTCCAGATGCTCTGAGTGCACTCACACATGCTTTAACTCTTTCAACATACTTCACAATGTTTTCATCCTCTCTCATCCTCATTTGATCAAATTGTCCTCTTAGACTTTCTTCTTTTTCTCTTCTCACATTATCATCTCCTCCATAGATCTCTTTTAGCTTGTTCCACATCTCAAAGGCAGTTTTGCAGTCCTTAATGTCATCAAATTCTTCATAACTGAGAGTGGATGCTATGTCTATCATCATATTGTTGTGAGTCTTCTTTTCAGCAATGTCATTGATAGAGAGTGTGCCAGGAGGTTCTTCATATTTTTCTTCAAGGTATTTTAGTCCAGTATCACCAACAGTAGCCAGATGAAGTCTCATCAATCCTTGCCATGCGGAGAAGTTATCTCTGTTGAGTTTTGGAATTTCTCTTTTGTAAGACATCTTGATCTTTGGCTTAGATCCTTGAAATCTCTTCTTGCAAGCACCAAAAGCTCTGATACCAATTGTTGGAAATGAGAATAGAGTAACTGAGAGGGGGAGGGGGTGAATCAATTACTAGAAAAACTTTCACAGTCCTTAAGATGTCTAAATATACCCTTGATCTAATTAATATAAAATGTTGAAACTTGATAACGCAGAAAATGACAAATATTAAGAATTGATATGTTATCATGCATAAAGAAATTTAGCGATTAAGAACACAAGAGACACCAGATTTAACGTGGAAACCCAATATGGGAAAAACCACCAAAGTAACTAGATACGGTTTTTCACTCTTCTGAAGTGAGCCCTGTTAGGAGCCAACCCTATTAAAGGTTACAAAAACACACTATTAGGTGTGACCCTGTTAAAGGATTTAATCACCCTATTAGGAGTGGCCTTGCTAGAGGTCTTTAGAACAATTAAATTGAACTGTCACCTTGTTAGAGGATTTATTGAATGGCTGTTAAACCAACTCTGTTAAGAGATTTTGAATTCACTGTTACAATGGTTAGAAAGCAACAATGAAGTGACCTGATATAATGTACAACTTATCTTTGCTGATTACAGATCTCTATTGTGCTTGGTTGGACCCTTACTGATCAAATGCAACTTTACAGCTCCTTCAACACATCTAATCCTTCATCAGACTTTTCTCAACATTTTCCTTTTCAATTCATACTATAATTTGCATTCATAACTTCTTTTTCACAATCTCACACTTTAATTCATAACTTGAATGACCATATATACCTTTCAAACTATCTTAGTTGGCTTGAATCACTGACTAAACAAATAATTACAACAGTCGGCTAGAAGTAATTAATTTAGCAAATCCCTATATTGGCCAACCCTCCACGGTGAACTTTGTTCTGAAAATAATTCTTGTGTTAATCGACTGAGCTCTATTAATATAGTGAACTTCATGACAATCCTTCAATTGTTGGGAGAACTCGGTAAGTACTGAGTTTCCTGAGATAACCAAATGAGCTTGGTGGAAACTACACTTTGGAGATTGAGTGAAGCTCGATTAACACTGACTTCTCCATGATTCCTTTGATGATCGAGTGAGCTTGGTGGAAACTGCCCTTTGGAGACCGAGTGAAGCTTGATTAACACTAACTTCCACATTTCCTTTGTTGATCGAGTGAGCTCAGTGATCACTATCTTTCACCTTTCCTTTGTTGACCGAGTTAGCTCGGTTAACACTATCTTCCACATTTCCTTCGATGATCGAGTAAGCTCGGTTGGCACTATAGATTGCATTGCAGACTATCTGAGCTCGGTGAATCTTGAGACTAATGACTGATATGACATTTGTGTGACATCAAGGACAACATTATCCAATAGGGCCTTCTATTACTATTGGCTTTAGTGGTAGGGTGGCTAACTATGGTTTACTAGAGAACATCCTAAATTTCTCACACTTGGCCACCCACTTATAAGCATCTTTGGACATATGAGGTAAGTAGTAGCACTACCTCAGAATCTTATAATTTTTTATTGTAGAGAAAAATTTCCAACACATGCCTCATTATGGAATGTCTAAAGAAATCTCTCCTGTCAAGGTTTATCCACACATCTCAAGAAGGTTCCATCGATTTCCCTTTTATACAATAGATCATATAGATGACATACTTGCTGGATTTAGTTTTTTGATCTCTTATCTACTTGTATTTCAATACATCAAGACATTCTTCATAACTAAGTAAATAAGAAATATTTGAAAACCAAGGATCTTGGAGGCTTACCATTAATGCTCTTGAAGTTTCTTCCTCTTGAGTAGACTCTTTTTTTTTTGTAATTACTCTACACAAGCCATTTCCTCATACCAACTTTTTTGGTTTCAACTCAATATCATACTCTTGGACTTTGGCTATCTAGGCTCCTCTAGTATTACATCCTCTCTCTTGTTGGGTCCAGATACTTTTGATAGTTAAGTCATGTACATGTATAATAGAACATGAATGTAAGACATTAACCCTTCAATTCTTAAGTTCTCTTACCATCTCATACACATTCTTTTCCATCTAAGAATACCATAATTTATGCTCCTTGAGAGGGGTTCTCATGAAAGCAATAGGTTCTTGAATACCCTCCCTATTTTCCTACATAAGTATGGTAGATCATGTATGGGTTGATGCGTAACAGTATAGTATGAACTCTTTGGTATAATCTGGGTGAACTAGGACAAGATCTTTAGCCATAGTTTCCTTGATTTAATCAAAAGCTTTCCTTCCAAAATCATTCCACTTGGATACTTGACTTCCCTTCATCATGCCAACTATGCACTTGGTAATTTGGAAGAAATCATGAACAAAGAATCTCAAGAAATTCACCTATCCAAAGAAGGACTTGATTCCAAATTTTCTTGCTAGTAAATTCAATTGTTGGATAGCTCTAACACACTCAGGATCAATCTTGATAGCTTTGTAAGAAACTATGTGACCAAGAAATATACCTCCTATAACATAGAAGATAGATTTCTTGGGGTTAAGGGAGATTCTGTATTCCCTACCACTTCTTAGTACTTTCTCCAAGTCCTTTAAATGACTTTCTCTTTTCTTGGAGGAGACTGTTAGATCATCTAAATATATAACACTAATCTTATCCTTTAAATCAGTGAAAGATGAATTCATGGCTCTCTAAAAGGTGGCTCCAGCATTGATTAAGTTAAAAGGCATTCTATTATAGGCAAAAGTTCCCCAATGGGTGATGAACATTGTTTTAAATTGATCATGTGGTTCCACTTCAATTTGATTGAATCTTGAGAAGCCATCCAACATGGACATCATTTTAGAGTTGGCCACTATCTGTAGCAGATGATCCATGTTAGGTAGAGTGTAATTACCTTTAAGAGAGGCCTAGTTTAAATTTCTAAAGTCAACACAAACTCTGATTTCCCCACTCTTTTTGAATAGGGACAATGTTAGCTATCCAAGTTGAATGGTGTATATGATATATGATCATTTATTCTAACATCTTGTGAAATTCTCTAAAGATGACATCTAATATCATTGGGTTATAATTATGTTGCTTCTATCTAAAAGGGGTTGCTTCAGGATTAAGGGGAATCTTGTGTTTAAACTCACAATTCCTAAAAGTTTTTCAAATCCTCATACCCTCATGAAAATATCTTGGTATTCAGAAAGTAAGCCTTTTTCCCTAGTCCTTTCTTCATTTGAGAAACTACTACCAATATTAATCATCTTAAATTTGGACTTAGTACCTATGTTCATCCCCTCAAACTCTCCAGAGGTTCCACCTTTCCTACCGCTTTCCCTTCTGATATATGCATCATGCCAATAAAATGACTTGTCTAGAGAAATGAGGTGTCTACAAATTTTTTTACCTTTAAGCTACTCAAGACTAAGCTCCAAATCTTTCTTGTTGTTAGGGGAAAACTTTTGACAAGATTTTTCACTTCCTTTAAAGTATTGGTCACTAAAAGGCTCAGACCCTTCTAGGAAACATTAGATTTCTTTATCACTATTGAAGACTTTACATGATTCAACATTTTTAGGTACATTAGTTCTAAAGAGAAATTTAACCTTGTATTGATTATCTTTGAATTTTAGATGTGGAAGCAAAAGAGAAGAGAAGGCAGCTAATAGATCTGCCCTCACATTCTATTCTATTAGAGAAAAAGGTTATTTTAATTTCATTAATTAAATTACCTTTTCTCCCTTCTTAAGATTTTGCTTTATGTGTTTTTTCTTTCTCTATTTAATAATTAATTAGTAATTATTAAATAGCTTTTACCTTTAGGTTACCCTTAGTAACTTATTAGGTTACCCTTTTCGGGTTTCAATCTACTTTATTAAGGATTGATCTCTTTGTAATATATCATCTTTTCTTTATCTAAATATACAATTTGTGTGTTTTCAAAGCAAACCCTTGCCTCTTCTTATCTTTTTCTTCTCTGTGATAGGTTTTCTACATGTAGGTATTTGAGGGCTTCATGGATTTGATTTTCATATTTTCTCAAATCCTTCATGGTATCAGAGCCAGATCTACTATAGCTTGTTCAATATTTGGAGAAAAAAAGAGAACAAGGGTTTGATGGATCAGATCTGGAGTTTTTCAAGTATTTCCTAAGAAAATAGGGGGCTCACTAATTTTTAGAGTAGTTTGAGGCCAAATGGACTTCATGGATGGATCCAGAAGGCGTCAAATCTCATGTTTCCATATAAAGTTTGTCTATTTTAAACAACGTTGATCTAGGAAGAAAAATTGTTTTGCCTAGTAGGGCCATACAGCCTCTACATGTTGTTTGAGATGCAAAAAAATTGAAAAACACAAATAAAAAATTAATTTTGGTGGGTTTGGGCCATCATTATTAACTAACCATTAGCAGCACCATTGCAATCACTGCTTAGTAGCTCGCTTAGCGCCTCTACTAGGGACTCCACCAACACTTCCATGGAAGCTCCATAGTGGCTCCTCCCTCTAACCACTTCCATCATTCAACCTGCCACCCAGCCACCACTCAACCAATGGCGTAGTGTTTTATTTTTAAAAAAATTATTAATTTATTTTATTTAAAAAAAAAATTTTGCTCACATGGGGGCCCTGTCGATTTTTTCACCATAACTTGAGCATACAAATGTATTTTTTCAATCTGTAAGAAGCATCAGAAAGTTGGTTCTAAGACAAAGATAGTGGTGTAGAATTTTTTTTGTTTTCATGAAGTTTGGTTGCCATTTTGGATAGTCAAAGCTAGATTTCTAGTTTGTTACTCTGAAGGGCATATCTTGAGCATCCCATCTCTATTTTCCAAAAATGTTATATTTTTGGAAAGCTGGTTCAGTGCCTATTTCAAAAATGTTCCAATTTCTTTTAGATTCTTCTCCATGCTCTTTCTATCATGTTTTTTTAAATTTTTTGCACTATGGTAGATATCTTGGGTGTTTCAAGTCCGGGGATCATTTTCATGGCATGGGATCTCTTCTTTAGGGTTGTACTATCTATTGTATCAGCTCTTTGTCCTTTCTAATCATTGTTGATATCATTTGTAAGAATTTTTATGCACACTAAGATAAAGAGCCATATTGCATCTATATTTTCATTTTAGTTGTTTTCCTTGTTTTGCCTTATGATTCAAGTAGTGTCACCTAAGGACACTCGTATAGATTATTATATTCTTGGGATTCATTATGTCTTGTGCCCTATTGTACATGTACTACTCCAATAAAGTGTCATGGGGGGTTGATTTCTATCTTTGTTTGTCATCTTCCTTTTTCCAATGAGTGTCCCTTCCATGGCAATAGCCTCATGACATGTTTGAGATTGATCACCTCAGTACACACTGATGTACTCTTTCATGCATCTTGATCATGGTTCCTTTACATGCAATTCTTTTGGCCCACTTTTTCAGTACCTCACCCTTATCTGCATTAGGGGGGGTCCTATTGTTTCTCATGCTTCCTTGGTTTGATTGATTAGCTCTTCAAGGTTTGGTGTTTCATTTCAGAGGAGGTTCTACAGATTAGTAGTTTCCTTTTGATAGAGTTTGTGGCTTCTTCATGCTTCATTGGTTTTCTTCATGATCACTCTTTGTTCCTATTTTCTAGAACATTCCTCTAGTTTGAGGCTTCTATAGTCCTTCACTAGATTTTTAGCTATATCTTTTTGGAATAGAGTTTTTCCCACTGGGTTTTCTCTATTTCTTCATTTCATAGAGATTTTGTTGTGATTGGGTACTCATCAGGCCTTGTTTCTAGGACCCAAGTTTTCTTTCAGCATTGCATTATAGTTTCCTTGCTCTTTCTGCATTGTTTGTAACTACAGTGTTGCTCATCTTCAGGGGGGTGTTCGAGAAAAAGGTTAATTAAATTACCTTTGCTCCCTTCTTAAGATTTCACTTTATGCATTTTTTTCTTTCTCTATTTAATAATTAATTACTAATTATTAAATAGCTTTTACCTTTAGGTTACCCTTGATAACTTATTAGGTTACCCTTTTTGGGTTTCGATCTTCTTTATTAAGGATTGATCTTTATGTAATCTTTCATCTTTTCTTTATCTGAATATATAATTTGTGTCTTTCTAGAGAAAACCCTTGCATCTTCTTGTCTTTTTCTTCTTTGTGATAGGTTTTCTACATGCAGGTATTTGAGGGCTTGGTGGATTTGATTTGCATATTTTCTCAAATCTTTCATGTTCCCTAGGAATGACTTGTATTGAAAAGGCATCTAGTTCTTCAATTTCATCCTAGGCCCTATTCTTGGAGTTTTAAAGTCTTATGTTCTTCATAGTATAGTTTCCTCATACTTGCTTCTATATGAGATCTACATCTCCTTAGGCTTTTAGGATTTACACTCCTCTTTTCTTTGTAGTAGTGATACCCAAGAACAATGCTTCATATTCTGCAATTTTATTTGTGTTCTTGAATTGTAGCTTATATACAAGTTGTGTAAGATCTCCATCAGGGGAAATGAGCACCATGCCTACTTCAGATCTAGTAGTAGCATAACTTCCATCAAACTCTAAGGTCCAAATCCTTTCATCACTAGGAAGATCTAGTTGCTCTTCTAAAGTGTTGAAGCTAGAGAATACCATGTATTTCCCAAAATCTATTTCTTGATATAAAATTTGCTCCTTGGGATCATCAGATTCCATGACAATAAATTTAGATTTCTCCTCAGGTTCTAGCTTAATAATTTTATTGCCAACTAGGATTATGGAATCAGACTAATCTATTTTAATTTCTCCACCCATATCTCTTCAAAATCTCCTACTCAAAAATATACCGTAACTAGCAAGGATATCAGCTACCAAGATGGTTAATTTCATTCTCTTTGCAAGATGTGTAGCTAAGGCTACTTATGCATATTTTACATGACCTAATAGGAGAACTTGTTTTGCATCCATGAAATAATAGTCTCCAAAGATTTTGGTTAGAGGTAAGCCTAGTGTGCAAGCAACAGTAGAAGGTATGACATTGTGAGAGGCTCTTGATTCAATTTTACAATTACTCATTCTATGACCATTTACATATAAGAACACGTAAAATGGATTGGGTTTTGTGCTAGGAAAGGTAGCTAAAAATAAGGACTCTTCTTCTTAAAAAACATAGATAGGCTTGGTTTTTCATCAGAAGGAGGACCATTACTGAAATGAGGTTGGTCATTGCTAATTGTAGTATTGACATTAAGGTGATTTTTATAAATAGCTTTACCTTTGTAATAATCTACTAGTTTTTGCAGCTCTACGAGGTGAGTTTCCAAGTAATCCATGGGAGGAGCTTGGATATGAGCATCTTTTCAATATTGAATGATATCAAATGAGGGATGAGGCTTACCATTTAGCTCAAATTTTTCTTGTTCTTTCCTCCTAGAAGAGGAATTGGATTTGTTAGTCGTAGCTAGTGAAGAGCTAGGACTCATGTTCTAGGTAGGAAATAAGTTCATTGGATTCTTACTTCTCATTGCTATAGTCATTTTTATTCCATCCAAGGTGGCAAAGAAATCACCTCCTAAGTTTGAATCTAATTCACAATAGGAAAAATTTTCCTAAGTGACCAAGGGGAGTAGAATGATCTTTTCTTTTAGGATATTCCACTATTAGCTCATTACTAGCACTAATCTTCTTTTATCTATTCATCTATATTCATCACTAGGAAAGAGTTAGTATTTTGATCTACACATATTTTTATTCTTACAAGCTCCCTCTATGACAAGATTTTGTTGAGCAAACGGTAATTGTAAGGGTTTCCCTTCATGTTTTCTTCTAGGGATGTCCTCATAAGGTTGTTGGAAGGAAGGAACTATTTTACCCATTTTTCTTTTCATGGTAATCATCTCATTTGATAAATTTTTAAGCATTGGTTGTACTAGCAGTAGATTTTGTTGAAGTTTTTCTCTTAAGCCCTCTCTTCCATTTTCTAGTTGCTATCAGGTCATCCTCCAATTCTATCACCAAGGTCTAAGTAGCTTGAAGATTAGCCACATGTGCTCTTTCTAATTTGAAAACTAATATCTAGAGGCATCAAACTAATGAAAAATATCTTCTTATTATTTATAATTGGCCTACTTGTAGCAGGGATTTGGTTGACCAGTTTGTTGAACCTTGTGATGAAATCTCTCATGGGAATACTAGGTTTTTTTAAATTTGCGTGAGCTAAGATAGAAGACTATTTTCATCTTTTGTACTCTTATAGAATGCCTCAAATTGATTTTTCATGTAATCCCAAGTTGTAATGTATCCCACCATAAGATATTGAAACCAATCAGTTGTGTTTTCAACAAGAGTCTCTATGAACATCCTTATTGTTACATCTTCATGATAAGGAAAAACAATGCTACATACTGTAAAGAAAGTGGTGAAATGCTCATCAAGAGAGACTTTCCCATCACCATTTAATTTGGGGATATTATTTTGGGAAGCTCTTCGTAGGTCATTATTAGTATCAAGCCTAAGGTGTCCAATAGTATTACCCCAAGGCATAGCCATTGAAGCAGGAAGAATTATTGGTATTGGCTGAAAGGTGATGATAGTAGGGGCTACCACTCCATGTAAGGTGAGAGTATTACACAATGATGCAATCTGAGTGTGGAAGATAGGAGGGGAAGAGGAATGACTACATCTTTGGGATATGGGAAGGGGTGGAAAAAATAGAGGTCCATGGATATCTTGAAACATTGGGTCTTGTGAGTAGGTTCTTCCTCTTCTTTAAGGATCTTCTGATATTGGGAAATCAACTTTCTTTAATTCCTCAAACATTGGGTCAACTTGCTCTTTTTCATGAGAACTTTTGATATCCTTAGGATCTAGGGTGAATTGACTTATTTTATAATGGGTGTTCTTGTCACAATCTTCTTTGTTGCAATACACCTTCCCAATACTCAACATTGGCTTCCTCTCTCTCTAGTCCAAAGATGAATCTTTGATACTCATCAAGGAATTTTTGACTTTTCCAAGAAAGTGTATTCAACTAGTTTATTATATCTTCTTGTTCACTTTGGAAGCTAAGGTTGGGTTGCATTATTGGGATTTGACCTTCATGAGGCAACACCATTTTTCCGCATGAGCTAATAGGCATGAATCAATAAATTGAGATGGATCTCTAAGTTATCCATAAAAGCCACAGATAGACTTACTAAGAAAAACTTACGATAGGAAAGGATGTCCCTAGTAGAGTCACCAAAAATTGTTTGTTAATAGTTTGTCTTACTTAATTTCAATGGCTTATACCTCGACTCTTAATAAATGGAAAACAAAGTGGCTAACAATAGAATGGGTCAGTGTAGTAATCTATCAAAGACCCCTGAATTGAAAGGTATAGCTCCCTTGAAATACAAGATTTTTAATGAATTATCTTTAAGTTTTTGGGGTATGCTCTTAATTAATACATGCATATACAATCTATAAATCACACATTAACTAATAGGTACAACATAGGGGGATAAAGTAATACTTATATTGAGGAAAGTAAAGCTTACAACCCACTAGGATAAAAACATAAAACCAAGTCTATTTTCAATATTTTATTTTTCATTTACAACATATTTATCCCAAGTACTATAAACAACTAAATGAACAACAAAATTAAAATGTAGACTCAGAGTCACACACAGTAGCCCCAACTACAAGGGTTTGCCCACAAAATAATTTTCTTATGTTATTAACTTCACAAAAATTTACATATATAGGCATCTCTAGAAGAGCTAGTTACATTTGATGATTACATTGCTAAGAGTCTCTAAATAGAGGAAGTTAAAAATAGGACTAGAATGGTCATCGTCCATTATAGAGTTTAAGCCTCCTGGAAAAAATGATTATAAAAGAGAATTTTAGAAAGAGAGAGAGAGTGACAGTTGTTTGAGAGAAGATTAGAGCATCAAACTTTCTTTAGGTTCATAGACTTACCTCTATATGCTTTCATTGCATCCCTTAATTTATCTAGTTTTTTGACACCTAGGATTATGATGTTGTCATCTCGAATCATCCAGTAGTCATGCATCTCTATCAACTTTTCCACTCTAGCAACCTTTGATTGGAACTTTTCCTCTACTCATCTTAGGATGGAATCTACTACTAAAAGCTCCTAGATCTTTGACACCTAGAAGCTAACTAGATTAGTATCTTCATGAACAAATTCTAGGAATTGGTCTTTCATTTTCTTGATGTTCACCAATTGATTGTTACTAGATACATATGATTTTGTATGCAACACCTTTAAGTTTTCAAAAATATTTTCTAAGACCTTCTGCACTAAATTGTTCACATCCTTAAGCTTATTTGTTGATCTTACAGAGATTTCCACTATGAAATACAATGATTTTTTCCAATGAAGCAATTATTCTTGACCTTCTTTAAGGATTCTGTGGGCCATGGTGACATTAGTCTTCATATCTATCACCTCTTACAACAAGGCTAATTGCTCCATCAGTTTATTTGATTTTTTGTGCATGGTAGTTTCATGACTAGAAACTACTTCCCTCAACTTGTTAGTATCTAATAGTAAATTTCCAAGATTCTCAATCAATCCATGAGTGGCCAATATGACTGAATTTCCTTTCCTATTGTAGCTTTAAAATTAATTTCTTGTTCTCTTTTGCACTTGGATCAAATGTATTGGTAGAAGTTCTCCCAAGTCTAGCTCTAATGTAGGCCATTAGTTCTTTGTTCAATGCCTTCATTAGATCTTTCTCCTCCCTTAATTCTTCTATTCTATCCTCTATCTTTTCATTGTTTTCTTTTCATATATTAACCATGGAATCATGCACAAGAATACCAATGTCGACCATTCTAATCTGAAAGTCATTGGTAGTGAGCTCATATAACTTGCCCTCTTTATGTGGTTTTTCTATCTCCATCAACATATGACTAGTAGAGGGATCTATTTCCAATGCTTCTATAGACTTCTACTTCTTTATCTTCTTTGATTGTGGCTGAGAAGAAGTATCTTGCATAATGAGGTCCTTGGATGGGGAAGCTTCCTCGTATCTTTTTTTTTTTATCAATGGTCTCTTCCAACCATGACTTGGTTGAGAGGACCTTGATCATTGACTGAAGTCTTGTAGGATCAAAGGGCTTCCTTGCTACTATCAGTGTCTTCTTGCTCTAAGTGGCAATGGGAAAAGTAGTCACTTTAGTAACTAAGAGGGCCAAGGTATCATCATGTTTGGATGCATCTTGCTCTTGATCATCCATGGGATTGGTGTCACCGTAAAGATTGATGACTTGGAAAGGGGAAGAATGATTGGCCACTAATTTCTCTTGCTCCTACTCTTTATCCTTCACCTTATCCCCAAATTTTCTTATGTCTAAGAGAGATCCTCCTCCACAAGTAAGGGTAATCTAGACATTCTTCTCTAGAGATTGATCTCCACCATGACCGATGGACTAGTTTGGGCCTACTAATGTTGAAGTGGTAGTAGTGGTGGAGGTAGTTGCAATTGACTGAGCATCTCTAGAAGCTACTCCACCAGTAGAGCCTGTACTTCTTATTCTTTTCTTTCTTTCCCTAGTCCACTCCACCCATTTGTATGTCCTTTTAATGATCCCATGCATTAGGACCTCCATTATATTGATAATAAGACCTTTATGTAGGGTTGACACAATGGGAGTTCCCTTGATCTTCTCAAAGGAGGAGGGATGCATATAGGATTCATCATCTACAATATCATAAACATCAACAAAGTCATTATATAACTTAATTTCATAAATTGTTATATCATGGACCAATACCTCTCCTTGGTTTGGTATTTATTATATCATCCAATCCAATAATCTTCAATGTCTAGAACATGTCTATGATCATATCCTAGCTTCAAATGATCTCTTAAGAAATTCACCGAGTCATATTAAGGCCTAAGTACCTCATAATTCACCAATTTGATCTTGCTCTCAAAAATTTTAACTAGATTCTAGGCATTGGATCTAGAAGCACCTTAATAGGGTCGAACTACTATTGGGAAGGAAATTCTAACTAGTTTCTTTACATTAGAACACAAGGTGCTCACTTCTATTATTTGTCAACATAATTCAACAAGAACAACATTGTCCTTAGGGTACCTAGGGAGCCTTTTGGGAAACCCATCAAAAGCACTAATCTATAGGTAGGAGAAGCTCAAGAATTGGATGAAAGAGCATCTGAATTGGGCTATAGTCAAAATAGCTTCTAGTGAAAACCTTTGCTCAAGGTAGCCTTTGATTCGCAACATAGTCTCATAGTGAAGGCATCATTCACTTTCACATACACTTCGAAGCTCCTCTATAGCTAAAATGAGGGTGAACTCATACACTTTCATAGTCTCATCATATTCTTTGATTCTGGGAAGCCGTAGCCATAGGTGATGCATGGCTAAGGAATGTATTAAATATGAGGACATATACAATTGCTTGAATGCCTTAGGTGAATTTAAACCTGAGGCAAGCTCATCAAATATGGTTTTAGCCTAGTCAATCAGCACTCCCTTGGCACATATTTCTTGCACCAAGAAAAAGTGATGCTCAATGAAATCCAAAAGTTCATCCGTTCCTTTTAATCTTACTAGTAGTGCCAGGATGTCGATGATTTCTCTTTTCAAATTGGTTTCGAAAAGGGTTTTTGGCACTTTTCTCTTCTTTGAACAAGGTGATTGGAACTAGGTTCCCTGCATATCCTCTTTCTCAAAGTCTTCTTTTCATTGAACATAGATGTAGAGGACCCAAAATTGATGTTGTAGTATTCTTCCTTCACTAGCATACCAAATACAAATTGCATCAAGGACTTGTTTATTGAGAGCAGGATAGACAAGTTATGAAACAAGATTTTATTTATTTTTGGATTATATCTCTTGATACACTCTCTTACGAGCTATAGAGCCTACACAACCATGGGAAATCTAGCGACTTCCACCAATCCACTTTCCTTCAACTTTTAGGTAATTGGATGGATGGGCTGAGAGTTAAGCCTCTGTATAGATCACCTAAGTGCTAGAATTTGAATGAAGTATTAGAGAGATCCTTCAATTCACTTTCCAAACCTATGATTCTATCATAACCTACTTCTTTGATTTCTATTTTCTTATAAATTGAAAGGGGGGAGGGGGGGAATCTACTAGATAAATAGTCATTAAAATAATGAGGAAGCAAGTTTGAGGCAAATCTGATCAAATAGATGCAGAAATCCCAATGTTTGTGCCACATGAATGAAATTAAACACAACCAACTATCATAATGATAGGATTTGCAATAAACTTGATAACTAACATTTATTTTTCAAAAAAATGTTAAGGATCCATGAACCCAAAAAATACATTACTCTCTTAAAGTGATTTAGTAGCATGAAAAGCTACTTATTGAACTAAGGGATTCCAATTTAGTGGAAATTCCCTCATTTACTTTAGAATCTGGAACAAAGATTCACGTGATAAGTCTTTATATATGGAGGATAAAGCATAGATCCATATTTCTATAAGATTATCTTTCCTTTGATTTAAGATTGTAGTGTGAGCAATAGTCCTTCAATACCTTAGGCACTTCATTTTCTTATTCTTTACATCAAGTATCTAAATACTTGATCTCATTTATATTAGAAATGTGCCTTTACAACTAACTTTCCTAGAAGCATCTTTATGGAATCTCCATAGAATATTCTCACAACATACTTTCATAGTTCTTTACCTTTCTATTCTTTTAGAGAAATAGCCTTTATGTTTCTAAAGGACAAAAAACTCCTCTAAGACCAATACTTTCTAGGGGAAGAACCACTTTAAATCATTTTCCCTTGTTTTGGTTAGTTACCTTATGTATCCTCGAGATGAAATTTTGAACATGGATTCACCATCATGGGCTTGGATTCATTCCTTTCTAGCATCACACCTAGGTCCCATTGATGCATAAAAAATTTGAATGGAGCATGAGCCTTGTTGGCTTCAAAAACATAATCGAACAGTTTCATTTCCATTGGGTGACTAGTAGAAAACATGCTTACCCATTTCTTTGCACAATAATGGATTTTTACCATAGAAATTTAACTCAAGAATTTCTTAGTTTTAGCTTTCACATCTCTAAACCCTCTCATCATAAGTCAAGAAGGTGTATATCTATGAATGCTACCATGACTTTGATCTTTGGGTTCTTGCTTGATGAAGTTCACCAAGGAGGATAGTTATCTAGATGATTCAGAATTTTAAGGAAATGAGAATGTTGGAGCAAGAGAAATTTCATAGAAACAAGAGGGACTCACTTCTCGTAAAGAAGATGCTCAAACCATATCCCAACCAAACCTAAATCACCTAAGCACCAAATGCATTGGAATGACAAGAATCACACATGGAGAAATAAGGAAAAGTGAAGTAAGGGAGGCTCAAAAAAGACACAAAGTGGGATTCTTGGAAACTTGATGAGAATTGAATCACCTAGGGGCTATCTTGAATAGAAATTGGAAAAAATTGAAATGAATTTCAACAACTATATACTTAAAAGGGAATAGATCAAAAGTTGGCAACAATATCCTACTGATTCAGGAAGTCAAAATGTCCTTGGAAAATTTGGATAAGGTTGTTGGTTACATTTAGCTAGGGACCAACTTTTTTTTATAATAAAGTAGAGGGTGCTTCAAGAGGGGTGGCCACCTTTTGGAACCATGGTGTTGTTAAAGTTATATTTATTCATAGTTCTAAGTGCTACCTCATTATAGAGCATAAGGTGGAAGAGGATGTTTGGAATGTGATGTAGAGCTCTCCCTTAAATAGCAAAACTAATGTGGTGTATCTTTAGAATGTTTCCTAAACACCCCAAAATAGAGTTAATAGAGGGCTCAACACCTTTGAAACAATTCTAATAAAAAACAATTATAATTCAAAAGATAGTTTAGGCACCAAAGTTGCTCTACTAGGCTTCAAAGCACAAAATCTACCAAAGCTAGGTTTTTGCCAAGATAGGATATTGTGCTACTCTACCTTTAAAATACTCAAATGATGTATCTACTTGAGTGGTCCATTAGAATTTTTTTTTCTTATCTCTTTTAATGGTATCCAAGAGAGATGCACAAATGTGACTCAATTTTTTGATGAACTTTAAAATGTGGCCAATCCATGAAAGCTCTTGACTTCTCTAGATGTCTTAGGTGTTGGCCAATTGAGGATGGCCTCTACCTTTTTAGGATCCAACTCCAATGTACCCTTTGAGATTGAAAAACCTAAGTATGTCAACTCTATTTGTTGGAATGGGCACTTTTCAAGGTTGATTTCCAATTTGTTGTCATGTAGCCTCTTGAGGCTTTGTTCCACATGTTTCAAGTGTTCTCCTTAATGTTGTTGAAGATTAATATGTCATCAAGATAAATAAGTAAAAATTTTCCTATGAAGTCATCTAATACTCCATTCATTAGTTTCATGAGCATATTGGGGGCATTTCTTAAACCAAGTGGCATGACAAGCCATTCATACATCCCTTCAGTGGTTTTTAATGAAATTTTCCACTCATCTCTAGGCCTAATCCTTAGATTTAAGGTCTATTTTGGTGAAATAGCATGCTCCTCCTAGTTGATCAAGTAGATCTTCAATTCTAGGTATAGGGAACCTATACCTGATAGTTATTTTGTTCATTTCCCCAGAGTCAATGCATAACCTTCATTTGCAATCTTTCTTAGGGGCTAAGACACTAGAGACTGCGCAAGGGCTAAGACTCTTTTGAATGAGTCCTTTATATAATAGATAATTGATCTACCTTGACACCTTTGCATTCTAATTAGGGGTCAATTTACATGCAGCCTTATTAGGAAGAGAGGCACTTGGTATGAGAAATATCTGATGTGAGATCTCCCTTAGAGGTGGGAGTTCATCTGGTGTTTCTCCTACAAGAATTCCTTTGTATTTCTACAGTAGGTTATTGATATCTTTTGGTACTTCTTGACTATTTTTTTTTTCTTTAGTTTGATGACTAGGGCATACCCAATCTAAGAGTCTTGAATGTTTTTTTACATTTCCTATTCACCTACCATAACTACTAGTTGTTCCTTGGGCTTCTCTTGGTGAGGGTCAAGATATGGAAGAAGATTGAATTTTTGACTACCTTTCACAATTTGTTATTTTTTTGTGACCCCATCATATTTTTCCTTGAATCCATACTGTTATGGATAACCTAGAAGAAGGTGACATATGTCCATGTCTACCACATCATAGAGAACCCTATCCTTATAGTCTTTGATTGAGAAATCTACCCAAGCTTGTTCACTGATTAGGGTTTGTTGGCCTTTTGTTAAATATTATTGTAGAGCTATAATTCTATATGCTTAAGGAACACAATGTTAGAAAGAAAGCATTCGAACACATAAAATTAAGCCACACTTATAATAAGACAAAGAAAACAACTAAGGAAACACTCCATGCTTCCTTGATTTTGTAGATGTGTCCTTTGATGTAGATGTATGCTCAATTGCTTCAATGTTGGGGATGGATAATGTAAAATTGGTAGCCTTGTGAGCTCTCAATTTGGCATTATGAGAGTATGGTTGATGGCTTTATTTCTCAAAATGGCATTATGGCTTTGCATGAAGGATTTTGTTTTTCAAACTAGCATGATAACTTTACTAAATGGATTGTGATGAAATGGCTTGGGAGGGGATCCAATTTATAGGCTAAGGGCTTGAGGTATGGAGGGGTAAGATGCAAGGAGAGATGAAAGCTTAGGGAGGGATCAGATTGAATGAGAGGGGAGCACATGGATTGTTCTTCCTTATAGCTAATCAGGGAGTGACACATGTTGTAGGGTCATTGGTTAGGGCAAGAGGGGTTAAGGAGTCAACAAAGGAGGCTCAAAGCTCATAAAGACCCTCATAATGGCTTGTAAGAGCAATAAATAGGCTAGTAAGAGTCATTTATGGCTTGTAAGAGCATTTATGGCTTGGTGGTTGGGATATTTTGAGGGGATAGACTTTGGCTTGGCTTAGGAAAGTCTTAAGCTCATTTAGGATTGTGCAAATGATTAAGGCCTGGATTAGGGATGGGTTAGGATTAGATTAGGGATGTTAGAGATGTGCAAGTGGATGGCATTTATGAGGGTGGGTGAGTTAGTGGCTAAGCTTAGTTAGTATGGGTGGATGGGGTGGATTAGGCTAAATGGAGGATTTAGGATAGTTTAGGGGCTATTAGATTTGAGGGTTTTATTTATTAAAGTGATTTTAATAAATTTGGGATTTGGAATTAGATAGGAGAATAGGATTTAATTGATAAATGGTGGATTATTTGATTTATCAATTAGGACTATGGATGATTAATTAGATTAATCAGCTAGGGGATGGCAAAGGATTAATTAAATAGGAATTTAATTAATGATGCCTTTTAGAGATAGCTAAATAGGATTACCAAAGTGGTGTAATCAAATTTAGGTGTCTACAATTATCACAAAAGCTTGCACCCTTGTCCAAAGTCTTATCTAAGGACAACCTTGTAAAGCATGGAAACAACCTCCAAGCTATGGGACTTGAACTATGAGGTTGAGTTTCTAGAGAAGGTCAACTTCCTCTGCTATTAGGATGCACTTAAACTATTCTTAAAGAGAAAAATGGAATGAAATAAATGAAAGAAAATACCTAGTCTTTTCTAAAGGGGTGATGCACCAAAATAGGGTGTCTAGATTAGTCTCTGCCCATACATGCACAGTACTATTATTATGACATCCTTAAAGATATATAGATTCAACTTTGCTTTAAGATGTAAACTACACATAGATCAGACAACCATATGAGTGACACAAGGAAGATACTTCACTTCTTATCATTAATGGTCCAAAGAGATATAGAGAGTGTAGATTATAAATATTTGCAATATGTCAAACAGAGGCAAAAAAATTTGCATAGTATGATGATGGTTGAAAGAGATAAGGTAGGAAGTCATATAACTTAGAGCCAACAGGGAATTTTATAGTAGCATGCCAGGGTAGTACTAAAGAAATAGAGAAAATATAACCCTAAGAAAGAGTACAAAATTTGTCTTTATAGTGTAGGCATAACTTTGATAACTTCTATTACAAGATAAAACTCAACTACTGCAATCAAATCTCCAAAGAATAGTTACTGCAAAGCTGAAAGATCTATCCATTGAGTAAATCCACACATGAGAGGATCACTTCAACACCAAAAAAAATCTATGAGAGGTTAGGAGTGATGTATATTTAATCTTTGACTAAATGAGTGAACTAATAAATAGTGGTGGAGTATTTCTTTATGCTTATTAGGCCTAGGGATCAATAAAAATGGGTTGCAGGAGATCAAAAAGATCAGGTTCTTCATTCAAGGAATTTGTTCTATTGTCACCAATCCACAAAATTGACTGTGATTTTAGTCAATTGGGATTAATCATTAGGCTCCATCATGTGGACCAAGAATTTCTCACCATTTTGCCACCATGTCAATGGTCCAAGCCTTATGTCTTGCATTCAATCACTCATGATTGCATCCTCACCAACACCTTCCCTTAATAACTGTTACTGCTTATGAAACCACAATTTTTTAGTCATCATCACCTTGCCACTTTGGGTTGGTATTACTGTCTGACCCTTGTGACCAAGTCAAACAAAGGGAACTTTTGGATCATAGCTCAAGGCTTAGCCATCTCTCAATCCATGGTGATCATGTGTTGGCCTTAGGTCTGAATGATCTAACAATGCAGGATATGTCTTGGACACTGGAGATCTTCTTTGTTATGTCATTACAACTCAAACCATATCATGCCAACATAACCATGCGATCAAGGGAAATCAAAGAAAAGCACACCTTCACCACCTTAACCTTAGTCGACACTTAATCACCCGCAACCATGCAAATCACATAGTTGCGACTTAAAATATTAAAGGCATACAATAAAATAGATAAAATGACTAACATTAAATCATTTCATGAGAATCTTAGGTGGTCCTTGAAATAGATCATTATTTGAATTTGATTTTTAGGTAGGAGGCAATTTTTGGTTAACATTAACCAAGAGACATGGGTGGGGTTTGGGTGGGGTATCCTTTCAAGACTCAAATTTTCTACCATTTACTTAGAAATAAGATTTTTAGTAGAACTATAATCAATGAAAACTTTACATACCTTTCCATGCCTTTTGTAGTTGGTCCTAAAGAGAGTTTCCCTTTGTGAAGGTTCTACTGGCATAGGTTCTTGAATCAATGTCCTCTTCAACATGAGAGTAGCCCCTTTTTCACTAATACAATCTCTGACTCCTTCATCGTCATCATCTTCTTGCACAATGTTAGTCCTCCTCTCTCCTTGATTATTTTTCTTCTTAGGACATTTGTTGGTGTAGTGGCCCATCTGATTGCAGTTATAGCACTTGATCTGGCCATTGTTTCTTCCACCATTTCTACCTCTCCTACCTCTAAATGTTCCCCTTCCTCACTCTCTCCTTGGTCATTCTCCTTGTTAGATTCTCCTTGAGGTCTATTATTTTGTGATCTATAATGTCTCGTGCTAGGACATTAAATAATTTATTGTAGATTTTTCCTTACAGCCCAAAGATCTTTATTTCTTCATATTTTTCCTTATCCCCCTCAATGTTAAAACTCTCACTCTATATAGTTTTTTTTATCAAAGAGTCATGTATTTTCACAAATATTAATATATTAGTAAATAAATTATATTAAATATACATATTATATTGATAACATAATATATGTTATATTATTAATAAGATAAATTATATTTCTTATATTAATATTAATACTAATACAGATAATGCATAATGTATCTATTTTATGTATTTCCATTATTAATATTACTATTATATTTTATCACTTAATATCATATTTAATTGTCATATTAATATACTATACCAATATTAATATTTTATTATTATTTATATGGATCTTATCGATGGGGATATCATAGTCCTCCCCTCTCAAATTTGCTTGTCCTCAAGCAATCTATAACTCAAATTCATTATTTTTCTTTTATATGTGTTAAAATACTTGCAAAGTACACATGTTAGTGTATATGATGGTCTATGAATGAAGACACAATGCAAACATGATGTAGACACATGAATGTAGGAAGACACAAAGAAGACATGAAGCAAACATATTAATACATGAAGACACGATGTAGACACATAATATACATGTTAGAATCTTGCTTACAATTTGAAATAAGAAAATGTAAGGAAACGTTTTACCAGTTTGATCATGAATGTCATGCTCCTTTTCCTTGTCTCAAAATCAAAAGTTCTTGAAGATACATATTTTTAACAACTTTTTTATAGCTAGTAATATAATAGGGTGTATAATTCCAAAGTGGATGGTAGATTTACTATTGCTCAAGTTTGGACATGCTTAGCTTGGGGCTCCCTCAGATTTTAATCCATATTGGGATTATTTCACCCCAACATGACCTATTTAATCCTCCCCCTATGCACACTCCCTATGCACTAGGAACATATTTCATTTTCATGTGGATGGTAGATTTACTACTTCTCAATGTTGGACACTCTCAGCTTGGGGATCCCCCAAATCTTTATCCATATTGGGAATATTTTTCCCCAACACAATCAATTTATTCCTCCCCCTATGCACACTCCCCATCCATCATGAACTTAAGCACAAATTGAAAAAGTTACAAGTTCAAAAATGCATACTTTATCTACGAGACAATAACCATGATCAATAGGAATAAGTTAGACTGATGATTTCTCTCCTTTGCAAACTAAGATGTTCCCACCATGTCTATCTATGTTTTCCAAACACATGTCCAACATAGTAATCTTGTGTATCTCATCTATAGGAAATGTTGTTGGACCCATATCTTCAAAGTTACTGTAGCTATCCACAAACTTTTGTAGAGAACCCATCTTTGATTCTTGACACAACCTATCAAAACCTGATGCCAAATGAAAGGCACTACAATAGCACCATATCATCATTATGGGGGGAACTCTTGCAAAGCCTATTTCATAACTACCCCATTAATTGAAGACCACTAGTAGGATGGTCAAGTATATAGGCAACAATCTCCCTATAAGCACCCTCTCTTACTCTAGTACCTTTCTTCAAACCCTCTCCATTCAAGGATATTAGTAAAGCTCTAGGATTATTTATAGCCATGGGTTCCTCATCCATTGGCTTAAATACACCAATGGATTTTTTGGATCTTGAAGAAAGTATGCACCACCAAACCCCTCTTTGGACATAATAGGCCTGTATACATGCTCCAAGCCTTCTCTCATGACTTTGACCATATCTTGGAGAGCAGGAGACAGTTTATGCCATGAATTGGTTGTTACAAGCTTGAAGAGATATTGACATCTTGGAAGCCCTCTTACAAGAGTCTAATATTCTATTATCTTATCATGATAATTACTTCATTTCTCTGGCAATAGCTTTTGGGGAACCTTTTGTCATGCTAGCAGCATTATGGCCATCTTCTTTGTTACCTAATCAAATTGAATGTCATCGTACTATTGTAGATTAGATTCAAGTATAGAGACATCTAATGACAACTCAAAAAAAGTCCCATTTGACTTCATCCTAACTTTGGAATCCTTCCTCACAAACAAATGAACAACAACATTGTCTTCCTTCTCCACAAACAATTCATCTACCAACATTTTATCCTCAAGTTGCTTCCCTTCAAAAACCATTTCTTCTTCATCCCAACTTATTATTCTTCCTTCTTTTTGTATAATCCTCTTCTTTAGATCCTTAATGCTAGAGCTTCTCTCAAGTAGAAATGCATACTCCTTTCCCTCCAAAGTTTTCATTTTTTCCTCCTAAAGCTTAGAATGTCTAATGACCAGATGTAGAACTTTCCCAATGGTGACCCCATAATCCTTGATCAGGCAATCATTTCTGGCTAACTCTCTCCCCTCATACAGAAGTCTCTAGCATTTTCTATACAAACCCGTGTTGCATAAAAATGTAACTAAGGAAATAACACTAAGCACCTAATGCACATTCCTACATTATCATGCAAAACCTCAAAATATGAAACAAGACATGTGAATGAACATCAAAATAGCACTATGCAAACCTCATGAAACCATCAAGTGTAGATGATTTCATTGCTCATGGGATGTGGTTGCTCACAAATCCAGCAGCATAACAATGAGGTAGAAGGTGCTTTTTTTTTAAGAATGAGGAGAGGGCTCTCCTTTTATAGGAAAATGGATGGTTGAGATTGAATGCAAGATGGAAGGCTAGGATCACTTAGGATCAATGAGGTGTCCCTGAGGTGGAGGCCAAGTAGACTCCATGTGGATTAGGGTTTTGACCATTCAAAGGGGGCAAGATGCTCACACATGTGTGAGCAACCTTTCATGTGACATGTCTTTGACAAGTGTAAGAGGTGTGTAAGATCATCTTTCCTCACACATGTGTGAGACACCTTTGAAAGTGATGGGTCAATGGCATGTGTAAGAGGGTTGGAGGCTCAAGGTTTCTCACACATGTGTGAGACACCTTGGTTCACATGTGAAGGGGGACAAGGTTGTAAGTGTGTGAGAGTCACATGTCACATGTGACTAGGTCTTGCTAATCCTTTGATTAGGATTGTGCAAATGATTAGGGATGTAATGAGATGGGAAACTAGGATTAATTAGTGGATAAGTAGATTGACCTAGGTTAGAAGGATGGGTTAGGTTAGGGAAGTGAGGTTAGGTGAGGGTTAAAGTTAGGAGCCATGTGCTCAAATAGGATTAAATTTAATATTTAATTCCAAGAGGGATTAGGCAAGGATTAATTAAGTAAACAAAGTACTTAATTAAAGGGGACGGGTTAGGATTTAAATAAACCTTAGCTTATTTAAGTCAAGGAAAGTCTAGGATTTAGATAAATCTTAGTTTATTTAAATCAAGGAAAGGAAAACATAATTAAATAAATGTAAAATTTATTTAGTTAAGGGTAGGGGAATTAAATAAATAATAAATATTTATTTAATTGCTCAAGAAATGGGTTTTGGACAAATTTAGGTGTCTACATTTTGCCCCTCTTTGATATAGCACTAGTAATGTTATATCAAAGAAGAATAAAATATAGTGTCTAGGAGGATAAGACTAGTAGCATGATGCCCTAGTCATGAAAGGATGAGGAAGGATGACGAGGGTGGAAGGGTATGCCCCCTCGAGAGGACATGCAGGTTGGGAGAACACAGATGTTCTCTCGGAATGGAAAGGAAGAGAGAAAAAGTTATGCTGCAATGGTGTGAACAACCTAAGTTTGATATTGTATTTAACACTATGCACCAAGGTATGAGGAACCAAGATGACCATGTGTCAAGTACGTGATAAAAAGGGGTCTAATACAACCATATGCCTTATGAAACCATGATATGGGAGATCATGATTCCTAGGAAAATAGGATGCAAAGACCATGATACATGCAAAAAATGCTAATGCATACAAGTAATCAAGCAACCATGCACAAAAGACCAAAAGAAAACCACCATTTTGCCCCTAGTCAAGCTGAAAACCCATTAATGGATCGATTGATGATGATTGATTAAGGATGGAAAAGCTAATGCTAAGCGTAATGCACATCCAAGGATTGGGAAGGATTCATCCCATGATAATGATGTTTGAATATAAGAAATGGATTATCAGCTGATTGGGTCAAATTGATGAACTGATTAGGGATTGATGTACAAGATTACAAGATTAGATTGATTGAATTAGTATTGATTGCATAGTTATTGAGATTTTTATTTTTTTGATTTTATGATGGATAGAAGAATGAACGTGGATGAGATTGGAAGAATGATGTTGATAGGATGAAGAATAATGAGAGTAGAATAGAAATTGACTGAAGAATGAATGAATTTGATTGAAGTGATCGGAAGAATTAGATTGAATGTGACATGAACAAATAGAATGGATAGAAATGAATTGATCGAACGAATGTGAGATAGAATGGATAGAAATGAATTGATCGAATGAATGTGAGATAGAATGAATAGAATGGAACCAATTATAAGGGAGGGTCAAGGTATGGTAAATGGAGGAAAAGCAACGTGATGTTGGTCGATGCAAGGAATAATGAAAGGATATGAGGGGCTAAATGATATGGTGGCAAAAAAATGCAAGGCCAAGGATCATGTTTCGAAGGAGTCCAAATGCCCCATTCCAAGGATAGGAAAATGGAAGGAAAAATGGTGGGGAAGGATGCATGAAAAGGGAAGATGGCATGAAGGCTAGCATGTGGAGGAAGAGAAGGCATGTGCTCTTCCAAAGCATGTATAAACATTTTGGTATTGTGCCTCTAGTAGTGATCACGAGCATGGGGATGAAAGCAGAATGAATAAGGGATATGGGAGGGAGAGTATGAAAAAGGGATGGGTAATGACATGAAGGATATGGATGACATGTGGAATATGAAGCGGATGAAATGGAAGGGATAACCAAGATCAAGGATGTATGAAAAAATGATGGAAGCATGTAGGAGTATGGATGGAAAATGGATGAACATGAGAAGGACTTTGGAATGCAAGATATGGATAGCATGTCAAGATCAAAGATATGGAAGAATGATGGGAGTATGGTAGGAAAATGTATGGATAATGCGCAAGGGATACGGAAAGTGCATATGGATGGATGAATGGAAAGTGAAAGTCAAGATCAAAGATGGAAAGGGATAATGAATGGTAGATGAAGGATGGAAGAGATGTAGGGAAGTTTGGTATGGATGGAGCTTGCCCCCAGTGTAGAGTGCAAGTGGAAGGGGAAAAGTGAATGGATGGATAAGCGAACGTGGAAGACTATGGATACATGATAGGAGAATGAAGGGAGGACTCAAGCATCTATATACGTGGATGGTATCCCTTGATATATTTTTCCTTTTTTATTCTTTTTATTTTCAAGGAATTTTGATTATTTGCTCATAAATGTTGATAGGGTAGTGAATGGAGGAAAATGGCTTATGAAAAAGGTTGGATTAAGGGGATGGAGTGGGTGGGAAAAAGACATGGTTGATGGATGCTAGGTTGGAAGACTTGTGAATGAATGGATGAAGGAGGCAAAAAGATCGTCATTGGCACACACCTTGAAGGGTCATGGAAAGGAGGAAATTGTGGAGGATACGTGGGAGAGAGTTTGGATTTTGGGATATAGGGACCCAAAATGGATGAAGGAGACGATGGATTTAGGATGGTGGATTTGGGTATATAAGGACCCAAAATGGATGTGGAAGCCTTTGGATTAGCCAAATTGGATGTCATTGTGAATCTTTCTTTGAGATTCATTGCTACATTAAGTAGCTTTGGTATCCAAAAAAATTTTGCATTTTTGATTTTTAGCCTTTGTGGCTTTTTTATTTTGTTTTGGATTAGATCTTTCTTTTCTTGAACATGTCGTTTAGAGGGGACATGTTGATCCTTAGACTTTTGTGGATTTTTGGCTTTATTTGTATTTTCTTTTGCATCCAATTTGCTTCCATTAGCTATGGTATGGGTGTATGAAGGTAAGTGAGATGGAGAGCTTATGGATGGTGAACGTGGTAAGGAATTCAAGGATGTGTGCCTTTGTTGATCTTTGATGAAGTGGAAAACATGGATATGGTGGATGGATTTATGTAAGGGCCCAAAATGGATGGAAGGGATGAAGGGTTTGAATGTGGAACATAAGGACCTAGAATGGATGGAAGATAAGGACCTAGAATGGACTTGGAAGATGAATGATGGGATGTTGTAGGTTTGGATGGAGGAATTGTGGAAGGTGTACCAACATCTTGAGCCATTATTTCTTCAATGGGATACTTAGCATTTTCAACACAAGATGCGAGTCTAGGTATATGGGGTTCATGAGTGGATGGGATAGGTGTGATAGGATCATGTGGAGGATTAGGAAGGAGAATAGGATCATGAAATGGAGGGGAATAATGAAAGGAAACTGAAGGGGTGCTTTGATCTTGACTTAGAAGAGGATCATGGAGTGGAATGAGTGGATCATGAGATGGAATAGGATCACATAATGGAAGGGAGGGAATGAAACCATGAGATGGATTGATTTGATCTTGACATGGAGGAATATGAGTGGATGGAGTGGAAGGAACATCTGCATGAAGTGGAGAATCGATGGAGGCTAACTTGTCAGATGGAATGGAAGCAATAATGTGCATGGTACATGGAATACCTTGATCTTGATTAGGAAGGGAATCATGAGATGGATGAGGAGGGGTAAATGGATCTTGAGGGATAGGGGAAGGATGGGATGGAGAAATGCTCAGATCTAGAGGAGAAGAGGAATCTATAATGTCATGCTTTGGATGAAGAACTTTGGGTGATTAGCTCAATTTATCTTGTTCTTTACATTTAGCCAAGAGTGATGTGAAAAACCCCTTTCGAGTTCGGGAGGATGTGGATTTTGGAGGATTAGGAGTGTGTGGAGGTGTAACTATGGGTAGAGGATTGTATGGAGGGTTGGGGTTGGATGGGACATGAGGACTATGATCTTCAAAACATTGGGGAATAGGACACATGGCATGAAAGGTGGCCTCTTTCTCTTGACTTGCTAAAAGATAATTCTTCAATTGTTCCATTTCCATGGCAAGGCCGTTTGTGTTTGAGGAAGTGTGTGGGCTAGGAATGGAATTGTATGGAGTTGAAGGATAATCAGGTGGATTTCCCTTGTCAAAGGTAGAAGAATCATGAACATGACATGGATGAGAGTTGAATATGAAGTGTTGAGGATGGATTGGATATGCAGGTTGAACAAGAGGTAGAACTCCATATTGTCTTTGAAGATTGTCAACCATTTGATTAAGAAAATTCAAATCCATAGATGATAGAAGAAGAGTGATGAAAGATTTGATGATGAAGGAATGGGATATGAACTTAGGACTAGGAGAAAATGTTGGACTTTGTGTTGATTCAAATTGCATTTGACTTGATATGATTTGATTTGATTTTGATTTCATTGGATGAGGGTTTGATTTGATTTGATAAAAACCCTTATGAGATTGCAAATAAGTGAATGCAAGATTTTAATTAAATTCCAATATTTATGAAAATGCTCCTATGACCAAAGTAGAATATTTGATGAAAAGTTGAATTAGAGGAAGATGGATTATGGAAGAATATGTAAATGGATCGAATTAGAAATTGATTAGAAAAGAATGAATTTGACAAGGGATTGGATTAGAAGAATGATGGGGACACAACCCAAGAACAAAATGGACAAAATAGAAGAAGAGAAAATTGTATTAACTAAAAAATAAGCTAGTACATTCAGTATAGAGAAAATAAACTTCAAAACATGCCCTAAGGGATTACAATAGCATAAATGTGGAGATAATTTCTCCCTTCAGTACCTCCTCTCAAACTCCACTCCGAACTGCCTTTTACAATGCCAAGAATCTCCTTAAATAGACCCCAAAGGGTTAAGGACTAGGAGTACATTCTAGAAAGTGCTAGTAGGCATCCACCGACCAAATAGAAGGTTCCAAAAGCTGTGTTAGAAGTTGACGCAAATCTAGAAGAATCTAGAAAAGGTAATCGAACTTTTGGAAGGCATAACTTTTGAACCGTAGCTCCAATTGATGAACCATTTACATTTTTGGAAAGCTCTCGAAGTGCTCTATAGCCCTATGGACCAGCTTTGCTTGTCCCCCATTTTTTGGCCCTTTTTGAGGTCATTTAATGCCCCTAACCTGACTTTGAAGCATTCTTAGGAGGTCTCCACAACCTGAAAAATTGCAATAACTTTCAAACTGTCGGGCCTTTTAACTTGATTCTTTTTCTGGAATGCTCTAAATTACAATTACATTCATCTAGCCAATTTACACCTCCTAGTTCACCAAAATGATGGCTCAATTACATACTCCTATTTTTTCAAGATTTACACGAACACTGATAGTGGAACTATGAGAGGTGGAACCTTTATTTCACCCAAATGGGTATCCAAAAATGAAAACACATGAAACAGAAACTAAGTCTAAGTATATTTTATGGGTAACACAGGATTGCCCTTATACCTCTGGATGCTCCTGCATCAGACACCCAGGGTAGATTGAAAAGTGACCCTGTCACTTTATGAATGGTAGAGGAAATCCTAAATGGGAAACCTCAGCTGCTAAAATCCAAATTGAGTCCTCGATCGGTCGTCCTTTCCATTTGACCATATACTCTTCATACTACCTATTTCTAGTACTCCTACCCACATGATGATCTAGAATGTCTTCTATCTCCTCCTTCTTAGAAGTAGGAATTGGACATGGCTCTAACATTGGCTCATCATCTGCACCATCATCATGATACTTTGTTAAATCTGCAATGTTGAAAATAGGAGAAATGTGAATACCATCTAGCAGCTCCACCTCATATGCATTTCCTAAGTCATGTTTCTTCAGAATTTTGCAGGGGCCAAATTTCTTCATTTTCAGCTTGTTGTAAGTACTAGCTGCAAATCTTTCTTTTCATAAGTGCACCATGCCTAGATTGCCTAATTGGAATTCCTTATGTCTTCTCCTTTGATTAGCCCTAGCTTTATACTCTTGATTCATCTTGGTAATGTGTGTCTGAACCTCCTCATGTAGATGCTTGATATGTTCAGCAAATTCTTTCGCTTTAGCACTTGTCCTCTCCCCTTGCTCTATCTTCCTTAATTCTAGCGCAGTCCTTGGGCTATTCCCATATAAAATTTGGAATGGTGATTTTCCAGTACTCCTATTTATAGAGTTATTGTAAGCAAACTCTTCTTGTGGTAAAATCAAATCCCATCCCTTGGGCTTATCCCCAACTAAACATCTCAGCAAATTGCCCAGACTTCTGTTTACCACTTCTGTTTGGCCGTTAGTTTGTGGGTGATGCGTGGAACTAAATTTCAAGTCAATTCTTAACTTTTTCCACAATGTCCTCCAGAATACCCCACAAATTTAGTATCTCTGTTAGAAACTACGCTCCTTGGAAGACCATGTAGTCTTACCATCTCTTTGAAAAACAAGTCTACAATATTGACAGCATCATGAGTTTTGTGGCATGGAATGAAATGTGCCATTTTGGAGAACCTATCAACCACCACAAATACTGAGTCATTACCCCTTTGTGTCCTTGGAAATCCAAGAACAAAATCCATACTTATGTCCTCCCATGGCCTTGATGGAATAGGCAATGGCTGATATAGGCCAGTATTGTGACTAAAGCCCTTGGCAACTTGACAAACCTAGCAACTCTGTACAAACTTCTTCACATCCTGTGAAATTTGAGGCCAAAAATAATGTTCTCTAAGAATGGCAATGGTCTTATCTCAACCAAAATGTCCTGCCATCCCTCCACTGTGTTTCTCCTTAATCAAATTTTCCCTCATGGACCTCCTTGGAATGCACAATTGACTACCTTTGAACAACATGCCATCCTGAATCAAATAATCTAACCACTTGGTTCTATCTATAGAAACAGGTTCTTTACAAGCTTTCCATGCTTCAGAAAAATCAGGATCCTCGAGGTACAAATTCTTGAGTTCATCAAACCCAACTACTTCAACTTGCATTATTGTAAGCAACAACTGTCTCCTACTTAGTGCATCTACAACCCTATTAGATTTTCCACTTCTATGCTTCAACACAAATGTATAGATCTGCAAGAACTCTACCCACTTCATATGCCTCTGATTCAATTTACCTTGGCTATTTAGGTACTGTAATGCCTGATGATCAGTATACAAAACAAATTCTTTTGGCAATAAATAATGCCTCCATTTCTTTAAGGCCTGAACTATTGCATAGAACTCTTGATCATAAATAGAATACTTCTTCTTTGCATCATTCAATTTTTCACTAAAATATGCAATAGGCTTACCTTCTTGGCTTAATATAGCCCCAATAGTGCTGCCACTGGCATCACAATCCACCTGGAAAACCTTTCTAAAATCTAGAAGTGCCAACATAGGCTGTTCTATTACCTTCTTCTTCAGCAATTCAAAACTTCTCGCAGCTGCTGCAGTCCATTTGAACTCTTTTCTATCCCCTCTTATTGTATCAGTTAGGGGTGCACATATGCCACTGAAATTCTTAATAAACTTCCTGTAAAAACTAACCAGACCATGAAATGATCTTACCTCAGTAGCAGACCTTGGAGTAGGCCATTCCAAGATGGCTTTTACCTTCTCTGGATCCATTTTGAGACCTTCAGGTGATATAACAAACCCCAAATAGACTAACTCCCTTTTTGCAACGATACTCTTCTTCAGATTAATTAACAGTTTCTCTTCCCTTAGCCTTTCAAGGACACTAAAAATATGCAATAAATGTTCTTCCAAAGTCTTGCTGAAAATTAAAATATCATCCAAATAAACAATAACAAATTTTCCCAAGAACTTCTTAAATACCTCATTCATGAGCCGCATGAAGGTGCTTCGGGCGTTTGTCAATCCAAAGGGCATGACTAACCACTCATAAAGACCCTCCTTGGTCTTGAAGGTTGTTTTCCACTCATCTCCTTCTCGAATCCATATCTGATGATAGCCACTCTTGAGATATATCTTTGTGAAGTACTGAGCTCCACTCAAGAAGTCCATAAGATCATCCATCCTTGGCAAAGGAAACCAGTACTTGATGGTTATCCTATTTATAGCTCGAGAATCTATACACATCCTCCACTCTCCATCCTTCTTTGGTGCAAGTACTGTAGGTACTGCACATGGACTCAGGCTCTCTCGAATCAAGCCCTTCCTCAACAGCTCCTGAACCTGTCTATTTAGCTCCTCTGTTTCAGCAGGAGTCATCCTGTGAGTAGCCTTGTTATGCAAACTAGCTCTTGGAATCAGATCTATCTGATGATTGATTTGCCTTACTGGTGGCAATCCATCTGGAAAATTATCAGAGATAATATCTCCAAATTCTCCTATTAAATCTGAAACTTCAAGTGGTATTTCACTACTACCTTCTTTATATTTCCTAGGAATCAAGACATAGCACATATGTTGATGTTTCATGCCATCTAAAAACTTCCTTTCATCAACAAGACAAATCCTAGCACTGCTACATACCTTTTCACCTTCCTTTTCAATGGGCTTCAATTTGTGGCGAACTCCATCCTTTGTTAGAGAGTATGTGTTTGCATGTCTATCATGTACTGCATGTCTATCAAATTGCCATGGTCTACCCAACAATAGATGGCAAACATCCATCAAAATAACACCACAGAGAACTTCATCATGGTAACTCCCAATTTTGAATTTTACTAAACATTGTTCACTTACCAGGACCTTATAATCATCTTTTACCCAAGCAATCTGATAGGGCTGGGGATGTTTCTCCCTCTTGAGCTTCAGCTTAGAGACCATCTCTTCTGATACCAAGTTATGAATGCTACCACCATCAATGATCACATCACAACATTTATCCTCACATTTGCATCTAGTACAGAACAAACTCCTCCATTATCCTGGTTCAATCTCACTGCTTAGTAGGACTCTTTCATTTACCAAGGTCTCTACTCTTTTTGCATCCTCTGTGATGATTATGCATCCTCATCCACATGAGCAACCCGAGCTTGGCCCTCAGCTCTCCTATCTATCCTTCCTTGTCGTTGAGGGCATTCAAAGGCATGATGACCTTCTTCATTGCAATGGAAATAGGTACCACAGAAGCCTCCTCTTCCTTGTCCACATCCTCTACCTCTTCCTCTCTAATTTTCAAAGTCTTGATCATGGGAGTGGTTGAAACCCTCATTCCTCTAGTTCTTGCTAGTACCCACATCTTCATTTTTATTTTGGGTTTCATTGCGGCCTCCAGATGATCTACCACTTCCCCTTCCTCCTTGACCGTGCCCTCTTTTCCTTCCTTCAAACCTTTTATTTAGCTTCTCTTCAACTCGTAGGGCAAACTGGTATGCCTCTTCAATGTTGGTCATTCTTACCAGACTTAATTCCTCCTGGATGCTAGGTCACAACCCACTGATATAATGAGCAACCTTCTCCTTATTTTCTTCTACATGCCCCACTCTAATCAAGAGTCGATAAAATTCCTCTGTATATTCTTGGACTGATCTTCCTGCTTGCTTTAACCCATGCATCTTCTTAAACAAATCAAGCTCATAGTCCACAGGAATGAACTGCTTCTTCAATTTGTCCATCATGTGATCCCATCTTGTGATCTTCTCCTTTCCTCTTCTATTTCTTTCCAATTGAACCTCTTGCCACTAGATTTTTGCATGGCCTTTCAGTTTGGCCTTTGCAAACTTAACCCTATCTGGGTCCCTGATATCCTCATACTCAAAGTATTCTTCCAGTTAATTGATCCAATTGATCAACTCATCTGGTTTTAGATTTCCTGAAAATACACCCACTTCAATTGTAGGTCTTTTCCCAATCTTAGTAATGGCCCTAAAAAGCCTTTCCTCTGCATGATTCAGAACTTACCCATCAAATTCCCCTTCTGGCCCAATTTCATCTTCTTCGTTGTCATCTTCACTTTCATCACCTGCGGCCACAGTTGCTCCTCTATGGAGCTCCTCCTACAATGCTTGTACCTGCCTTTGGAGGGCTCTAACCTCCTTAGGATCAATAGCTCTAGCCCTTCCGCCATGCTCTCTTTGTGGAGGCATTTTCTTAACTCAAACCCACAACCACATAGTCCTGGTGCAAACTACCTCACAGTCGGCACTCTGTCTACACACTCAGGAAAATCAGCTCTAATACCACTTGATGGGGACACAACTCAAGAACAGAATGGACACAACTGAAGAAGGGAAAATTGTATTAACTGAAAAATAAGCTAGTACATTTAGTACAAAGAAAATAAACTTCAAAACATGCCGTAAGGGCTTACAATAGCATAAATGTGGAGATAATTTCTCCCTTCAGTACCTCCTCTCAAACTACACTCCGAACTGCCTTTTACAATGCCAGGAATCTCCTTAAATAGACCCCAGAGGGTTAAAGACTATGAGTACATTCTAGAAAGTGCTAATAGGCATCCACCAACCAAATAGAAGGTTCCAGAAGCTGCGTTAGAAGTCGACACAAATCTAGAAGAATCCAAAAACGGTAACCAAACTTTCGGAAGGCATAACTTTTGAACCATAGCTCCGATTGATGAACCATTTACATTTTTGGAAAGCTCTCAAAGCGCTCTATAGCCCTATGGACTAGCTTCACTTGTCCCCCATTTTTCAGCCCTTTTTGAGGTCATTTAATGCTCCTAACATGACTTTGAAGCATTCTTAGGAGGTCTCCACAACTTGAAAAATTGCAATAACTTTCAAACCATGGGGCCTTTTGACTTGATTCTTTTTCTAGAATGCTCTAAATTAAAATTACATTCATCTAGCCAATTTACACCTCCTAGTTCACCAAATCATGGCTCAATTACATACTCCTATTTTTTCAGGATTTACACGAACACTGATAGTGGAACTGTGAGAGTTGGAACCTTTATTTGGCGCAAATGTGTATCCAAAAATGAAAACACCTAAAACAGAAATTAAGTCTAAGTATATTTTTTGGGTGACACAGGATTGCCCTTATACCTCTAGATGCTCTTGCATCAAAGAAGGATGATTTGGAGGATTGAATTAAGAATGCATCATGAGATTGGCGAAAGAAATGGTATCTAGATGATGATGAAACATGACTAGGATGAAGGTTAGGAACTAGATTGAATGATGAGGAAGATAAGGAAATGATGTAGACGAAGAGCGATGATCAAAGAATGGTTTGAATGATGAAGACGAGATGTGTGAGGGTGATGACTTGGATGGAAAGAAGATGTGACGTGGAAGTGATGTGGAAAACTTGACTAAGAGGTCTTAAACCAAGACTTGTTTTTGTTGTTTTTGAAAAAAAAAATTGATCTTTTTTTGGATTTTTGAAGTTTTATGATTTTTTGGATTTTTATGTTTTATGATTTTTTTGGATTTTTAGGTTTTAAGATGAAAAAGCAAACAAGAAAATATGTACAAGGCAAGTGTGTTTCAAACACGCAAGAACATCAAACACACCAATAAACCTATAAGGTTTTGACTACGATGTACAAGGATCAACTAGAGGACATCCTTGATATACGCAAGGTACGTGAGGCCCAAATCTGTAGATGAAAGAAAATACTACCACACAGTCGAGGGGAGATGGTAACCCAAATCTCCTCCTTCACTTCCCAAAAGTATAAAGTTCTTTGGGGCTTAGCTAAGAGTGACAATATTTTGCTTCCAAGAGAGGTGTCTTTCGATTCACCTCCCAATTTTTATACTCCACTAGAACTAGAGTTGAGGTCGTCCCAAGGGGTGATGAAATCTCTAAGTAAGCCTCCTTAAAAAGCAAAAAAAAGACCACTTATTTCTTGTGCACCCAAGATCACCCGAAGTCGCGAGGGGAGAGAATACGTAAGTGGCATCGGAGTTCAAAATGACACTCATTTTTTTCCAATGAAGCTTTAGGTTATGTAATCTACTTGAAGACACACGTGTTTAAAGCATACAATGTTCTTTCCAACTTGAAATAGCGCCAACGTAAATGAAAAGGCGAATTCATCAACAAGAAAGTAAATCGAGCGTGTGCATAAGCAAAATTGTTGAAAATGAAATTAATTTCCCTTAAGGCATTCCAAATTTTGTGGGTTCATTTTAAGCACCAATTTGAGATATTTGCTAGCCTAAGCATACATGTCCATTCCCTTAAAGCATTCAAAATTTAATTTGATTTTTTTAGTGTTGAACCATGCATTCAAAGATGACTGTTTAACCATACAAGTTCATTTCCAAAACAAAATTGACACAAAAATCTACAAGCAATATGGTTAGTGAAAAAATATCCCTGCAAAAACATAAGTTAGGGTAGCGAAAATGTAGGACAAACGTTAAACAACCCTGCAATGAAAAGGTTAGCATAAAGTTTTGTCTTTGACAGAAAAAAAAAGAGATCTAAACTGCATCAAAATTTGATGAAAACAACACCATGACGATGAGCTCGAAATCAGCTTTTCGACGATATTTCATTTTTCAAAAACGGAGCCCGTATGCTCAAGTTATGAGCAAAAAATGGAAGACTACTCTTTATGGCTTAAAAGGGCATGTGGACTGCTAATGCAGTGCTGACATCAGCGACCTGCAAGCAAGAATTGACGGTTAGCGACATGTCAAGCAAAAAAAAAAAAAAAATTTTGAACATTTTTGAGACCACAAGGATACATAGAAATTTACATTGTACATGACAGAGGAAAAATTTTTTTTTTTTTTTTTTAAATAAAGGTTTGTAAAAAAAAAACATACAATAATACTACTTAAAATTTTAATCTAAGTATATTTTTAAAGATAATAATAATAATATATATTAAAAAAAAAACAAAATTTAAAAAATTAAAAATAAAATGGAAGGGGGCTAGAAGGGTTTTAGAGGCTAGGCGGAGGAGGAGCGGGAGGTGCAGAGAAGTGGGGAGTGTAGGGTTTCGCTGGAGTGGGGAGGAGGTGGTGGTTGGGGTTCTTTGTGCAGTGGAGCAGCGGCGGGGAAAACGACGATAGGGAGTGGATGCAGCAAGCTGAATTGGAGGTAGCAGGTTGAGGCAGAAGGGGGGCAGAGCAACGAGGGTGGCATGGGCAGAGCGGCCGTCACGACTGGCCGCAGGTGGTGGTGCCGCAGGGAGTATAGGGAGGAGCGGGCCGCAACAGTTGCGATGGATGAGAGGCCATGAGCCAGTAGTTTCTTTAGAGGAGCCAGGCGATCACGTCAGTCAGTGGCAGAGGGGGAAGATGGTCGTTGAGACAGGAGGTTGTTAGCATAGGCAGAGAATGAGCCGCTGGCGGGACGGTGAATGCAGGTGGAGGAGAGAAGCAGCCGGGCGCCGGGAGATGGGCGGTGAGAAGGACAAAGCAGCTGCCGTGGGGAGGTTGCAGGGGTCGCAGCAGGCTTTGGAGAGGCAAGAGTGACGGGAGAAGGGGGAGCGGGGGGGCCGCAGCAGCGGCTGCGCCGCTCATGGGCGCCGCCGCGGGGAAGTTGGGTGCAGGGGCGGTGCTCGCTGGCACCACCGCTTGTGGCGCCGTGGGTGGCTAACCCTGCCAAAGGGTTTAAATTTTTTTACTTTTTTTTATTTTAAATTTTTGATTTTGTTTTTTTTTAGTTTATGTTTTTAATTTTGATTTTTGATTTATATTAAAAAGAAACTAAAAAAAAAACTTTTTACATATATAAATGAAAATTTAAATTATAACTCATCCCATATATATATTTTTTTTTATATTTGTTATTATTATTTTTTTTTTTTTAAATACAAATGACTTTAAATGATTTTTGAAAATCAAAAACGCACAAATGCATTAAAATAAAATGATCCCCTTTTTTTTTCAAAAAAATTATGTATCAACAAAAAGAGGAGTATTTTTTTTTTCTTTTTAAATTTTCCTAATAACGAAGAGGATATTCAATGCATATGTACCCTAAAACTTGAAAATAAAAAAAATAGGCAAAATATAAAGTGTTTTATGTTAAAAAACTTCCCTTGGGTCCTCCAAATGCAATGATGGGCTTTATGGCTCGATTAGAGACTCCCCATGAAATTCGATTTCCAAATGTAAGCCTTCAACCTATGATCTTGAAAACTCACAAAACACTCAAAAACACATTAGATGGTTAGTTCGAACCCATGAAGTGGGTCCCACTGGGTGTGCCAAAAATGTGTTACATAAAAATGTAACTAAGGAAATAAAACTAAGCAACTAATGCACACTCCTACATTATCATGCAAAACCTCAAAATATGAAACAAGACATGTGGATGAACATCAAAATAGCACTATGCAAACCTCATGAAACCATCAAGTGTAGATGATTTCATTGCTCATGGGATGTGGTTGCTCACAAATCCAGCAGCATAACAATGAGGTAGAAGGTTCTTTTTTTTTAAGAATGAGGAGAGGGCTCTCCTTTTATAGGAAAATGGATGGCTGAGATTGAATGCAAGATGGAAGGCTAGGATCTCTCAGGATCAATGAGGTGGAGGCCAATTAGACTCCATGTGGATTAGGGTTTTGATCATTCAAAGGGGGCAAGATTCTCACACATGTGTGAGCAACCTTTGATGTGACATGTCTATGACAGGTGTAAGAGGTGTGTAAGATCATGTTTCCTCACACATGTGAGACACCTTTGAAAGTGATGGGTCAATGACATGTGTAAGAGGGTAGGAGGCTCAAGGTTTCTCACACATGTGTGAGACACCTTGGTTCACATGTGAAGGGGGACAAGGTTGTAAGTGTGTAAGAGTTACATGTCACATGTGACTAGGGTTTGCTAATCCTTTGATTAGGATTGTACAAATGATTAGGGATGTAATGAGATGGGAAACTAGGATTAATTAGTGGATAAGTAGATTGACCTAGGTTAGAAGGATGGGTTAGGTCAGGGAAGTGAGGTTAGGTGAGGGTTAAAGTTAGGAGCCATGTGCTCAAATAAGATTAAATTTAATATTTAATTCCAAGAGGGATTAGGCAAGGATTGGTTAAGTAAACAAAGTACTTAATTAAAGGGGACGGGTTAGGATTTAAATAAACCTTAGCTTATTTAAGTCAAGGAAAGGCTAGGATTTAGATAAACCTTAGTTTATTTAAATCAAGGAAAGGAAAACGTAATTAAATAAATGAAAATTTATTTAATTAAGGGTAGGGGAATTAAATAAATAATAAATATTTATTTAATTGGTCAAGAAATGGGTTTTGGAAAAATTTAGGTGTCTACAAAACCATTTAGGGTTTGTATTCTCATTTTCAATGAAGTTATAGTTTATGTGGGGAAAACTCTGAAGGGTATTCTAGAATCATCAACCAATAAGTAAATAACTATTACGTCATATAGAAACCCATGTTTGTGTCAAGGGCTTATCAGAGAATTAAGAAACTCCTCATTCGCAAGACTCAAGAAAACACCAGAGGTCACCATTCTTACAAGAAAAACACGAACCCAAAGAGTTTATTTTTATGAACCCCCTAACCCTGAATCAAGTAGGGGAAATGATCCTTCAAGGTGAAGGACCCAACAACTCCAAACCCTATAGGTCCATTAACCTCAAGAAACCAAATGGGTATTAGTGAAAGGGCATACAATTAACTGCAATTTTGTATGAAATTCTAGTCATAGGATGGTAGAATCATGCTTTGATGCCACTTGTAGTTTTCCTGTGCCAAGACATTAAATAATTTATTTTAGATTTTTCCTTATAGCCCAAAGATCTTTATTTCTTCATATTTTTCTCTATCCCCCTCAATGTTAAAACTCTCTCTCTCTCTCTCTCTCTCTCTCTCTCTCTCTCTCTATATATATATATATATATATATATATCAAAGAGTCATTTCTCTTCGTAAATATTAATATATTAGTAAATTAATTATATTAAATATACATATTATATTAATAACATAATACATATTATAATATTAATAAGATAAATTATATTTCTTATATTAATATTAATACTAATACATATAATACATAATGTCTAAGTAGAGACATTATTAAAATCTAAATATTAAATTTTATCACTTAATATGATATTTAATTGCCATATTAATATACTATAACATTATTAATATTATATTATTATTTATTTAATTATATGGATCTTATCAATGGGGGTATCACATGATCCTCTTCCTCTAAAGCTTTTACCTTTGTCATTCTTCCCTTTGTTTCTACTATATTCATTTCTTCTTTTGAAATTCTTCTCAACTTTAAGTGTTAATTGATAGCACTAATTTGCAATTGTAGGGCTTGTCAAATTTAGTTCATCTTGGATGGCAAGCCTCAATCCTTACATGTATCTTGCAAGATTCACAATTTTACACTCAACCATTTTGGATTTCATCACCAACTTCTGAAATTCTTCGGTATAAGTAAGGATGTCCATCTCCTTCTATCTCAAACTCATTATTTTATTATGAAGTTGAACTTCATAACCCTCAAGGACATATGTCTCTCTAAGTAGAGCCATCATCTCCTTCCATGTTGTGACTGGATTCTTCTCATTCTTCACCCTATCATCTTGGATGAAGTTCCACAATGTGATTGTAGAGCCTTTTAGTCTAGACTTGGCAATCTTCACCCTTTGATTTTCAGGGATATCTTTACATTCAAAGAAATTGGTTAGGGAATCCACCCAATCCATTCCATCATTTGGGTCCATCTTCCCATTGTAGGTAGGTAACTCAAGCTTAGCATCCATGATTGTTCTCTCCATAGATTTGAGAGTCCTCATCAGCAACCCCTATTCTACAAGGTATTCTTCATACTCCTACTCAAGGGGTTCTTCATCACTCCCGTGTTGAATATCTCTAGAGTTTTCATTGCCTCTATTCTTGAGTTCTTCCCTAAGCTTCTCTACTTCTTTCCTCATCAACTACATCTCTCTATCTCTTTGTTCATCTTGCCTTAAATTATGATCATGAAGGTATTTGAGTATCTCTGTATTGTTCATCCTTTAGGACAACCCTCCATCATCTTCTTTTGCCATTATATCAACAAATTTATTGGCCTAAGGGAACTTAGATATGCTCTGTGTGATGTCCCCTTCTAGCTAGAGACATCACTTTAGCTAGTGATTAGCCTATCAGAGACCCTCGTAGGCTAATAAGATTGGATAGAGGGTCACCTTGGTGTGGAGATCCTCCAAGGACCAGAGCAGAGTACTCTTTTGGGTTGCCAGAGTTTTTTTATGATGAGTTTTTCTTTGAGTTTGGCTTGGTCAGGCTATTTTTAGCAGTTTTGGAGTTATAAACATAGACCCCTGCTATTTTTAGAAAAGGGGTATGGTCATATGTAGCTCTATCATGTTAGCTTCCAGTCCAAATGACATTCAAAAATGTTGAGTAATAATGGAGATATTAATGTTTATTTAGTTAAAATAAACATTATTGGTTTTGAGCCTATATTGTTAAGTTATAATATATAACTTAAGTGAGGGTCATGATATCATAAAAGGGGCCATTGTTTCAATTAATTGTGGGTCCAAGCTTATGGAAAAATTAAAAGGGATTTTCTAAGTTTTAATGTAATAACATTTTTTATGTTATTATTATATCTTTTATCCCACATTGAGCGTGGAGACTCATTTTGGGGTTGAGGAGTCCTTATAAAAAATCCTTTTCTTCCTTCAAGAGGTGGTTATGAGAATTGCTTAAAAACTTTTCCTTGTGAAATTTCTTGAAGTTGTGGCAATAAGGGTTTCTACAAGTTTGAGAAGAATTCAAACTATGGACAACGTAGTATCTTCAGAGTTCATGCAATTTGAGGGTGTGAAATATCACTTGAATTTTTCTTGTGAGTTGACTTCATTCTAGAGTCAATATTGTGTTTTAGTAGGAAAGAATTGGATGAATCTGTTTATAGGTTGGAACGGGTTATGACAGCAGCTACAGTGCCATGAACAATGTGCTACAGTGCCATGAACAGTGCGCTACAGTACCGCAAACAATAACATGCTATAGTGCCATCATGAACAGTGAGCTACAGTGCTGTGAACAGTACAGTGCTACAGTGAATTAAAAATCAGAAATTTAATATTGCGGTTTTTGATAGGTGTTGCCCAAGGAGGAAGCAACCAGTAGCGAGGTTGCGTATTGGAGACAAAATTTAGGTTTTTTTCCACTATTAATGATGATGCTTTTAATGTATTCTTCCAGCAATAAGTATTGTACATACATTAGGAGCCATCTAAATAAATGAATTTCATTAGCATTATAATCAGATTTGAGTTATAATTTTAGGTAAGATTAGTTTTCAATATTTGTATTTTCTTTTCATCAACTCAAAAACCCAAAAACAACTTAAAACATTCAAAAACAAACCAAAAACAATCATTACACCCAGGGAAACAAACAGTGATCAGCGTAGAGCCTATTTGGGGTTCTTACATTGGTATCAGAGCCTCATTCCTGCCATCTTAAGGGTTTGGGGAGTCATATGCAGCCACTGGAAATTGGACCACACAGGTACCATACTCGTAGGAGAGCTCTGATTGAAAGAGAACAGTTACAAGAAATAGGAAATATGGAAGAGAGGCATGATGGTAGTCCACCTAGAAACAGGAGGAATAATGATGATCAAGATACCAGAGAATTCTATCGTGCTATGGTTACAGGGTAGTAGCAGATGGCACAGGCATTACAGGCACTCACTACTATGGTAGAAAGGATTAACCCACCTGTTAGACAAAATGGGGAGCCAAGAGAACAGGGAGATAATAGGAGTGCTACAAGTAATTAGACACCACAACGGATCCATTCTAGAATAGCTTATAGGCCTACACACCCTACATTTGTTCCAAAGGAGCCAGAAGAAGCTCCGGTAGAGGAGGCGACAGGAGACCCCATATTCACAGATGCACTCATGGATGCAAATAATGAATGGGAATTATTAGCTCCACAGGTTCGGGAGAGGATGACCTTTGAACGCTTTGTAAATTAGAGGAGAGAGCATTATAGGTCACTCAGACAAGATAGGAGGCCTAGAGGTCAAAATATTGAGTTGAAGAGGGCTACAGGCAAGCTTACTATGCCTACATTTGATGGGAGTGGTAAGATGACAGCTCAAGCTTGGATTCATAAGCTTGACACATTTTTGACACTGAGGTCAATGATAGAGATTGAAGCTATCAAATATGCCACCTTGCATTTGGAGGGAATAGCACATGATTGGTGGTACCATGGTATGGTAGCACTTCAACATAACCAGGTGACAGAATACTAGGACTTCGTGGATAGGTTGGTTGAAATATTTGATAAGAAAGATCCAGAGATTTACTTCTGGGACTTAGCATAGCTAAAACAAATAGGCAACTTGGAGTATTTCATTGGTGAATTTCAGCGATTGGTAGTCATGGTGCCAAACATTTCAGAGCATAGATTGATAGTTCTTTTCATTGAGGGCCTATCCGAACCACTCAGAGGTTGGATAAAGGCATTTGATCCTATTTCTTTACAGGAAGCAATGAAAAAGGAAAGAAGTATGGAACATGCAGTCCCAACAAACAAATTTCAGTCCAAAGGAGCATCTTCTAGTCAAGATAACAAACCATTTTATAAAAAATTAGAGAGGACTGATTTTAAAAATGATTCTAAAGATAAAATTTCAGCACCTTTTGACAGGGAAACATTAAATGATTTGTGGAAGAAAAAATTATGTTTCTACTGTAAGGGACCCTATGATGCAAACCATGATTGTCCTCTAAGGCCAAAGGGAAAAGCTAACAGAGTTATGTGGGCATACTATGAGGAATCAGAATTAGATAATTCAGATCAGCGGTCTGATATAGAGGAAATAGATGGTGAAAAAGAAGAAGACAAGGCTGAAAACTTGTCTAAAATGGAGTCCAAGGATGGGGAAGGAGATGGGCAACTTAGGGAAGCTCGTCTCACTAGTATTAAGCAAGAAGGGTCATTCTGGATGAGAGGAGTACTTGCTGGAAAGAGAGTCATAACCTTGCTTGATACAAGTGCGACTCATAATTTTATTGATGCTAGGATGGTGGAGAAGTGTGGCATACAAATAGAGGAGTTTGGGGGAATTAGAGTGAGGGTAGCAGATGGCTATGTCCTCAAATGTGATCATAGGATCACTGGTCTCCCATTGAAAGTTAATAATTATGACTTTAAGGCAGATTTTTATGTTGTACCTATGGGAGATATAGATATAGTTCTTGGGATGAGTTGGTTGCACAATATTGGTGAGTTCACTCTTAACCTCAAGGAGATGGAGATGAGGTTTAAAGTGAATGGGAAGACACATATTCTTAAGGCAATCAGGGACAGTGATCTCAGGATGCTCTCTTTTCATAGAATGGCTAGATTGATTCGACATGATCAGGTAGACTGGGCAGCAGAGTGCATGTTGATGCCATCACAGGAGGGACAGCATAAGATTGAATATCCTCCTCATATTTAGGAGCTTAGAGTTAAACACTCTAAGGTGTTCAGTGACATTCCACCAGGTAGACCACCAGACAGAGGTATTGAGCACATCATTAAGTTAGAGGAGGGGGCTAAGCCCATCATGATTACACCTTACAGGCATCCGAAGAGGTTGAAGGATGAAATTGAGAAAACCATAAAGGAGTTATTTGCTATGGGCCACATTAGACCAAGTAAGTCTCCTTTTGCTTCTTCAGTGGTGTTAGTAAAGAAGAAGTATGGGACATTGAGGATGTGCATTGATTACAGAGTGCTTAATAGGAAAATGATTAAAAATAGGTACCCCATTCCCAGGATCGATGAGTTGATAGATGAGCTTCATGGAGCTTGCTTCTTCTCAAAGATAGATTTGAGATCAGGTTATCACTAGATCAGAGTTAGAGAGCAAGACATTGAGAAGATAGCCTTTAGATGTCATTGTGGCCATTTTGAGTTTGTAGTTATGCCATTTGGGCTAGCTAACACACCTACTACTTTTCAAGCAACAATGAATAGGGTTTTCCATCCTCAGTTGAGGAGATTTGTACTTGTCTTCTTCGATGATATCTTGGTATATAGTAGATCTTGGGAGGAGCACTTGGTTCACTTGGACACGGTGTTGGGTATATTGGATAGAGAATCCTTGTATACAAAGGAGTCCAAGTGTGATTTGGGCATGACAGAGTTGTTGTACTTGGGTCACATCATCAGTGTAGAGGGCATGCGCATGGATCCTGAAAAGATTCGTGCCATTGTGGAGTGGCCTTCACCGGTGAACCTTACACAGTTGAGGGGATTTCTAGGACTATCTGGTTTCTATAGGAGGTTTGTGGATGGATATTCTAGGCATGCGGCACCCTTGATAGATTTGATGAGAAAGGGAGCTTTCTTGTGGACTCTTGAGGCACAAGAGTGTTTTGATAAATTTAAGGGGTTGATGACTTCTTGTCCAGTGTTAGCATTACCAGATTTCAGCAAACCTTTTGAGCTACATTGTGATGCTTCCAGAGAGGGCATTAGAGCGGTGCTTATGCAGGAGAAGCACCCTATTGCTTATGAGAGCAAGAAATTGAGAGGGCCAGAGTGGAGCTTCAGCATATATGATAAGGAGATGTTAGCCATTATGCATGCTTTGGCCAAATTCAGGCAGTATTTGGTAGGTAGCAAATTTTGTATCAAAACCGACCATAATAGCCTAAGACACTTTTTGGGGCAGCGAGATCTCAATGATAGGCAGCAAAAGTGGGTGAGCAAGTTACAGTCCTATGACTTTGACATTACATATTTTAAGGGGACACAGAATGTAGTTGCTAATGCCTTATCACGTAGGCCCAATTTAAGCTTATTGACAGACATATCGGAGGATTGGAGACACTTGATCCTTGCAGAGTATGCAAAGGACACTTGGGCAGCTGGATTCGTAGATGGGACTATTCAGGACAGCAGATACACCCTTGTGGATGAGCTCATCATTTAAAAAGGATGAATATTTTTGGTCCCAGGATCAGTAGTGAGGAGGGTGTTTTTGAAATCTTTTCATGATTCACCTATGACAGGACATCCTGGTTTCTACAAGACATACTGACATATTAGAGAGTGATTCACATGGAAAGGGCTCAAAGTAGAGGTACTTTAGTATGTTAGGGAGTGTCCCACTTGCCAGTAGAATAAGCAAGAACACTCCTATCCAGTCAGTTTACTTCAGCCACTTCCGATTCTTGATAGGAAGTGGGAGTGTTTGTCTATGGACTTCATCATAGGACTACCTAGAGCCCAAGGTAGGGACTGCATATATGTGGTTGTGGATCGCCTTACGAAGTTTGCACACTTCTTTCCGATCACTGCTACATAGGTGGCAGAGTTGTTCTTCAAGGAGATATTCAGATTACATGGCTTACCTCAGAGCATTGTAAGTGACAGAGACAGTAGGTTTATGAGTCACTTTTGGCAGGAGCTATTTAGGTTGTGTGGGACAGAGCTCACTCCAAGTACTATCTACCACCCTCAGACAGATGGTCAAATAGAGATAGTAAACAAATGGGTGGAGAGATATCTCAGAAATTATATAGCAGGGAAACATAGGGCATGGGTAAAGTGGATTTATATCTGTGAGTATTGCTACAATACCACTTATCACATGTCTATTCAGATGTCACCCTTTATGGCCCTGTATGGGTATGAGGCACCCAATTTTATGGATCTACTTTTGAGTGACAGTAGAGTGCCCAGTGCAGGTGATTTGTTATAGGAGATTCAAGACCTTGATAAGACTCTCAAGGATAATCTAACTAAGGCACAAAATTAGCAGAAGTAGTATGCAAATCAGAAGAGGACTGAGCAGACATTTGAGGTTGGAGACATGGTGTATCTTATGTTGCAGCCTTACCATCAACCCACTCTCAAGAAGAGTGGTGCCAAGAAACTCAAGCCATGATACTATGGTCCATTTAGGATTATCAAGAAAGTGGGAGAGGTGGCTTATGAGTTAGACTTGCCGACAGAGAGCAAGGTGCACAATTTTTTTCATGTGTCATGCCTCAAGAAGGTGCTAGGGCATCATATTGTGCCTTCTACAATACTACCACCCCTGGATGATGAGGGAAAACTTTTTTTGATACCGGAGGCTATCATTGATTTTAGAGAGAGGAACTTGAGGAGACGTACCATCTGGGAATATTTGGTGAAGTCAAAGGATTTTTTGGTAGAGGATGCTACTTGGGAGAGCGAGGAGATTTTACAGCATCCAGAGCTAAGATTTCTTGAGGACAAGCAATTTCTGGGAGGGTGAACTGTGATGTCCCCTTCTAGCTAGAGACATCACTTTAGCTGGTGATTAGCCTATCAGAGACCCTCGTAGGCTAATAAGATTGGATAGAGGGTCACCTTGGTGTGGAAATCCTCCAAGGACCAGAGCAGAGTACTCTTCTAGGTTGCCAGAGTTTATTTATGATGAGTTTTTCTTTGAGTTTGGCTTGGTCAGGCTATTTTTAGTAGTTTTGTAGTTATAAAGATAGACCCCTGCTATTTTTAGAAAAGGGGTATGGTCATATGCAGCTCTATCATGTTAGCTCCCAGTCCAAATGACATTCAAAAATGTTGAGCAATAATGGAGTTATTAATGTTTATTTAGTTAAAATAAACATTATTGGTTTTGAGCCTATATTGTTAAGTTATAATATATAACTTAAGTGAGGGTCATGATATCATAAAAGGGGCCATTGTTTCAATTAATTATGGGTCCAAGCTTATGGAAAAATTAAAAGGGATTTTCTAAGTTTTAATGTAATAACATTTTTTATGTTATTATTATATCTTTTATCCCACATTGAGCGTGGAGACTCATTTTGGAGATGAGGAGTCCTTATAAACAAACCTTGTCTTCCTTCAAGAGGAGGTTATGAGAATTGCTTAAAAACTTTGCCTTGTGAAATTTCTTGAAGTTGTGGCAACAAGGGTTTCTACAAGTTTGAGAAGAATTCAAACTGTGGAGAACGAAGTATCTTCAAAGTTGATGCAATTTGAGGGTGTGAAATATCACTTGAATTTTGCCTGTGAGTTGACTTCATTCTGGAGTCAATATTGTGTTTTAGTAGGAAAGAATCGGATGAATCTGTTTACAAGTTGGAAGGGGTTATAACAGCAGCTACAGTGCCGTGAACAATGCGCTACAGTGTCGTGAATAGTGCACTACAGTACCGCGAACAGTAACATGCTACAGTGTCGCCATGAACAGTGCGCTACAGTGTTGTGAACAGTACAATGCTACAGTGAATTAAAAATTAGAAATTTAATATTGCAGTTTTTGATAGGCACTGCCCAAGGAGGAAGCAACCAGCAGCGGGGTTGCATATTGGAGACAAAAATCAGGGTTTTTTCAACTATTAATGATGATGCTTTTAATGTATTCTTCCAGCAATAAGTATTGTACATACATTAGGAGCCATCTAAATAAACGAATTTCATTAGCATTATAATCAGATTTGAGTTATAATTTTAGGTAAGATTAGTTTTCAATATTTTTCTTTTCTTTTCATCAACTCAAAAACCCGAAAATAGCTTAAAACATTCAAAAACAAACCAAAAACAATCATTACACCTAGGGAACCAAACAGTGAACAGCGTAGAGCCTATTTGGGGTTCTTACACTCTGATACCACTTGATGTAGATCTATCCCTTAAACAAAAAAGTAATGTGGTGTAGCCTTAGGATTCTTCCTAAACACTCTAAAATAGATTCAAGAGAGGGCTCAACACCTTTGAAACAATTCTACTTCAAAAGATAGCCTAGGTGTTAGTGTAGTTTTTTATTTTTCCTATTTTGCTAGGTTTTTCCTACACTTTTAATAATCTCGCTTAGGTTAATAAAGCATGTCTTATTAGGTGAATGGTTGTGAGGTGTCACCTTCCTACATGTGAGCATCCATTAGCTATCTTGGGAAGATACTTTTCTATCTTTAGTCTGATAGATGGTTGCTCCTCATTGGTTGGTGTTGCCACCTCCTCCCTCTTCCTAGCCTATATAAGCATGCTACTTGGCTTGTATTTGCAACTCTTGTTTTTGCATCCTCCTAATGCTATTTTGCTTCCAGCATTTGCATTACTCTCTTGGAGACTAACTCTATGATGCTATTTTGATTTTGTATCATTTGCATTCATAGTTTAGATATTTACTCTTTGCACTAGGTTTCTGGGTTATTAATCTTTTCAGATTCTAACATGGTATCAGAGGCAGCTTGCTGCTTGCTGTTCGTGGTTTGTTGAAGCGTTTTAGAAGCTACATTTTTCGGAGCAGTGGGAGGCTGTACGGACAACTTTTTTGCACTTATTGCAAAAAAAAAAATTTTGGAGCACTTTGGGCTCAAACGGACGCTTCCATTGGATTCAGAAGGCCGTTTGCAGTCAAAATCCATATAAAATTTGTCCATTTTGGACACCGTTGGTCTGGGAGGCAAATTTTTTTTGTCCGACAGGGCCGTACGGCCCCCTGCACGCAATACGAGGCGGGAAAAAAAATTGCAAAAAAAAAATTTTATTTTTCGGCTGTTTTCAGCTGCCGCGGTTAAGAAACCGCAGCGGAGCCGCTAGCGGTCACCGCTGGCAGTCCACCAGTGGCCCGCAGCGGCTCCGCCGGCGGTTCCCGCCGCGGCCCCACCGCAGCCCCGCCCGTGGCGGCCTCCACTCCGCCCTCCCACCACCCGGCCTCCACTCCGCCGGCGGTGCGGTGGTGGTGGAGTTTTTTTGTTTTTTTATTATTTTTTTATTAAAAAAAAAAAAAATTTCATGCATTTCAGAGGGCCTGGTGGTTTTTTCTCCGTAACTTGAGCATACGGATGTATTTTTTCGATCCGAAAAATGTGCCGGAAAGCTGGTTCTGAGACGGAGATATTAGTGTAGGCTTTTTTGAGTTTTGATGCAGTTTGGTTTCCTGTTTTGGCAGTCAAAGCCGGATGTTCTCTTTTGCACTCCGGGAGGCGTATCTTGAGCATCCGATCTTTGACTTTGGACTTCTTTATATCGTTGGAAAGCTATTTCTATGTTCTTTCCAGTGATGCTGGTTGTTGTTCCAGATTCTGTTCCAGAAACATCCTATTTATTCTTTTTCATTTTAGCATTCTGGTGGATATCCTGTTTGTTTCAGGTCCGGGGATCGATTTTGTTGCTTCAGTTGCTTCGTTTTGGGCTCTAACTTCTATTGTTTCAGCCTTATGTCTTTTATGATCATTTTTGATATTCATTGTAAGCATTTTTATGCAACGCACTGAGATAAAGTGCCAATCTTGCGTTTCGGGATCCTTTTCATCATTGTGATTCGTTGTACTCGCACTATTATATAAAGTGCCATGGGGGGGATAGTTGTTTGCCACTTATAGGCCCTCTTTCTCTAATTCCTCATGCAGTGTCGATGACACGTGCCTTTATTTGTGTTTGTACCTCACTCTCGATGTGTTTGGCTCCTGTGTTGTAGGAGATTTTTGGCCCATCTTTTCAGCTGCCTGTCACCTCACCTGCCTTAAGGGGAGGTTATATAAAACAGCAAGGGGAAAGGAAAGGGCAAGGCCCTTTTTGCAGTTGCTTCCTCACCATCCACTTGGGTTCTTGATTCGGGTGCTTCACACCACATGGCTTCATCTAAGGAAGAAATTGCATCCTTGGAACAATGTACTATGCCTTCTATGTTGATGGGTGACAACACTCCTATTGAGGTGTGTGGGAGAGGGTCTATTGATGTGGGGGATGGCACATTCCATGATGTTCCTTATGTACCCTCATTGTCAACTAATCTCTTATCGGTACACCAGATCACTCACACAGGTTTAGGCAAGCGGGTTGAGTTCACTCCTGATTCAGTGGAGATACGTGAGTTGCACAATGATTCTACAATTGCAGTTGATCATCAGTCAAGACTCTATATGTTTTCTCACCTTGTTCCTGATCCTCCTTTGACTATTTTTCTCGCCCACTCTAATGATGTGAGCAGATTATGGCATGAGCAGTTTGGCCATCTTAACTTCCACTACTTGCATCAGCTTAACCAACAGAGCATGGTCACAGGGTTGCCTTCTACTTTGACATTGGAGTCACTTGGAATACATGATAGATCTTCTGATGGGTCAAATTCACTTGAGCAGTCTTCTACCTCCACTTTTGATGCAGAGAGTGATTCAGAGGACTCACCTCCTTCCTCTCCTAGTCATCATTCACAGGTTGATGATTCTCCTCTAGATTCTCCATCTTCTGGTCCACTTTGGGCTAGACAGACCTTGCAGTTTGCAGGTGATTGGGTTGGGGATCCATCAGACACCAAGCAGACTTGTTCACAATTCTAGGATGCTCTACATATCTTCATTGCTACTGCCTCAAATCCACAGTCCTTTTATGAGGCTTCTGGTATTTTTGAGTGGGATATAGCTATGCAGGAAGAGTATAGTTCCTTGATGAGGAACCACACTTGGGATCTTGTCCTTTTTCCTAAGGGAAGAAAACTTGTTCGATGCAAGTGGATCTACCGGACAAAATTTGCAAGCTTTGCTGGAGGTGCGGGATGCTACATCTTTTGGGGGGGCCTCTTCCTCTCACTTGGATTCCTAATTTTCTTTGGGGAGTCTCTTTTCTCTCTCTTTTGGGGGAATTTTATGTACATGGGTACCTCATCAGGCTTGACTTGTCGGGACCCATTTCTACATCCACCTAAGCTTCGCTTATGGGGGGGTGTTAGTGTAGTTTTTTATTTTTCCTATTTTGCTAGATTTTTCCTACACTTTTAATAATCTCACTTAGGTTAATAAAGCATGTCTTATTAGGTGAATGGTTGTGAGGTGTCACCTTCCTACATGTGAGCATCCATTAGCTATCTTGGGAAGATACTTTTCTATCTTTAGTCTGATAGATGGTTGCTCCTCATTGGTTGGTGTTGCCACCTCCTCCCTCTTCCTAGCCTATATAAGCATGCTACCTGGCTTGTATTTGCAACTCTTGTTTTTGCATCCTCCTAATGCTATTTTGCTTCCAGCATTTGCATTACTCTCTTGGAGACTAACTCTATGATGCTATTTTGATTTTGTATCATTTGCATTCATAGTTTAGATATTTACTCTTTGCACTAGTTTTCTGGGTTATTAATCTTTTCATATTCTAACACTAGGCACCAAAGTTGCTCTACTAGCCTTCAAAGCAAAAAATCTACCAAAACTAGGTTTTTTCTTGGATATGGAACCTATGAGTTTAGGGGGAGAGGGAAAGGTTACTTAATGGTCAACCATCTCAAATTGGTGAGGTTGGTATGCCTATTTGGTTCCTAAAGGCCTCAAACAACCATTTTTCCAATTAGGTCAAGGAGCCCCTTTTAGCCCTATCAATAAGGTAATTAGGACTTGTTTTGACATTCCTCCAAAGGATCCTAAAAAAAACTACCCTTTTTTGAGAAGTACAAGATTCCAAACTTGCAAAACTCTAGATTGGTTGGATGATATCTTAACCAAAAATGTAACAAATCCCTTATATAAGCCTACTTTCTAGGGTTTATAAAGGAAATACTAGTTAGATGTTTGGCTTGGAAAATCTACCAATAAGAAAACATAAAAGGAACCATCAAGCTCCAATGTACACCATTAGGTTGGCTACATCCACTTCCAAAGTGCCTGCATCACTTTAACACATGTTTTTTTGTACCAAACACATGGAGATGTTTGGGCTAGGGCTTGCTAGAAAATGTTGAAGCCTTGAATTCCATCTCCTATCCTTTAGGCATGTTATAGTAAAAATTCCTAACTTGCATTTTATGAAGTGGTTTTGAAATCCCATAGTGGGAATGCAAGTTAGGGCCTCATTTCCTAAACTAGCCACCAAAAGGAGGGTTTTGGTGCACCCAGGGAAGGTCTTTTAATAACTTCAATTGTTGAGAACTTCAAACCCTCAAATAAATTACATTAATTAGGTAGGATGTTCTAGATTCCAGAATGATAGGTTGTTCACATGTGCCAATTTGTACCTATCAGTACAGTCAGAAATTACAACATTTTACAAGGAAAATGGGATCTTTATTTGATTTCAAAAGAAAAATTACATTCTCTGACTTTCACTCACCTCAAAGGGATATTTGAAGTCCTTTCTCAACCATCCCAATTGAAATTCAAAGGTAGTGGCCATTTGGGGAATTTTTAACAAAACTTGACAACTTTTTGCAAAAGTTCTCAAGCAACTTTTTGAAATTTTCACAATTTGCACAATCTAACCCTTATAGGACTTTTTCCTTATTCCCTAGAGACCTAGAATATTTTTAAAAACCTAGAGACATTCCTATCTGATACTAGATCTAAGAAATGCCTCTTGACCATAGTCAAAACCCATGGTTTATAAAGTACCAAATGGGGACCAGGTCTTACAATTAGGCTCAAATTATTGAATACCTATGGTGATCCTATTAAAAATGTCTCTTAGGCTTAAATTCCCTTGAGTAGAACTCATGAAGAGTTAAAAATGTAGATGCCATGGTGAATGGAGAGTTAGGTGCTCCTGCACTAGAATGTCATTAATGTTTATGCTCCAAATTTGAGACATGGTATATGGTGGCTCTGGGAGGAGATGACAAACTTCTTAAAACAATCAAGGAACTCATTTTTTATGGGTGACTTCAACACTCCCTTGTACTCCTCAAGAATTTTGGGGGTGTGATTGATTTTACAAATAGTATGAATGACTTAGCAGAATTTATAAATAACAATGACTTGATGGATCTAGAGTTGAGGGAGTCAAACTAATACGGTTGAATAATAGGAAGGGGGAGGGCCTTATTCAAGTCAAACCAGATAGGCTCCTTGTCCTAGCTAGTTAGAAGGGGTTGACTTCTTCTACTCTTACAGGTCTTCCTAAGAGTGTCTCAAATGATGCCCCTATCCTTTTCAACTAGAAAGAGGTGGTGGGGGGGCCCAATGCCATTGAGATATGAAATAATATGGTGGTCCTACCTAGGCTTTAGAAAATGTGTAGAGTGATGGAATATAAATATTGAGGGTACAACTATGTTTAAGCTCACTGCAAAATTGGATAGTGTTAGAAGGAATGTTCACCCCTAGAGTAAGAAGTCCATTGGAGCTATCCTTAAAATTATAAAGGAGGTGGAAGGGAAAGTAGAGAATCTCCAAAATGTGATGGGGGATGGGTCAGCCTTGAGTGTTATGATACATGAAGGGGAAAACTATAGGGGTTTGTGGAAGGATACCCTAGTGAGGGAGGACATTTTGTGGAAACAAAGGTCGAGAGTCCTTTGGGTGAAGTTGGGAGATAAGAACATGACATTCTTCCATACGTTAGCCTCTAATCATAAAAGGAGAAATATGATTGACTCTGTGGTGGATGTCTAGAACCAAAAGTTGACTAAGATGGAGGATATTGCTAGCTAGGCAAGTAATTTCTTTCACAAATCCTATAGGGAATACCACAGTGATTCCAATTAGGAAGATAGGAAGTGGTTGATTGATTCCATGCCTAATGTGATCTAGGCAGAAGAGAAAGTAGCTAGTTATGAAGGAGGAAGTGTGTAAAGATATTTTTTTCATGAAAGCCTATAAAACACTGGGTCCTAATGGTTTTCCCCCAGCCTTCTTCCAACATTAGTGGGAAGTGATTAAAGTGGATTTGGTTAGAGTTGCTAGATATTTCTTTAGGACTGGAAAGATTCTTTAAAGACTTAATAAAACATTGATTACCCTAGCCCCAAAAATTAAGGACCTCATGTCTCTCACTGACTTCAACTTATAAGTCTATGCAATATGACCTACAAGATCTACTCTAAGATTCTAGTGAACCATCTAAAGCCATTATTACACAAGTTTATTGACAAACCCTAGAATGGGTTTGTCCCTGGTCGCCAAATTTTGGATGGTACTATTACTTCTCATGAGGTGCTAAAGTCAATGGATATGAGTGGTAATCTAGGAATGGCTCTAAAGATCGATATTTCAAAAGCCTACAATAGGGTCAGCTAGGATTTTCTCTATGAAGTCTTGGAGATAATTTGTTTCAACTAGGGAGTTATTAGAATCATTAGGGATATGGTCGAGACTATGTACTAATTTTTGTTGGTGAATGGTTCACCCTAGGGAAACTTTGGTGTGGAAAGGGGTCTTAGGTAGGGGGATCCTATTTTGCCATACCTATTCATCATGGTTGTTGAGGTGTTGGGAAGAGCATTTCTAAGAAAGGTAAACATGAGGGATATCAAAGGTATCAAACTGACCACTTCCCTCCTGGTACAGGTGATACAAGAATTTTTTGATGATACCTTCCTAAGTAGAGACTCGTCAGTGTCTAAAGCCAAAGCTTGGAAATATATCTTGGAGATCTACATAGTTAATGCTAGTCAAAAAATTAGTTTAGATAAAAGTAAGGTGTTTTTTCTTTGATATGAAGCTTGATATCCAGAGGAGGGTGCTTAACATATTGGAGTTCAATAATGCCCTCCTCTCAGATACCTATCTAGGTCTCCTACTTATTGGTAAAGAGGTTTCTAACTAGCTATAGAATACTATTCATGAAAAAATGGAAAAATTTTGATTGGGTGGAAGGGTAAACTCTTGAGTAGTACATGGAAGCTTCAATTACTTGTGACCTCCCTCCAAGGTATTCCCATTTACTTTCTTTCCCTCTATGAAATATCTTAGGCTATGGCTAAGAAATTGGAAATAATACAAAGAAACTTCATGTGGTCAGGTGGGGAGGAGAAAAACTAGCTAAACATGGTTGGTTGGGATACTGCACCATTTATAAACCTAAATGTAAAGGAGGGTTAGGTATTAGAAAGATTATTGATTTGAATAAATATCTCCTTACTAAGGTGAACTAGAAACTTGAAAAAGATGAAGCTAGTTGGTGTAAGATCCTTAAAGCTAAGTACCTTGGAAATATGAAGTTTGTGTATTGTATTTGGGATAATGGTCTTCCTTTAGGTTCTAGGGTGTAGGTAAGTATCATCAAGAATAGAGGACTCCTTAGGGAAGGTTTGAGATGGTTAGTGGGCTTGAGTAGTAAGATTAGATTCTAGGAAGATTTTGGTTGGATGGTAAACCTTTGGTTTGTACAAAATTTGGGGTTCTTAGGTATTGTCTTCAGTCATTGATGGGAAGTAAGGTGATAGACTATATTATGGTTGGCAAGAGGTGTAGAAACTTACAATTGCCTGAGGGGAATTATAATTTGGGGAGCCTAGTGGGGGTACCTTGGTGAGTTTCTTAAGGAGTATAGAATCCCAAGGGTGGCATAGGAGTACACATTCATATGGAGGAACACCTTGTCGAGAGAATTCTTAGTTGGCTCTTCTTATAAGATGATCTTCTAGAAGGATTTGGTTCCTAAATGCTGGAAAAAGGTGTGGATTAGTTAATTGATTCTAAAAGTCAACATCTTCTGGTGGGTTACCATGCATGGGAAGATTCTTACAGTTGACAGCCCCAAAAAAAGGGATTTCAAATTCCCAATAGATGCTATCTATGTAAAGAGGAAGGAGAAAACATTCCCCACCTCTTCCCAGACTATAGTTTTACTAAAATTATCTAGCGAAGGATTCTCCAAATGCTAGAGGTGAAAAGGGTATTTCATATAGGGATGGAATAATTTGCTATGAATTGGTTGAGACCTTTCCACCACCCTCTCCTTATCCAACTATGGAATTTTATTCCCCCCATGTCTATTGGGGTATTTGGAAGGAAATAAATAATATGGTCTTCAAGAATGAAGAAAGGAATGAGGAGGTTGTGGCGGGGTTGATTGTAAAGTGGTTAGTGGAGAACATGCAAAATACAAAGAAACCATTGTCTCTCTCTATGCTAAGTGAACAAAGGATTTCCAAGAATTGGAAACTCATGGAGGGATTTTCAAAGGTTGATAATTCAAAACAACTCACTTGAGAAAGGACTAAATGGTGCCCTCCCAAAGAGAACTAGGTTAAGTTGAACTTTGACAGAGTTGCGAGGGGGGATGTGGTTGGGGGGCAGGGTGTGGGTGGGGGGGGGGGGGGGGGCGTGATGGTGAGAGATAGCACTAGTAAAATTTCATTAGCATTTGTTGTTAATCTTGGTAAGGCTTCAAATAATATGATTGAGGCTATGGCTCTCCTCTAGGGCCTAAAGTTGTTCATTCATTTTGGGTGGAAGAATGTGGTAATCAAAGGGGACTCAAAGGCTATCATAGATAATATGAAGGATATTATAAAAGAGGGTTGTGCTTTTAGGAGGGTGATTGAGGAATTGTGGAATTTTTTAATGATCATAATGTGGTATTACTTCTAGCAAATTTTTCGGGAGTGGAATGCGGTGGCCAATGCGATGGTTGCAATGGGTCTAACAGTTCATGGCTTATGATGTTAGAGAGATGTTGAGTTGTTACCAAATTTGGTAATATCTCTTATGACCCTAGAAAACCCCTCATGATTGGGTTTATGTGGAGTGGAATTATGGTTTATAGTGACAACTCAAGGCTGAGTAGGCTGATGGGGTCATGCCACTTTAGAAAAATGGTGAGAAATTATGGAAAGAGTACTCCCAAAAATAAATATGTGAGGCTTGAGAGGGAAATAAAATTGAAGTACAATTTGAGTATTTTTTTTATGATTTTTCTATTAATGAATTTGTACCTATCTCCAAGTAATGATTCAAATTTCAAAAAGCATCGGGTTCATGATGATGATGAGATAGAGTGGAATGGAGGAGGTGAAAAATGACATGTGACAGTGGAGAGAAGTAAAGACATGGGGTTTTATGAAATTTAAGACATTTATGAGAATGTGCTTTACTTGGTGGAGCTTAATTTTTTGCCTAAGTGTTACTATAGGTTCAATCTATGTTTCTGGTCTGGGACTTAGGAGGGTGTGATCAATGTTGAGAAGGATATTGCAATGGGGGTTGACCTACTTAGTATTGAACCTTTAGCTATTGAAGAAAGTGCTCAAAAACCTCTCACTTGGTACATGCTGAAGGAAGGAGGCCTAGTCTCTTTTATGGTGGTAATGAATGGATATGATGAGAGTTTTTTGCTCTAGTTTGTGAATTTTTGGGATGATAGGAGAGTGATGGTGAATGGTATCACTTTTAAGGTGTATGAGGAAGTCATTGCTTTGGCTATAGGCCTTGCTCTGATAGGTAGGAAATGGGAGAAAGTGGCCAAAGTCATGAATGAAGCTAGTTTGAACTATTTATTTTAGAAGGGAGAAGAACATGTTCACCATCGTGGTGGGTTTCTAAGGGAAAAGCTTTTGGAGCCATGGAACAGTGTATGTTTTGTGCTGACAAAATATTTCACTCTTGAAGGGAGGTATGGGGTTTGTTATTATTAACATTTTCCCCTCCTGAACCATTTTAGGAACTGTGATAGCCTTTCTATTCCTTTCTTTTTTTTGCATAAGTTAGTGGACATTGTTGCAGATGTGAAGGAAAAAGTAAAGAAGGGTGCTAATTTCACTATCCAGCACTAGGGTTTAATGTTTCATCTCTACCATTTCCACTTGGCCCTACTATCCACTAGAATTGTGGAAGTTTGTAATATCCCTACTTTCCAAGACCCTTTCTCTCCCCATGTTCCTTTGAGAATTATTGGCATTAAGGCCCCCACCCCCCATCCCTCTCCTAGTGTTTCCCTTGCTAAGATTAAGAGGCCCTCTTGATGTCCTTTGTGAAAAGGGTGAAAACTGATATAGGAAAGGAGGTGGACCCAATTTATTCTGAGGATTATAGAAGAAGGTCTATGAGACTCACAATATCAAAGGCTAAGATGATATTGAGAACCACTATCTAGCATCATGATCATGAGTCACATTTGGAAGATATGCCCCCTTCCCCCCAAGAAAAGGTTGAAGCAAAAGATGATGAGATACAGAGCAAAGAAGGACAAGGATGTGAAGATGGAGGTGGATATTTTGGATTCATCATCTTTGGGCTTGGGGGAAGAGGAAAATGAGAGCAAGGAGGTGACCCATGTCTCTACATCCCTCATGATGAATATGGTGGATCTTCCATGAGATTAGTTCTAGGATACTGTAGATAAAAGGGATCCCTCTCCCATGATGGCCTCCTCCCCAACTTTAGATAATGATAAAGAGAAGATGATTTTTGACTCCCTAGTTTTGCAAGTTAACAACATGGAGTTGGAGAAGTGCAAGTTGTGATGCTTGTTGGAGGAAACGGTGGCAGTTATGAATGCGGAGGTCAACTTTCTCAAAGAGAAAACCATGGTTATGGAGGAAAGGTTTTTCCTTCTATCCAAGTTCACCATAAAAGTGACCCATGTGGTAGCTACCACTCTACAATTTCTTCAAGGTAATCAAGAAGAGGGTCTAAACTAGGAGGACTCCAAATTACTATTTAAATTCTTGGCAAAAGATTGGGATAATGTCCTCCTCAAGGGGAAAGGAAATGGGAAGGCTAACTAGTACCTTTTCCCCTCCTTTTATTTCTTTATGTGTTCTCTATTTTTTTTTGCTAAGTCACTGACCTAGTTAGTTTTAAGGCAGTGATGCCTTTGTTTAAATACTTTATATGTTTGAACTTGTGTTGGTTCTAGTACTCTGCTATTTTATCAATTGTTTTAAAATTTTTGGTTGACTACTCCTATGGGGATCTTAGGTTGTTTTGGTTATGCTTTTGGTGTGTTAAGAGTGGTTAGGGGTTTCTTTTTATCCTCTTGCGTGGATGGTATTCTACTGGTAATTGGCAAGTATGACAATTTGTAAGGGCCCACCCCCTTATTTGGGCTACTTAATATATCAAAAATATATTCCCTGGCGAATAGTAGGACATTCAGTTAAGTCCCCTACTATTCTAAGGGGAAGGCCCCTAAACAAATTATTGCTTACCTGGCGGGGGTTTTTTTTGAGCTGGACTACCGGCATCACTCCGATATCAACTTTATGTGATGATACTTTAATTTTTTCTTCCAATGGTTGACAATTACATATGAAATTATAAAGATGGGAAATTGATGTGTTTGGTGTTAGCATTTTGGAAAAGAATAACATACCAAAACAAGTATGGCCAAAGTCTTACAAACATAGTTCTTGTAATGATTTTTTTTCAAATGATAAAAGAATTATAATATTTTTTTAAATTTTTTTAAAGTGAATATTACTTTTTATTAATTATTTTATTGGCTTTATGATTTGGCTATGTGATAAGGTTTCTAATTTATGACTATATGTGAAAAGGATCACAAAAAATATGGAAAAACTAGAGGGTGGTGATAAATGTCATGTGTCTAAGTAAATTTTGATATAGTTCAATGCGTATAATTTGTTCTTATATGTTTATTCAATATAATCTTTTAGGAAAGCCATAATATAATTAAACTTTATTTATAAGAATATTTATTAAAATTTGATATAAAAAAATTGTCTTACTTGAAATAATGTTTATTAGTTTATTAAATTTTTTACTGCAACCACTACCATATCAAGCTTAGAGATTGTAAAAGTTATTTCCTAAATGAAGGCCATATAAATGGTTTACTGATTATATGTTATACTATATTATAAATATACAAATCATGTTGGATGTGTATCCTTATATTTTCCCTATTAACTTTTAAACATGTGCTACTAAATTTGTATCTTCCCTTTTCCTTCTTGACTAGTGTTTCTTGGAGCATAAATTTTAAGTTTCATTATATTATCTTGTTTGACTCATTAATATAGAGTGATCACGATATACTTTTGTGCTTCTCTTGCTCTTCATCCTGATGATGGATCATGTAGTGTGATTCGAAACGTTGATGGTAAAAATCTTAACACAATCGAATCCAGAAACATACTAGTACATTTATAGTCTTTCCAAGTGTAAAGATGACAAACAATAAAAAGGAATTAGAACATATATCCAATAAGATAAAATCAATGTGTTGGAGAGGAAATCCAAAGTCAATTTCATGCTATAAATTATCCCTATAATTTTAATTGGCATAATTCTCTTTTAGGTAAACCATTAATAAGTGTAGATTGATTATTCACTAGTTGTAGGAGTGATATTAAATTAATTATGAATATCTAGATTTAAGCACACATGGTAGAATATCTAAATTTTTAGGTTTTTGAATTTAATCTCATAAATACACTAAAATGGATTTATATGAATTGATTATGAATAGGTTTATTTTTTCATAGATTCTTAACAAGTAAAGTGAATCTCATAAAGAAATATATGAAATATTAGACATGTTTGAGTATTGGACGCTACTGAAATCAATTATAATAGACTTTATGTTCTCTTCTAGTAGGCATTTGCATAGGAATAGATTACATTAATGGTATGAGAAACTTGACTGTACATCTATCCTACTTTGTTTAATGCTAGCATGAAAAGTAAACTAAACCAAGCATATTCTCCTAGTCTTCCTCGTTAGAGACTTTAGATTTTTCTAATGATTTAACAAACCAATAAATAATACAAATTAAAGGCATTTTTTTATGACATGAGCCCATATATCTGGTTGAGGAGAAAGACATTATCATGTGTTAGAATTTTAACTAAAGAATACTCATTCAATATCATATTCTCTTAACTAGACCATACAATATGGAGCTTTTACTTTTGGTTGAAGTGTTATCTGCATTATGGATGAGCGTGGAATTCCATGTGAAGGAGTGCCTCTATCTTGCAAAATAAATAATGGGATTGATGGAATATGATAGATTATTTTCTTTCTAAAATGAATATAGAGTTTATCTTTTCTTTTCTAAAATGAATAATAGTATTTTTGGTAAGTTTAGAGATCATTCAATTGATGGAAGTAGAATTAGACAATATATATTGTTTATTAATGGAATTGCATATGGAATTTATCTTCTCTTTTCTAAAGTAGAAAAAAAAATCTTTTGTTATGTATAAGAATTGCATAATTAATAAAAGTGGGATCACTCGATGTAGATTGTTTACTTTTTGGAAAGTGTAATATTGTATAATAGATATAGCAGGGTTGAGAGTTTTAGTCTTGCCAAGAGTAAAGATGATAGATAATAAAATGGAATTAGAACATACATCTAATAAGATAAAATCAATGTGTTGGAGAGGAAATCCAAAGTCAATTTCATGTTATAAATTATCCCTATAATTTTATCTGGCATAATTCTCATTTAGGTAAACCATTAATAAGTGTAGATTGATTATTCACTAGTTGTAGGAGTGATATTAAATTAATTATGAATATCTAGATTTAAGAATACATGGTAGAATATCTAAACTTTTAGGTTTTCAAATTTGATCTCATAAATGTGCTGAAATGGATTTATATGAATTTATTATCAATAGGTTTGTTGTTTCATAGATACTTAACAAGCAAAGTGAATCCCATAAAGAAAGATACATTACATTAGACATTTTTGAGTATTAGATGCCACTCAAATCAATTATAATGGACTTTATGTTCTCTTCTAGTGGGCATTTGCATAGGAGTAGATTACATTAATGGTATCAGAAACTTGACTATACATCTATCTTACTTTGTTTAATGCTAGCTTGAAAAGTAAACTGAACCAAGCATATTCTCCTGGCCTTCCTTGTTAGAGACATTAGATTTTTCTAATACTTTCACATACTGATAAACAATACAAATGAAGGGTAGGTGTTTATGACATGAGCCCATATATCTAGTTGAAGAGAAAGACATTATCATGTGTTAGAATTGTAACTAAAGAATACTCATTAGGTATCATATTCTCTTAGCTAGACCATACAATATGGAGCTCTTAGGTATCATATTCTCTTAGCTAGACCATAAAATATGGAGCTCTTACTTTTGGTTAAAGTGCTACCAACATTGTGGGTGAGCATGAAATTCCATGTGAAGGAGTGCCTCTTTCTTGTAAAATAGATAATGAGATTGATGGAATATGATAGATTATTTTCTTTCTAAATTGAATAAAAATTCTATCTTGTATTTTCTAAAATAAATAATAGTATTATTGGTATGTTTAGAAATCATTCAATTGATGGAAGTAGAGTCAGACAATATATATTGTTTATTAATGGAATTGCATATGGAATTTTTCTTTTCTTTTCTAAAGTAAACAACAAAAATCTTTTGTTATGTATAAGAATTGCATAATTAATAAAAGTGGGATCACTTGATGTAGATTGTTTACTTTTTGGAAAGTGTAATATTGTATAATAGATATAGAAGGGTTGAGAGTTATAGTCTTGCCAAGTGTAAAGATGACAGACAATAAAATTGAATTAGAGAATATATCCAATAAGATAAAATCAATGTGTTGGAGAGGAAATACAAAGTCAATTTCATGCTATAAATTATCCCTATAATTTTATCTAGTATAATTCTCATTTAGGTAAACCATTAATAATTGTAGATTGATTATTCACTAGTTGCAGGAGTGATATTAAATTAATTATGAATATCTAGATTTTAGCATACATGGTTGAATATCTAAATTTGTAGGTTTTCTAATGAAATTCTTGAATTTGTACCTCTTTCACATTAGGCTTGAAATTATATCATCATTATGAAGGTTGAAATTTAATGATCTAGGTTATTTCAAAGGGAACAAATTTTATGATTGATTGCACAATTGATCTAGTAAAATGTGCATCCTTGTTTTCTTCCATTTCCCTTTTCTTATTGGTTGCTTCACCATAGATATTGATTTTATTTATAAATATTTATATAGGGTTGTCTAATTTATAGGGAAGAAGGTCCCAAAGATTAACCCTTAGAAGGAACTTTCTTTATGGCCATAGAAAAGGATTAAGGACAAAAAACTTGCAAACATGCATGCATACTCTCTAAGATGGTGTGATATAGAATTATATTATTTCATGGTGATCCAATTAAAGTTATACTAGTATGTTCCTTTCATAAATATGATGATATACGAATGATCACATAGTTCTATCCGAAGTATAAAAAATTGGGTGGGTATCATAAATAAATACATGCCAAATTCCTTTAAATAACATGTCCCATTGTAATAAAGTACATGAAACATGTACCAAATTAGTGCATTATGGAAATTGTGTAAATATCATAATAATATAAATTTTAGATATAAAAATATAGAGATTAATTCTATAAATGTAGGATCAATTTCATAACAACGAGAATGACCTCAAATAATAACCTAAAAACTTGATGTAGTGGTTGTTATGCATTTTGGCGTGGATGATAGATCCCTATGAAGGTTGGAAAACCAATCAAAGGAAGAGGAAAAAAGGAAAATATCTAGATCTTTGATCTTATTCTTGTTAGAATATATAGTCCACTGATATAACTAAGAGGAGGGGGGTGTTTGAATCATTTATCCAACTAATATCACAATTATCAACCTTAAGAAAACTTAACCATATGAGTAATATAAACTAAAACCACAAAAATATACTCATATAGAATAACACTAGATATGTTAACTACGAAAACCCTTGATCAAAGGGAAACCCTCGGTGGGGATGGTACCCACAAAATGATGTACTAATACAAATATTCCTTGTTATCAGGTACTGCAATCTGTAAATCAAGTATAACTTGTGTATATCTTCAACTTAGACTCTATGCACTTGACCACATCATCAGGACAATGTGTCGAACATGTCCATAACTATGCATCACTAAACAATCAAATCATTGTTTGTACCATCAAGATCTTTGTCTGCTAATCAACTAGTCTTTATAGAAGCTATCTTATGTTGACATCAATGACAAATACAATAATGAATGCAACATGTCAATACTCTCCAATACTTATAATACTCCTCCAAAGTAGTATCATCAACATTCATGCTAACAATCTCCCCCTTTGGCATTGATGGTAACATAGATGAAAAAAACCTAAGTTTCAAGAATACCAAATAGTGTTTTATTCCTGCTACTAACCAAGATCAGTTGTCCACATGCTAAAAATAATATCAAACACATCAAATGCATACATGTGCATACTCCTTCTTAGACATCAATTGTTTACTTTGCACTAAATAATTCATAATACATCATATGCATATCCCTGCTTTCTTACATGAATCTTTCTAAATCTCTCTAAAGAGATATCTCTCCTCCATGCTTAGGATTAGATGCTCTACCCCATATCTTAGGAGATGTTTTTCATGCATATTCTCCCCCATTGAGACCTCAATCTCAGTTTTACAATATACCAATTGTTAAATACTAATTTTCAATATGTTGTACCAGTTCATCAACTAGCTCGAGTGTCTGATGACACTATTCAATACCAAATACCAAGAGTCCTTAATGACTTGGATCATCACAAATACTCCCCCATACAAGAAGCATTAGCATTCAGTCTAGGCTACCAATAGGTCATAGTACCACTAGACTAATGCACTCTCTGCATCATCTACTCAGAAGTAGGTAGGGGCATAACCCCAAGCATACCTCTCAAGTACCCAAATGTATCTTTAAACGAAGGATTCATAGAATATCTAAAATCTGATTTTTAGTACTCACATACTCCAATATGATCTCCTTTTCTACTACTTTCTCTCTCAATACATGATAATTAATAGATATATGCTTAGTCTTAGAATGCAATACATGATTCTTAGACATACTCACTGTACTTATGTTATTACAGTAAATGATAATAGGTTCTTCAAAATCAATTCTAATATCCTTCAGCATCTACTTCATCCACATAACTTGATTACAATTATTTGTTGCTGCAACATACTCTACCTCAACAGTACTTTGCCAGATACAATCTTGCATCTTGCTTAGCCAAGAAACCAATATTCCTCCAAGAAAGAATGCTCCACCATTGGTGCTCTTTCTTTCATCCATACTACTTGTCCAATTTGGATCAGTATATGCACATAGAGTGAAATTACTCGATCTATCATACCATATTTCATAGTCAGATGTCCCTTTCAAATATCTAAATATTCTCTTCACTAGTGCAAAATGATATTCCTTAGGATCAGCTTGAAATCTAGCTACAATCCCAATTATATTTGCTATATCTAGTCTAGTGTGAGTGAGATACTTCAAACCTCCAATCATGGATCTCTACTTCTTCTGCTTTATTGTAGGTGTCTCATCTTTGTTGGATAACTTGTGACCAGTTATCCTAGGTGTACCAACAAGTTTACAACTTTCCTAACCAAACCTTTTCAACAAATCTTTCAAGTACTTATCTTGTGAAATTAAAATACCATCACTATTCTGTACAATTTGCAATCATAGGAAAAACTTCATTTCTCCTATCATGCTCATTTCAAGCTCATTCTTCATCTCTTCAGCAAACTTATCACTTGCTTCATCATTACCTCCAAAAAATAATGTCATCAAAAAATATTACAATAATCAACAAACCATTTTCAACTTCTTTTAAATACAAGTTATTGTCTATCATACCTTTAGCAAATCCAAGCTTTTCCAAATAATGAACCAACATTGCATACCAGGTTTGGGTGCTTACTTTAGACCATATAAAAATTTCTTTAATCTACATACCATGTCTTTGTCTTTTGATAAAGGAAAACCTTTAGGCTGCTCAATATATACCTCTTCTTCAAGTTCTCCAATTAAAAAGGTTGATTTAACGTCCATCTGATAAACCTTGAACTTCTTATTCACTCCATAATCCAAGAACATCCTTACTACTTCCATTTTTTCTACAGGTGCATATGTCTCCTCGTAGTCTATTCCTTCTTATTGTGAATATCCCTTGCATACAAGTCTATCCTTGTTCCTCACAACTTCTCTTTGCTTATTCATCTTGTTTATGAATGTCCATTTGATCCCTATCACATTCTTGTCTTTAGGTATAGGAACTAACTCCCATGTATCATTCTTCACTATTTAGTCCAATTCTTCCTTTATTTCTTGAATCTAATGATCATCTTTAACTGCTTCATCTATGCTATTAGGTTCAACTTGAGATATCAAATGTATCCTCTCATTTACTCTATTCCTTTTCATCATAGCTTTGCATTTGCTTCCAATTATCTACTCAAGAGGGTGATTCCTTGTCAAATTCATGTTGGGCATAGGAGTTGACATTTCAACTCTTATCTCTTCTCTTAGTTTAGATCTTTGTTCTCCTCTTTTCTCAATAGCTATCACATCATTCTACAAATAATTGTTAGTCTCAAAGAGAACTTCATCATTCTATCTAATAATTCCAAAATTAGCTTCTTCTTCATCTGAATTATAATCTACCATCTTTTCTTTAGTTCCAAACTTTTCATCAATTCTTACATTTTTTCATTCAACTATTGTCTTAGTTCTATAGTTAAAACATCTATAAGCCCTACTTTTCAATGAAAACATACCTTCATCACTTCTTGGATCAAACTTACCAATGTCATAATCTCTCTTAATGTAACATTTTCTCCCAAATATTCTAAAATACTTAACTAATGGTGAATGACCAAACCATAGTTCATAAGGTGTCTTGCTCATAACTTTTCTAATATGTACTCTATTCAATGTATGTATTATTGTATTAACTGCTTCTCTCCAAAATGTCTGAGAAACATCATTCTCAACCATCGCTCTTTTTGCCTTTGCTACTAATTTATTTCTTCATCAAGTAATCTCATTTTTCTCAAGAATTATAGGTGTAGATAAATGACTTTTGATACCATTCTCTTCACAGAATATGTTAAACTCTCCAGAGGTGAATTCTCCACCTCTATTAGATCTCAAACACTTTATCTTAACACAATATTCATTCTCAACTCTATTCTTAAATATCTTAAACTTCTCAAAACATTTAGATTTCTCTTTAAGAAACACTACCCATATCATTCTAATGAAATCATCAACAAAAATCATAAAATACCTTTCACAATAGAATCCTCTTGTTCTAGAAGGACCACTCAGATTTGTGTGAATGATCTCCAACTTCTTTATGGTAGTGAACTTCTTACTAGGAAATGACGCTTTCTTCTACTTAGAAAAAATATATTCCTTACACACAACATTAGTAGGATTTGTAATCTTAGGAAAGACTCTAACTGTAAAAGTCCTACTAACTTTCACAATATTATCAAAGTTTATGTGATAAAATCCTCTATGCAACAACCAATTGTTATCCACTTTAGCTACCAAACATGTCATTTCAGTAGGATTTAACTAAAATACATTACCTCTAGATTTAGTGCCAGTTCTAATCATCTTACCATCTTTTTCTTTAATGATATAGGTCTTCTCATTGAAATGCAATAGATAACCCTTGTCCACAAACTGTCAAACAATTAACATGTTATGCTTCAATCCATCCAAAAAATAAACATCGTCAATATTAGTTTTACCATCAAGAGTAATGGATCCAATTGATGTTATATGATAGGTTGTATTGGTACAAACTCTAACAATACCTCCATCATGATTCTTGAACTGAACAAAATTGTTCATATCACTAGTCATGTGATGTGAACAACCACTATCAATTATCCAATCAAATTTATTTTCTTCTTGGAAAACTAGAGCTATTTCTTCTCTAATTTCTCTATCAAGATCATCTTCCTTGACAACCACAAATCCTAATTCATCATCACTTTCACTTTGACCTTTTTCATCAGATTATTTATCTTCATTTGCATACAAACAATTTCTATCTCTAGCTCTTCTAGGGTTAAACTTTCTTTTATACTTTTTCTCTCTTTTAGGACATTTAGATGCATAATGAAAAAATTCATTACAAGTCCAACATTTATAGATGTTCTTACCATCTTTTTCTCTTATCACAAGAAAGGTTATTCCTTCCTCAATCTTCTTATCTTAATTAGATCTCTTGCTACTAGAAAAATCTCCACATGTGCTTGCACTCCTTGTCAAATTAGGTCAAATGTTCAGGTCATGGAAATTTGTATTGACTCTTGTTAGATCTTTAGACTATCTCAGGTTTTCTTCTATTGATTCTAATCTTCCAAGCAATGTTTCCTTTGTAAAATCCTTAGTATAGGGCATTACTAGTTGAACCATATGAGCTACTAGTTTGGATGGTGGTGTCAAAATTTTCAAGATCTTCCATATAACTTCATCATCTTCCTTGGTTCCACCATGGGACTGAATTCCTACAACAATTTCTAATATTCTACCAATATAACTTCTTAAATGTTCATCTTCCATCATTTAAGCATCTTGAAATGCAAATATCCAATTTTGTATTCTCATTCTCTTTACACAATCGTCATCTTCAAAATTGGATTCTAATGGTTCCCAAATTTCATAAGATGTTATAAGTGACTTTACCTGACTGTATTCATTCTTTGGAAGAGTTTTTACTAGAGCTTCTCTTTCTTCTTCACTACATCCTTCAATCTTTTCTTCTTCAATGATTATCTTCTTTCTCTTTCTCAAGATCCAATATCCCAGACCCATACACAACAAATGAGTCTTCATCTTCTCCTCCCAACTATCATAGTTGACCCCATCAAATCTAGGACTATACTTTCTGAAAAGATTCACCATCGATCTGCCAAATTTATTATTCTTATCCATCAAGGTCTTGATGCTCTGATACTAATTGTTAGAATATACATTCCACTGATATAAATCAAAGGGGGAGTGAACCAGTTATCCAACTATTATCAAAATTATCAACCTTAAGAAAACTTAACCTGATGCAGGAGCATCCAGAGGTATAAGGGCAATCCTGTGTCACCCAAAAAAAAATGTACTTAGACTTAGTTTTTGTTTCATGTGTTTTCATTTTTGGATACCCATTTGGATCAAATAAAGGTTCCAACTCTCACAGTTCCACTATCAGTATTCTAGGATAGAGTATTTGGAACACCTTGGGATACGTATAAATGCCAAAAAAAAAGAAGTATGTAATTGAGCCAACATTGTGGTGAACTAGGAAGTGTAAATTGGCCAGATGAATGTAATTGTAATTTAGAGCATTCTAGAAAAAGAATCAAGTCAAAAGGCCCCACAGTTTGAAAGTTATCGCAATTTTTCAGATTTTGGAGACCTCCTAAGAATGCTTCAAAGTCAGGTTAGGGGAATTAAATGACATTGAAAAGGGTCAAAAAATGGGTGATGAGCAAAGCTAGTCCATAGGACTATAGAGAGCTTTGAGAGCTTTTTTAAAATGTAAACGGTTCGTCAATCATAGCTACGGTTCAAAAGTTATGCCTCCTGAAAGTTCGGTTACCATTTTTGGATTCTTCTAGATTTGTGTCGACTTCTAACGCAGCTTTTGGAGCCTTCTATTTGGTCAGTGGATGCCTACTAGCACTTTCTAGAATTTATTCCTAGTCCTTAACCCTTCGGGGTCTATTTAAGGACATTTCTAGCATTGTAAAAGGCATTTCGGAGTGGAGTTTGAGAGGAAGTACTGAAAGGAGAAATTATCTCTAGATTTATGTTATTGTAAGCCCATAGGGCATGTTATGAAGTGTATTTTCTCTATACTGAATGTACTAGCTTATTTTCATAGTTAATACAATTTCCCTTTTCCTGTTGTGTCCATTCTATGTTTGGGTTGTGTCCCCATCAAGTGGTATCAGAGCTAGTTTTCCTGAGTGTGTAGATAGAGTGCCGACTGTGAGGCAGTTTGCACCAGGACTGTGTGGTTGTACGTTTGAGTTAAGAAAATGCCTCTACAAAGAGAGCATGGTGGAAGGCCCAAAGCTATTAATCCTAAGGAGGTTAGAGCCCTCCAAAGGTAGGTACAAGCATTGCAGGAGGAGCTCTGTAGAGGAACAAATATTGCCGCGGGCAACGACAGTAAGGATGACAATGAAGAAGAAGCAATTGGACCAGAAGGGGAATTTGATGGAGAAGTTCTAAATTAGGCAGAGGAAAGGCTTTATAGGGCCATTACTAAATTTGGGAAAAGACCTACAATTGATGTGGGTGTATTTTTAGGAAATCTTAAACCAGATGAGTTGATCGACTGGATCAATGAACTGGAAGAATACTTTGAGTATGAGGATATTAGGGACCCAGATAGGGTTAAGTTTGAAAAGGCCAAACTGAAAAGACATGCCAAAATCTAGTGGAAAGAGGTTCAATTGGATAGAAATAGAAAAGGAAAGGAGAAGATCACAAGGTGGGATCACATGGTGGACAAATTGAAGAAGCGGTTCATTCCTGTGGACTACGAGCTTGATTTGTTTAAAAAGATGAATGGGCTAAAGCAAGCAGGAAGATCAGTCCAAGAATATATAGAGGAGTTTTATCAACTTTTGATTAGAGCAGGGCATGCAGAAGCAAATAAGGAGAAGGTTGCTCGTTATATCAGTAGGTTGCGACCTAACATCCAGGAGGAATTAAGCCTGGTAAGAATGACCAGCGTTGAAGAGGCATACCAGTTTTCCATCAAGTTGAAGAGAAGCTGAATAAGAGGTTTGAAGGGAGACAAAGATGGCATGGTCAAGAAGGAAGGGGAAGTAGTAAGTCATCTGGAGGTCGAAATGAAACCCAAAAGAAAAATGAAGATGTGGGTACTAGCAGGAACCAGAGGAATGAGGGTTTCAATCGCTCCCATGATAAAGACTTTTGAAATCAGAGAGGAAGAGGTAGAGAATGTGGAAAAGGAAGAGGAGGCTTTTGTGGTACCTATTTCCATTGCAATGAAGAAGGTCATCGTGCCTTTGAATGCCCTCAACGACAAGGAAGGACAAATAGGAGAGCTGAGGGTCAAGCTAGGGTTGCTCATGTGGATGAGGATGCATAATCATCACATTCAGAGGATGCAGAAAGAGGAGAGACCTTGGTGAATGAAAGGGTCCTACTAAGTGGTGAGATTTAACTAGGACAAAGAAGGAGTTTGTTCTGTACCAGATGCAAGTGTGAGGATAAATGTTGTGACATGATCATTGATGGTGGTAGCATTGATAACTTGGTATCAGAAGATATGGTCTCTAAGTTGAAGCTCAAGAGGGAGAGATATACCTAGCCCTATCGGATTGCTTCGGTAAAAGATGATCATAAGGTCCTGGTACATGAACAATGTCTCATGAAATTCAAAATTTTGATTTACCATGATGAAGTTCTCTATGATGTTATTCTGATGGATGTTTGCCATCTATTTTTGGGTAGACCATGGCAGTTTGATAGACATGCAGTACATGATGGTCCTGCAAACACATATTCTCTAACAAAGGATGGAGTTTTCCACAAACTAAAGCCCATGAAAAAGGAAGGTGAAAAGCTATGTAGCAGTGCTAGGATTTGTCTTGTTCATGGAAGGAAGTTTTTAGATGGAATGAAACATCAGCGTATGTGCTATGCTTTGATTCTTAGGAAAGATAAAGAAGGTAGTAGTGAAATACCACTTGAAGTTTTAGATTTACTAAGTGAATTTGGAGATATTATCTCTAATAATGTTCTAGAAGGATTGCCACCAGTAAGGCAAATTAGTCATCAGATAGATCTGATTCTAGGAGCAAGTTTTCCTAACAAGGCTTCTCATAGGATGACTCCTACTAAAACAGAGGAGCTAAATAGACAGGTTCAGGAGCTGTTGAGGAAGGGCTTGATTCGGGAGAGCCTAAGTCCATGTGCAGTACCTTCAGTACTCGCACTAAAGAAAAATGGAGAGTGGAGGATGTGTACAGATTCTTGAGCTATAAATAGGATAACCATCAAGTACCAGTTTCCTTTGCCAAGAATGGATGATCTTATGGATTGCTTGAGTGAAGCTCAATACTTCACAAAGATAGATCTCAAGTGGCTATCATTAGATACAAATACGAGAAGGAGATGAGTGGAAACAACCTTCAAGACCAAGAAGGGTCTTTATGACTGATTATTCATGCCCTTTGGATTGACAAACGCCCCAAGCACCTTCATGCGGCTTATGAATGAGGTACTTAAGAAGTTCTTGGAAAAATTTGTTATTGTCTATTTGGATGATATTTTAATTTTCAGCAAGACTTTGGAAGAACATTTATTGCATATTCTTAGTGTCCTTGAAAGGTTAAGGGAAGAGAAACTGTTAATTAATTTGAAGAAGTGTATCTTTGCAAAAAGGGAGTTAGTCTACTCGGGGTTTGTTATATCACCTGAAGGTCTCAAAATGGATCCAGAGAAGGTAAATGCCATCTTGGAATGGCCTACTCCAAGGTCTGCTACTGAGGTAAGATCATTTCATGGTCTGGTTAGTTTTTACAAGAAGTTTATTAAGAATTTTAGTGGCATATGTGCACCCCTAAATGACGCAATAAGAGGGGATAGAAAAGAGTTCAAATGGACTACAGCAGTTGCGAGAAGTTTTGAATTGTTGAAGAAGAAGGTAATAGAACAACCTGTGTTGGCACCTCCAGATTTTAGAAAGGTGTTTCAGGTGGATTGTGATGCTAGTGGCAATGCTATTGGGGCTGTATTAAGCCAGGAAGGTAAGCCAATTGCATATTTTAGTGAAAAATTGAATGATGCAAAGAAGAAGTATTATGTTTATGATCAAGAGTTCTATGCAATAGTTCAGGCCTTAAAGAAATGGAGGCATTATTTGTTGCCAAAGGAATTTTTTTTGTATACTGATCATCAGGCATTATAGTACCTAAATAGCCAAGGTAAATTGAATCAGAGGCATATGAAGTGGGTAGAGTTCTTGCAGAGCTATACATTTGTGTTGAAACATAGAAGTGGAAAATCTAACAGGGTTACAGATGCACTAAGCAGGAGACAGTTGTTGCTTACAGTAATGCAGGTTGAAGTAGTTGGGTTTGATGAACTCAAGAATTTGTACTCTGAGGATCCTAATTTTGCTGAAGCATGGAAAGCTTGTAAAGAGCATGTTGCTATAGATAGAACCAAGTGGTTAGACTATTTGATTCAGGATGGCATGTTGTTCAAGGGTAGTCAATTGTGCATTCCAAGGAGTTCCATGAGGGAAAATTTTATTAAGGAGAAACACAGAGGAGGGATGGCAGGTAATTTTTGTCGAGATAAGACCATTGCCATTCTTAGAGAACATTATTTTTGGCCTCAGATTTCACAAGATGTGAAGAAGTTTGTACAGATTTGCCAGGTTTGTCAAGTTGCCAAGGGATTTAGTCCCAATACTGGACAATATCAGCCATTGCCTATTCCATCAAGGCCATGGGAGGACATAAGTATGGATTTTGTTCTTGGATTGCCAAGGACACAAAGGGGTAATGACTCAATATTTGTGGTGGTTGATAGGTTCTCCAAAATGGCACATTTCATTCCATGCCACAAGACTCATGATGTTGTCCATATTGCAGACTTGTTTTTTAGAGAGGTGGTAAGACTACATGGTCTTCCAAGGAGTATAGTTTCTGACAGAGATACTCAATTTGTGGGGTATTTCTAGAGGACATTGTGGAAAAAGTTGAGAATAGACTTGAAATTTAGTTTCACACATCACCCATAGACTGACGGCCAAACAGAAGTGGTAAACAGAAGTCTGGGCAATTTGCTGAGATGTTTAGTTGGGGATAAGCCCAAGGGATGGGATTTGATTCTACCACAAGCAGAGTTTGCTTACAATAACTCTATAAATAGGAGTACTGGAAAATCACCATTCCAAATTGTATATGGAAGTAGCCCAAGGACTGCACCAGAATTGAGGAAGATAGAGCAAGGGGAAAGGACAAGTGCTAAAGCTGAAGAATTTTCTAAACATATCAAGCGTCTACATGACAAGGTTCAAGCACACATTACCAAGATGAATCAAGAGTATAAAGCTAGGGCTGATCAAAGGAGAAGACATAAGGAATTCCAAGTAAGGGATCTAGTCATGGTGCACTTACGAAAAGAAAGATTTCCAGTCGGTACTTACAACAAGCTGAAAATGAAGAAATTTGCCCCCTGCAAAATTTTGAAAAAACATGACTCAGGAAATGCATATGAAGTGGAGTTGCCAGATGGTGTTCACATTTCTCCTATTTTCAACATTGTAGACTTAACAGAGTATCATGATGATGGTGCAGATGAGGAGCTGGTGTTAGAGAAATGTCCAATTCCTACTTCTAAGAAGGAGGAGATAGAAGACATTCTAGATCATCGTGTGGGTAGAAGTACCAAAAATAGGCAGTATGAAGAGTACTTGGTCAAGTGGAAAGGACGATCGATCAAGGACTCAACTTGGATTTCAGCAGCTAAGGTTTCCCATTTGGAATTTCCTCTACCATTCATAAAGTGACAGGGTCACTTTTCAATCTACCCTGGGTGTCTGATGCAGGAGCATCCAGAGGTATAAGGGCAATCTTGTGTCACCCAAAAAAAAAATGTACTTAGACTTAGTTTCTATTTCATGTGTTTTCATTTTTCTATACCCATTTGGGTCAAATAAAGGTTCCAACTCTCACAGTTCCACTATCAGTTTTCTAGGATAGAGTATTTGAACACCTTGGGATATGTGTAAAAGCCAAAAAAATAGGATTATGTAATTGAGCCATCAATTTGGTGAAATAGGAGGTGTAAATTGGCTAGATGAATGTAATTTTAATTTAGAGCATTCTAGAAAAAGAATCAGGTCAAAAGGCCCCACGGTTTGAAAGTTATTGCATTTTTTTGAGTTTTGAAGACCTCCTAAGAATGCTTGGAAGTCAGTTAGGGGCATTAAATGATCTCAAAAAGGCTCAAAAAATGGGGGATGATCCAAGCTGGTTCATAGGGCTATAGAGTACTTTGAGAGCTTTCCAAAAATGTAAACGGTTCGTCAATCAGAGCTATGGTTCAAAAGTTATGCCTCTTGGAAGTTCGGTTACCGTTTTTGGATTCTTCTAGATTTGCGTCAACTTCTAACGCAACTTCTGGAGACTTCTATTTGGTCGGTGGATGCCTACTAGCACTTTCTAGAATTTATTCCTAGTCCTTAACCCTCCGGGGTCTATTTAAAGACATTTCTGGCATTATAAAAGGCAGTTCGGAGTGGAGTTTGAGAGGAGGTACTGAAAGGAGAAATTATCTCCAAATTTATGTTATTGTAAGCCCATAGGGCATGTTAAGAAGTCTATTTTCTCTGTACTGAATGTACTAGCTTATTTTCATAGTTAATACAATTTCCCTTTTACTATTGTGTCCATTCTGTGTTTGGGTTGTGTCCCCATCAAGTGGTATCAGAGCTGGTTTTCTTGAGTGTGTAGACAGAGCACCGACAGTGAGGTAGTTTGCACCAAGACTGCGTGGTTCTGGGTTTGAGTTAAGAAAATGCCTCCATGACGAGAGAATGGTGGAAGGTATGGAGCTATTAATCTTGAGGAGGTTAGAGCCCTCCAAAGGCAGGTACAAGCATTGCAGGAGGAGCTCCGTAGAGGAACAAATGTTGCTACAGGGGACGACAGTGAGGATGACAATGAAGAACAAGCAATTGGACCAGAAGGGGAATTTGATGGTGAAGTTATAAATCAAGCAAAGGAAAGGCTTTTTAGGGCCATTACTAAATTTGGGAAAAGACCTACAATTGATGTGGGTGTATTTTCAAGAAACCTGAAACCAGATGAGTTGATCGACTGGATTAATGAGCTGGAAGAATACTTTGAGTATGAGGATATCAGGGACCCAGATAGGATTAAGTTTGCAAAGGCCATGCCAAAATTTGGTGGTAAGAGGTTCAATTGGAAAGAAATAGAAGAGGAAAGGAGAAGATCACAAGGTGGGATCGCATGGTGGATAAATTGAAGAGGCAGTTCATTCCTGTGGACTACGAGCTTGATTTGTTTAAAAAGCTGCATGGGTTAAAGCAAGCAGAAAGATTAGTCCAAGAATATACAGAGGAGTTTTATCAACTTTTGATTAGAGCAGGGTATGCAAAGGAAAATAAGGAGAAGACTGCTCGTTATATCAGTGGGTTGTGACCTACCATCCAGGAGGAATTAAGTCTGGTAAGAATGACCAACGTTGAAGAGGCATACCAGTTTACCCTACGAGTTGAAGAGAAGTTGAATAAGAGGTTTGAAGAGAGACAAAGAGGGCGTGGTCAAGGAGGAAGGGGAAGCGGTAGGTCATCTAGAGGTTGAAATGAAACCCAAAAGAAAAATGAAGATGTGGGTACTAGTAGGAACCAGAGGAATGAGGCTTTCAACCGCTCCCGTGATCAAGACTTTGGAAATCAGAGAGGAAGAGGTAGAGGACATGGACAAGGAAGAGGAGGCTTTCGTGGTATCTATTTCCATTGCAATGAAGAAGGTCATCATGCCTTTGAATGCCCTCAAAGACAAGGAAGGAAAGATAGGAGAGCTGAGAGTCAAGCTAGCGTTCCTCATGTGGATGAGGATGCACAATCATCACATTCAGAGGATGCAAGAAGAGGAGAGACTTGGTGAATGAAAGGGTCCTACTAAGTGGTGAGATTGAACTAGGACAAAGGAGGAGTTTTTTCGTACCAGATGCAAGTGTGAGGATAAATGTTGTAACGTGATCATTGATTGTGGTAGCACTCATAACTTGGTATCAGAAGAGATGGTCTCTAAGATGAAGCTCAAGAGGGAGAGACATCCCCAACCCTATCAGATTGCTTGGGTAAAATATGATCATAAGGTCCTGATAAGTGAACAATGTCTCGTGAAATTCAAAATTGGAAGTTACCATGATGAAGTTCTCTGTGATGTTATTCTGATGGATGTTTGCCATCTATTTGATGGGCAGACCATGGCAGTTTGATAGACATGCAGTACATGATGGTCATGCAAACACATATTCTCTAACAAAGGATGGAGTTTGCCACAAACTAAAGCCCATGAAAAAGGAAGGTGAAAAGGTATGTAGCAGTGCTAGGATTTGTCTTGTTCATGGAAGGAAGTTTTTAGATGGAATGAAACATCAGCGTATGTTCTATGCTTTGATTCTTAGGAAAGATAAAGAAGGTAGTAGTGAAATACCACTTGAAGTTTTAGATTTACTAAGTGAATTTGGAGATATTATCTCTGATAATGTTCTAGAAGGATTGCCACCAGTAAGGAAAATTAGTCATCAGATAGATCTGATTCCAGGAGAAAGTTTTTCTAACAAGGTTGTTCACAGGATGACTTCTACGGAAATAGAGGAGCTAAACAGATAGGTTCAGGAGTTGTTGAGGAAGGGCTTGATTCGAGAGAGCCTAAGTCCATGTGTAGTACCTGCACTAATTGCACCAAAGAAGGATGGAGAGTGGAGGATGTGTACATATTCTCAAGCTATAAATAGGATAACCATCAAGTTTCGGTTCCCTTTACCAAGAATGGATGATCTTATGGACTACTTGAGTGGAGCTCAGTACTTCACAAAGATAGATCTCAAGAGTGTCTATCATCAGATATAGATACGAGAAGGAGATGAGTGGAAAAAAGCCTTCAAGACCAAGGAGGGTCTTTATGAGTGGTTAGTCATGCCCTTTGGATTGACAAATGCCCCAAGCACCTTCATACGACTTATGAATGAGGTACTTAAGAAGTTTTTGGGAAAATTTGTTATTGTCTATTTGGATGATATTTTAATTTTCAGCAAGACTTTGGAAGAATATTTATTGCATATTCGTAGTGTCCTTGAAAGATTAAGGGAAGAGAAACTGTTAATTAATTTGAAGAAGTGTATCTTTACAAAAAGGGAGTTAGTCTATTTGAGGTTTGTTATATCATCTGAAGGACTCAAAATGGATCCAAAGAAGGTAAAAGCCATCTTGGAATGGCCTACTCCAAGGTCTGCTACTAAGGTAAGATCATTTCATAGTCTAGTTAGTTTTTACATGAATTTTATTAAGAATTTTAGTGGCATATGTGCACCCCTAACTGACACAATTAGAGAGGATAGAAAAGAGTTCAAATGGACTGCAACAGCTGCAAGAAGTTTTGAATTGCTGAAGAAGGTAATAGAACAACCAGTGTTGGCACTTCCAAATTTTAGAAAGGTGTTCCAGGTGGATTGTGATGCTAGTGGTAGTGCTATTGGGGTTGTATTAAGCCAAGGAGGTAAGCCTATTGCATATTTTAGTGAAAAATTGAATGATGCAAAGAAGAAGTATTATGTTTATGATCAAGAATTCTATGGAATAGTTTAGGCCTTAAAGAAATGGAGGCATTATTTGTTTCCAAAGGAATTTTTTTTGTATTCTAATCATCAAGCATTACAGTACCTAAATAGCTAAGGTAAATTGAATCAGAGGCATATGAAGTGGGTGGAGTTCTTGGAGAGATATACATTTGTGTTGAAACATAGAAGTGGAAAATCTAACAGGGTTGCAGATGCACTAAGCAGGAGATAGTTGTTTCTTACAGTAATGCAGGTTCAAGTAGTTGAGTTTGATGAACTTAGGAAATTGTACCTTGAAGATCCCAATTTTGTTGAAGCATGGAAGCTTGTAAAGAGCCTGTTTCTATAGATAGAACTAAGTGGTTAGACTATTTTATTCAGGATGGCATGTTGTTCAAGGGTAGTCAATTGTGCATTCCAAGGAGTTCCATGAAAGAAAATCTGATTAAGGAGAAACACAGCGGAGGGATGGCAGGATATTTTGGTCGAGATAAGACCATTGCCATTCTTAGAGAACATTATTTTTGGCCTCAGATTTCACAGGATGTGAAGAAGTTTGTACAGAGTTGCCAGGTTTGTCAAATTGCCAAGGGATTTAGTCACAATACTGGACTATATCAGCCATTGCCTATTCCATCAAGGCCATTGGAGGACATAAGTATGGATTTTTTTCTTGGATTTCCAAGGACACAAAGGGGTAATGACTCAATATTTGTGGTGGTTGATAGGTTCTCCAAAATGGCACATTTCATTCCATGCCACAAGACTCATGATGTTGTCCATATTGCAGACTTGTTTTTCAAAGAGGTGGTAAGACTACATGGTATTCCAAGGAGTATAGTTTTTGACAGAGATACTCAATTTGTGGGGTATTTCTAGAGGACATTGTGAAAAAAGTTGAGAACAGACTTGAAATTCAGTTCCACACATCACCCATAGACTAACGGCCAAACAAAAGTGGTAAACAGAAGTCTGGGCAATTTGCTGAGATGTTTAGTTGGGGATAAGCCAAAGGGATGGGATTTGATTCTACCACAAGTAGATTTTTCTTACAATAACTCTATAAATAGGAGTACTGGAAAATCACCATTCTAAATTGTATATGGAAGTAGCCCAAAGACTACACAAGAATTGAGGAAGATAGAGCAAGGGCAAAGGACAAATGTTGAAGCTGAAGAATTTGCTGAACATATCAAGCATCTACATGAGGAGGTTCAAGCACACATTACCAAGATGAATCAAGAGTATAAAGCTAGGGCTGATCAAAGCAGAAGACATAAAGAATTCCAAGTAGGAGATCTAGTCATGGTGCACTTATGAAAAGAAAGATTTCCAACCGGTACTTACAACAAGCTGAAAATGAAGAAATTTGGCTGCTAAAAAATTCTGAAGAAACATGACTCAGGAAATGCATATGAGGTGGAGCTTCTAGATGATGTTCACATTTCTCCTATTTTCAACATTGAAGACTTAACAGAGTATCATGATGATGGTGCAGATGAGGAGCTGGTGTTAGAGAAATGTCCAATTCCTACTTCTTAGAAGGAGGAGATAGAAGACATTCTAGATCATCGTGTGGATAGAAGTACTAGAAATAGGAAGTATGAAGAGTACTTGGTCAACTGGAAAGGATGGCCAATCGAGGACGCAACTTCAATTTCAGCAGCTGAGGTTTCTCATTTGGGATTTCCTCTACCATTCATAAAGTGACAGGGTCACTTTTCAATCTACCCTGGATGTCTGATGCAGGAGCATCCAGAGGTATAAGGGCAATCTTGTGTCACCCAAAAAAAAAATGTACTTAGACTTAGTTTTTATTTCATGTGTTTTCATTTCTAGAGACCCATTTGGGTCAAATAAAGGTTCCAACTCTCACAGTTCTACTATCAGTGTTCTAGGATAGAGTATTTGAACACCTTAGGATACATGTAAATGTCAAAAAAATAGGAGTATGTAATTGAGCCATAATTTTGGTGAACTAGGAGGTGTAAATTGGATAGATGAATATAATTGTAATTTAGAGCATTCCAGAAAAAGAATCTGGTCAAAAGGCCCCATGGTTTGAAAGTTATCGCAGTTTTTCAGATTTTGGAGACCTCCTAAGAATGCTTCAAAGTTAGGTTAGGGGCAGTAAATGACCTCGAAAAGGGTCAAAAAATGGGGGGACAAGCTAAGCTAGTCCATAGGGCTATAGAGCACTTTGAGAGCTTTCTGAAAATGTAAACGGTTCATCAATCAGAGCTAGAGTCCAAAAGTTATGCCTCCCAAAAGTTCAGTTACCATTTTTGGATTCTTCTAGATTTGCGTTGACTTCTAACACAGCTTCTAGAGCCTTCTATTTCGTTGGTAGATGCCTACTAGCACTTTCTAGAATGTATTCCTAGTCCTTAACCCTCTGGGGTCTATTTAAGGACATTTCTAGTATTGTAAAAGGTAGTTCGGAGTGGAGTTTGAGAGGAGGTACTGAAAGGAGAAATTATCTCTAGATTTATGTTATTGTAAGCCCATAGGGCATGTTATGAAGTCTATTTTCTTTGTACTGAATGTACTAGCTTATTTTCATAGTTAATAAAATTTCCCTTTTCCTATTGTGTCCATTCTATGTTTGGGTTGTGTCCCCATCAAGTGGTATCAGAGCTGGTTTTCCTAAGTGTGTAGACAAAGCGCCGACTATGAGGCAGTTTGCACCAAGACTGTGTGGTTGTGAGTTTGAGTTAAGAAAATGCCTCCATGAAGAGAGCATGGTGGAAGGGCAAGAGCTGTTAATCCTGAGGAGGTTAGAGCCCTCCAAAGGCAGGTACAAGCATTGCAGGAGGAGCTTCGTAGAGGAACAAATGTTGCCGCAGGCGACGACAGTGAGGATGAAAATGAAGAAGAAGCAATTGGACCAAAGGGGAATTTGACGGGGAAGTTCTGAATCAGGTAGAGGAAAGGCTTTTTAGGGCCATTATTAAATTTGGGAAAAAACCTACAATTGATGTGGGTGTATTTTAAGAAAATTTGAAACCAGATGAGTTGATGGACCGGATCAATGAACTAGAAGAATACTTTGAGTATGAGGATATTAGGGACCTAGATAGGGTTAAGTTTGCAAAGGGCAAACTGAAAGGCCATGCAAAAATTTGGTGGCAAGAGGTTCAATTGGAAAGAAACAAAAGAGGAAAGGAGAAGATCACAAGGTGGGATCACATGGTGGACAAATTGAAAAAGCAGTTCATTCCTGTGGACTACGAGCTTGATTTGTTTAAAAAGATGCATGGGCTAAACAAGCAGGAAGATCAGTCCAAGAATACAAAGAGTAGTTTTATCGACTTTTGATTAGAGCAGGGCATGCAAAAGAAAATAAGGAGAAGGTTGCTCATTATATCAGTGGGTTGCGACCTAGCATCCAAGAGGAATTAAGTCTTGTAAGAATGACCAGCATTGAAGAGGCATACCAGTTTGCCCTACGAGTTGAAGAGAAGCTGAATAAGAGGTTTGAAGGGAGACAAACAGGGCATGGTCAAGGAGGAAGGGGAAGCGGTAGGTCATCTGGAGGTCGAAATGAAACCCAAAAGAAAAATGAAGATGTGGGTACTAGCAGGAACCAACGAAATGAGGGCTTCAACTGCTCCCATGATCAAGACTTTCAAAATTAGAGAGGAAGAGGTAGAGGATGTGAACAAGGAAGAGGAGGCTTCTATGGCACCTTTTCCATTGCAATGAAGAAGGTCATCGTGCCTTTGAATGCCCTCAACGACAAGGAAGGACAGATAGGAGAGCTGAGGGTCAAGCTAGGGTTGCTCATGTGGATGAGGATGCACAATCATCACATTTAGAGGATGCAGAAAGAGGAGATACCTTGGTGAATGAAAGGGTCATACTAAGTGGTGAGATTGAACTAGGACAAAGGAGGAGTTTGTTTCGTATGAGATGCAAGTTTGAGGATAAATTTTGTGACGTGATCATTAATGGTGGTAGCACTGATAACTTGGTATCAGAAGAAATGGTCTCTAAGCTGAAGCTCAAGAGGGAGAGACATCCCCAGCCCTATCAAATTTCTTGGGTAAAAGATGATCATAAGGTCCTGGTAAGTGAACAATGTCTCGTGAAATTCAAAATTGGGAGTTACCATGATGAAGTTCTCTTTGATGTTATTCCGATGGATGTTTTCCATCTATTGATGGGCAGACCATGGCAGTTTGATAGACATGCATTACATGATGGTCATGCAAACACATATTCTCTAATAAAGGATTGAGTTCGCCACAAACTGAAGGCCATGAAAAAGGAAGGTGAAAAGCTATGTAGTAGTGCTAGGATTTGTCTTGTTGATGGAAGGAAGTTTTTAGATGGAATGAAACATCAGCGTATGTGCTATGCTTTGATTCCTAGGAAAGATAATGAAGGTAGTAGTGAAATACCACTTGAAGTTTTAGATTTACTAGGTGAATTTGGAGATATTATCTCTGATAATGTTCCAGAAAGATTGCCACCAGTAAGGCAAATCAGTCATCAGATAGATCTGATTCTAGGAGCAGTTTTTCTAACAAGGCTGCTCACAAGATGACTCCTACAGAAACAGAGGAGCTAAACAGATAGGTTCAAGAGTTGTTGAGGAAGGGCGTGATTCGAGAGAGGCTAAGTCCATGTGCAGTACCTACAGTACTCGCACCAAAGAAGGATGGAGAGTGGAGGATGTGTATAGATTCTCGAGCTATAAATAGGATAACCATCAAGTAACAGTTTCCTTTTCCAAGAATGGATGATCTTATGGACTCCTTGAGTGGATCTCAGTACTTCACAAAGATAGGTCTCAAGAGTAGTTATCATTAGATATGGATACGAGAAGGAGATGAGTGGAAAATAGCCTTCAAGACCAAGGAGGGTCTTTATGAGTGGTTAGTCATGCCCTTTGGATTGACAAACGCCCCAAGCATCTTCATGCGGATTATGAATAAGGTACTTAAGAAGTTCTTGGGAAAATTTGTTATTGTCTATTTGGATGATATTTTAATTTTCAGCAAGACTTTGGAAGAACATTTATTGCATATTTGTAATGTCCTTGAAAGGTTAAGGGAAGAGAAACTATTAATTAATTTGAAGAAGTGTATCTTTGCAAAATGGGAGTTAGTCTATTTGGGGTTTGTTATATCACCTGAAGGTCTCAAAATTGATCCAGAGAAGGTAAAAGCCATCTTGGAATGGCCTACTCCAAGGTCTGCTACTGAGGTAAGATCATTTCATGGTCTGGTTAGTTTTTACAAAAAGTTTATTAAGAATTTTAGTGGCATATTTACACCCCTAACTGACACAATAAGAGAGGATAGAAAAGAGTTCAAAGGGACTGCAACAGCTGTGAGAATTTTTGAATAACTAAAGAAGAAGGTAACAGAACAACCTGTGTTGGCACTTCCAGATTTTAGAAAGGTGTTCCAGGTAGATTGTGATGCTAGTGGCAGCGCTATTGGGGCTGTATTAAGCCAAGAAGGTAAGCCTATTGCATATTTTAGTGAAAAATTGAATGATGCAAAGAAGAAGTATTATGTTTATGATCAAGAGTTCTATGCAATTGTTCAGGCCTTAAAGAAATGGAGGCATTATTTGTTGCCAAAGGAATTTGTTTTGTATAGTGATCATCAGGCATTACAGTACCTAAATAGCCAAGGTAAATTGAATCTGAGGCATATGAAGTGGGTAGAGTTCTTGCAGAGCTATACATTTGTGTTGAAACATAGAAGTGGAACATCTAACAAGGTTATAGATGCACTAAGCAAGAGACAGTTGTTGCTTACAGTAATGCAAGTTGAAGTAGTTGGGTTTGATGAACTCAAGAATTTGTACCCTGAGGATCCTAATTTTGCTGAAGCATGGAAAGCTTGTAAAGAGCATGTTGCTGTAGATAGAACCAAGTGGTTAGACTAGTTGATTCAGGATGGCATGTTGTTCAAGGGTAGTCAATTGTGCATTCCAAGGAGTTCCATGAGGGAAAATTTTATTAAGGAGAAACATAGCAGAGGGATGGCAGGACATTTTGGTCGAGATAAGACCATTGCCTTTCTTAGAGAACATTATTTTTGGCCTTTGATTTCACAGGATGTGAAGAAGTTTGTACAGAGTTTCCAGGTTTGTCAAGTTGCCAAGGGATTTAGTCATCAATACTGGACTATATCAGCCATTGCCTATTCCATCAAGGCCATGGGAAAACATAAGTATGGATTTTGTTCTTGGATTTCCAAGGACACAAAGGGGTAATGACTCAATATTTGTGGTGGTTGATAGGTTCTCCAAAATGGCACATTTCATTCCATTCCACAAGACTCGTGATGTTGTCCATATTGCGGACTTGTTTTTCAGAGAGGTGGTAAGACTACATGGTCTTCCAAGGAGTATAGTTTCTAACAAAGATACTAAATTTGTGGGGTATTTCTCGAGGACATTGTGGAAAAAGTTGAGAACAGACTTGAAATTCAGTTTCACACATCACCCACAGACTAACGGCCAAACAGAAGTGGTAAACAGAAGTCTGGGCAATTTGTTGAAATGTTTAGTTGGCGATAAGCCCAAGGGATGGGATTTGATTCTACCACAAGCAGAGTTTTCTTACAATAACTCTATAAATAGGAGTACTAGAAAATCACCATTCCAAATTGTATATGGAAATAGCCCAAGCACTGCACCAGAATTGAGGAATATAGAGCAAGGGGAAAGGACAAGTGCTAAAGCTGAAGAATTTGTTGAACATATCAAGCGTCTACATAACGAGGTTCAAGCACACATTACCAAGATGAATCAAGAGTATAAAGCTAGGGCTTATCAAAGGAGAAGACATAAGGAATTCCAAGTAGGGGATCTAGTCATGGTGCACTTACAAAAAGAAAGATTTCCAGTCGGTACTTACAACAAGCTAAAAATGAAGAAATTTGGCCGCGGCAAAATTCTAAAGAAACATGACTCAAAAAATGCATATGAGGTGGAGCTACCAAATGGTGTTCACATTTCTCCTATTTTCAACATTGCAGACTTAATAGAGTATCATGATGATGGTGCAGATGAGGAGCTAGTGTTAGAGCAATGTCCAATTCCTACTTCTAAGAAGGAGGAGATAGAAGACATTCTAGATCATCGTGTGGGTAGAAGTACCAGAAACAGGCAGTATGAAGAGTACTTGGTCAAGTGGAAAGGATGGCCGATCGAGGACTCAACTTGGATTTCAGTAGCTGAGGTTTCCCATTTGAAATTTCCTCTACCATTCATAAAGTGACAGGGTCACTTTTCAATCTACCCTGGGTGTCTGATGCAGGAGCATCCAGAGGTATAAGGGCAATCTTGTGTCACCCAAAAAAAAATGTACTTAGACTTAGTTTCTGTTTCATGTGTTTTCATTTTTGGATACCCATTTGGGTCAAATAAAGGTTCCAACTCTCACAATTCTACTATCACTATTCTAGGATAGAGTATTTGAACACCTTGGGATACGTGTAACTGCCAAAAAAATAGGAGTATGTAATTGAGCCATAATTTTGGTGAACTAGGAGGTGTAAATTGGCCAAATGAATGTAATTGTAATTTAGAGCATTCCAAAAAAAGAATCAGGTCAAAAGGCCCCATGGTTTGAAAGTTATCGCAGTTTTTCAGGTTTTGGAGACCTCCTAAGAATGCTTCAAAGTCAGTTTAGGGGCATTAAATGACCTCAAAAAGGGTCAAAAAATGGGAGACGAGAAAAGCTAGTCCATAGGGCTATAGAGCACTTTGAGAGCTTTTCGAAAATGTATATAGTTCGTCAATCGACGCTACGGTTCAAAAGTTATGCCTCCCAGAAGTTCGGTTACCATTTTTGGATTCTTCTAGATTTGTGTCCACTTCTGACGCAACTTTTGGAGCCTTCTATTTGGTCGGTGGATGCCTACCAGCACTTTCTAGAATTTATTCCTAGTCCTTAACCCTTCGGGGTCTATTTAACGACATTTCTAGCATTGTAAAAGGCAGTTCGGAGTGGAGTTTGAGAGGAGGTACTGAAAGGAGAAATTATCTCCAAATTTATGTTCTTGTAAGCCCATAGGGCATGTTATGAAGTTTATTTTCTCTGTACTAAATGTACTAGCTTATTTTCACAGTTAATACAATTTTCCTTTTCCTGTTGTGTCCATTCTGTGTTTGGGTTGTGTCCCCATCATAACCATATGAGTAATATAAACTAAAACCACAACAAGATACTCGTACACAATAACACTAGATATGTTTGTTAGAAATGCTTTAGAATAACTAAGAGGGGGGGTGAATTAGTTATTCAAGGTCCAAATGTCCTAATAAAACTTTTTCACCAAGTAAAGTGAGCCCATTAAACTGTTCATTCATTCAAGTTTAAAATTTCCTACTTAGCAAGTTATTGAAAATCAACATGCAAGAATAACACATGAAAGATCAACACATAACACAGTGATTTACGTGGAAATCCAATTTGGGAAAAACCACCAGTAACATGCTACTCAATTCTCACTCTTTTGAAGTGATGCCCTATGAAAGGCCTGCCCTATTAAAGGCTACAACACACTATTAAATGTGACCTGGCTAAAGGATTTAACCACCTTGTTAGAAGTGAGCCTTGTTAGAGGACTTTAGAACATTCACTTGCAATGCCACCCTCTTAAAGGATTTACAAATGGTTGCTAAACCAACCTAAGTCCATAGGATTTTACCCTAACTGATATAATTGTTAGAGAGTAACAATAAGGGCTTTTGACCTGATACAACTCACAACTTAACTTGTAGATTTTAGATCTCTGTTCAGCTCACAAAATTTCCTAGCTTTTAGTCTCTACAACTCTAACAACTTGTCCTCCTTTCAACCTTTTTCTCCTTGAGTCTCCATGCTCAATATACTAGTGCAATCTCTTATATGGACACTTATCAAAGTAGAATCTCTATGTTCTATTCTTCCTTCATAATGCCTTCTCCTTAATACACTTCAACAACTTTGCAACTTGGCACCCCAGCCTCTCTTGCTTCTTGGGCTGTGACTCCTTAAATAGAAGTTTATAATCCTTTTCCTCCTTCAATCTTCCTACTTTTAATTTTAGTTCAAATGGATTAGGTAGGATTCAATGAATCTACCCCATATCTTATTCCTTCTAGAAACATCATGAAGAAAAATCTTGAATTTAGCCCAAAAATGGTTTACCTAAAATTTTGTGCCACCAGCTCATCATCCTTATCCTCCATCTAGTTCACAAAATTCAAGGTAACAAACTTGTCAACTTAGATTTGGCAAATCTTTGAATTTTTAAATAATGTAGTAGCTCGACACTATTAAAATTATGGTGCTTGGCACCTACTATGTTACTCAGCATCAACTACATGTTACTGATGCTCAGCACCTGCTATGGATTCACTTAGCATCCACTAAGTTTTTCTAATGCTGGGCACCTATTACTTTGCTTGACACCTAAACTTTCTTGGCTCCTTCTATTTCACTTGGCACACACTAGATTTTGTATTAGCTCAGCACTAACTGAAAAATTGCTTGGCATGAACTAGCTTGCTCGACACTCACTAATGAACTTAGTCAAGCTTTGTAGACAACCTTGTTATAACTTGTTCTAAAGTTTCTATGTGTGGCCAAACTCTGTATCTTCAAGTATATGATCAATACATCATTTTATCATTGTCTTAACTAATCCTTATACTCCATTACAAAACCATAACTCAACCTTTCCTTAGGTTCTTTTGTTACATCTTGTTGATTAAATCCTCTTCATCAATCAACTAAGTGATAGTACTTGGATCCTATAAGCAATTGTCATTCCAAGAAATAGTAAGTTTGACGTCAATGAAAAAATAATGATTGAAAACATTCTTTTCAACAATCTCCCTCTTTGCAAACAATCTTCTTTCTTTCAACAATGATCTTTTCAATCAGATTTCCAACAATCTCCCTCTTTGCCATTGATGGCAAATCATGGCAAATCAAACTAATCAACCAAGTTATCAGAATGCTAACTAGATTAATACAGCAAATCAAATGCCAAAAATAAATTATGTTACCATTAGTTTTCACATCTCCCTCTCTGATCTATTATCATGATTTCTTTGCTTTTGCTTCTCCCTCTTAGTTTTTGTTTTCCTTTTGCTATTTCTTTCTACTATTTATTCTCCCTCTACTTGTTTGATCAGTTCCTGTATGAATTCCTCTTTTTTGTAGCTTACCACTTTTATCAATTCAGCTCTTCTTAACTACTATTTCTCCCTCTTTACATTTTGTTTCTTCCTCTATATGTATTGATTAGTTTTTGCTATTCTAATATCAGCTACTTCTCCTTTTGTCCATTTGATTCTATAAATTTGATCAATTTTTGCTATTTCTCCCTCTTTGACAACAATGCCAAATACATACTATTTTAGCATCTTAACATGCAAGTGTAGCATTTACAGGTACTCCAATTTCTCCCTCTATCACCTTGCTTGTGACTGATTTGAAAGTTTAGTACTTTGATTACTTTAGGCAAAATCCTAAAGTAAGTATCCTCTACATCAATTTATAACATTTCAACATTCAACTCATTTGATGCAAGGAAAACTTGCTTTTGCTCAAATAGCCTTGGATAGGGGTATCACCCTAACTTACTTCTAAGATACTCAAATGCATCATTCTTTTGTGAAGATGTCAGCAATTTGTTCCTTTGAGCTGACATATTCCATCCTTGCTTGCCTTCCACCAATTCTCTTACATAGTGATACTTAATTGCAATATGCTTTATTTTGGCATGCATCACAGGATTCTTAGATATGTTAATGGTACTTGTGTTATCACAATAGAGTAGCACAAGTTCAATTATTTCTTCCTTCATACCTTGCAATAGATGTTTGATCCATACAATATTGGTGCAATTGATAGCAATAGCAACATACTTAGCTTCTATTATGGATTGTGAGATACAACTTTGCTTTTTGCTGGTCCAAGTAATCAATATTTTACCTAAGAAAAGTGCTCCTCCACTAGTGCTCTTTTTGTCATCAATATTACCTCCCTAATCTGCATTAGTGTAGGCTTTTAACTCAAACTTTTCACTCCTTTTATATTATAGTCCAAATTTATCTATTCCTTTTAGGTACCTCAATATTCTTTATACTGTCATCAGATGATTTTCTCTTTGGTTAGCAGAAAATCTTGCCACTATTCCAATAGCTAATGCAATATCTAGTCTACTATGAACAACATACTACAATTTTCCAATCATTGATTTGTACATTATCTAATTGACTTCAGCTGACTCATCATTCTTGGATAACTTATGTCCTATTACCATTTTTGTACTAACTATTTTTTAATCTTCTAAGCCAAATGTCTTGAGTATCTCCTTGATATATTTTTATTGGGTCACAAATATGCCATGCTTCAGTTGATGTATTTTCAATCCAACAAAGAATTTGATTTCTCCAAACATTGACATCTCAAACTCATGTTTCATTTGATCAGAAAAATCTTTGCATAGGGCATCTTTTCCTCCAAATATCTTTTCATCAACAAAAATTTCAAATATCAAAATATCTTTACCTTTTTTCTACCTTGATATATAGATTGTTGTTGTCATTTGTTTTCTCAAATCCAATCTTCACAAGATATTTGTGCAGTCTCTTATACCATGCTCTATGTGCTTGCTTCAAGCCATAGAGTGCTTTATGCAGTTTGCAAACCATATCCTTGTTGTTGTCATCAAAAATTCCTTCTGGTTGTTCTATGTAAACTTCATCTTCCAGTATACCATTAAGAAAAGTAGACTTGACGTCCATTTGGTAGACTTTAAAACCTTTGTAGGTAGCATATGCAAGTAGTGTTCTCACTCCTTCCATTCTTGCAACAAAGGCAAATGATTCCCCATAGTTTAGTCCTTCTTGTGCATAGCCTTTGCAAACTAGTCTGGCCTTATTTCTTTTAATCTCACCATTCTCATCTAGCTTGTTTGTAAATACTCATTTGGTACCAATCACATTTTTATCAGTTGGTCTTGGAACTAAGGTCCAAGTTTTGTTCTTCTCTATCTGGTCTATCTTTTCTTTCATAGCTTTATGCCAATTATCATCTTGCAATGCATCTTTCATTGTTTTGGGTTCAATCTTGCTCAATAAGCATGATTCTTTCCTTAGTATATTCCTTGTCATTGGTCTAGCTTCCTTGTTACCAATTATTTGTTCTACATGGTGATGTCTTCTCACATACTTGGATAGCCTTGGTTCTATCCTTCTTTCCATGTTTGATCTTTTAGTTTTAGAGTCATTGTGCACATCTCTTTCTGGTAATTCATCATCTCTCTCATGTATACTAATTTCAAAATTAGAATGTGTGTTTTCTTCATTCTACAACGCAGCTTCTAAATGCAGCTCAACATTCACTAGTTGTGACTTAGTTGATACTAAAACTTGTTGTTGATTCCCAACTTGATTGGCAGCTTCATTTTTAGTAGACATTCTTTCATAGAAGAATACAAAGGATCTATACTCTTCTAGTGTCTTAGTTTCATCAACTTGAGCTTTTGCATGCTCATCAAAATTTACATTTGCACTCTCCACAATATTGTTAGTGTTAGTATTCATACATTTGTATGCTTTACTTCTAGTGGAGTATCTAAGGAATATGTCTTCGTCACTCTTTGCATCAAACTTGTCATTTCTAGTATCTTTAAGAATATAGCATTTACAACCAAATACTTTGAAATGTTTTACATTGGGTGAGTTACCATACCATAATTCAAAAGGTATTGCATTTGTACCTTTCTTGACTTGTACTCAATTCAGGGTGTAGACAGTTGTATTTATAGCTTCTCTCTAGTACTTTAGAGCAACATTTTTCTCTATCATTAATGTTCTGGCACAGTCTATCACTGATCTACTCCTCTCTACAATGCCATTCTAAGGTGGACTTCTTGGTGCTAATGTTTGTCTTTTAATTCCTTTGTCATTGCCAAATGTCTCAAACTCTTTTGATGTGAATTCTCCTCCTCTATCTAATCTTAGACACTTCAGACTCTTTCCTATTTCTTTCTCAACCCTGGTCAAATACCACTTAAATATTTGAAATGCATCATATTTTTTCTTTAAGAACATGGCAATCATCGTCCTAGAGTACTCATCCACAAATAGTATTATGTATCGATCAAATGCAGGAGCATCTTGGGTTCGCTTGCAATCCTGCATGTTTGAGAGGGATTTTGGTTAAGGTTTATGGAGCTTAGTGAATATTGGGATCTCGACGTGTTCTGGGAGCTCGGCATGGTCTAGGGAGCTCAACATGGTCTATGGAGCTTAGCATGATCTATGTAGCTCAGCATGGTCTTAGGAGCTTGGCATGGTCTATGAAGCTCAGCATGGTCTTTGGAGCTCGACATGGTCTATGGAGCTCGGCATGGTCTTTGGTTGCCCGGCATGGTTTGAGAATTTGGTGTCAATTTGAGGCTATATAAATAATTTTTCACAATGATTTAAAGGATGAAAATTTTATAGATTGAAGAGGGTCTAGATTTCTATCTATGGTTTGAAGCTCGAGTTCTAATTCATTTGGAGCTAGGAGATATCGCAATTTTACTAAGACATCAATTTTGGGAATTTAATTGTTGTAGGAGGTCGACTTTGGCATTTAATTTATGTATTTGCATTTAATTTTTGTTCTGGGCCAACTTGTGGCTTAGATTGGTATAAGTAGGGGTTATTGGGAAGTCTTTATTCATTAACAATCCATCATGGAGAAGTAGAGGAGCTTGGAAGAGCGAATTTGGAAAAGAGCTAGAGCTGCGGCTTAGGAACTAGAGGATCTCTTGGTGGACCTATGGGTACAAGTGTGGATTCTTCTTGGGGTTCTTATCCAGTTGGATATCTGGACTAGCTAAGTTTGGTTGTAAGTTGGATCATGTTGAATCTTGTAGAACTAATTCTATAATTTTCTATTTGTAATTGGCCCTAACCCGGAAGGCCTTACAGCCAGGCATGTTGCATGTAATTAGTTATATATTTATGAGTCAAGAATTGTAATTTGGTATCAAATCTTGTTTCTTCTTGTTCTTGTTTTTTCACTGCATGGTTGTGTTGCATTGCATCACTATTTTTAGTCTCAGAATGGTTGTGACATTTGAGTGCCAACACACTTAACCACTTTCTACATTGAAGCCAAGCACACTATGTATGTCGAGCCACAACATGTGCCGAGTCAAAAAATTGAACAAGTGCTGAGTGATCTTCAAGTGTCGAGCAGCCTTCAGGTGCCAAGCATGATACAAGTGCCAAGTAATATTTAGGTGTCAAGTCATAGATGATGTCAAAAAAAATAGGAACGTAACAAGAGCTGAGTGAGATAGTTTTTTATATGTGTCGAGCATCAAGAATCAGTAAGTGCCGAGTAATGCAGAATGAACATATGAGTTTTTAACTTCACTAATTTAGATGTAAACCATTTTCATGACCAACATATGATGAATCTCAAAGGATTTAAGTGATAAGATTGAATCTTTTGTATTTCCTATGCAATCTACATGCAACCAATAAGAAAAATGGAGAAGGCATGCAACCAATAATAAAAATGCAAGGAATAAGCAGGAAATAGACATTCAATATGGATCGTAGATCCATGTCTAACCCTAAGTCTTTGAATGTCTTTATAAGGAAGATAAAATCTCATAAAATTAGAGTGATGGACAAAGAAGTGTAAAAAAAAAAAAAAAAACTATTTCAGAGTAAAGAGTAAAAAGACTTAGAGGAAGAGAGCAACAGTTAAATATTCAATTGATCAAAACAAAGCAAGGGATACAAATGTGTATCAGATCTCAGAGGATCAAGATTAGAGAAAGTAGATCAAGTGCCTATATTCAGCAATCAAAGGATTGTAAGCTATCAGGTTTATTGTAAGCTATCAGGTTTATTATACCTAATACTGTCTAGCAATTGTATTAGAAAGGGAACCCTATGGTGACATGTTAGCTTAATAGCTATTTTGTAGATCCTTTAAATAGGTGATAAAATCCTTTAACAGGGTAACACTTCATGTAAAGTGTTTGTAAATCCTTTAACTAGGTCACTATTGATACAGTGTAAAGCCTTTAACAGGGTAGACCATCAAAAGTGATCAAACATTATTGCTGTAGTGATTTTGTGGGTATCATCCCCACCCCAGTTTTACCTTCTTATTCTTGGAAGGTTTTTGGGTTACCAAAATCTCAAGTGTTATGTGGTGATGCATATGTGTTTCTCATGATTTTTTAATGTTGATATGCGTGCATGTTCATTTCAATAATATGTTATTAAGGGTTTAAAAATAGGTCAAAAGCTAACACTAATACATTTGGGACCAAATTGCAACGGTAGTGCCGTTGCAGTTTTTCCAACACAACCTTATCATCGTTGCAATTGCGACAGTAGACCGTCGCAATTGCGACAATGACAAGGTTGTGACAGAAAAACTGCAACGGCACTGCCGTTGCAATTTGGTACCAAATGTATTAGTGTAATACTTTTGATTCACCCCCCCCCCCCCACCCTTGAGAAGCATTCTTTCCATTAAGTCATTCCAACAATTGGTATTAGAGCTAAATTCTCTCAAGAAGAAGCCTAACAACTTGGAGGAAAAGATCTAAAGATGGAAGTTTTCAAACTTGGAAAGATCATTGAGAACCAGGTGATAGATGTGCATCTCACCCTACACAAGGTAGAAGAAGCTAGAGTGGAATTAAGAAAATCTTTGAAAAAAAAGAAAGAGATAGCCATAGCTAAAAATGATATAAACTACAGGGAGATTGATACCACACAAGTGTTTGCCAATGGAGACACTAAAGAGTTTGATGCAACAATAGCAGAACTGATGGAGAAAAATAAAGTTCAAGCAGAAGAGATAAGATCTCTCAAGATGGAACATGAATCATAGCCCATAATGTTATGTGAAATCACTAAACAAAAGAAAAGAGCAGTTGAAGATAGAGTCATGATGGAAGATGACAAAAGGAATCTTGCAAACAGACTTGAAGAAAAATGTATTAAATTAACAAGGATCTCAAACATGCAGATGGATACACTTGCCCAAATGACGAACCTTCATCATGAACTTAATATGAAAGATATTGAGATCTCTACTTTGAGGATGTAGAATGAACAACTATAGAATGAATTGAATAGAGAAAAATAAATAGAAGAGAATATCAACAAGTCAAGTGAAGCCATCAAGTACTTTGAATAATTGATGAAATTCCCAAGATCAGCCCATGATACATAAGGACTTGGATACAATAGCACTAAATTTGGTGAATCATCAAAGAGTGGCAAGCAAAGAAGTGACAAAGGTAAGGATTCCAAACCCACTTGTCATTACTGTAATAAAAAGGGGCATACTGCTAATGTTTGCAGGAGTAGAAGAATCAATCAGCTAAACACACCCAAAAGAAAGGGTTACTATCACAAATGCAACATGCAAGAACATATGACTCAAGATTGTAGATCCAAAGTCACAAGAACACAAAGATTTGATGGACATTGTCATAATTGTAAGAAGTATGGACATAGAGCATTTGAATGCAGATCAAAGCCTATGTGGACATCAAATCATCCAGCAAAAACAAAAGGGAATGAAAGTCACTACCATTGGGACTATAACACTAGGTATAGCTATCATTATTGTTAGGAATATGGACATATCCCTGAAAATTGTATAAGGACACACTTCAGAGGGAATTATAGCAGGTGGCTAAGTCAAAACACTTGTTTTGGCTACTTGAAAACTAGTCATATTAGCAAAAACTGTCCTACAAGGTCAAAGGCACCCAAGACTGAAGTAAATAAGGGAAAGAAAAGATTGATGTGGAACACATCAGAACAGACATGAAGAAGACATGGAAAAAAAGAATGAATCAAGTACATCCAATGGAAGGGTCACTTCACCCATAAGGTCAAGTGATCATTTCTCATCCAATTAATCACAAGATGAGACTACAAGGCTGATACATATAAGGAAGTATCATACATCAGCCCTAAACCATGAAGAAGCAATGCAAAGTATAAATTTGCATGAGATAAGATGCGAAGACAAAATTTTAAATGATGATGCCGAGCTGTCTTTGGATGCTGAATAAAATTCTAGTGAATGTCAAGTTCCTAACAGTGACCGAGTTGATAACTAATGCTGAGTTAAATAACTCCAATGGAAGTCCAGTGAAGTGGAAATGTAGTGCAAGCCGAGTAATGCTAAAATCCTTTAGAAGCCAAGTGGGCAGTTGAGCATTTAATGCAATGAAAATTGGGTATATTATCACGATTTTAATCATTCTTCTTCATCGCAATCAAGAAGCAAAGAAGAGAAAGAGAAGCGGAGTGACTTCATAGTAGAGAATCTAGTATTCCAAGTAGATTCCAACCTCTTACAATGCATTTTCATCAATCTTGAGGTATTTTCATTTGTGTCGAGCTAAGAAGTTTCATATTTCCATGTAAAGGAAACCCTAGTTTGTACAAATGGCTTCGAGTTCTAAGAAAACCCATGACAAAGAGTCATTTGAAGTCCAGCTAGTATCTAATGAGGTTAAGCAGCTTGATTTTCATCCCATTCCTAAAGTTGCATACAAGAACGATCTCGTCGAAGCGCTTCCTCGCATACCCCTGAAAGTTGTAATGGTTCAGGACATAAGAAGATGCTATAATTGTAAAATAGGAGCCATATGAGATATGGAAATAAGAGAAGCCTATGCAAAGTTGTGTGTAGATGGAGCTTTGAAAGATGAATTCAAAATTTTTGAGAGGAAAGGTTTAACATGAGTTTTGAGTTTTCCCACCATATTCAAGACAGAATGGATCAGACTTGTGTTAAGTAGAATTCATGATGGTAGTCTATGGCTAGAAGATGTTCCTATCAAGATCATGAAAAGAATCATTCATAGGGTAACTGGATATCCTACCCTAGATCAGTATAAGACTCTAAGGAGTGAATCCAAGGAGGTTATTGAGAAAAACACAGGTGCCTAGTGGAATAAAAGAGGAATGACTATTCACACCATTTAAGATCCTCTCATTGAATTTTTTTTTAGAGTCATTGCCCATAAATTCTATCAATCTAGTAGACTCAATAGTGTGCCATGTATTGCAGTAGATGTAGGCTAAAAATTGGTGAAAAAGGATCATACATATGATCTTGCAGAACTGCAACTACAACAAATTAATGAAAACCTAGCAGCTATAAGATGGACAAAGGGTGCCCAATGCAAATTTGGTGCAATTTTGGTTTGTATATTTTTCTATGTTCTAAATGAATTTCCTTCTTTAGCAAAGTTACATGGAGAAATGATAGAACTATCATACCCCAAATCAATGAATATATAGAACAAAAGGGAGACAATTTTGACACATTGATTTCAAGAAATCCATGAAGCAAAGAGTAAGAATACCAGTTTCCTTAGTGGAAAGACATACTAATGACATATGCTTCTTAGTTGATATTGACTTCACCTATATCCAAGCAACAGTTCCAAGGGTGAGATGGCTAAGGCCATTTGGTTATGAAATCAACATAGATGAAGCATCTGCAGCAATAACTGCATTATTGGTAGAAGAGATTGACAAGAGTGCCCCACACTTTGGCACTTCTGATGTAGTAAGGTCAAAGGTGAATATGTAGTTAAAGATTGCCTCCATAATGAAGAAGAAAGATAAATTGGTGAAGAAAATTAAGAAGAAATTTCTTGAAGGAATTGAAGTTGAAGCAGAAGAAGAAGATTATGATGACAATGATGATGATGAGGATGAACAAGAGCAAGGCCAAATGGAATTAACTCAAGGCCTAGATGAAGACAAGGAGGAAGGTTTTGAGGAAGAAGAAGCTGAGGAAGCACCAACCCAAGCTGAGCTAAAGAAAAGAAAAGAAATAGTACAGCCTCTAGCCTAGCCCAAAACAAAGAAGGGTGCTAAGCCAACTCAAGCTAAGCCACAAATACCAGTCACAAGGGCTACCACAAGGGCATCTTCACAAAAGGCCAAGGAACAAATCAAAGAGAAGAAGAAGGCTATTGAACAGACTGGTGAAGCACCAAGAAAAAGAAGAAAATATGTACCACAACCAGATTCTAATGAGAAGGAAAGAACAGAGTCAGAAGATATCAGCCAATTCAGAGTGGTAAGTCATCCTCCCAAATCAGCCTTAGATAAAATTTGTGAAAATATTAAGAATGCAGATTTTACTGATTTGAAAAGCATTGATTTCAATAAGCTAAGTAAAGAAGAACAAAACAAAATAGAGGAATCAGTATATGCCATGATGGCTGAATTCAAACTACACCTCTAGAGCTAGACTATACCATGCCTAGAGAATTATATGAGATAATTGAAAACAAATGGCATCATTGTCTAAAAATTGAAAAGGAGATAAGAGAATCTAACTTAGCATAGGTTATGCCTAACCTAATAAGAGGTCAAATAACAAAGGCTAATAAGAAATATAGTGGCAATTTCACACCAAAGCATAGAGCCTTTGATATCTTACAAAACAAGATTGAAAATGTTGTTAGCAAGTCAACAAAAATATGGAAGTTGATATATGGCTTGACCACTATCAAAGAAGGAAAAGAAGATCCCTTTGAGGGACAAAACACAAAACATGAAGAGCCTAGTGAGAAAGAGGAGGAAGAAGTAAAGAATACAGAAAAGAAAGGAGAAGAAGAGAAGAAGGAAGAAGAGGAGAAAGGAGAAGAAGAGAGGAAGGAAGAAGAGGAGAAAGGAGAAGAAGAGAAGAAGGAAGAAGAGAAGAAAGGAGAAGAAGAGAAGAAGGGAGAAGAAAAGAAATATGGAGAGGAGAAAGAAATAGGTGAGGAGGAGGAGACACAAAAATAAGATGAAACGGCAATAGCTGAGCAGGAGCAGCAACAAGACGAGAGTGTGCAAGACACACAATTGCTACCTTCTAGCCCTCCTCATGTACCCATCACAACTGTAGAAACTATAACTATAAAGGATATTCCTAACACTTATGCTTAGAACATCAATCCTTTAATTACAGAGGATCTCAAAAGAATCCTTGACCAATCCACACAACAAGCCAAATTATGTACAGATCCAGTATTGGTCAGTGTGGATGAATTATAAAAATTAGTAAAAGACATAGTTAGAGATAAGGTGAATCCACAAGAACCACCTTCCATCATCTCTACAGCTACTGGTGGTCAACTTCAAATGCAAACAGTTGTTTCATCAGGAATAGTTGACACCACAGTACATAAGCCAAGTGCAGCAGGAGACAAAGAAGTAGAACAAATAGGACAGACTATTACATCTGATCCTACAGCACAAACACAAGGTGCACTTCCTAAAATTTCTATAATTGATCAAGGTAGACAAAAAGAGAAGAAAGAAGAGGAAACCCCCAAAGAACAAGAGGCAATAAAAACATTGATAAATTTGCCTACCTTAGGAACTCCTTCAAAATAGCCAAGCAATGATGCAATGCCACCACAAATATCAGCACCAGGATCAAGTACTACAAAAGTTACAAGGGTACTTCACTATGGAGACCCTAAATTAGATGAGGAGATAGTCATACCAAGTTATGACTCAAAAACAATAAGCATTGATCAAATCAATGAGGTGCAAGAAGCATTGAATAGAAGAAAGAGGTAGGAGATACTTAGGAAGGAGTATAAACAAAAGCAAACATTGCATGAGATTAAAGACATCTTTATGGATACCTTTAGTTTGCAATCACCAGATGAGTCAAAGCATATAATGGAACAACTATCAGATATTGTTGACCAAGTGACAAATGAAGACCAAGAAACAAATGTAAAACTTATGGAATGGTCAAAAAGGAAATTCCAAGGGAAAGTAAATGAAAAACTATCTAGTGAAATTGCACTTTCCCAAGTTGAATTGACAAAAATGCTTGACAAAGTGAAAAAGGTACTTGAGAATATATTCTCATTGTACACAAAGTTGTGTGACTTTTCATACTTCACACAAGAGACAAGCAAAAGAATAATGTGCCTAGAGAGGAATCTAAAGATTTCAAGCATGCAATTACCCAAAGATCCAGCTCAAAGTGAGAAGAATTTTGCTCAAACACTTCACACCCAGAAAGAAGTAGCTGTGTTAATAGCAGAAGAGGCCACTATCAAGGAAAAACTGATATAGCTACAATCCTCCATTACCCCACATTTGGAAGTACTCCATAAAGAACAAGTCTATGCTAAAACTGTTCTCAAGAAAGATCCTAATCTTTCTACTTTAGATGGACTTGTTCACCTTGCTGCAGAGACTGTCATCTAGCACAAGTCATTGGAAATTGCTTTGTATAATTGGATACAGCTCTCAGCATGATTATGGAGGTAAATAGCACATTTTTGGTGAAATATGGTCTTAACCCTTAGCACTCTTTGACATAAGTGTCAAAAAGGGGGAGATATTATAAGATGAATGGGGGAGACAAGATGAATGGGGGAGACAAAGAGACAAGAGAATGGGGGAGTCAAGATAAAAAGAGGAGCATGATATACAACACAAAATTTTGGTTACCAAGTGAGCACAGATAATGGCAAAATCCACTCAGGGGGAGTTACACTAATTTTGAGGTATATATATTACAAAATTTTGATCAAGTTTTCTTTAATCGCTATATATACAAAGTAGATTAGTGAATGTACTCATAAGGTCAGATAAATAATGCTTAGTTAAGTGTTTTTGTCACTCATGTCAAAGGGGGAGATTGTTAGTCTCAAAATGGTTGTGACATTTGAGTGCCAACACAGTTAACCACTTTCTACATTGAAGCTGAGCACACTATGTATGCCAAGCCACAACATGTGTCGAGTCAAAAAATCAAACAGGTACTGAGTGATCTTCAGGTGCCGAGCATAATACAAGTGCCAAGTAATATTTAGGTGCCGAGTCAAAGATGATGCCAAGTAAAACAGGAATGCAACAGGAGCCAAGTGAGATAGTTTGTTATACGTGATGAGCATCAGGAATCAATGAGTGCCGAGTAACGTAGAATAAACATATGAGTTTTTAACTTCACTAATTCAAATGTAAACCATTTTCATGGCTGACATATGATGAATCTTGAAGGATATAAGTGATAAGATCAAATCTTTTGTATTTCCTATGCAATCTACATGTAGCCAATAATAAAAATGGAGAAGGCATGCAACCAATAATAAAAATGCAAGGAATGAGTGGGAAACAGACATTCAATATGGATCGTAGATCCATGTCTAACCCTAAGTCTTTGAATGTCTTTATAAGGAAGATGAAATCTCATTAAATCAGAGTGATGGATGAAGGAGTGTTTAAAAAAAAAACTATTTTAGAGTAAAGAGTAAAAAGACTTAGAGGAAGAGAGCAACAGTTAAATATTCAATTGATCAGAACAAAGCAAGGGATACAAACGAGTATCAGATCTCAGAGGATCAAGATCAGAGAAAGCAGATCAAGTGCCTGTATTCAGCAATCAAAGGATTGTAAGCTATCAAGTTTATTATACCTAATACTCTCTAGCAATTGTATTAGAAAGGAAACCCTATGGTGATAGGTTAGCTTAACAGCTATTTTGTAGATCCTTTAAATAGGTGATTAAATCTTTTAACAGGGTAACACTTCATGTAAAGTGTTTGTAAATCCTTTAACTAGGTCACTATTGATACAGTGTAAAGCCTTTAACAAGGTAGGCCTTTAATAGGGAAAACCATCAAAAGTGGTCAAACATTATTGTTGCAGTGATTTTTTGGGTATCATCCCCACCCCAATTTTACCTTCTTATTCTTAGAGGGTTTCTGGGTTACCAAAATCTCAAGTGTTATGTGGTGATGCATATGTGTTTCTCATGATTGCTTAATGTTGATATGCATGCATGTTCATTTCAATAATATGTTATTAAGGGTTTAAAAATAGGTCAAAAGCTAGTACTTCTGATTCAACCCCCCCCCCCCCCCACCTCTTAGAAGCATTCTTTCCATTAAGTCATTCCAACAATTGTCTCCTTAGTAGCTTCGCACTTCTATTGGACCACATAAATTTGTATGCACTAACTCTAGTACTTCTTTGGAAGTGTAGGTTTTTCTTTTGAAACTTGATTTGGTCATCTTTCCTAGTTGACATTGTTTGCATGTTGTATTTTTAGGCTTTTTCAACTTAGGCAAACCTCTGACTTTCTTCATTTTGTTGATGCTAATTAGATTATCAAAGTTAACATGACATAGTTGTTTATGCTATAGCCACACATCATCAAGTTTAACAATGAGACAGGTTGCATCTTCCATATTTAGGTAAAATAAATTACTCCTTGTTTGTTCTCCTTTTCCTATCAGATTTCCATCAATGTCATAGATTTTGGCATTTTTTTCTAAATTTTATTTTGCAACCTATATTGCCTAATTGTGACACACTCAATAGATTGTAATTTAATCCTTCAACATAGTATGCATTATCACATAAAATTTTCTCTATAATTTTGATTGAACTTTTTCCTTTGATTAGACATGGAGCATCATTTCCAAATCTAACACTATTTCCATCATACTGAGTAAAGGTAACAAACTTACTTTTGTCTCCTATCATGTGATGTGAACATCCACTATCTATGATCCATTTGTCATTTTTGTTCACACAGGTTACTAGTGTTGTTGCCTCATCTTCATCCGACTCATCCTTCATGGCTACATAGACTACCTCATCATCATTTTCATCAGAGTCCTCTTCTTCAATAATGTAACACTTTTTTCCTTTGTCTTTGTAATCTCTATTATCATCTTCTCTTGTGTTCTTGTTCTTGGTGCCTTCTTTGTAATTCTTCTTCTGTGTGCATCTTGCTGCAATATGTCCTACTTCATTGCAATTAAAACAAATGATAGGAAGCTTACCTTTGAATTTACCTTTCCCTCTGTGAAATCATCTAGCCAATAATGCTTCCAATTGTTCCACATCTTCTTCATCTGTGTTGTTGTCACTAGATGCATATTTTACCTTTTTCTTCTTCTTCTTTGGTTTCATCTCCTCAGTGTCTTTCAATGATATCTAGGCCTTGAAGGCAAATTCAAGATTTTCAAGTTGTAGTTGTCAAAGTTGGATAACTCAAATCCAGTGAGTCTTCCCACTATTCCTTCAAAAGTTAGTTGGTTTCCTAGTACACACCTTAACTCTTGGATGGCTAAAACTCTAATAGCATAGATGGGGAGCAAGGTTCTTAAGTATTTTCTATTAATAGTTTCATCTTCTAAATGATCACCCAAACTTCTTATTGCACTTACTTCTTTCATTCTGGAGGCATATTGAGCAACATTCTCACCTTCCTCCATTTTCATGTCATCAAACTTTCCTCTAAGGCTTTCTTTTTTTTCTCTTTGAACATTTTGATCTCCTCCATAGATATCAGTCAAGGCTTTCCATATCTTGAATGCAGATTCACATCCCTTGATGTCATCAAATTTAGCATAGTTGAGGGCAGAGGCAATCTCCAGTGTTGCCTAATTGTGCTCCTTTTTCTTCATATCTTCTACAATGGGTACAGCTAGATCAACATGTTCTACTTCAATTGAGGTTTGTGCATGGTCACTTATTGATTCAAGATGCAGCTTCATTAGACTTTTCCATGTGGTGAAGTTATCTCTGTTGAGCTTGGGAACTTCTCTCTTAGACATCTTGATCTTCTTGCTTCTAGTACCTTTAAACTAAATCAGCAGATGGCTCTGATAGCAATTGTTCGAAATGCTTTAAAATAACTGGGGGTGGGTGGGGGTGGGTGAATTAGTTATTCAAGGTCCAAATGTCCTAATAAAACTTTTTCACCAAGTGAGCCCATTAAACTATTCATTCATTCAATTTTAAACTTTTCTACTTAGCAAGTTATTGAAAATCAACATGCAAGAGTAACACATGAAAGATCAACTCATAACATAGTGATTTACGTGGAAACCCAATTTGGAAAAAACCACCAGTAACATGCTACTTAATTCTCACTCTTTTGAAGTGATGCCATGTGAAAGGCTTGCCCTGTTAAAGGCTACAACACACTATTAAATGTGATCTGGTTAAAGGATTTAACCACCTTGTTAGAAGTGGGCCTCATTAGAGGACTTTAGAACATTCACTTGGAATGCCACCCTATTAAAAGATTTACAAATGGTTGCTAAACCAACCTAAGTCCATAGGATTTTACCCTAACTGATACAATTGTTAGAGAGTAACAACAAGGGCTTTTGACCTAATACAACTCACAACTTAATTTGCAGATTTCAGATCTCTGTTTAGCTCATAACATTGTTTGGCTTTCAGTCTCTACAGCTCTAACAACTTGTCCTCCTTTCAAGATTTGTCTCCTTGAGTCTCCATGCTCGATATACTAGTGTAATATCCTATATGGCCACTTATTGAAACAAAGTCTTTATGCTCTATTCTTCCTTCACAATGCCTTCTCCTTGATACACTTCAACAAATTTGCAACTTGGCACCTTAACCTCTCTTGCTTCTTGGCATATGACTCCTTAAATAGAAGTCTATAATCCTTTTCCTCCTTGAATCTTCCCACTTTTAATTTTAGTTTGAATGGATTAGGTAGGATTCAATGAATCTCCCCCATATCTAGTTCCTTCTAGAAACATCATGAAGAATCCTCCAAAATTTTCGCAAAAATGGTTTACCTAAAATTCTGTGTCACTAGCTCATCATCCTTATCCTCCATCTAGTTCACAAAATTCAAAGTAACAAACTTGTCAGCTCAGATTTGGTGAATCTTTGACTTTTCAAATAATGCAACAGCTCAACACTATTGAAATTCTAGTGCGTGGCACCTACTGTGTTACTCAGCATCAACTACATTTTACTAATGCTTGGCACCTACTGTGGATTCACTCAACATCCACATAGTTTTTCTGATGCTCAGCACCTATTACTTTTCTTGGCACCTGAACTTGCTCGGCTCTTTCTGTTTCACTCAACACACACTAGATTTTTTATTTTCCTGGCACTAACTAAAAAACTACTTGGCATGAACTAGCTTTCTCGACACTCACTAATGAACTTAGTCAAGCTTTATAGACAACCTTGTTATAACTTGTTCTTCTAAAGTTTCTATGTGTTGTTAACCTCTATATCTTCAAGTATATTATCAATACATCATTTTATCATTGTCTTAATTGATCCTTATACTCCATTACAAAACCATAACTCAACCTTTCCTTAGGTGCTTTTGTTACATCTTGTTGATTAAATCCTTTTCATCAATCAACTAAGTGATAGTACTTGAATCTTATAAGCAATTTCCATTCTATAAAATAGCAAGTTTGACATCAGTGAGAAAACAATGATTGAAAACATTCTTTATCAACAATCTCCCTCTTTGCAAACAATCTTCTTTCAACAATGATCTTTTCAATTAGATTTCCAAAAATGTTAACTAGGGAAACCCTTGATTAGAGGGAAAACCTTGGTGGGGATGGTACCCATAGTATGATGTACTAATATAAATATTCTTTGTTAGAGGGTGGACCCTATTAGGATTCTATGAATACATTCAATACATATGAGTCCCTATTAGGAGGCTTTGAATCCCTGTTAAGAGATTCCAACCCTGTTAGGAGTTGTGTCAACCCTATTAGGAGTTGTGGAGGATAGCTAGACCCATTGCCCAAATAGCTTCAAGGGAAAGACCAATGAACCCACTGTCCAAATGATCTCTATATTATTCCTTTCAAAATAATAGAATGGTATTGTATTATTCCTTCCTCTTTCTCTATCCTATCAACCAAACCTCTACTCCTTCTAATTTTGTAACCAAATAACAAGTCTCACATCCAATAATCCTTGGATTGCTTACTTGCATTCAGTAAGCACTTTGCTCCTTTTTGCACTTCACACTTCAAAAATGATCACAATACTTGAATACTTACTTTATAATCAAGGAAAACATCTTTCTTTTATACCATATCTTCATAATAATTCCTCGAGTCGACCTTAAGGATTTCTCAATTAATTATAATAAGATAATTAATTAATTACAATTATAATAGCATTGTTAGCTCACAGTATATATAAAACTTCACACATGTGATAATAGGGCATATGCACTTGCTAACATCATCAACTGACTATCCTCTGTCACTACTTAACTGCACATGTCTTCATTACATCTTAGATGTAAGATAGCCAAAAAACATCAGGAACTACTTTTCCAATACTCTATCTCCAAACTACTCTTTGTAAATCAATTACAACTTATATATGTCTTTGATTCAAACTCTAGGCACTTGACTGTCATCAAGATATTGTGTTGAACATGTCTATAATTGGGCATCACCAGACAATCAAACCATTATCTGTACCATCAAGATCTCTTCCTACTACTGAGCCAGTCTTTATAGAAACTGTGCTATGTTGACATCAATGGTAAACATAGTCATGAATGCAACATGTCAATACTCTCCAATGCTTAGAATACTCCTCCAAAGTAGTATCATTATCATTCATGCTAACAATTCTAGAAGACTGTATAGATGTCTTTATAAGGGCAGATCCAAACCCTATTTTAAATATAATGTGTTTATGTGTGAAGAGAAAGGAAACAAAGTATTATGTGAAGGAGTTAGGTTTTAGAGGTTGTAAGTGAAAATTGTGACATAATAGATTTTAGTGACCTAGTGAAGCAGCGAAGAGTAGAGTAAAGATATATCATATAGAAGATTAGATCAGAGATTGGAAAGGGAAGATCCATAATCAACATTATAAGACCAAAGGATCAAGTACTGAATCATTTTGGCAAAGTGATCAAGGTAAATCTCCTAATAGAGTGGTCCAAACATGCCTAAATAAATCTCTTAACATAGTCCTCACTTCATTATAAGTGTTAAATCCTTTAATCAAGGTAGACCTAATAGTCTTTGTAAAGCTCCTAATAGGGTAGATCATCAAAAGTGATCAAATTTGTAGTCCTAATAGTTTGACTTTGTTACTGTTGTAGTGAAGAGCTGTGGGTGTCATCCCCACCCTAATTTTACCTTCACCTTGGAGGGTTTCTAGGTTACCAAAAAAAATTTGTTATGTGTTTACATTTTCATGTTGATGTATGTGATACAAAGTTATATCTATTTCAACATGTTAAAAGTATCAATGATCCTGATTCACACCCCCCCCTGCCTCCACTATTTCAATTTCAAAATAAGCTTCCATTAGTGTACCTCTCACAAATGGATGATACCCCTTATTGATGACCTCATGAGAACATTTAGACCATTTTTTTGGTGTTTTCCTCTTATATTTTGAGTAATTAGTGACCCTTGTGTAGTCTTTGTTTGTGGATGCCTCAGCAATAGTGGTTATTTTGTCTTTTCATATGGCATGATATTGAATGCATCAATGAAAAACCTTGTAGTGTGGTTGGAATGGATGTTCCTTAGTATGGTTTATTCTCTTGTGTAACCCTTTAGCTAGAGTCATTTTTTGGTGTCCATGTTTGGCATTGAGTATCTATTGTATTTTTACTTGTAGAGGATGGTACACTATATTCTATGTTTTCTCTTGATTGAAAGTAAAGTAAATGAATCATATTTTAAATTTATTGACACCTCATTATAGTATTAAAATGTTTCCTTTTGATTGATAAATGATTATGTATATTGACAAATTTTGAAAAGAAATATCAAATTGAGCAACAAGTCATGAAATTAATTGTTGAAATAGATCATTTGGACCAATGACTTGCATCCATAAATTTATTGCTTCTTAACCCTTGTAAGAGATCTATGGGATTGTGAGACATTAGTTAGAATTGTTAGTTAAATGGCATTATGTGAGACTAAAATCTTGCACCTTGTGATTGTTTTTGATACATTGTCACATTAAAATCATGGAATTTATAGATTCATAGAGATAATATATTATGCATAGGATTAAGATTATTGTTTGATGTGTGTGAGAGTGTTGTTTAATGCTACTAGGATGATGTATTCCTCAGCACCATGTGGAAATTACTCCCCCTTATGTGATTGTTCTTAGTACCATGTGAAAATTTAATTTGGATTGGTGCCTTATTTTAAATTTTCTAGAAGACCTTTCCATGTGTTGTTTGACCTAGCATCATTTGGGTATTCCCCTAGATTGGTCTAGTCACAAATTTTTCTCTAGCTTTCTCTTCATGACAATCATCACCTTGATTTATTGTAGAACTATGCACATTTTTGGTATTTACTATTGGAATTGAAAATAGCCCCATTTTTTGTCTTTTCTTTTATTTCATGGTGACTATTCTAGATATTTTCCACTCCTACCCAATTTTGTGTTGTGACTCTATCACATTAAATATTCAGACCTCTAATAATATGTACAAGGGAGAACATCAAAGAGAGCATACTAGTGTGTGTTTTAGTATATGTAAAGTTTTTTATTGAAATTTTTTTTTTTTCTAAATGTTGATAAAATGTTATGTTGTACATGAAAGAAAAATAAACTAGATAATAAGATATGTACTTATTAAATGTGATTGATTCAAAATGCATCATTTTGTAAACCCCTCTTTTAGGATCTTATAAGTGGTTTTAGCTATGTGTAAGTTAATTTTGATGAGATTAATTTTTTTTTAAATGAATAATTATCTTTCATTTCATGTTGTATGTTGGTGTCAGCATGCCTTCTATTTCATGGTTTGGGACAGTTCATTGCATGCCTTTATAACTACGACTATTTTCTTTTACTAGTCTTTGTTTCTTCTATGTGGTGTCAAAAACATTATGTCCTACAATATTGTATACTCCATCATGTTGTAGATTTTTTCAACACAATTTTGGGGCATTTTAAAAGGATTCAATTAGAGTCCAAATGCAAAAGTTATCACCTCTAGAATGAAGGAAATTTTTGTCGTTTAGGAAATCTTTTATGACAATTTGAATTAGCTGGTATATTATCATATGTGATAAAAATATTATCGTCTAGTTTTGTGAAAATCCTAGTGTGGGACCCTAATAATGAAAATTTTCATTTGGGAAATTGTGGGCACTTTTGCACATGTCTAGAAGGTGAAAATTGGTATTTCCTATACCCTTTCTTAGGTAGAGGCCAATTCAATCTTAACAGATCAGATTATTGTCCACTGGAGAAGTTTAACTTTTCATGCAAAGACTTAAAGGATAACCCTTATATCTTCATAACATAGATGTCCTTTAGTTTGCATATGTGCTTGTATATGCATATTTATTTTGATTTCAAGGTTAGAGGGGCATTACAACATCTACGTTTTCTTTTTTCCTAATTTTTCATCATAATAAAAGAATGCTTTGTTTACCCTTGTTAAAGAAAAATTTATGACTCTCTCTTTATCAAAATGAATGATAAAACATAAGATAGTTCATGAAGATTATTTTGTTTGTGTGTATTGTAGTTCATGAAGATTATTTTGTTTGTGTGTATTGTCAAATGTTTAACCATTCTACTAATACACATGAGACTTTGAAGAGTAAAGTTTGAGAAATTTATTTATTCTAGTATTGGTAAAATGATAAGTGTCAATAATAGACACATTTTCCATGACTCTTAATATAAAATTTAGTTCCTATTATGTTTCTTCTCATTATGTGCTACTAATAACTTAGCCATTGGGGGCTCATTTTCATTCATGATGCTACAATTTCATGTACAATTATAATAAGTTAATAACATAATATATTATTTATTATTGTATCTAAATTTTGGTACAAGATTAATTTTCAATAATTTCTCCTTCCAAAGGATCACTTTCTATATTTTGAGTTGTATCTTTTCATAATATTTTTCCTTTCTTTCATATAAATGAAGATCTCCACCTTTCTTGAAAGTACATATCTTTTAAATGATTGATTTTCCATGATCGAAAGAGTATAATCTTTCATCAAGAATTATCTTATCCTAGTAATAGGGAAGTTGTGTATCATTGATCTTCTTCTCCTCTTAGTGGAAGATATCATCTTTATTGAATATCTCCTCTCTTTTTAAAGGTAGATGTCTTTACAAAAAGAGATCTTCCTCCCTCTTTGATTGTCATGTATACTTGATAAGGACTCATTTACACATTTTGCAAGATATCTCTTTTTATATCTATCTCTTTATTGCTTAAAGGATTTTACCCTTTGACAAGTATTCTTCATAGCTTAGAAAAAATGCAATTTTGTTGAGGATATCTCCTTGGTGTTGAAGATTTTTATCTTTGATATGAAACTTTGTCTTCCTTATGATTATATCAACATGGCATGTATGTCAACATCTTAAGGAGAGCTGAAATGAGGCATTCTAATTGTTTTTTTTGGTGCATGTTGTAACACCCACTTTCAATCAATTTTTAGGATTGACTTGCAAACTAACAATTATTTTTGGTGATCTTTGTGTTAGTCCATGTTATAATGCCCATTTTGAAGTTGATTTTTATATTATCTAGAAAATAGATATTTTTCTTTGTGATCTTCATGTTGAGAGATTGTTGGAAGTATGAATACTGATGATATCCCTATGTGGGAGTATTGTAAATATGTTACTATGATGATATGTTACATTCATGACTGAGTTTTTCATTGATGTCAACATAGTAGTTTTTTGTGGTATCTGACAGAAGAACAATGGAAAGAAGAACGACGGAAAGATCAAGTTGGTATGGATGGCTAGTTGAGTATTCTAATTATTTGAGGTTATGGGAGATATGTTTGAGTATCTGATAAATGCAATTAATGTTGGAAGAAGAAATGATAAGTTTGAAAGAAGTTATGTATTTTTTGGTGATGTTTTCTTTGAGATAAAGTTTACAAAGGCATGTTCTAGTAAACTTGTTATATCTCTTAGAAAAGTTATTATTCTAAGAATCAAAGTTGAGGATATGAAGAAAACATGTTGGTGATGATTTAACAAGTTCGCTCATCATAATATTATGTGTAAAAAAAGATATTCAAGTTGTAAGGTGAAAGATTAATGTTATCGCTAAGTGCAGTGTGTTCTTAATGTGGTCCTATAATGATTAATTGAGAAGGTCTAACAGCCAACTCAAGGAAAAAATTTTATGGACTCAATATAAAGGAAGGACATTTTCATTTATCATATGGTATGGAATTGTATGGATGAAAACTGATTATAAGCAATAATAAGAGTGAAATATGAAGTTGAGTAGAGCAGAGAAAAAGTGAAGGAAACTTCAATACCGAGGTTTTGTTGAGTGATCCAAGGTTTGATATTTGGATCCAAAGTTCTTGACTTGGTCTATAAGGTCTGATAGTGATTGGTTTGGTTGACAGAACAAAAGAAAGAAGAACATAATAGTAAATTGCATGTTTGAGTAGTGAACTCTTCTTGTAGTTGAAATTGCATGTTTGGGCAGTGGGCTCATCTTGCATACATTGTACTACAACTCCTAACTAGGGTTGGCATAACTCTTAATAGGGTTGGAATCTCCTAATAGGGATTCAAAGTCTCCTAACAGGGACTCATATGTATTAAATGTTGTAATAGACTCCTAATAGGATCCATCCTCTAACAAGGAATATTTATATTAGTACATCATCTTGTGGGCATCATTCCTACCAAGGTTTTCTCTCTGATCAAGGGTTTCCCTAGTTAACATATTTAGTGTAATTGTCTATGTGCATCTTATTATGGTTGTTGTTTACTTTGGTTGAATGGTTAAGTTTTTTTAAAGAAGATAAATGTTTTAATTATCGGATAATTGATTCACCCCTCCCCCCTCTTAGTTATCTCGTTGGACTATTGTTTGTAATAATTGGTATCAAAGCATTAGGTCCTTGAAGATAAAGTTTAACAACTTTGGGAGATCCATAGCAAGCATGTTTAGGAAAGATAGTTTGAAGTTTGATGGAACAAATTATGACAGCTAGAAGGAAAATATGAAGACACATTTGTTGTGTTTGGGTTTGAAATATTGGATCTTGACAAAATCAGCAAAGACAATCATTGCTGAAAAGGATTTGGGAACTTGTGCCAAGGCAGAAAGAGATCTTTTTATGTGCAATATGAGAGCTAGAGAAGCATTGCTGACTACACTTCCTGAAATTGAATACAATCAGGTAAAATCACTTGCTACTTCTCATTTTATTTGGAAAGCTTTGGAAAATAGTTTTGAAGGTGATCAACATTCTCAGAAACTGGGGCTACCAAGTTGGATTTGTGCATTTCAAGATGCTAGAATGATGTAAGATGAATCTATAAGAACATTTGCAGGAAGAATATTAAAAATTATTGTAGGTATTAGATCTTAAGGAGGAACCAAAGAAGATAATGAGGTTATATGGAAGATATTGAAGATCTTAACACCACCATTTAAGCTAGCAGTTCAAATGATATAGTTGTTGATATCTTGTACCAAGGACTTCACAAAGCTAACATTGCCTAGAAGACTTGAAGTAGTTGAGAATGAGCTTAGACAATCCAAATAATTAACCAGAATAGAGACAACTTTTAGTTCCTTGAACATTCAACCTAGTTTATCAAGGAGCACACGTGCTAGAGGAGATTTTGCTAGCAATAATAGATCTAAGGAGGATAAAAAGATTCAAGAAGAAGTAGCCCTTTGGGTAAGAAAAGAAAAAGGAGGTAAGAAAATCTTTAAATGTTGGGCTTGTGATGAATATGGTCATTATGCATCTAAGTTTCCTAAAAGAGAGAAAAAGTATAAAAGAAATTACAAACCTAGAAAAGATAAAGAGTGTTTATATACAAATAAAGAAAATGATTTTGATGAACAAGAAGTGAGTGCTAGTGATGATGAAATAGGATTTGTGGCAATTAAAGAAGAAAGTCCAGAAAGAGTGGCATTGGTGTTATAGGTTGAGAAGAAATCTGATTGGATAATTGATAGTAGTTGTTCATATCATATGACTAGTGATATGAACAATTTTGTTGACTTCAAAAATCAAGATGGAGGCATTGTCAGAGTTGGAAAGAATGCAGCATGCCAAGTTAAAGGTATTGGATTTATAACTCTTGATGGGAAGACTAAAATTGAGGATGTATATTTTGTTGATGGTTTGAAGCACAATCTTTTGAGTATTGGACAACTAGTGGACAAAGGTTATCAGTTGTAGTTCACAGAGAAGACATGCATGATCAGAGACAAAGATGGAGAGGTAATTGGAATAGGAACTAGATCTAAAGGTAATGTATTTTAGTTGAATCCTATTGAAATGACGTGTTTGGTTGCAAAGGTAGATGACAGTTGGTTATGGCATAAGAGATTTTGTCATATAAACTTTGATAGTATTGTGAAGACTAGTAGTATGTTTGAAGTTAGAGATTTTCCAAAGATTGTAAAGCATACTAACACAATTTGCAAGGAATGTGTGTTGGAAAAGCATAACAGAACTTATTTTCCCTACAAGAAGTTTACTACTACAACAAAATTGGAGATTGTACACATAGATATCAGTGGTCTTGCAAAGACTAAAGTATTCTATGGTGAAAGGTATTTTATGATTCTAGTTGATGACTTTTCTAGAATGATGTGGGTTGCATTTCTTAAAGAGAAATCTGAGGCATTTGATAAGTTTAAGATATTCAAGAATAGAGTTGAGAATGAATTTGGTATGAAGATTAATATTTAAGATCATATAGAGGAGGAGAATTTACTTCAAATGAGTTTAACATGTTTTGTGAAGAAAATGGAATCAAAAGATAGTTATCAACTCTGAGAACCCCTAAATAGAATAGCATTGCAGAGAGAAGGAACAGGTCAATTAAAAAAGTAGTAAGAGCTATGTTAGCTAAGAATGATGTATCCAAGATATTTTGGAGAGAAGCTGTAAATACAACAGTCTACACTATGAACATAATGCAAGTTGGGAAAGACACAAACACAGCCCCTTATGAATTGTGGTTTGGTCGCTCACCTACAGTTAAATATTTCAAAATTTTTGGTAGTAAGTGTTATATCAAAAGAGATGATGATATTGGTAAGTTTCATGTTGTAAGTGATGAAGGTATGTTTCTTGGTTATTCATTGAAAAGCAAGGCTTATAGATGTTATAATCTGAGAACTAAGACTATTATGGAAAGTGAAAATGTGAGAATTGATGAAAAATTTAGGATACAAGAGAGAATAGTTGATTACAATTCAGATGATGATGTTGTTACTAAGCCAAGGATTGATGAGGTATTTCTTGAGACTAACAATGATTTATAGAATGAAGGAGAGCCAAGGCAGGAACAAAGCTCAGAACCTTCAATAGAGCCAAGAGTTGAGATAGCAACTCCTACTTCAGGAAAGAATTTGATAAAGAATCACCCATCCAAGTAGATCATCAGAAGTAGAGATAAAGGTGTGATAAAAAGAAGTAGAGTTAATGAAGAACCATGTTTGATATCTCAAGTTGAACCTAAGAATGTAGATGAAGCCTGTAAAAATGATTATTGGAAATAAGCTATGAAAGAGGAATTGGATTAGATTGTAAAGAATGAGATATGGGTACTGGTCCCCAGACTAGCAAACAAGAATGTGATAGGAACTAAATGGGTATTTAGGAACAAGATGAATGACCAAGGTGAAGTTGTAAGGAACAAAGAAAGATTGGTATGCAAAGGTTACTCACAACAAGAAGGAATAGATTATGATGAGACTTATGCTCTAGTGGCTAGAATAGAAGTAGTAAGATTATTCTTAGCTTATGCACCACAAAAGAAAATCAAAGTGTATCAAATGGATGTCAAGTCAGCATTTTTGAATGGAGAACTTGAAGAAGAAGTGTACATTGAGTATCTTGAAGGTTGTCCTTTGACAGATGACAAGGACACAGTATGCAAACTGAAGAAAGCATTTTATGGCTTAAAGAAAGCACCCAGAACATGGTATGCAAGGTTGGACAAGAATTTGACAAAGCTTGGGTATAGCAAAGGCATGGTAGATAGTTATCGGTATTGGAAAGAAATTGATGATGGTTTGATTATTTTGGTAATATTTGTTAATGATATCATATTTGGAGAAAATGATGATGAAAGTGACAAATTTTCTGAAGAGATAAAGAAAGAATTTGAAATGATTATGATAGAAGAAATGAAATATTTTCTAGGATTACAGATTATATAGAATAAAAAAGGAATCATTATTTCTCATACCAAGTACTTGAAAGATTTACTAAAAATTTTTGGTTTGGAAACATGCAAACCCATTGGAATGCCTATGGTAACTAGACACAAGTTATCTTCAAAGGATGAGACACCTATTGTTGAGTAGAAAAAGTATAGATCTATGATTAGAAGATTGCAATATCTAACTCACACAAGGCTAGATATAGAAAATGCAATTGGAATTATTGCAAGATTCCAAGTTGATCACAGAGAAGCACATTATGTAGCAGTCAAAAGGATATTTAGATATCTAAAAGAAACATCTGAGTTCAGATTGTGGTATGAAAAATCTAATGATTTTACTCTAAGTGCCTATGCTGATGTTGATTGGGCGGGTAGTATGGATGACAAAAAGAGCACCAGTGGTGGAGCCTTCTTTCTTGGAGGAAGATTAGTTTCTTGGCTAAGAAAGAAGCAAGATTGTACATCATAAAGTATAGTGGAAGAAAAATACATTGTAGCAGCAAAAAATTACAATCAAGTTGTTTGGATGAAGCAGATACTGAAGGATATAAGGATAGAAATTAGTTAACCTATTGTCATACATTGTGACAACACAAGCATAGTAAATACGTCTAAGAATTTGATGTTGCATTTGAAGACAAAGCACATTTCTATTAAGTATCACATGTTGAGAGAGAAAGTTGTAGAAAAGGAAATTAGATTGGAATACGTGAGTACTAAAGAGCAGATTGTAGATATATTCACTAAGTCTCTTCCTAAAGAGACTTTTGAGTATTTGCAAGGTATGTTAGGGGTTATGCCCCTTCCTACATCAGAGTAGATGATGCAAGAGTGCATCAGTCCAGTGTAACAGAGCACCATTGTTGTTTGGACTAAATGTTGATGCTTCCTGTATGGGGGAGTATCTATGATGGACAAAGTCATCTAGGACTCTTGTTGGATGTTGCTTTGAATAGTTTCTTTAGACACTTGAGCTAGTAAGAATCAGTTGTTGCTAAGTTTGATGGTTGCTGAAACCTTTGACATTGATGTTAATGGGGGAGAAGTTTGGCATGAAAAACATAATGAATGCAACATGTTCGAAAGAAGTACAGCATGGAATGATAGTTTGACAGAAAGCACATTGAGGTATATCGATGGGGAGAATGATTGATGAAGAGGATTTAAAAAGGAAGATGAATAGTCTTTTGTTGGTATTCATGGAACTAGATATTTTTCATCTATGTTGCCATCAATGCCAAAGGGGGATATTGTTGAGATATTGTTGGAAGCATGAATGCTGATGATATTTCTATGGGGGAGTATTGTAGATATGTTACTATGATGATATGTTACATTCATGACTGAATTTTTCATTGATGTCAACATAGCATTCTTCTATGGTATATGACAGAAGAACAGTGGAAAGATCAAGTTCGGATGGCTAGTCAAGTATTTTAACTCTCAAGGGTTATGGGAGATATGTCTAAGTATTTTGTATATGAAGTTAACATCAAAAGAAGAAATGATAAGTCTGGAAGAAGTTATATAAGTTTTGGTGATGTCTATTCTGAGATAGAGTTTATAGAGGCATGTTCTAGAAAACTTGTTATATCTCTTAGCAAAGTTGTTATTCTAAGAATTGAGGTTGAGGGTGTGGAGAAGACATGTTGGTGATGAAATGGCTAAGTTCTCTCATCATAATATTACGTGTACAGAAAGATATTCAAGTTGCAAAGTGAAAGATTAATGTTATCACTAAGTGTATTGTGTTCTTAATGTGTTCCTATAATGATTAATTGAGAAGGTCTAACAATCGACTCAAGGAATTATTTTATGGACTCGGTATAAAGGAAGGAAATTTTCCTTTATCATATTGTATGGAATTTTATGGATGAAAATTGATTATAAGCAGCAATAAGAGCAGAATATGAAGTTCAGGAAAGTAGAGTGGAAGTGAAGGAAACTTCATTGTTGAGGTTTTCCTAAGTGATTTGAGGTTTGATATTTGGATCTAAGGTTCATGACCTGGTCTACAAGGTCTAACAGTGATTGGTTTAGTTGATAGAACAAAGGAAAGAAGAACATAATAGTAAATTGCATGTTTTAGTAGTGAGCTCTTCTTGTAGTTGAAATTGCATGTTTGGGCAGTGAGCTCATCTTGCATAGATTGTACTACAAATCCTAATAGGGTTGGCACAACTGCTAACAGGGTTGGAGTCTCCTAACAAGGATTCAAAGTCTCCTAACAGGGACTCATATGTACTAAATGTTGTAATAGACTCCTAACAGGGTCCATCCTCTAACAAGGAATATTTATATTAGTACATCATCTTGTGGGCACATTCCCACTGGAGTTTTCCCTCTGATCAAGGGTTTCCTTAGTTAACATATCTAGTGTAACTATCTATGTGCATCTTATTATGGTTGTTGTTTACTTTGGTTGAATGGTTAAGTTTGTTTAAAGAAGATAAATGTTTTAATTTTGGATAACCAATTCAGCGCCCCCCCCCCCCCCCCCCCCCCCACCTACTCAATTATCTTGGTGGACTATTGCTTTTAACACTTCCATAGCATGGAACACCTATCATAATAAAACTTGCTAGCCAATAGAACCCACATTTATAAAATCATGAATCTCCCAACATAATATACCTTATCAACCAATGGATTTAATTATTTCTTTCTCTCAGCTCCTTGATTGGTTTGAATCCTTATTCTTTCTATAATTCTATTTTTTCTCGTGTAATAATATTTTGAGAATGATATTAGTGGTTAAGACATTTTGACATTGAGGTATCTTGAACAAGTCGACTTGGATCCTTTTGTTTTCTTTAGTACTAATATTATTTTCTTTATGCTATATTTGAATATTTTTCACATGTATCAATAGAATCCTAGCTTAGGTTCTTGATCATCCCTCATTTTATTGGCATACTATGCATAGAATTTCTTACTCTTAGATGATCTATCCCATCATTTCTACTATACCATGAGAATGAGTGTAAGTTCGGACTCTTGCTAAAGTAGGAGCTAAATGCAATGTAATAAATTGTACACATTTAATTGAGTCCAATTTCACCCTCTCTTAACACTCATTTTTTATTTCCACTCCTCCAATGACTTTTGGGAGAATTTATATATTTAAATTAATATTTCAATCAAGAATGCAAGTCCTCTCTATTTTAAATCTAAACATGCTTCTCTTTTGACCCTTATTTTAGGCAAGGCATCACTCCTAGTTCATTTCATCATATCTCATCTACAAGTTTTCATCTCAAAAGAAAGTATTGTTTTCAATACAATATCTAAGTGAAAGGAGGGTTAAGATACAACAAGGCATCCTAAAGAATGTTCTCATGATGTATTTTTTGATGACTTATAATTTTATTGCATCAAAACTTTGAAGATTTCTCATAAGAATATTGCATCATCAATGAAAGGCATAATCATTTCCCTTAAGAATTTCAATTCAAGTGTTTCCTTCAAAATTTCCTCTACTCTATCAAGGGCAAGATCTCGCTTTCATCATTAGTGTTTAAGGTTTGATTCTCTGACCCAAGGCTTGAACTCTAATGCAAGCCCCTATAAAAACCAAGACCATTTTTCTCTTGATGTGTAAAGTTACAGGTGGTTCAAGAGCACCTCATGAAGACCAAACAAGAATTTGAAAGCTCATGGGATTCCATGAGTGAAAAACATTCAATAAGGATGCTTTAGAATAGAATAAGGTCTTAAGAACCAAGTAGTAATGTAATAAGACCCATGTTGTGAGACCATTGACATGATAGACATGTATAAGCCATCATGTTCAAAATTGGTCAACGAGTCTTAAATGGCATAGAAATGAGGTAGATAGGGTCTTTGAGTGTTTTGATTCATTGGTGAACAATTTTGGTTGAGTTTGGAGTCCTAGTGTGAAATTGACAAAAGCTACAATATTTTGTAAACGTTATCAAAAAGTTACATGATAATTTTTTGGCAACATTGACAACTTTTGGAAGTTGAAGAAACAACTTCATCCAATAGCTAAAAATGTTCTAAAGATCATTGGTGAAGTTGATATGAGGGTTTTGACAATTTTTTACTTGATTTGGTGCCATGATGTAGCTATGGAGTTTACAAATGAACAATTTTTACTCATTTTTTCTACAACTTTTAGTGTTCTATAGTTTGTCAATTCCTTACATAGATTCGTGAATGATTGAAATAAATTAGAGAGTTCAAAATTTTTTTTATCTAGCCTTTGAACTTGATTTGACTTTATTTGGTGTATTTTGAAGGGAGTTACACTTGTTTAGGTAGGATTGGGTCAGAAACCCTGGGGCTTGATAGGGTTTGCACACTAAAATACATCTAACTTGAGTTTTCACCATTGGAATATAATAACCATTAGGGGAAAAATAGAGGAGTTTTTCTTATTGTAAAAAACTATTTGGTGCAGAAATCCTAGTGGAATTAGGAGAACAACAAGCAAGCATCTCCATGTGACTAATCAAAAAATTGATGCAAAATTATCCGTAGAAGTGACAGAAGCATAGATAGACCTCATTTAAGGGTACTTTGGGTGATTTTTAAGTGTGGAAACACTTTCCCAAGAATTTTCTCAAAGGTGAATGAAGAGAGAAGGGTAGTTGCTTTGTAAAGTACTCAATTAGGCCCAATTAGGAGTACTTCACACCACTTAGGGTTTCCCTAGCCAAAAGAGGAACTCAAAGCCAATTCTCTAGAATCTCAAACAAATCTGAAAAGGGTACTAGAGTATGTTAAGGGGTTTTGCAGAGGACTTTTGAACTAAGGAGAAAAAAATGTGTTTGGAGGGATAATTGAAATCAGGTCTCCTTTATGCCTAAATAACATAAACTAATCTAGAAGTAAAAATGGGTTGTAAAATCTTGATATTTGCATTTCAAATAAATCAAGTGCAATTCATAAGTTTCTACCTATATCATGCTTGTTAGTTTTCCTATGTGAGCCATTTGGAAGGGGCGTGTGTGAGTATAAGGTGATGATTTAGTAGATCTTGTTACAAAAATGTTTTGAGGGGTAAGGCATATAGGAGTCTTGGAATCCATTAAAAAGGATCTAGGAGGTAGTATCATCCTTTCTTGTTCCAGGGAGAACTAGGATTCATCTTACCCACTTTGCATATCAAAGGGCCATAGTAAAAAATTCATTTGTCCTATCTATTTCCTCCTCATAATATTGGTATCAAATCTTTTACTAATCACTTCAAGAGTTGAAGTTTGGTGAACCTTAGAAGGAGGAGAAGAAGAGGCTAGCATAATGTCTCCCAAGGGTATGTCACAAGATCCACTCAAGAAACTAATAAAATATATGTGTGAAGCAAACATTGCTAAATTGAAATGAACCAAGGGTAAGAAGAAAGAATGTGAGTGTAAAATTCATGAAGAAGAAGAGGAGGAGGAAAACAAAAAGGGAGAGAATCCTAATAAAGTAGTAGAACTACCTATATATCAAAACGTCTTTGTAGAAGCCATGAAATTAGTGAATAGATATGCCACAAAAAGTGCATCTATGCATAGTGGTAGCATGAATGTAGAAGAGGTGATAGATTGAATTGAGGCCCTTATAAACTATTTTGAATATAAGAATGTTCCAGAGGATGAGAGGGTTAAATTAGCCAAGGAACAAATAAAAGGGTCTATCCTCACATGGTGGAATTACCTACAATGAGAAAGGATCAAAGAATGCAAGAACAATGTGTCCTCTTTAGGGAGTATGAAGACCAAAATAAAAGATTAGTTTATACCAATTGATTACAAGGCTCAAATATATAGAAAGTTGAAAAATAGCATGCAAAGAGAACTTGATGTGAGTACCTAGACAAAAAAAAAATCATAAACTAAGGATTGGGTCAAAAATCGAAGAGGAGGAATTGGAGATGGTGGCTAGATATTAAAATGTCTTTAGGATGAGTATTCAAGATGAAATGTGTCATACTAGCATGATACATTAAATAAGTGTTTAAAATTGGACCTAAGGGTTGAAGAGAAGTTGAAAACAAAGAGTGAGAAGAAAAGTAGAGGAAAAGGAGGAATGAAATTTAGAGGCATAGGTGTTTTTTGAGGAAGAAATCCAAGACAAATGTCCCAAGGAGAGTATAACCATAGAGAGTGGATGGGAGAATCAAGTAGTAGAGGAAGCTACACAAGTAGGAGACCCAATGGCAAAAGAAAGTCTAATGGATCAAGGAGAGTATCCAATTCCTTTAAATGCTAAAATTGCAACCAAGTTGGGAACACTGCTTCTAAGTGTCCAAAAAAAGCCTCAACTTCCCATGGAGGAGAAATAAGAACCATATTCGTGCAAGAGGGAAAATGGGTTGTGAAATCAACAGAAGTGAAATTAGCTTCAAATGTGGGAAAATGTTTGATGATCAAGAGGACTTTTCTCAAAGAACAAACCAAGATTGATCCACCACAAAGGAAAGTCCTATTTAGGATCAATTGCAAGATTAAAGTAAGTTTTGTAAAGTCACCATTAATTCAGGTTCTACTTATAATGTACTATCTTTAGAAACTACAAGTAAGTTGAAATTAGAAAGGAATCCCCATAATTGTCCCTATAAGGTTTCTTGGTTCAATAAAGGATAACATGTATTGGTCGATGAAAAAACTTGGGTAGAATTCAATATAGGATAATAAAAGGACAAAATCTTTTGTTATATCCTAGTAATGGATGCTTGCCATCTCCTTCTTGGAAGGCCTTGGTAATTTGATAGGAAAGTACATCATGATGCGGGAAGAACTCTTATTCCTTCCAAAAAGATGGGGTAACCTACCAGATACGCTCATTAATTGAAGAAGGGAATTCAAAATAGATAAGCCCTGGTATAATGATGGTAGGAGAAAAAGAATTCATGGAAACCCTCAAGGAAGAAGGAGAGGAGGGCTTTTCTTTTGTTCTAAAGACAAAGGAATCACATAAGAAGGGTATGAAAGAGGAGATTATAGAAGAAGTACAAGGAAGTAGTAGTAGAAAATAATCCATAATCATTAGCCCCAATCATATATATTAGTCATTAAATAGATTTAATCCCAAGAAATACCCTTCCCAAAAAAGTTGCCTACAAGATGACCCCTCAATAGAATGAGGAGATAGCTAGATGAATTCAAGAATTTTTAAACAAAGGATTGGTGACGAAAATTCTAAGCCCATATGAAATACATATTTTCCTAGCCCCAAAAATATATGGAAATTGGATTTTATGGACTCATTCTAGGGCCATCAATAGGATAACCATCAAATATAGGTTCCCTACCCCTATAATAGATGATTTGGTGGATTGTTTGGGTGGATATACTTGTTTTTCAAAATTCATCTCTAAAGTGGGTATCATTAGATAAGAATAAGAGAGGGAGATGGTGGAAAAATTCTTTCAAGAAAAATGAGGGTTACATGAATGGCTTGTTATGTCACTTGGGATATCCAATGACCCTAGTACCTTTAAAAGGTTAATGAACAAGGTGTTGCATAAATTTATACCAAATTTTGCAATGGTATGCTTAGATGATTTCTTGATATTTAGTAAAAGTGTAGGAGAAAACCTAATGCAACTAGAGATTGTTTTGAAGTTGCATGGCTAGAATGAAACAAGACCTGGTAGACATTGATTTTTTAATATCTAAAGGTGATTTGAAAATGGATCCATCTAATCTTGAATCCATTTTGAATTTTCCTACACCAAGGACTATAGGAGAGGTCAAGAACTTCTATGGATTGGAATCTTTTTATAGGAAGTTCATTAAAAAACTTTAGTTATATGTGTGCTCCAATTTTGGAAACCATAAAAGGAGGAAGAAAGGTCATATTCACATGCAAAAAAGAAGAAGATCAGAGTTTTGAATATCTGAAGTAGAGAGTGACACAGTACCATATTTTGGTGTTATCTAATTTCAATAAGGTGTTCACTATCGAATGTGATGTAATCAATATGGCTATATTGGTGTAGTTTTGAAACAAGAAGGAAGGCCAATGACATTTTTTAGTGAAACTATCAACGAGGCTAATAGAAAGTACTCTTCCTATTACCTTGAATTGTATGCAATGGTTAAATCCTTAAATAAATGGAGGCACTATTTGTTACCTAAAAAAAATTATGCTTTATATTGGCAATCATGCATTGAGTTTCTTGAATGCACAAGATAAGTTGAGTCATCAACACATGAAGTGGGTTGACATTATACAAGCCTATACATTTACCATTAAGCATAAGGAGGGACAAGAAAAAAAGGTTGTAGATTCACTAAGAATAAGGGAGCTAACTATCCAAGAAGTATACATGAAAATCATAGGCATTGAAGCACTCAAGGAGATGTATGTAGAGGACCAAGACTTCAAGGAGGTATATGAAACTTGTAAGAGATTTGAGAACTCTTTCCACACTGATTTTTTTAAGTATACCTTGGAGAATGGATTGTTATTCAATGGATGTAAACTTTGTATCCCAATTTTCTTAATGGGGGGATTATAATCAAGAAAAAGCATTGTGATGGATTAGGAGGTCATTTTGGTTTAAATAAGACTTTTTATTTGGTTAGGAGATTCTACTTTTGGCCCAAGGTGTAAAATAATATGAGATGATTTGTGGAAGTTTGTACTATTTTCTATAGGGCTAAGAGAACTTTAAACAATGCAGGGTAGTATCCACCATTACCTATTCCAACTAGGCCTTGGAAAAACATAAGCATGTATTTTGTGTTGGCTTTACCAAGGACAAAAGAAGGATTTGACAATGCATTTTTCATAGTGGATAGATTTTTAAAATGGCCCATTTTACACCTTGTAAACCACAAATAATGTCAATTACATAGCAGGGTTTTTTCTCTTCAAGGAAGTGGTCAAGATACATGGATTTCCATTGACAATTGCATCAGACAGGCATTAAAAATTGTTGGTCACTTTTAAAGGACCTTCCAAAAAACTTGGGGACAAATTTGTCATTCAGTTTGGCATACCACCCTCAAACTGATGACCAAACTCAGGTGGCCAATAGGTCCTTAGCAAATTCTATCAAATGCCTAACCAAGGTGCATGGTGAATCTTGGGACATGGTGATTCCTCAAGAAGAGTTTTCATATAATGACTTTGTCAAAAAAAGTATTGGTATAAGCCCATTTGAAATTGTCTCTGATAGTCACTCTAGGGGAGTGTTTGAGCATGAAGATGTACAAATATTGGATAAGAGAAGTGGACATACCGAAGTTTTTGTGGAATACATGAAAGAGATCCATCAAAAATTCAAACACAACTTATAATAGAATGCCCTAACAAACAAAGCAAGAGTAGATTAGAAGAGAAGGATGTTCAATTCCAAGTTGGAGATCTATTCATGGTCCATCTTAGTATGGACAAATTACCTAAAGGTTATCATGGTAAGTTAATGATGAATAGAAATGGCCCTTGCAATTATTAAGAAATTATGGAGCATATGCTTACAAGTTGGACTTATCCCCCAATATTTCCATATCATCTATTTTCAATGTATTTGATCTCATTCCATAAAAAATGATTTTTGATGTGGATAAAAGTGATGAGGTAGTAGCCAAGGAGGAAGATAATTGTGTGAATGAGATGCCAACTGAAGCCTCAAGGATGGAATGCATCTTAGATACTATAGAATCCAAAAAGACAAGGGGAAGGACATCTTATGAATATTCAATTAAGTGGCATGGATTACCTAAAGCTAAGGCAACTTGGATGTTTGAGAAAGATATCAAAAAGAAAAGAAAAGATTTGCAAGAGCTGGCCTCTAAGAGGACTAAAGAAGTTTTGTATTCAGGGGAGTATGGTGCAAGAGCAACTAATGAAGACCAAACAAGCATTTGAAGGCTCATAGGATGGAATGAGTTGTAAACATGTAGTAGGGAAGTTTTAGAATATAATAAGGTCTTAAGGACCAAGTAGTGATGTAATAAGACCCATGTTGTGAAACCATTGGAATGATAGGCATGTATAAGCCATCAAGGTCAAACTTGATCAAGAGATCCTAAATGACATAGAAATGAGGTAAATAGGGTCTTTGAGTGTTTTGATCCATAAATATTTTTGGTCAAGTTTGGAGTCCTAGTGTGCAAATTTACAAAAGTTGCAATATTTTGCAAAAGTTGTCAAAAATGCATGACAACTTTTGGAAGTTGAAGAGACAACTTCACCCAATGACCACAAAACTTTAAAAGACATTGAGGAAGTTGATAGGAGGTCATTTAAATATGGTTTACTTGATTTGGTATCATGATGTAGTTGTGAAGTTGATGAATGAACAAGTTTTACTAGTTTCTCTGCAGCTTTTGGTATTTTACAACTTGTCAATTTCTTGCATAGATTCATGAGTGATTGAAATTGATTGGAGTGTGCCGAAAAATATATTAGCTAACCTCTAAAATTGATTTGACTTTATTTGGTGCAGTTTTAAGGGAGTTACACTTATTTGGGTAGGATAGGGTCCGAACCCCTAGGTCTGATAGGGTTTGCACACTAAAATGCCTCTAACTTGAGTTTCTACCATTAGAATTTAATGACCATTGGGGGAAAACAAGGACATGAGGTCTTCACCACATTCCAAAAGTTTTGGTGCAAAAATCCTATTAGGGCTAGGAGAATTGGTGAGCCTTACCCAAACATCTCCATGTGATTGGCTAAACAATTGATGTGAAGGTGAACCTTATTTAAGGGTACCTTAGGTGATCTTGAAGCGTGGAAGCACTTTCCCAAGCATTTTCTTGGAGGTGCATGAAGAGAGAAGGGAAATTTCTTTGTAAAGTGCCTGCTTAGGCCTAATTAGGACTACTTCAGACTAGCCAAGGTTGTCTGAGCCAAAAGAGGAACCCAGATCCAATTATTTGGAATCTCAAAGTATTCCCAAAAGGGTACTAGAATATGTAATTTGTTTCAAGTTCTTTTGGAGGATTTTTAAATTAAGGAGGAAATTTTGTATTTGGAGAGTTAATTAGAATTAAGTATCCTCTAGGCCTAAATTCCATAACTCAACCTAGGACTGAAAATAGGTTGTCAAATCTTGATAGTTTCATTTCAAATAAGTCAAGAGGAAGGCATAGGATCTACCTACATAAAGCTTGTTAGTTTCCTTGTGTGAGTCATTTGGAAGGGGAGTGTATAAGTACAAGATGGTGATTGAGTGGATCTTGTTACATAAATGTTTTGATGGGTTAGATATATAGGAGTCTTGGAATCTTTCAAAAAGACTCTACTAAGTGGTGGATTCATATCTTATTCCATAGCGAACTAAGGTTCACCTCACCCACTTTGAATATTAAAGGGCCATAGTAAAAAATTCATTGTTCTATATATTGCCTCCTTGTCAATAGCTCTAGAAACATATTTTAGGCCTAGGTTGGAGGTTCAAGAGCATAGTACAAATAAAGACCAAAAAATAAGAAAAAATTAACAGAAAGGATAGCCCAAGCAAGATGGATATCATCGTAATGATATGTGTTTGACTTGAAAGTTGACCAAGAGGTAATTTGGAGACTCTTGAGACCAATTACACCCCTATCTTGCACTCTAGATAGTTGGAAGACTATGGTGCCTATTGATAGTGTCCAATCATTTTGAACTCATATACTAGGAACATGTTCCTCTCTACATCCCCTACAAACTCTATACATCTCAATTGATTCTCAAATCCACGTCTATTTGTTTGTGTTGATTATTGACAAATTTGTACTTTTTGGCCTAATTCTTCCACTTTCAATTTCTAAATCATATCTAATCAATTCAAATCAAAAGATGGACCAACAATCATTATTAATCGTAGTGTCTAACCCTCTCAAGGGTTTGAAGTTAGGCCTAATTGCTTGTCCCCTAATGTAACAATATTGCAAAGTGACTTCTAATTTACATGTTCAAGTTAGAAGAATGCATTTTTACAATTAACAAGCTTTAAGTAATGCAACTCATAGATTATCCCTTGGAAGTGGTATTAGCAGCCAATGAGCCAAGGAATAAATCCTAATCCATATGAAAACTAAACAATCAAATAAAATGATTGAATATTTAATCCCATTCAATTTTTTGAGACATCCAAGATAAACTTTATCAAGATACAGTTTAAAATAATAGAAAAAAATAATGATTGCTGATCGCTTTTGATTCAGCCATATTACGTTTTAATGAAATAAAAGGGTTTTTGATATACACATAGCTCACAGAATTACAAATAATTCAAAGTATATTTCAGGACTTCGGTATTTCTTATAATGCATTACCCTTTTAATTACATTGTAGAGGTCATGAGAATCTTATTATTTAAATGTTTCAATCTACATAAAAGAAGTGTAGTCAACATATTGCTAAGAAGAATAGTAGTGCTGCCAAAACAAAACAACAATCTTGACCTTATAATCTACAACTGACAAATTAACATTACACTATATCATCTACATACAATGTATAATGGGTAGGTCCAAATCCTCCAAGTTGAATGGGGACATATTAGGCACAAAAGGTCTCCTATCATTGTCTATCAGCTTGACCATTGCAGGGAAAGGTAGTGTTTCTAGATATCTTCATATTGGGATTATCTTGATTCCTCATTCCTCACCCATGTTGAGGATTAGTATCCATTGGAGTTGGGGCAGAAGCAAGAGATGATCTTTTTCCTCTTTCACTTCTACTGTTGTCAGCAAATTTCATGCTCATGTTGTCTAGTCCTTGTTGCTTCTCAATTTCAGACCATTCTGATCCATAATAACTCTCCTCATTAGCCTTGGTGGAAGGTGGGCAGAACATTCCTCCCCATTGTGGAAAGTACAACACCAATAATGGCAATGTGCATGCAATAATCATGATACCCATCAAGCTGATTCCAGTCTCCTTGGAGTAGTTGGAGTTTGTGAAGAACAAAAGCTGTGTCACCATTGCTCCTACATTGCCCCCTCCTCCTGTCATTCCAGACACTATCCCCAATGACCTGCAATTAGGTTTACAACCCACAAAATACCTATATTAGTTAATTGTGACAACACCTTTGGATGTATGGAAATGGCTATCCAGCTTCTAGGATGCACCAATGCATAAGTTACATCAGACGAGGGCGATTTATGCCTCATATACTGTAACTTATGTAATGTATAAGTTACCCTCGTACACTATAACTTATACATTTGTACAATCTAGAAATTAGAATAGTCGTTTCCACTTTCAAGTGACTAGTCTTTATGGAACCAGACGTGTACAAGCTTGGACCTGTGAAATAAAAATTCTTATGACATTTAAAGCATAAGCACTTCATTATTCACATTTGAAGCACTCTAAGAAAAAGTGATTTTCCTTTCACATCAGATATGTAAAAAAATCTGTTCAATGAGAACAGATTTCAACAATCCATGATAATTATTTGCAAGCACTTTTGGATTCAATTGTGTAAAGTTTTTTGGCATCAATGTTCTGAATTACACTCCATGATCCATCATCCGGACGAAACCAAGCACAAGAGAGCATAAGGAAAAACTATGCTTGGCTTCATCCAGATGATAGAGCATGGAGTGTGATTCAAAACATTGATACCAAAAAAACTTCACACAATCAAATTCAGAAGTACTTGCAAATAATTGTTTGTTTGTATTTCTTTCTTTCTCTACAGTTAGTTAGCTTCATTTATGAAAACTATGGCAAATCCTGTGATTTATGTGGTTTAATGCTCACTCTATAGCTAATGGAAAAAATGGGACCTCGATCAATTCAATGGCGATGGGAAAACAGAATTCAAACCTTCTAGAAACAAAAGGAACTATTCCGAAAGTGAGACCACAAGCTGCTTGAACAAAGACGGAGAAGATGAGCATGACTGCTATGGAGAGGCTCAGTGAATTTGCCTTTCCTAAACAAACACAAAGAATTCCTCCCACTGTCTGAACAATCCAGAGCGTCCATATTCGCCCTCTCATGCCATATGTACGCGCTACAATGTCAGACAGTATTCCTCCAAATGGGCGGGTCACTATGTTGGCAAGCCCAAATGTAGATGCAATTATACCCGCAGTGTGAAGATTTAAGTCAAATCTATCAAAGAAATACTCGGAAATCACATTGTCTACGGTAAGTTCTACTCCAAAACAGTATCCATAGGTCAAAGCCAAGGTCCAAGCCCTGTAATTCGTCACAGCATTCCAGAAAACCTGCAAAAGTTAAACATTATAAATATTATACATGTGCAATTGTAAAGCGTTTCAGAACAGAGATTTTTGGGCAGAAAAATTTTCCAATGGATTTGAAGATTTGACTTTTGGAAACTTCATAAGGGCAAGCATTTTACAAGAAGTTTTTTGAAATACCCTCATGGGTAACCTACATTTGAATGTTTGAATTTTGAAAACTACAAATGGGTATCATACAACAAAGTTTGGTCAATTCCTATAAGTGTTACATATATCATACAAAGTGAATAGCATGGACTATAAAGAAATTCAAGGGAAAAATTGAAGTCAAACAATAATTTAGTGTGTACTCTTTTCTTGTGTTATGAATTGGCTATACAAACTTTTTTGAGTATTGCCGAGGCCTTCCGATTTGTTAAGACAACACAGAAAACTCCATTATCTTTATAAACTGTGCTTGGATTACGCCTAAACTTCTCTGTTTGTTTATTTGATTATAACCATTTGCTATCAAATTTTAATAGTCATCAGTCGGGACGTTTGCTCTATGGTTGTACGTCTGCAGACAAAAACCAATTAAATCAACCTTTCAATTAATTTCATTTCATTAGTGTTTCAAGTTCCAGCTTTTACTTATGCCTTTTACCTTGTGCTCTTACACATCTAATAATAAACTAGGAACCAAAGGGGAGATACAATATGCACAAATCTAGTCTAAAGCAATCTAATATCTAATATTTTTTTGTCAAATATTTATCCAAACCCTAAAGCAAACCAAATCAGAGCTAATGATTTTTGTTTCTGAATTTGATTGTGTATGTTTTTTTGGCATCAGCTTTATCATCAGATTGGGATGAGGATAAATATGATGATGAATCACAGAATGTGATCCAAAATGCCAAATAAACATACACAATCAAATCCAGAAATCAAAAACATTAGAAATGGATTGTGGAAATCTGATATTGTTAAAACAGAGCTAGATTTTTCCAAATTCTTTTATCTCACTTCCCAACTCTCCCCGTATCTATTTGCAATATTTTCATGAATGTGCTTAAAAAGATGGATAACAAGTGATGGCTATTTTCCAAATTGATTACCTTTGAGAAGTTGTCTTTTGCCTTATCACCCTGTTTATGAAGAGCCGCATAGTTACCATCTGGAAGATCTTGTCCAAAGATGAGCACAATCAGCCCCATGAAAATGAGCATAACTCCAGGTATGAAGAATGCAATACGCCATGCTGTGAAGCTTGGGGAGCCTATGGACTTGTGAATCAAATCATAAACCAGAGGCATAACTAGCTGTGTTGCTCCTCCTCCCATGTTTCCCCACCCTCCTGCCAATCCATTTGCGCGGCCCACAATCTTAGTGTTGAACATTGAGCTCATCCAGAACTGGCATGACACAAAAGTAGCTATTGAGAAGCCTACGAAGAAACGGATGAGGATGAAGCCCTGTGCCGAAGAAATTGTAGCAGCAGCAAAAACAGCAGGGGCAGACAGCATTATGAGAAATGCGGACCCATAACGAGGTCCTACAATGTCACATAGAGCTCCCATGACAAGCCTTGAGAATATGGAGCCAGAGACTGATGCTATGCTTGCATTGCCTATGTCCCTCTTGGTCAGATTCAGATTGTCTCTGATGATGGGTATCAGAGGGGGAGCAGCAAATGTGGCAAGAAAGCAAGTGAAAAAGGAGATCCATGATAGGTGGAAGGCTCTCATATGGGGTTGAGCTATTGAAAAAAGCTTGAATTTCTTAGCCTTGTGCTCTGAATCTACTGGAAGATCAAACACTGGACTTGAAGTAGTTTTATGCGCTGGCTCCTTCATTTCCTCTGGATCCATAGCTTCAGGATTGTTCCTGGTCCCCATATCCATGGCTTCCAAGATGAGGCGATTGTTGCTGTACCACACTGCCCTGTTTTTCAGTTACTTTTGATCAACTGGCAAAACCCATCAAAAACAATCTGTTAAAAATGTAAATCCACTTACAAAATGGACACAGACTCCCTCACTAACTAAACAATATCTGTATTTTCAATTTCTGGATTTGATCGTGTAGACCTTTTTTATCATTAATGTTTTCGATCATACTACATGAACTATCATCAGGATGCAAGAGAGCAAAAAGAACAGAAGATGATGGATCATGTAGTATGATTTGAAACATTGATGATAAAAAAACTCTACACAATCAAATCTAGAAAAAAAACTTTATTAGCATGAATTATGGAAATCTAATAGATCCAACCAATATCTGGAAATTGAAATTCTATGTATTAGAGACTCAAATTTCTTCAGTTTATAATGTTTAAAAGTAACAATTCTCGGAGAAAACTGCTTATGGATACATTGGAAAAAACTAAGAGCCCACATCTGCATTGAGGACCTCCTTGGTAAATGGCAGCCATCAGGATGCATCATGGCATCCATTGCTGGATGCTACATAATTAAAGTTTTGACTTCCTGGAGATAAAGATTGCTATTATTCATTTGAGGTGATGGTATGGTGAACAAGCTGCAAACTATCTTAAGTCAAAATTTCAATTACTTAACCAAAGAGGTTTCAGACTGAGTGCGCCTATATTGGATTGCTAAAACGTTTCTATGGTGGCCTTCGCTCAGTGGTAGCTCACAGGCCTCGTGCCTCTGCTAGACTGCCAAAGCATCCAAACATGGATGTCACGGTGCATCTGATGGCCATTTCCATCTTCTAGGTTCATCACTATCATCTTGTACTGGGTCTCCAAGGAGATTCTAAGCTGGCATGTACCACAATTTTCTCTCTGAATTCTTTGTGCTCAGCCTCGCTATTGTTGAATAACTACACAAAAATCTTTGATTTCTACATAAAATATCAAAGTTATTTTATTTCCGTTGCACGGGACAGACGACGGTTCTAAATATAACACTAAACTAGAGTTAGAATTCTTAAATATCTGCAATTCATCTCAAGATTCAAGAACACATAAATAATCTGCACATCCAAAAGCCCAGTACAGAACACTAAATTATGTGTGCAGTAAAATCCATCAATAGGCAAGCGCAAAGCTTAACAAAGACGCTCACAAACAGTTTCACCCAAAATAATTTACAAAACCAGAGATTCTAAAAACAAAGCCAAAAAAGAGATTATGAAAGGTACTAAGCAAAAATCATGAACATGTTCAAACATTTCTTTTACCCATATCGGTTTTCTTAAGCGGTGGCTTCAAATGGATCCACCGACCATACATAAAAAATGATAAGAAAACAATTTCTGCCATTGGCACGGTTTTTCAAGGATTTTATATCTTCTATGAATTCATTTTTCTATTCAGTGTCTGAATACATGTCTATACTGAAATGTTTATTTCAGAAACCAAGACTGCGAGGCATCCGTCCCAAGAAAAAAAAAGACTGCGAGGCATCCATCCCATCAAAAATGCAATTTTGAAACCGGAAGAATCTATGAAATGATAATCAATAAAATTGCAATTTTTTAAGCAAAAGAATCTACAAGACTCTATGAATTGATTAGTAATAGTGTTATTGTGTGATAGATACTCGACAACCAAAGTGAATCCCAAAAGCTCAAAATATAAAAAGCGAAGCAGGATATGAAACATTACCCATGTTTGAGCATTGGGCACCATTCAAATCATTTCTACCACGACTTTTTGTTCATGCTTTCCCTTTTGTATTGCATTTGCAGAGAAATAGACTGTAAAATTATATAAGGAAGCATGCTTATATAGGCATATCCTTCATATCTGTAAACTAGTATGCCCTGTTTACCCACTTGAAATGTAAATTCAACGCATTCTGGAATTTGTTGTCAGAATTTGTCCTCCAACTTTGGAACCAATATTATGCTGACAAGCTGCAATCAACTCTTTGACAATTTGTGTACCAGGAGTCCTTTTAACCCCACGGCTCGAATTTTCAAGCTTGGCTATTTTGAGGAAAACACATCAGAATATGCCTTCCTAATGTTATTACCACTCCCCTAGAAACACATTAGAATATGCCTTCATTTCCACTCCCCTAGACCATACAATATGGAGCTTTTAGTGATTAAAGTGGAGTTGCATGATAATTGATGGAGGTGGAGGAAAATGTTATAGATTTTAATCTTAGGTCAAATGAATACAAATATGATTTTTTTGGGCCTATCAATTTTGGTATTATGATTTAAACTTGTATTAGTTTTGGTATTATGATTTAATACTTGTTTAATTATGGAATTTTTCTAATAATAAAGTTTATTTTTGTCATTTCATTTGTAAAATTTATAACAAGTGTTTTGTCTAAATAACAATTTTGTATATAGACCTTTTAGCTCATCCATTAACAAGTAGGAAGGTGTAGTGTCTCCAGTTATGATATTTAATCAAGTTTCAACTATACTTATTATCTCATATTCCATGAGTAGTGGTTATAATTAAATCATCTCTCATTAGCATAAATGGTCCAATTAGCACTAATTGCATATAAGTGATATTCATAAGGATGAGACATTGAGACTTCCAAAGTGGCCGCCTATCTCAAAATTGCTCTAGCACTTTGCTTGACTCAAATTAGTACTATAATGAGTGAATGAGCAAATTTTTGAGAAACCTCATTACTTTGTCCTTGTGTCACTTAGAGGCAATGGGTGCTATGTGGATCAATTGTGTTCATTAGAGGTGTGTTCCTCTAAACCATTATTTGTGAAATGTAAGTAAATTGGCTTGACTCAAGACCTATACAATTAAATCCTAATAAAATATCATAATTTGACACACCACAAAAAAAAACCTCCTACTTGTTAATGGATTTGTTGAATGAGCTTTATATGAATTCTTCATTGAACACAATAGTCATTGAAGATTTCACAAGTGGAACAAGAAGCTATTGAATTTACATATGTATGTAGTATTAAAAAGTCTAGACAATAATATCTACGAATACCGTTAAAGAGGACCAAATTACAAGGGAAGCCATTGTCATGGGTCAACAATATAAAAACTTTAATCTTACAATGATATTAAGGATTAAGAGGCAATAACCAAGTGTTTGAGTGTATGTGAAATGGATGTAATAGGACGCCTTTTAGTACATTGACATTATAACAATTGAACAAATATGCATATAGTTAGTTCACACCTAATGACATAACAAAAGGTAACCAAATTTTGATTATGAATTTCAAAACTTTAAAGGCCATATCTACAAATGTGGACATAGCAATAAGATATGGATACAAAATAAATATTTGAAATGCACATAGCATAAGATAAAATGTGTACAAAGATAGATAGAACTATAGATACTAATATCATTGATAGATATCTTGTATGAAAGGGAAATATGCTAATAATTTAAGTAATCTAAGATGTTAAGGATCAAACACCTAGCATTCTTTTGCATCCTTGTGATGCATCACAAAGTGTGATCCAAAACATAATGAAAAATTTCAAACACGATCTAACCCAAGTAATATTAATCATGAAATATGAAAATCTTATTATCATTGATAAATACCTTACATGGGAAGAAAATACGTTGAAAATCTAAACAATATAAATTACTAAAAATCCAAACACTCTTTTGCATTCAAATCATAGATCATAGTACTTTAGAAATGTTAGTGAAATATTTCAAATCATACATTGTAAAATTATATCAGTTTTATATAAAATTCCATCATTTATCAATGCATCATTTTCTCAAAATAAACACATAAATTAATGAGAATTAATACCATTACATAAATTCCACAATGGCAAATTAATACTAAATGTCATATTCATTAAAACCTATTTTTAATGAAATACACTAGGTACTTCTTTTTTTAATTCATTGAGAAACCACGATTTTTCTAAAGACTTTGTAAATTGCAATTGGGCGAAAACAACGCAGATACGAAAGTCAAATCTACGAGGGGTCGGGTGAAGGGTGAACGTGGCGCCAGATCCTCCGCCCGGTTGAGGAAGCAACGGCCGAGATTGAAACAGAGTTGCCGCATACCGTCGGTTTGAACTTTGGCCTCATAAAAAGTCACTTCTTGTCATTGCAGGCGACGCCCTTCGTGGAGGGAAAGAAGCTTTTGGCTTATTCATCACACTTATATGAGAGTAAGTTGGCCATGGACTTTTAGCTTGTCCTCTTCCTTCTTGGTTTTTCTTTCTGTTTTTGCTGTGATCCTACTTGTCATTTCTTGTGTTTTTATGATCTCTTGTCCACACAATCAATTAGCAATACGTAGCATTCACATCTCCAACATTGTCAATGGAGTCATGCTTTCCTATGAGTCCAGGAAGACAACGAAGGATATTTCATAATCTAAATAGGTTATTTAAATAATGCCTTTGAAATTCATTATAAAATAAATTGATATTTAAGAGTTAATCAGCAAAGAGGACTAACATTGAGAAACATTTATATATCTAATTTTTTTATCCTTGTGCAACATGTAATATAGAGCCCCTCTAAGTCTGGAATCGAAGGACAAAAATATGTGGTTCAAGAAATTTTATTGTTTGTTATTCAACAAACTTGATATTTAAACGAGATATTTAACTGTGCAAATGCTTATAGTAATGAGCTAGGATATGACATACATTTTATTTTATTTTATGAGATATTATATACAGGGTTTGTTTGGTTGTAGGAATCGTTGATCACGACAATCAGCTATGTTGTAATAAGTTCATTTTTGTAATTCGCGCATTCTTGAAATAATTTCCAGAAATCACTTGGACATGTTTGGCTGATGTGGAAGATGAGTCAGAAAATGGATTTTTTGTATTTGATTGGAAGAATAAGATTTCGAACTAGATTTGGAATAAGTTTTTTTTATGGAGAATGTGTAGCAACTGCTTCAACCTTTGTTTACAAATTTGGGACCCATGTTGCATTGATCTTGACCTTCATCTACATATTTGAATTTGTGGAGTATGTGATTTGGCATGCAAGCAACACAAGGGATGTGTGTGATGGTGATGTTATATGTGTTGTTGCAGACAAATTGGACTCTACAAGATGCAAGAGCAAGGGAACTCACTGCAGCCACTGTCGAATCTTCTCTAAAGAAACTACAGATAGAAACTATATCCAACCAAACAAGGAAAAAATGTTTATGTGAAAAAATATACATCCCATCTGAATAAACAGACACATCCTCTCATAACAATGATTGTGGCATAATTTTTGCCCAATCCCCTTTACAAATATCAATGCTCTGTGAAAAATGCTCTACAAACTAGAGGGAAAATGGTCTGCAAAAAAAATGTTCGGTCAAAATGTGTGACAATGTCACTTTGTGAGTTGCGGACCTGACAATCCATCAAATTGGGTTTATAAAAAAGTGGAATGGGAATAAGCAATTCTAATTCCACCTCTTTTCAAGAAGAGTGTTATGCCCATTTTGGGCTAAAATTAGCATGGATTCTAATTCCACTTTTGCATTTTACTGACAAACACTAATTTATGAATGTGGATATTTAGATTTTCCTATTCCTGCCCAATTCCTACTATTGAATGGGCCCATACGGTTTATGACTGGTTAGAACAGTATTCTAGTAACACAAGGATTGGACATCCTTAAACAATGAATCGTTGCTAAAATTCATCATGTTTCTACTTAGAATATCATGCTAAACTCATTTACTATATCAATTCGGGAATGTAAACTTGAGATAGTGACTGCAAAGTTTATGCTTTAGTTCTTCTCATTAGTCATCACTACTAAGGTAAAAATAGTTGCTACAGGAAGCTTATACTAGAAACTAAACTTACAAATTAAATAAACAATGCTCGAGAAATAAACCTATGCTGCAGGATACAGTCAATGGTTTTGCTACTAGAGACTATAGGAGCAACAATACTTAAAAACTCGAAGGAAATTAACTGAATTCCACCTAAGCATGAACAAAGGAGTCACCTTCCATGTGGACACCCACAAAAGTATGAATGAATTATAACTCATAAATTAAAGCAAAGAATTGTCATATATTTACTAAATAAAACATGAAAACAATATAAAATACCAAGATGCTCTACTCTACTGCTTGCTTATAACATGAATGTCTCAAAACAAAAACATCTAACTCTCCCTGGAAAGAGAAGTTCCAACTTATTTAAAGGAAACTAGGTCTTCCATTACATAGTATAACAACTTTTAGCTTCAATAGTGACAACGAGCATTCCTATATTTCTAAATCATTTAAAGGAAATAGAAGTTCCATCTTATTTAAAGGAAACTAGGAAAAACAAAATGCCTACAAACTAGGTCTTCCATTAGATAGTATAACAACTTTTAGCTTCAATAGCGACAACATCATTTATGCAAGAAGATAAAACACATTCAATGATTTACAGATATAGGAATGCTCGGCAACTAAACTATCTTGATCAAAATCAGCAACCGCAAAGGAATGGAAGGAGTGGAGTTATAAATGAATCGTTTGAGATTGAGATTGTAAGCATACTTAGACTGCAAAATATCTCTACATTCACCTTTGTTGTTGAAGATTCCCCAAATCTGTTTTGCGTGAAGAGCTAGGTTGAATTGTTTTAGCTTTCTAATCCCCAAACCCCCTTTCTTCTTAGATCTGCAAATGGTATCCCAAGCCACCAATGGGAATTTTGTGTTCTCATCAGTGTCTAATCACATGAAATTCTACTGTTTAGCTTCGAGGTGCTCAGCCACCTTGGAGGGAATAGAAAAAAGGCTGAGAGCATAAGTAGGTAAATTCTATAAAGTAGACTTAATCGGCATCACTTTTCCCACCTAGCTCAGAGTGATACCTTTCCAACCTACCAACTTCCTGTTGAATCTGTCCACAAGATTATCCCAAAAAGTGTCTGGAGGTTTAATCCCTAAGGGTAGCCCTAAGTAAATGGAAGGAAGGAATCTAGCCTTGCATCCCAAAATGTCCACAATTTTCTTCTATCTACTTAATGGGGGTATTAAAGAAAAATATTGAGCTCTTGTCCCAATTAATGAGTTGCCCTAAGGCCCTAGAGTAAGTATTCAATATGCTTTTCACAGTCCTTGCTTCCCTCACCAAGGCCTCACCTCCCATAATGGTATCATCAACAAACTGTTGATGAGTAAAAATGGAATGACTAGAAGATGGTTTCAAGCCCACCAAATCCCCTTTGCCCCTCCTGGAGCTAATGAGCCTTCCTAGGCCTTCTGCCAAAATGATGAATATTATAGGGGATAAAGACATGTTTACCAACCTTAAAAGAGTGGATAACTTCATGAACTTTGATGATTGAATCTATAATTTGTCTACCAAGAACAAAGCCCGACTGTTGGGGTGAGATGATCTCCAGAAGTAAATTAATCAGTCTATTAGATAGAAATTTTGCAAAAATCTGATAAAGGAGTTGCAGAGACTGATAGGTCTAAAAGATCCAAAAGTATCCACCCTAATGAGTTTAGGAATCAGAACTAGAAAAGTAGCATTTATTTCTTTTAGCAAGTCTTTGGCACCGAAGAATTCTTGGACAACTTTAACAAGATCAACATGAATAATATTCCAATACTCTTGGAATTATAGATGGAGTAACTAAGAGGGGTGGTGAATTAGTTACCACAAAAATAAATCCACAGATCCCTTAGAGGTCTTAAATAACTAATTAATGCTGATACTCGGTAAACACTGTAAAAATGTTGTAACTTAATAGATTAACTTGTTACTGATCATCTAGCATTCATAATTATTAAGATGCATGCAAAAGTAAATAAGATGAACATGAGAGACACCAGATTTAATGTGGAAACCCAATATGGGAAAAACCACCAAGTAACTAGCTACCAGTTTTCACTCTTCTGAAGTGAGCCCTATTAGGAGCCAACCTTGATAAAGGTTACAATACACACTATTAGGTGTGACCCTATTAGAGGATTTAATCACCCTGTTAGGAGTGACCTTGCTAGAGGTCTTTAGAGCAATTCAACTAAACTATCACCTTGTTAGAGGATTTACAAAAATGGTTGTTAAACTAACTCTGTTTAAGAGATTTTGAAATCACTGCTACAATGGTTAGAAAGTAACAATGAATTGACTTGAATATGATGCAACTGAATTTTCCGATTACATATCTCTATTCTCCACCAATAGATGCTCCTTGATCAAATATAGCTTTGCTACTCCTTAATGATCTCCGATCATCCTTCAAAATTCACTTTCACAATAATCACTTCTTCTTCACATTTTTTTTTACATCAAAATCAACACACTTAGAATTCGCCACTTGACCTCTTATATATACCATTCAGATTATCAAGTCTGCTCGTTCACAAGTTACATTTACCAATAAACCATACATCAGTCGGCTACAAATATTATATCAAACAAATATACTTTATTTCACAAAACAATGAAATCCTTCATTGGCCAACCTTGTTGGGTAAGCACTGCTCTAGAAACAATTTCCCAAGTTAACCAACTCAACTCGGTTAAGACTAAAAAATCTACAAAATTCTTTGACTACCGAGTGAACTCGGTAAGAACTGAATTTCCTTCGCTGACCATGAGAGCTTGGTAAGAACTATTTTCTACACTATTTTCCTTTGATGATCGTGTGTGCTCGGTAACAATTGTCTGCACAAGGTAAAGTCTAAGAACACTCAGTAGATGATGTAAACTTTCTTTGCTAACCTTCTAAGCTCGATAGACTTTGTCTTTTGCCTTGTTGACCAATTGAGCTCGGTAGACTCTATCTGATAACGATATGACATTTGTCTAACATCAAAGACAACACATAATTGAACAATTGTATCCAACAATCTCCCTCTTTGGCATTGATGGAAACACAACATGTCATAGTAGAATGAAATTTGAAAACAAGTCTTCATTGACAGAATGCTTTACCTTCTTTCATTTCAATCCACAAAACTTCTTAAATACAGTAATCTCCCTCTTACATAAACTCTCTCTTTTTGCAAATTTCATAAAGATATGATAGTAAACTCTCCCTCTTTGACAATACATGCCAAAGACAACATAACTTCAAACTTAAATGAAATTCAATGTACCTTAAGTACTGATTCATATGCAATGTCTTCATTTCTTTACTGCATCAACTAATAGATCTTTAATTCTGCTCCTATTGATGCATCACTAAAATTGTATTTTAGTGAGCTTCAAATAGGGGAATGACCCCTAACTTACCTCTTAGATACAAGAATGCATCCTTAGGTAAAGGCTTTGTGAATATGTGAGCAATTTGTTCCTTTGTATGGACATATTCTAAACCGATTTCCTTTTCTTGTACCAAATCTCTAACAAAGTGATATTTTATAGCAATATGCTTGGTTTTTCAATGCATCACTGGATTCTTGGATATGTTAATTGCACTTGTGTTGTCACAAAACATAACAATAGGTTCTTTTATTTCTTGCTTCATACCTTCCAATAATTGTTTGAATCACACAATGTTTGAACAATTTACTACTACTACAACATATTCAGCCTCTGTTGTGGACTGAGATGTACAGTTATGCTTTTTAATTGTCCAAGAAACCAACCTCTTTCCAAGAAAGAAAGCTCCTCCACTTGTACTTTTTCTATCATCAACATTCCTTGCCCAATTTGCATTAGTGGACACTTTTAAATCCAGATTTCTTCCGAATTTATACCATAATCCATAATCTTTAGTTCCTTTTAAATATCTCATGATCCTTTTGATTGCCATCATGTGATTTTCTTTTGGTTTTGCTGAGAATCTTGCTACAATTCCTATTGCAAGGGCAATGTCTACTCTTGTGTGCACTACATACTGCAACTTTCCAATCATAGATCTATACAATGTCTAATCCACTTCCTTTGATTTATCATCCTTTGGTTAGTTTCAATCCAGTATGCACAGGAGTTCCAACTAGTTTGCAGTCTTCCATACCAAAAAAATTTAGTATCTCCTTAATGTGTTTAGATTGAGTGATGTAGATACCATTCTTACTTTGATGAATTTGAAGACCAACAAAGAATTTGATTTCTCCAAACATTGACATTTCAAATTCCTTGTTCATTTGTTCTGAGAATTCTTTGCAAAGATCATCATTTCCTGTGAACAAAGTATCATCTACAAATATCTCTGCCAAAACAATCTTATTATCTGGTCCTTCCTTTATATACAAACTACTGTTATCATTAGTTCTTTGAAAACCAATCTGAATAGATAGTTATGCAATCTTTCATACCATGCTCTAGGGCTTTTTTCAGACCATACAAAGCTTTATGCAATTTGCAGACCATGTTCTTCTTGTGTGGATCAACAAAACCTTCAAGTTGTTCAATGTAAACCTCTTCATCCAATATGCCATTGAGAAATGCTAACTTGACATCCATCTGATAAACTTTGAATCCTTTGTATGTAGCATATGCAAGTAAGGTTTTGACACCTTCCAATCTTGCAACAAGAGAAAAAGTCTCTCCGTAGTCTACACCTTCTTCTTGAGAGCATCCTTTGCATACAAGTCTAGCTTTGTTCCTTGACACCTTACCATCTTCATTTAACTTGTTTCTGAATACCCACTTAGTTCCAATCACATTTTTTTCTTTAGGTCTAGGTACAAGAGTCCATGTTTTGTTTTTCTCTATATGTTCTATCTCTTCATTTATAGCTTCAATCCAAATTTCATTTTCTAATGCATATTTGACATTTCTAGGTTCAAAATCAACAAGTAAACAAGTGCCTTTCAACTTACTTCTTGTCATTATTCCTTATGATTTATCTCCAATGATCTGATCTGGTGCATGATGCTTCCTGACATACTTGGCTAACGCAGGCTCCTTGCCTTTTGAATGACTTGCATTGTTATCCTTTTGTGCTTCAACTTCTGGTTCTGGTTTTGGTTGCTCGAGCTCGGTAAGTGTTGATTCGATAACTTTTTTTTGCAACTCAAGTTCTTGCAACTCAGTAGGTATTAGCTCGATTTGAACTTCCTGTGACTCGATTATTGAAGACTCAGGAGTTGAAGATTCCTAATTGACAAGTGTATTTGGCACTGTGTCAGGTTCAATGTAAACAAATCTCCTATAGTCTTTAGGTTCCCTTTTGCTTTCTTCTTTAGTTCTTTCTGCAAACTCATCAACTTTCACATGTGCAATTTCTATGACTTTGTGAGTAGACAAATTCAAACATCTATGTGCTTTACTTTTGCAAGAATATCCCAAAAATATTCCTTCATCACCCTTTACATCAAATTTACTTTTTCTAGATTCTTTCAAAATGTAACATTTGCTTCCAAATACTTTTAGGTAACTTACATTGGGTTTGTAGCCATACCATAATTCATAGGGGGTTTTAAATGAGTCATTTTTTAGCTGTACTCGGTTCAAGGTATGAACTATAGTGCTAATAGCTTCCTCCCAGTATTTGATAGCAATGCTCTTCTCAATCATTAAAGTTCTTGCATAGTCCACGATAGATTTGTTCCTTCTTTCAACTATTCCATTTTGTTCAAGAGTTCTAGTTGCTGAAATCTGTCTTTTGATTCCCCTTTCAATGCAAAAGTTATTGAACTCATGTGAAATGAATTCACCACCTCTGTCAAACCTTAAACATTTCAATCTTTTTCCTATTTCCTTTTCTACTCTAGCCAAATACTATTTGAACTTTTCAAATGCTTCTGATTTCTCTCTTAGGTACATGACAGTCATCATTCTTGAATAATCATCAACAAAAATAATAAATTTTTTTTCACTAATATAACTTTCAATGCCAATAGGTCCACACAAATTAGTATGCACAATTTCTAAAATTTCTTTAGACTGATAGTTCTTGCTTTTAAAGCTAGTCTTTCCCATTTTGCCAATTTGACAATTCTTGCATAGACCAACCTTAGGTTTCTTTATAGTAGGAATGCCTCTTACTTTCCTGAATTTACTTATTTTTACCAAGTTGTCAAAGTTTACATTACATAACCTCCTATGCCATAACCAACTTTCTTCAACTTGAGCAATAAAATATGAACATTCACCAAGTTCAAGATAAAACAAGTTACCTTTTGTTTGAGTGCCCTATCCAATCAGTTTTCCTTTGCCATCTAGCAGTCCTTCTTTTCCATGCATGAATTCCACTTTGAATCCATTATTGAGTAGTTGTGCCACACTCAACAGATTGTGCTTTAGTCCTTCTACCCAATATGCATTGTCACATACAAGTTCCTTGGTTAGTTAGATTCTTCCTTTTCTTTTTATACAACAAGGTTCATTGTTACCAAATCTTACACTGCCACCATCATAGTCTTCAAAGTGTTCAAAAATTAGTTTTATCACCAGTCATGTGATGAGAACAACCACTATCTATAATCCATGTATCATTTCTTCTCACATGAGAAAGGAGTGTCATTTCTTCATCATTATCAAATTTATCCTTTACAGCTATGTAAATAACTTCATCTTTTTCTTCATCATCAGAATCATTAGAATCTTTAGCCATGAAACATGTTTTCTTACCTTTATCCTTGAATGATTTGAAGTCTTTCTTGCCATTGCACTTGTGACCTTTCTTCTCATCCGTGTTCTACTTATTTGGGCACCTAGCAGCAATATGTCCAATTTCTTCACAAGAAAAATAGATTAGAGGAAACATACTTTTGTATTTCCCTTTGCCTCTTGAATACTTCCTTGCTAGCAGAGCTTCAACCACCTCAAGATCACTGTCTGAACTTTGTTCTGATTCTTCATCACTATCTAAATGAGGATCCTTTATCTTCTTGCCTTTTTCTTTGAGTGAAAGCTTGGCTTCGAATGCTGATTCAATATTCTTGGCAGCTAGAACATAATTATCACAGTTGTCTAGCTCAAATGCAGTCAATCTTCCAACTATGGCCTCTAAATTTATCTTATGATTTTCTTCACATCTTCTTTCTTGAATTGCTGAGACTCTGATTCCATAAATAGGAAGTAGAGTTCTAAGAAATTTACTTATAATTGTCTCCTCATTGATATCTCCTCCAGATGCTTTGATTGCACTAACAAATGCTTTAACTCTTTCAACATATTTTGCAATTTTTTCATCCTCTCTCATCCTCATTTGATCAAATTGTCCTCTCAAACTTTTTGCTTTGGCTCTTCTCACATTATCATCTCCTCCATATATCTCTTTCAGCTTGTTCCACATTTCTAAGGTAGTTTTGCAATCCTTGATGTCATCAAATTCTTCATAACTTAGAGCAGATGATATATCTATCATCATGTTGTTGTGAGTCTTCTTTTCAGCAATATCATTGACAGATAATGTACCAGTAGGTTTTACATATTTTTCATCAAGGTACTTCAATCCTGAATCACCAATAGAAGCCAAATGAAGTCTCATCAATCCCTGCCATGCTGAGAAGTTGTCCCTGTTAAGTCTTGAAATTTCCCTCTTGTAAGACATCCTGATCTTTAGCTTAGATCCTTGAAATCTTTTCTTAAAAGCACCAAGAGCTCTGATACCAATTGTTGGAATTATAGATGGAGTAACTGAGAGGGGGGGTGAATCAGTTGCCACAAAAACAAATCCACAGATCCCTTAGATGTCTTAAATAACTAGTTACTGCTAATACTCGGTAAACATTGTAACTCGGTAAATTAACTTGTTATTGATCATCTAGCATTCATAATTATTAACATGCATGCAAAAGTAAATAAGATGCACACGAGAGACACTAGATTTAATGTGGAAACCCAATATGGGAAAAACCACTAAGTAACTAGCTACCAATTTTCACTCTTCTAAAGTGAGCCCTGTTAGGAGCCAACCCTATTAAAGGTTACAATACAGACTGTTAGGTTTGAACCTATTAGAGGATTTAATCACCCTATTAGGAGTGGCCTTGCTAGAGGTCTTTAGAACAATTCAACTGAACTGTCACCTTGTTAGAGGATTTACAAAAATGGTTGTTAAACCAACTTTGTTTAAGAGATTTTGAAATCACTGCTAAAATGGTTAGAAAGTAACAATGAATTGACCTGAATATGATGCAACTGAATTTGCTGATTATAGATCTCTATTCTCCATCAATAGATCCTCCTTGATCAAATATAGCTTTGCTGCTCCTCAATGATCTCTTATCATCCTTCAAAATTCGCTTTCACAATAATCAATCCTTCTTAACTTTTTTTTTAAAACATCAAAATCAGCACACTTAGAATTCGTAACTTGAACTCTTATTTATACCGTTCAGATTGTCAAGTCAGCTCATTCACAAGTTACATTTACCAATAAACCATACATCAGTCGACTACAAATATTATATTAAACAAATAATACTTTATTTCACAAAACAATGAAATTCTTCATTGGCCGACCTTGCTTGGTAAGCACTGCTCTAGAAACAATTTTCTAAGTTAACTAACTCAACTCGGTTAACAATACAAAATCTGCAAAATCTTTTGGCTGCCGAGTGAACTTGGTAAGAATTGAATTTCCTTCATTGACCATGAGAGCTCGATAAGAACTATTTTCTACACTATTTTCCTTTGATGATCGAGTGTGCTTGGTAACAACTATCTGCACAAGGTAAAGTCTAAGAACGCTCAGTAGACACTATAAACCTTCTTTGCTAACCTTCTGAGCTCAGTAGACTTTGTTTTTTGCCTTGCTGACCAATTGAGCTTGGTAGACTCTATCTGATAACTGATATGGCATTTGTGTAACACCAAAGACACCACACAATTGAACAATTGTATCCAACAAATACATCTGAAAGAAGAAGGTGGGGAAACCATAAGGGCCAAGGGCCTTCTCTACCGAAAGATCAAAAACCACCTTTTTGATTTCATCGGGCTTAGGGATAGCTAGTAAGGCCCAATTTTGAGCATCACATGACTTTAGGAACAATGTTAAGAACCTCATTTTGGTCCTCAACAACCAAGTTAAGATCTTTCATGAGGATTGAAGAGAAATAGTTGATAGCCTCCTCGGCTATCTCATTATGTTCCCTTAAAGTGTCATTGCCCTTTTTTATCTCACTAATTCTATTGGCTGCCCTATGTTTCATAGTGGAAAAGTGAAAGAATCTAGAATTTTTGTCCCCTTCCTTGAGCCAAACTAACCTCGACCTTTGCCTCCAGAATATTTCCTCTTTCCCAACAATGTTGTGAGGCTTAGCTATGATTTCCTTCTTAGAATTTAGGATGTTATCATCATAACCCTAAGTTTGGATATCATTCTGCACCTCAACCAGGTCCCCCAAAATCCTCTCTTTATCTTGAAAAATATTACCAAAGTCTAATTTGTTCCATTTGTGGATCTTTGACTTTTAAATCATATGTTTGTGCTAATGTAGTATAGGAAAATATTTCAAGATAATGATTTCATTTATCTTTTCTGATTTTGTTCATTATTTGAATGAATCACTATTTTTTTTTTCCTAATTAAGTGAATCCTTGGAAAAGGATTTAACCAATCATCTTACTTTAACATGAAGGTATTTTGTTTATCTGAGAATAGATGCAATGAGTGAGCCACTAAATGTGAGCATGGGAAATTCATTGATATCATAGGTGGGGATATGAAAGAGTACTATGCTCTTTGAAGAAAATTGAAGATAATACTCTCTTGGTAATGAATCAAAGAATCATAAATTACATTTAGTATTAAGTTCTCACTAGTTTCTAATTGATCTTTCTACACACACAACCTCAAAAAAATAAAAATCAAACATAATAAGAATTAGAAAAAGAGCCATGGTCTTGGGTAACACTGAATAATTCCCATAGCGGTGATTAATTTAAGTTCTATTGACCATGTTTGTGCTCTAGCATAACACAAGTGGTTTCCATACAATAGAGCACAAGTGGTTTCCATATAGCATGTAATTCAATAGGAAGTTTTAGTAAACTCGAAACCAAATGCACTAATATATTTTCCAAAAAGGAAGCAATCCTAAAACAAACAATATAGTTTATAGTTCCTATAAAGCTTCTAATTTAATGTGATGACAACAATTTGTAAGTTATTTAACACAATTGCCATCTTTCTATAATATGCTTTAGTCTAGCTAATACCACTTGCAAAGCCTACTTGTATTCTAAAAATTATGTTGCTTTCAATTATGTATGATGTGTAAAACTTTATCAAGGAAAATTAGAAAAAGGTGGGTTTGATTTCTTCAAAAATCTCTCAAAGAGTTAATATGCTTGTTGTTATAAAAGGCTCTACAAATGTAAGTTCTTGTTGTTGTTGAAAGACACTCTTTAATTTAAAAGGTTAAAGATATTTTTTTATTTTAAAGGAGACTTTGTAACTTGAAATGATCTCTGTAGTAGAAGGTTATCATATTATATCGAAGCAAGGGTTTTAACAATCGATGAATGTTCAAAGAATAAAATAGGGAAATATACCTAGAAAATTTACATGAAAGATATGTGTGAGTTTTCTTGCCATACCATGTAAATTACTTAAGCCATAAAAAGATAATGCTACAAACACCATGGGTGTAGACACCAAATCTAGGTACTACAAAGTTCTTGAAGATCTCTTTTTGACAATTTTATTACTCATTTCTTCACTAATAGTATGAGAAGAATGACCATTACAGATGGGACTGGTTGTCACTTTCAAATATAGAGACTGATTTGAATATGGAAACAATATCTATCATGGTGTTGACAGAATGTCATTTCTTAGACCAAGGCAACCCTTTATCAAACCCCCAAAAATTGCTCTATTGTCTACAAAATTATTTATAGAGAACACCATGGAGACTATGTTGTAGTATAATGATCCACTTGAACAACAAAGACAAATAATTCTGTCATACACAAACCTACATGTATAGAGGCTTCCATAACAATAAAATGAGATGCAAGATAATTTCCAAGTAAAAGAATACAATTGGGAAATAGTTAAAGCCTTTACATTTGTCTTTATTTTTGAGTCAAAGATTCATTTTAAATATTTTAAGAAAATATGGAGCAAATTCTTACAAGTTGGACTTACCCCTCAATATTTCCATATAACATGATTTTTGGCATGGATAACAGTGACGAGGTAGTAGCCAAGGAGGAAGATAATTGTGTGAATGAGATGCCACCATTGAAGCCTCAAGGATGGAATGCATCTTAGATACTGTAGAATCCAAAAAGAGTAGGGGAAGGACATACTATGAACATTCAATTAAGTGGCATGGATTGCCTAAAGCTAAAGCAACTTGGATGTTTGAGAAAGATATCAAAAAGAAAAGAAAAGATCTGCAAGAGCTGGCCTATAAGAGGACTAAAGAAGTTTCGTATCTGGGGGAGTATGGTGCAAGAGCAACTCATGAAGACCAAACAAGCATTTGAAGGCTCATAGGATGGAAGGAGTAATAAACATGTAGTAGGGAAGTTTTAGAATCGAATAAGGTCTTAAGGACCAAGTAGTCATGTAATAAGACCCATGTTGTGAAACCATTAGAATTATAGGCATGTATAAGCCATCAAGGTCAAACTTGATCAACAGATCCTAAATGACATAGAAATGAGGTAGATAGGGTCTTTGAGTGTTTTGAGCCATAAATATTTTTGGTCAAGTTTGGAGTCCTAGTGTGCAAATTTACAAAAGTTGCAATATTTTGCAAAAGTTGTCAAAAAATGAATGACAACTTTTTCGCAAGATTGACAATTTTTGGAAGTTGAAGAGACAACTTCACCCAATGACCACAAAACTTTAAAAGACATTGAGGAAGTCGATAGGAGGTCATTTAAATATGGTTTACTTGATTTGGTAGCATGATGTAGTTGTCTAGTTGATGAATGAACAAGCTTTACTAGTTTCTCTGCAGCTTTTGGTATTTTAGAATTTGTCAATTTCTTGCGTAGATTCATGAGTGATTGAAATTGATTGGAGTGTGCTGAAAAACGTATTAGCTAACCTCTAAAATTGATTTGACTTTATTTGGTGTAGTTTTAAGGGAGTTAAACTTATTTAGGTAGGATTGGGTCCAAACCCCTAGGCTGATAGGGTTTGCACACTAAAATGCCTCTAACTTGAGTTTCTACCATTATAATTTAATGACCATTGGGGGAAAACAAGGAGATGAGGTCTTCACCACATTCCAAAAGTTTTGGTGCAAAAATCCTATTAGGGCTAGGAGAATTTGTAAGCACTAACTAGACATCTCCATGTGATTGGCTAAACAATTGATGTGAAACTGATCACAACTGTGAAAGAAACATAGATGGACCTCATTTAAGGGTACCTTAGGTGATGTTGAAGTGTGGAAGTACTTTCCCAAGCATTTTCTTGGAGGTGCATGAGGAGAGAAGGGAAATTTCTTTGTAAAGTGCCCGCCTAGGCCTAATTAGGACTACTTCACACTAGTCAGTGTTGTCCAAGCCAAAAAAGGAACCCAGATCCAATTATTTGGAATCTCAAAGTACTCCCAAAAGGGTACTAAAATATGTAAGTTTTTTCAAGTTGTTTTGGAGGATTTTTAAATTAAGGAGGAAAATTTGTATTTGGAGAGTTAATTAGAATTAGGTCTCTTGTAGGCCTAAATTGCATAATTCAACCTAGAATTGAAAATAGATTGTCAAATCTTGATAGTTTCATTTCAAATAAGTCGAGGAAGGCATAGGATCTACCAACATAAAGCTTGTTAGTTTCCTTGTGTGAGCCATTTGGAAGGAGAGTGTGTAAGTACAAGATGGTGATTTAGTGGATCTTGTTACACAAATGTTTTGATGGGTTAGGCATATAGGAGTCTTGGAATCTTTCAAAAAGACTTTAGTAAGGGATGACATCATATTTTATTCCATAGAAAACTAGGGTTCACCTCACCCACTTTGAATATTAAAGGGCCATATTATAAAATTAATTTTCCTATATGTTGCCTCCTTGTCAATAGTTCTAGAAACATATTTTAGGCCTAGGTTGAAGGTTCAAGAGCATAGTACAAATAGATACCAAAAAATAAGAAAAAAACAATAGAAAGGATAGCCCAAGCAAGGTGCATAGCCCCGTAATCATGTGTTCGACTTGAAAGTTGACCACGAAGTAATTTGGGGCTATCCTTAAACATCACACACTAAGGAAGAAATTAAGCTTAGAAAGATAAGTCAATTTTGACTAGTTAACACTTTTAGCTCAGGAATCAAGCTTTAGTGTGTGATGTTAAGCTATCTAGTAATTTGGGGACTCAACTTTAGTGTGTGATGTTTAAGCTGTCTGGTAATTTGGAGACTCTTGAGACTAGTTTCACCCCTATCTTGCACTCTAGACTCTTGGAAGACTATGGTGCCTATTGATAGTGTCCAATCATTTTGGACTTGAATACTAGGAACCTATTCCTCTCTACATCCCCTTACAAACTCTATACATCTCAATTGATTCTCAAATCCACATCTATTTGTTTGTGTTGATTATTGACAAATTTGTACTTTTTGGCCTAATTCTTCCATTTTCAATTTCTAAATCATATCTAATAAATTGAAATCAAAATATGGAACAACAATCATTATTAATCATAGTGTCTAACCCAACCAAAGGTTTGAAGTTAGGCCTAATTGGTTGTCCCCTAATGTAACGATATTGCGAAGTGACTTCTAGTTTACATGTTTAAGTTAGAAGAACACATTTTCGACCATTACAATTAACAAGCTTTAAGTAATGCAACTCATAGATTATCTCTTGGAAGTAGTATTAACAACCAATGAAAGGAATAAATCCCAATCCATATGAAAACTAAACAATCAAATAAAATGATTGAATATTTAATCCAATTCAATTTTTTGAGACATCCAAGATAAACTTTATCAAGATGTAGTTTAAAATAATAGAAAAAAATAATGATTGCCGATCACTTTTGATTCAGCCATATTACGTTTTAATGAAATAAAAAGGTTTTTGATAGACACATAGCTCATAGAATTACAAATAATTCAAAGTTTATTTCAGTTACCCTTTTAATTACATTGTAGAGGTCATGAGAATCTTATTATTTAAATGTTTCAATCTACATAAAAGAAGTGTAGTCAACATATTGCTAAGAAGAACAATAGTGCTGCCAAAACAAAACAACAATCTTGCCATTATATGTATTTGACCTTATAGTCTACAACTGACAAATTAACATTACACTATATCATCTACATACAATGTATAATGGGTAGGTCCAATTCCTCCAAGTTGAATTGGGAAATATTAGGCAGAAAAGGTCTCCTACCATTGTCCATTAGCTTGCCCATTGCAAGGAAAGGTAGTGTTTCTAGATATCTTCGTATTGGGATTATCTTGATTCCTCATTCCTCACCCATGTTGAGGAGTAGTATCCATTGGAGTTGGGGCAGAAGCAAGAGATGATCTTTTTCCTCTTTCACTTCTACTATTGTCAGCAAATTTCATGCTCATGTTGTCCAGTCCTTGTTCCTTCTCAATTTCAGACCATTCTGATCCATAATAACTCTCCTCATTAGCCTTGGTGGAAGGTGGGCAGAACATTCCTCCCCATTGTGGAAAATACAACACCACTAATGGCAATGTGCATGCAATAATCATGATACCCATCAAGCTGATTCCAGTCTCCTTGGAGTAGTTGGAGTTTGTGAAGAACAAAAGCTGTGTCACCATTGCTCCCACATTGTCCCCTCCTCCTGTCATTCCAGACACTATCCCCAATGACCTGCAATTAGGTTTACAACCCACAAAATACCTGTATTAGTTAATTGCGACAACACATTTGGATGCATGGAAATGGCTATCCAGCTTCTAGGCTGCACCAATGCATAAGTTACATCATACGAGGGTGATTTATGCCTTGTATACTGTAACTTATGTATAAGTTACCATCGTACACCATAACTTATACAATCTAGAAATTAGAATAGTCATTTCCGCTTTCAAGTGACTAGTCTTCATGGAACCAGACATGTACAAGCTTGGACCTATGAAATCAAAATTCTTATGACATTTAAAGCATAAGCACTTCATTATTCACATTTGAAGCACTCTAAGAAAAAGTGATTTTCCTTTCACATCATACATGTAAAAAAATATGTTCAATGAGAACAAATTTCAACAATCCATGATAATTATTTGCAAGCACTTTTGGATTCAATTGTGTAAAGTATTTTGGCATCAATGTTCTGAATTACACTTTGTGATCCATCATCACGATGAAACCAAGCATAAGAGAGCATAAGGAAAATCTATGCTCTCTTATGCTTGGTTTCATTCCGATGATGGAACATGGAGTGTGATTCAAAACATTGATACCAAAAAAACTTCACAAAATCAAATTCAGAAGTGCTTGCAAATAATTGTTTGCTTGTTTTTCTTTCTCTCTCTACAAATAGTTAGCTTCATTTATGAAAACTATGGCAAATCCTGTGATTTATGTGGTTTGATGCTCACTCTATAGCTAATGGAAAAAAATGGGACCTTGATCAATTCAATGGCGATGGGAAAACAGAATTCAAACCTTCTAGAAACAAAAGGAACTATTCCGAAAGTGAGACCACAAGCTGCTTGAACAAAGACGGAGAAGATGAGCATGACTGCTATGGAGAGGCTCAGTGAATTTGCCTTTCCTAAACAAACACAAAGAATTCCTCCCACTGTCTGAACAATCCAGAGCGTCCATATTCGCCCTCTCATGCCATATGTACGCGCTACAATGTCAGACAGTATTCCTCCAAATGGGCGGGTCACTATGTTGGCAAGCCCAAATGTAGATGCAATTATACCCGCAGTGTGAAGATTTAAGTCAAATCTATCAAAGAAATACTCGGAAATCACATTGTCTACGGTAAGTTCTACTCCAAAACAGTATCCATAGGTCAAAGCCAAGGTCCAAGCCCTGTAATTCGTCACAGCATTCCAGAAAACCTGCAAAAGTTAAAACATTATAAATATTATACATGTGCAATTGTAAAGCGTTTCAGAACAGAGATTTTTCGGCAGAAAAATTTTCCAATGGATTTGACGATTTGACTTTTGGAAACTTCATAAGTGCAAGCATTTTACAACAAGTTTTTTAATAAGTGTTACATATATCATACAACAAAGTTTGTTCAATTCCTATAAGTGTTACATATATCATACAAAGTGAATAACATGGAATATAAAGAAATTCAAAGGAAAAATTGAATTCAAACGATAATTAAGTGTGTACTCTTTTCTTGTGTTATGAATTGGCTATACAAACTTTTTTGAGTATTGCCAAGGCCTTCCGATTTGTTAAGACAACAGAGAAAACTCCATTATCTTTATAAACTGCTTGGATTACGCCTACACTTCTCTGTTTGTTTAATTGATTATCATTTGCTATCAAATATTTATAGTCAAAAACCATCTATGGTTGTACATCTGTAGACAAAAACCAATTAAATCAACCTTTCCATTAATCTCATTTCATTAGTGTTTCAAGTTCCAGCTTTTACTTATGCCTTTTACCTTGTGCTCTTACACATCTAATAATAAACTAGGAGCCAAAGGGGAGATACAATATACACAAATCTAGTCTAAAGCAATCGAATATTTTTTTGTCAAATATTTATCCAAACCCTAAAGCAAACCAAATCTGAGCTAATGATTTTTGTTTCTGAATTTGATTGTGTATGTTTTTTGAGCTAATGATTTTTGTTTCTGAATTTGATTGTGTATGCTTTTTGGGCATCAACTTCATCATCAGAATAGGAGAAGGATAAATATGATGATGGATCACAGAGTGTGATCCAAAATGCCAAATAAACATACACAATCAAATCCAAAAATAAAAAACATTAGAAATGGATTGTGGAAATCTGATATTGTTAAAACAGAGCTGGCTTTTTCCAAATTCTTTTATCTCTTTTCCCTAACTCTCCCTGTATCTATTTGCAATATTTTCATGAATGTGCTAAAAAGACGGATAACAAGTGATTGCTATTTTCCAAATTGATTACCTTTGAGAAATTGTCTTTTGCCTTATCACCCTGTTTGTGAAGAGCCGCATAGTTACCATCTGGAAGATCTTGTCCAAAGATGAGCACAATCAGCCCCATGAAAATGAGCATCACTCCAGGTATGAAGAATGCAATACGCCATGCTGTGAAGCTTGGGGAGCCTATGGACTTGTGAATCAAATCATAAACCAGAGGCATAACTAGCTGTGTTGCTCCTCCTCCCATGTTTCCCCACCCTCCTGCCAATCCATTTGCGCGGCCCACAATCTTAGTGTTGAACATTGAACTCATCCAGAACTGGCATGACACAAAAGTAGCTATTGAGAAGCCTACGAAGAAACGGATGAGGATGAAGCCCTGTGCCGAAGAAATTGTAGCAGCAGCAAAAACAGCAGGGGCAGACAGCATTATGAGAAACGCGGACCCATAACGAGGTCCTACAATGTCACATAGAGCTCCCATGACAAGCCTTGAGAATATGGAGCCAGAGACTGATGCTATGCTTGCATTGCCTATGTCCCTCTTGGTCAGATTCAGATTGTCTCTGATGATGGGTATCAGAGGGGGAGCAGCAAATGTGGCAAGAAAGCAAGTGAAAAAGGAGATCCATGATAGGTGGAAGGCTCTCATATGGGGTTGAGCTATTGAAAAAAGCTTGAATTTCTTAGCCTTGTGCTCTGAATCTACTGGAAGATCAAACACTGTACTTGAAGTAGTTTTATGCGCTGGCTCCTTCATTTCCTCTGGATCCATAGCTTCAGGATTGTTCCTGGTCCCCATATCCATGGCTTCCAAGATGAGGGGATTCTTGCTGTACCGCACTGCTCTGTTTTTCAGTTACTTCTGATCAACTGGCAAAACCCATCAAAAACAATCTGTTAAAAATGAAAATCCAATTACAAAATGGACACAGACTCCCTCACTAACTAACCAATATCTGTAGTTTCAATTTTTGGATTTGATTGTGTAGAGTTTTTTTATCATCAATGTTTCCAATCATACTACATGAACCATCATCAGGATGCAAGAGAGCAAAAGGAACATAAGATGATGGATCATATAGTATGATGCGAAAAATTGATGATAAAAAAATTCTACACAATCAAATCCAAAAAGAAAACTACATTAGCATGGATTATGGAAATCTAATAGATCCAACCAATATCTGAAAATTGGAATTCTATGTATTGGAGACTCAAATTGCTTCAGTTTATAATGTTTAAAAGTAATAATTCTCGGAGAAAACTGCTTATGGATACATTGGAAAAAACTAAGAGCCCACATCTGCATTGAGGACCTCCTTCTAAATGGCAGCCATCAGGATGCACCATGGCATATATTGCTGGATACTACATAATTAAAGTTTTGACTTCCTGGAGATAAAGATTGCTACTATTCATTTGAGGTGATGGTATGGTGAACAAGCTGCAAACAATCTTAAGTCAAAATTTCAATTACTTAGCTGAAGAGGTTTCAGGCTGAGTGCATCTATATCAGATTGTTAAAACATTTCTATGGTGACCTTCACCGAATAGTAGCTCGCAGGCCTTGTGCCTCTGCTAGACTGCCTGCTCCATTTAAAAAACCGTCAATTATAAAGCATCCAAACATGGATGTCACGGTGCATCTGATGGCCATTTCCATCTTCTAGGTTCATCACTATCATCTTGTACTGGGTTTCCAAGCAGATTCTAAGCTGGCATGTACCACAATTTTCTCTCCGAATTCTTTGTGCTCAGCCTCGCTATTGTTGAATAACTAAACTAAATTTTTTGACATTTCTACATAAAATATCAAAGTTTTTAAATTTCCGTTGCACGGTACAGAAGACGGTTCTAAATGTAACACTAAACTAGGAAAAACAGCTTCAAGTTAGAATTCTTAAATATCTGCAATCCATCTCAAGATTCAAGAACACATAAATAATCTGCACATCCAAAAGCCCACTACAGAACACTAAATTATGTGTGCAGTAAAATCCATCAATAGGCAAACGCAAAGCTTAACAAAGACGCTCACAAATCAGTTTCACCCAAAATAATTTACAAAACCAGAGATTCTAAAAACAAAGCAAAAAGAGAGATTATAAAAGGTACTAAACAAAAATCATGAACATGTTCAAACATTTCGTTTACCCATATCGGTTTTCTGAAGCGGTGGCTTCAAATGGATCCACCGACTGTACATAAAAAATGATAAGAAAACAATTTCTGCCATTGGCACGGTTCTTCAAGGATTTAATATCTTCTATGAATACATGTCTATACTGAAATCTTTATTTCATAAATAAAGACTGCGAGGCATCCATCCCATCAAAAATGCAATTTTGAAACCGGAAGAATCTATGAAATGATAATCAATAAAATTGCAATTTTTTAAGCAAAAGAATCTATAAGACTGTATGAATTGATTAGTAATAGTATTATTGTCTGATAGATACTCGACAATCAAAGTGAATCCCAAAAGCTCAAAATATAAAAAGCGAAGCAGGATATGAAACATTACCCATGTTTGAGCATTGGACACCATTCAAATCATTTCTACCACGACTTTTTGTTCATGCTTTCTCTTTTGTATTGCATTTGCAGAGAAATAGACTGTATAATTCTATGAGGAAGCATGTTTATATAGGCATATCCTTCATATCTGTCCTCCCCTGTTAACTTAAAGAAATCTAGTATGACCTGTTTCCTCACTTGAAATGTAAATTCAACGCATTCTGGCCCTCCGTTGTCAGAATTTGTCCTCCAACTTTGGAACCAATATTATGCTGACAAGCTGCAATCAACCGGGAATCCTTTTAACCCCACGGCTCGAATTTTCAAGCTTGGCTATTTTGAGAGAAACACATTAGAATATGCCTTCATTTCCACTCCCCTAGACCATACAATATGGAGCTTTTAGTGATTGAAGTGGAGTTGCATGATATAATATTTGTCTCTTGTTAAGTGGAACAATCATAATTGATGGAGGTGGAGGAACATGCTATAGATTTTAATCTTAGGTCAAATGAATACAAATATGATTTTTTTTTGGGTCTATTAGTTTTGGTATTATGATTTAAACTTGTTTAATTATGGAGTTTTTTTAATAGTAACGTTCACTTTTGTCATTTCATTTGTAAAATTTATAACAAGTGTTTTTTCTAATAAACAATTTTGTATATAGATCTTTTAGTTCATCCATTAACAAGTAGGAAGGTGTAGTGTCTTTGATTATGATATTTAATCAAGTTTCAACTATACTTATTATCTCATATTCCATGAGTAGTGGTTAAAATGAAGTCATCTCTCATTAGGAGAAATGATCCAATTAGCACTAATTGCATATAAGTGATATTCATAAGGATGAGACATTGAGACTTCCAAAGTGGCCGCTTATCTCAGAATTGCTTTGGCACTTTGCTTGACTCAAATTAATACTACGATGAGAGAATGAGCGAATTTTTGAGAAACCTCGTTACTTTGTCCTTGTGTCATTTAGAGGCAATGGGTGCTATGTGGATCAATTGTGTTCATTAGAGGTGTGTTCCTTTAAACCATTATTTGAAAGAAATGTAAGTAAATTGGCCTGACTCAAGACCTATACAATTAAATCCTAATAAAACATCATAATTTGACACACCACAAAAAAACCCTCCTACTTGTTAATGGATTTGTTGAATGAGCTTTGTCTGAATTCTTCATGGAACACAATAGTCGTTGAAGATTTCACAAGTGGAACAAGAAGCTACTGAATTTACATGTGTCTATAGTATTAAAAAGTCTAGCCAATAATATTTACAAATACCTTTAAAGATGACCAAATTACAAGGGAAGCCATTGTCATAGGTCAACAATATAAAAACTTCAATCTTACAATGATATTAAGGATTAAGAGGCAATTACCAAGTGTTTGAGTGTATGTGAAATAGATGTAATAGGACACCTTTTAGTACAATGACATTATAATAGTTGAACAAATATGCATTTAGTTAGTTCACAACTAATGACATAACAAAAGGTAACCAAATTTTGATTATGAATTTCAAAACTTTAGGGCTATATTTGGAAATGTAGGATGTCTTTTAGTACAATGCCATTATTATGATTGTACAAATTTGCATTCAGTTAGTTCATAACAACTAATGAAATAAACCAAAAAAAAAATCAAATTGTGAGCATAATTTTCAAAACTTTAAAGGCCATATCTACAAATGTGGACATAGCAATAAGATATAGATACAAAATAAATATTTGGAATGCACATAGCATATGATAAAATGTGTACAGAGATAGATAAAACCATAGAAACTAATATCATTGATAGATACCTTGTATGAAAGGGAAATATGTTAATAATTTAAGCAATCTAAGATGTTAAGGATCAAACACCTAGCATTCTTTTGCATCCTAATGATGCATCACAAAGTGTGATCCAAAACATGATGAAAAATCCGAAACACGATCTAATCCAAGTAATATTAATTATGAAATGTGAAAATCTTATTATCATTGACAAATACTTTACATGGGAAGAAAATATGTTGGAAATCTAAACAATACAAATTATTAAGAATCCAAATACTCTTTTGCATTCAAATCATAGATCATAGTAAATTAGAAATGTTAGTGAAATATTTCAAATCATACATTGTACAATTATATCAGCTTTATATAAAACTCCATCATTTATCAATGTATCATTTTCTCAAAACAAACACATAAATGAATGAGAATTAATATCACTACACAAATTCCACAATGGTAAATTAATACTAAATGTCATATTCATTAAAACCTCTTTTTAATGAAATACAGTAGGTACTTATTTTACTTTTTAATTCATTGAGAAACTACGATTTTTCTAAAGACGTTGTAAATTGCAATTGGGCGAAAACAACTCACAAATGTCTTTTAGTGCAATGACCTAATTATGATTGCACAAATGTGCATTTAGTTAGTTCATAACAACTAATGAAATAAAAAAAGTTTGTCCAAATTTGGAGCATGAATTTCACACCTTTAAAGGCCATATCTACAAATGTGGATATCATTGCATACCTACACACGACTTAGAATGACAAAGCAATAAGATATAGATACAAAATAGATATTTGAAATGCACATAGCATAAGATAAAATGTGTACAAAGATAGATAAAGCCATAGCAACTGATATCATTGATAGATACGTTACATGAAAGGGAAATATATTAATATTTTAAGCAATTTAAGATGTTAACGATCAAACATCTAGCATTCTTTTACATCTTTATGATGTAACACAAAGTGTGATCCAAAACATGATGAAAACTCTCAAACACGATCTAATCCAAGTAATATTAATCATGAAATGTAAAAACCTTATTATCATTGATAAATACCTTACATGAGAAACAATGCAAATTACTAAAATCCAAATACTTTTTTGCATTCAAATCATAGATCATAGTAATTTAGAAACGTTAGTGAAATATTTCAAATCATAAATTGTAAAATTATATCAGCTTTATATAAAATTCCATCATTTATCAATGTATCATTTTCTTAAAATAAACACATAAATTGATGAGAATTAATACCACTACACAAATTCCACAATGGTAAGTTAATACTAAATGTCATATTCATTAAAACCTATTTTTAATGAAATACACTAGGTACTTATTTTACTTTTTATAATTCATTGAGAAACCACGATTTTTCTAAAGACGTAAATTGCAATGGGGCGAAAACAACGCAGATACAAAAAGTCAAATCTACGAGGGGTCGGGTGAAGGATAAACGTGGCGCCAGATCCTCCGCCGGGTTGAGGAAGCAACGGCCGAGATTGAAACAGAGTTGCCGCATACCGTCGGTTTGAACTTTGGCCTCATAAAAAGTCACTTGTTGTCATTGCAGGCGCCGCCCTTTGTGGAGGGAAAGAGGCTTTTGACTTATTCAGCACACTTGTATGAGAGTAAGTTGGCCATGGACTTTTGACTTGTCCTCTTCCTTCTTGGTTTTTCTTTCTGTTTTTGCTATCCTACTCGTCACTTCTTGTGTTTTTATGATCTGTTGTCCACACAATCAATTAGCTATACTTAGCATTCACATCTGCAACATTGTCAATGGGGTCATGCTTTCCTATGAGCCTAGGAAGACAACAGAGGATATTTCATAATCTAAATAGGTTATTTGAATAATGCCTTTGAAATGCACATAGAATTTATAAAATATATTGATATTTGAGAGTTAATGAGCAAAGAGGGGTGACATTAAGAAACATTTATATATCTAATTTTTAATCCTTGTGTAACTTGTAATATGGAGCCCCTCTAGGTCTGAAATCAAAGGACAAAAATATGTGGTTCAAGAAATTGTATTGTTCGTTATTCGACAAACTTGATATTTAAATGAGATATTTAATTGTGCAAATGCTTATAGTAATGAGCTAGGATATGACATACACTTTATTTTATTTTATGAGATATTATATACAGGGTTCGTGTGGTTGTAGAAATCGTTGACTACAACAATCAGTTATGCTGGAATAAGTTCATTTTTGGAATTCGCAAATTCTTGAAATAATTTCCAAAAATACTCGGACGTGTTTGGTTGACGTAGAAGAGGAGTCAGAAAATAGTCTTTTGCGTTTGATTGCAAGAATGAGATTTGGAATAAGTTTTTTTAATGGAGAATGTGTAGCAATTGCTTCAACCTTTGTCTACAAATTTGGGACCCATGTTGCATTGATCTTGACCTTCATCTACAAATTCAAATTTGTGGAGTCTATGGTTTGGCATGCGAGCAACACAAGGGTTTTGTGTGTGATGATGTTGTTTGTGTTGTTGCAGACAAATTGGACTCTACAGGATGCAAGAGCAAGGGAACTCATCGCAGCCACCGTTGAATCTTTTCTAAAGAAACTGCAAATACAAACTATATGCAACCGAATGAGAACAAAATGTTTATGTGAAAAAATTCACATCCCATCTGAATAAACAGATACATCCTCTCATAACAATGATTGTGGCATAATTTTTGCCCAATCCCCTTTACAAATACCAATGCTCTGCAAACTAGAGGAAAAATGGTCTGCAAAAAAATGTTCGGTCAAAATGCACGACCATGTCACTTTGTGAGTTGCAAACTTGACAATCCATCAAATTGGGTTTATAAAAAAGTGGAATAGGAATAAGTTATTCCAATTCCACCTCTTTTTAGGAAGAGTGTTATGCCCATTTTGGGCTAAAATTAGCACAAGTTATAATTCCACTTTTGCATTTTACTGACAAACACTAATTTATGAATGTGGGTATTTAGATTTTCCCATTCCTTCCCAATTCCTACTATCGAATGGGCCCATAAGGTTTACACAAAATCCAATTTCAAATAAACATGAATCTAGTTGAATAACCCTATTGAATCTTGTCTAAAACTCTAACCTAAATTACTATCTGCACGTTTAAACACACATAAGATATATCCATATTATTATATAAAAAACCAAAATATTATAACTTGTTATATGATAAAACAATCAAATTTTTTGTCAAAACCCAAGACAAACACATAATATTTCTAAACATATAATTTTGTTAAAGACCACAATACGTAGGTATAATAGGTGTCCAATATATCCATTATTATCTACTCATTAAAAAATACATCAAATACACTCATGTTAATTTATTACAAATTGAAGCGTAATTTAATATCATCTCATAAAATACATGGTACCTATAGTTCTCTTGTCATAGTCATAAATAGATAAAAAGAATTTACAAACACATAATTATGCTCAAGATAGCTAATAACTTGTTAATATGAAGAGCTATATATTTCAAAATGTCAAAATATGAAATATAAGTGCAAATGGACCAATGTTTGAGTGAAGAACTTAATAAAACATTAGGAATACTAAAAAGAAATCAATACACAAATGTGCCTGAAGGGTTATTAAACCAAAAACATGATAAATAATTTCCATTCACAAACACAAATCCAGGTCCCACCAAGTGGTAATTGTTATTGGTATGCTAGTTATGTTCTATAAATTAGTTTAGAAGGAGAAGTTGTGGCATCTGGTCAAAATTTCATTTGTCTTATCTATGCTTCCACATCTTGCACTCTCCTTTAAGCATGACGTGATCTTTCATACAAGTGTTGAAGTTGACATTATTCAACAACCTTTTCTAGTATCCATCCTCCTTGTATGGACATCCATCAAAGTATAAGGGGTAGATGATTTTTATCAAATATTGTAGTTGCAGCTAGCCTGATAGACATGTATGCAAAATATATAAGCCAAATTCCTACCATTGACAAAATGAAAGCTTTTGGGTAGGCCAAGGGTACACATCAAAGCAATTGTGAAAGTCTATTTTCATCAAGTATACTTGCATGCAGATTTTTTGACATAATGCCTCAAAGAGATGTCATTCCATGGAATGAAATGATTCATAATATGCAACCAATGAATTTGTTTAAAGGCTTTAGAAACCTTCAATCAAATACAATTGGTGGGTGTAAAGTCAAATCCTTTGCCACTATCCTTCTCGTCTATGCCCAAATGGAGGCTTGGAGCAAGGTGTCTACATATATTAAAGCATAATTGTAAGATAATTTTTTCAAATATCACATTAGGAAATGCTTTGGTAGAATGTTGTAATTTATGGAACCATAAATGTATGAAAAATATGGAATCATAGATAAAGATCCTAACTTTTTTCATGGAATAACTCTAAGAGATGTCATCACATGGAATGTAATGATTGTAGGATATCCACCAATTTGGTTTTGCATGGAAGCTCTCTCATCTACATATACAAAAAGTAAAGGCAATAAGAGTTGCAAGTAAATATTGATTCAATTCTAAAATATCAAAAATTAAAATATTAATGAGGACATATCTTGGTACATTGCAAACACTACCTCAATATGGTCTAAGCAACTTCATATAACAATTGTTTCACTATAAAATTATGATGAAGAAATGAATACAAAAATATTGAATATGTTTTTCTTTTATCTTAATTAACATTGTAGTAGGACACTTTTGGCCATGGAAGTTAAATTTTATTAGTTTAAGAAATGTGCAAGAATTTGTTGTGAAATGCAATGTTTGAACATGAATTTTAAATCATATGTTTGTGTTGATGTAATATAGGAAAAAATTTCAAGATAATGATTTCATTTATCTTCTGTGATTTTGTTCATTATTTGAATGAATCACAAATAATTTTTTTCCTAATTAAGTGAATCCTTGGAAAAAAAGAGTTAACCAATCATCTTACTTTATCATGAAGGTATTTTGTTTATCTAAGAATGAATGCAATGAGTGAGCCACTAAATGTGGGCATGGGAAATTCATTGATATCATAGGTGGGGCCATGTAAGAGTACTATGCTCTCTGAAGAAGATTGAAGATAATACTCTCTTGTTAATGAATCAAAGAATCATAAATTACATTTAGTATTAAGTTCTCACTAATTTCTAATTGATCTTTCTACACATCACAACCTCAAAAAATAAATTAATCAAACATAGTAAGAATTAGAAAAAGAGCCATGGTCTCAGGTAAAACTGAATAATTCCCATGGTGGTGTTTGATTTAAGTTCTATTAACCATGTTTGTGCTATAGCATAACACAAGTGGTTTTCATACAATAGAGCACAAGTGGTTTCCATATAGCATGTAATTCAATAGGAAGTTTTAGTAAACCCAAAACCACATGCACTAATATATTTTCCAAAAAGGAAGCAATCCTAAAACAAAATATATAGTTTATGGGTCCTATAAAGCTTCTAATTTAATGTGATGACAACAATTTGTAAGCTATTTACCACAATGGCCATCTTTATATAATATGCTTGAGTCTAGCTAATACCACTTGCAAAGCCTACTTGTATTCTAAAAATTATGTTGCTTTCAATTATGTATGATGTGTAAAACTTTATCAAGGAAAACTAGAAAAAAGTGGGCTTGATTTCTTGAAAAATCTCTCAAAGAGTTAATATCCTAATTGTTATAAAAGGCTCTGCAAATTTAAATTCTTCTTGTTGTTGAAAGACACTCTTCAGTTTAAAAGGTTAAAGGTAATTTAAAAAAAAAGGGAGACTTTACAACTTGAAATGATCTTTGTAGTAGAAGGTTATATTATATCAAAGCTAGGGTTTTAACAATCAATGAATGTTCAAAGAGAAAGTAGGGAAATATTCCTAGAAAATTTACTTGAAATATATGTGTGACTTTTCTTACCATACCATGTAAATTACTTGAAGCCATAAAAAAATAATGCTATAAACACCATGGGTGTAGACACCAAATCTAGGTACTACAAAGTTCTTGAAGATCTCTTTTTGACAATTTTATTACTCATTTCTTCACTAATAGCATGAGAAGAATGACCATTGCAGATGGGACTAGTTGTCACTTTCAAATATAGAGACTGATTTGAATATGGAAACAATATCCATCGTGGTGTTGACAGAAAGTCATTTCTTAGACCAAGGTACCCCTTTATCAAACCCCAAAAAATTTCTCTATTGTCTACAAAATTATTTATAGAGAACACCATGGAGACTATGTTGTAGTACAATGATCCACTTGAACAAAAAAAACAAATAATTCCATCATACAAGAACCTAAATGTATAGAGGCTTCCATAACAATAAAATGAGATGCAAGATGGGACTTCTAGAATAACCACAACAAACTTTAATTTCCAAGTAAAAGAATACAATTGGGCAATAGTTAAAGTCTTTAAATTTGTCTTTAATTTTTGAGTCAAAGATTCATTTTAAATATTAATTCAATTCTGAAATATAAAAAATTAAGATTTTAATGAGGATATGTCTTGGTAGATTGCAAATCATACTTAAATATGGTCTAAGAAACCTCATATAAAAATTATTTTATTACAAATTATGATGAAGAAAGGAATATAGAAATGTTGAGTATATTTTTCTTTAATCATACTTAACATTATACTATGCCACTTTTGGTCAATGAAGTTATTTTTTCTTAGTTTATGAGATGGACAAGATTGTGTTGTGAAATGCAACACTTGAGTGTCACTTTTAAATTATATGTTTGTGTTGATGTAATATTTGTAGAGATTTGAAGATAATGATCTCATTTATCTTCTATGACTTTTTTTATTATTTGAATGAATCACAAATAGATTGAAATTTCCTTATATTCTTAATTAAGTGAACCCTAGGAAAATTATTTAACCAATCATCTTACTTTAGCATGAAGGTGTTCTATTTCTCTGAGAATGAATTCAATGAGTGAAGTGCTAAATCTGACATGGGAAACTCATTGACATCATAGGTGGGGGCATTGTAATAGTTTTATGTTCTCTAAAGAAGATTGAAGATAATAATCTCTTGCTAATGAATCAAAAAATTATGGATGACATTTAGTGTTAAGTTGTCACTAAGATCTGATATATCTTTCTACATAATGCAACCCCAAAACAAAAAAATTAACCAAACATAATAAGAATTAGGAAAAGGGTCATGCATGGTTTGGTGGTAACATAGAGTAATTCCTATAGTGAGGACTAATTCAATTTTTGATAACCATGTCTTTGTTATAGAGGGGTGCAAGTGGTTTCCAACAAAGCATTGCTAATGCTAATAGAGTTTTCAAATAGGAAGCTCCTAAAAATAAATAAAAAACTTATGGTTCCTATATAGTTTCTAATGATGTGATAGTAGTAATTTGTAACAAAATGGACATCTTTCTATAAGAGGTTTTTAGTTTGGCTAATACACACTTTTAGAGCTTAATGTATTCTAAAACTTTTGTTGCTTCCAAGGATAATTATGTATGATGTGTACAAGTTTATCTAGGAAAAATGAGAAAAATATGATGTGTACAAGTTTATCTAGGAAAAATGAGAAAAATATATTTGAAAGGGAAGAAATCAATAGACTTGAATGTTGATGAGTTTGAAAATATGGTTACTTTCATATGGGTTGAAGTCCTTGAAGAATGGATCAAGATAGATGCCCCAATTAATTTCCCTTTTCCTTGAGAAACTTCAACCCTATTTTGATTCAAATTTTGTGGGCATCAAGATAGGTGATGTAAACTGACTTGGAACTTTGTAACTCAAAATTTTTGAATGTTTTTAACATGCTTTCCTTCTTAAAAAATGCTTCACAACTTCAAATTTTTTTGAAGAGCTCATGATATTTCATGTTAAATGGGTCACATTCTTGTCTTCTAAAAATGTTCTACAACTTAAAGTTCTCATTCAAGAGCCAATAGACTTTATTGCTTGAAAAAGATATCAAATATTTAATAGTTGTGTATGCTATTAAAGTCTCAACATCTTAAAATTCTTGGTGTTGTTGAAAGAAGCTCCTTAGATTAAGTTTAACAGTTTTTTTAACATAGTGAGGTTTGCATCTTTAAGTGAGCTTTGTAGTGGAAGTTTATCATATGATATGAAATCTAGGGTTTCAATAATCAATGAATGTTCAAAAAGAAGAGTAGGGAAACATACTTGTAAAATTCACCCGAATGATGTTTGCATGAGGCATTTATTTCCATACCATATAAACATCTAAAGCCATAAAAAAATGTTAAAAACACCATGGGTATAGACACCAAAGCCAAGTAAAACAAAGTTCTTGAAGGTCCATTTTTATAATTTTATGATTCAGTTTCCTCTCTAGTAGCATGAGAAGAATGATTGTTGTAGATGGGACTATGACTGTCACTGAAAAATATAGAGACAAATTTGAATTGGAAATGATAAATTTTATACTATTGACATAATGTTGCTTCTTAGACCAAGACATCCCTTCATCAAACCCAAAGATATTATTCCATTGTCTGCAAAATAATTTATGGAGAAAACCATAGAGACTGTGTTGTAGTATAACAAACCACTTCAATAACAAAGGAAAATAATTTCATCATACAATAATCTAGATGTATAGAGGCTTCCATAGCAAAAAACATAGATGCAAGAGGAGACTTCTTGAATAACCATGAGAAGTCTTTAATGACCATGTAAAAAAATATTGAGAAATAGTTAAATTCTTTAAATTTATCTTTAATTTTTTAATTAAAAACTCATTTTATTCTTCTTCTTTTTTGGCACAACCACTTGAATTTTAAATAATTGACAATTTCTAGAATTAAAAACTTTGTAAAAAACTTCAATATATAACAAAGTTACCATATTGAAAATTAATTTGTTCTTTTTCATCAATTATAATATATTTATAGTTTTTAAATGTATCAAATGATTCTATAAGTATCTTGCAATTTGGAACGAACTAATAATGTTCTCAATTAGAAATGGATGGAATATTTCTTCTTAATTTTCTAGATTTCTAGAATATGGTAATGGGATAAACAAATTCATTTGGTTAGACTATTGGAATTTTTATGCTAGAGTAAAAATTGCATATTTGGGTGCACCTGGTGCTTTTTGAAATGCATTTCTTGATATACAAGGTCTATAGATTTAGTAAAAATATAGTTGAAGTTGATTTTTGGTGGATAGGTTTGTGTGAATAGGATGTTGCTTAGTGTTGAACACATATGATGCTAAAAATATTTGGTTCATGATGTCATCATGTGTCTAACCTATATAGTTGAAAATAATTGACATATATGGAATCAATTCATATAGAAAAGGGTCTACAAAGTGCTACATGCATAGGTAAGAATATGATGTGGATGACGTTGTTCCATGTTATATATTGTTACAATTTAAGATAAGGTTGAAAATCTAGAGCATGTGCTTGTAGTGTATGATACAAAGTAATGAATCATGTATAAACATGATGCTTAAAGGATGCAAAGATGTTTTGAAAAAGTTACAAAGGCTTTGTGCCCAAATAAATCCTAAAATTTGTATTCTAGACTTAAAAAGGTTAATGATTGCATGATTAGATGTGAAGCAATATTGCTAGAACTACATATATGCACTTGAGGCAATTATTTATAAGTTAGCTCGCATATGATTACCTAATAGATACAAATATAACTTTACTTTATTGATGATATGATAAGAAAGTTTGTGCTTAAATTATAAACAATTTCAAGAGGATTTATTGTTATGATCATTTTTTTTATGGCCATTAAGATTCTCATAGAAAAATTCAATTGTTCAAATCATTCACCCTATTTTGAGAGTTGATTACGAATTATGATTTTCACTTCGATATTCAACATAGAAATATAATGTGAATTGCATGGTGTCTTTTTAAAATTATTTTCCACAGATATAGCTTTTAATTCTTTGTCCTTTATAGAATTCTCTATTTTTTGAAAATATTTGATGTTTCTAAACATGTGCACTAGATGCATTGGACTGGAGTGAAGGTTCTTTATTATTTAATAAGTTTTATAGACATAGTTTTTATGATTGTGTTGATTGATGGATTTATAATCTAGGATAGCAAGATACTATTGGGGTGGGGGTGGGGGGTGGTGAGAACCAAAATCTTAAACACTTTTAACTTTTAACCAATTCATTCACATCTATCAATAAACTTGTGCTTGTAAAACTTGTAAATTGTAGCATATAAATATGATCTATCACATGCATGAAAATAAACACATAACACAATATTTCTTACCAAGAAATCCACAAATCTTCACTACTACAATAATAAAGTTAATCTATGATGGTTACAATGTTTGATCATAAGATATGTTCTACCCTATGAGGGGCCTGCCATGTTACAAGCTTAAGAGACTAATAAGTTTCATCTTGTTAGAGGACTTAACACTTACGAAAAAAAAGGGATTCTGTTAGGAAATTTGCAAAGATATGTTAAGGCCACTACGTTAAGAGATTTACCCTGATTCAAGTTAACTATAATGAATTCAGTACCCAACTCTTAATTTTCTCTGTAAGCTAATTTCGAGTCTCCTCCTTCCTAACTGATCCTCTCCTCTATTCTGATAAACCTGTCTCCCCTTTCATTGATCTAATTAAGTCACTTTCTCTATTAAATGATAAGAGAACCCTTCTTTGAATTTTGATCTATTCTCAATCCTTCACTGTATAATGCTCCATGTTCGCACATATACTCTTCTCTTCTAAGTTCTACCTCTCTGTCTGTTAGTAGATGATCTAGGTTAAGATCATTACTATTTAAAAAAAATTCATAAATTTTTTTCTAGATGCTTCCATATTTTTCCTCTTCTTCTAAATTGTTGATCACACAACTTAGAGATTTGTGATCCACGTCATTTAGATGTTCTGTAACAACCTCTACAAACTTTAAATGTTTCTTCCAAGTTAGCTTGTAAAACATGTTACCTTATGATGCAGGAACATCCAGAGGTATAAGGGCAATCCTGTGTCACCCAAAAAATACATCTAGACATAGTTTCTGTTTCATGTGGTTTCATTTCTAGATACCCATTTGGGTCAAATAAAGATTCCAACTCTCACAGTTCCACTATTAGTGTTTTGGGTTAGATTTTTTAAGCACCTTGGAATACGTGTAAATGCCAAAAAAATAGGACTATGTAATTGAGCCATAATTATGGTGAGTTAGAAGGTGTAAATTGATGGGATGATTATAATTTTAATTTAGAACATTTCAAAAAAATAATTAGGTCAAAAGGCCCCACGGTTTGAAAGTTATTACAGTTTTTCAGTTTCTGGAGACCTACTAAGAATGCTTCAAAGTTAGGTCAGAGACATTAAATGACCTTGTACAGGTCCAAAAAATGGGGAACGAGAAAAGCTGGTCCATATGGCTATAGATCACTTCAAGAGCTTTCCAGAAATATAAACAGTTCGTCAATCAGAGCTACGATTCAAAAGTTATGCCTCCCAAAAGTTTGGCTACCATTTTTGGATTCTTCTAATTTTGCGCCGACTTCTAATGCGATTTTTGGAGCCTTCTATTTTGGCAGTGGATGCCAACTAGCACTTTCTAGAATGTATTCCTAATCCTTAACCCTTTGGGGTCTATTTAAGAATAGTTCTGGCATTGTAAAACGTAGTTCGGAGTGGAGTTTGAGAGGAGGTACTGGAAGGAGAAATTATCTCCAGATTTATACTATTGTAAGCCCAAAGGGCATGTTTTGGAGTCTATTTTTTCCTGTATTGAGTGTATTAGCATAATTTCATAGTTAATAAAATTTCCCTTTCCTACATTGTGTCCATTTTGTTCTTGGGCTTGACCCCATCAAGTGGTATCAGAGCAGGTTTTCTTGAGTGTGTAGATAGAGCACCGACTGAGAGGCAGTTTGCACTAGGACTGTGTGGTTGTGGGTTTGAGTTAAGAAGATGCCTCCATGAAGAGAGCATGGTGGAAGTGCTGGAGCTATTAATCCTGAGGAGGTTAGAGCCCTCCAAAGGCAGGTTCAAGCATTGTAGGAGGAGCTTCGTAGAGGAACAAATGTTGCTGCAGGTGATGAAAGTGAGGATGACAATGAAGAAGAAGAAATTGGATAGGAAGGGGAAGTTGAAGGGGAAGTTCTGAATCAGGTAGAGGAGAGGCTTTTTAGGGCCATTACTAAGTTTGGAAAAAGACCTACAATTGATGTGGGTGTATTTTCAAGAAATCTAAAATCGGATGAGTTGATCGATTGGATCAATGAACTAGAGGAGTACTTTGAGTATGAGGATATCAGGGACCTAGATAGGGTTAAGTTTGAAAAAGAAAATTTGAAAAGCCATGCTAAAATCTAATGGCAAGAGGTTTAATTGGAAAGAAATAGAAGGGGAAAGGAGAAGATCACAAGGTGGGATCGCATGGTGGACAAACTAAAGAAGCAGTTCATTCCTGTTGACTATGAGCTTGATTTGTTTAAGAAGATGCATGGGTTAAAGAAAGTAGGAAAATTAGTCCAAGAATATATGGAGGAGTTTTACCGACTTTTGATTAGAGAATGGCATTCAGAAGAAAATAAGGAGAAGGTTGCTTGTTATATCAGTGGGTTGCGACCTAGCATCTAGGAGGAATTAAGTCTGGTAAGAATGACTAGTGTTGAGGAGGCATACCAGTTTGCCATGCGAGTTGAAGAGAAGCTAAATAAAAGGTTTGAAGGGAGACAAAGAGGGTGAAGTCAAGGAGGAGGGGGTAGTGGTAGGTCATTTGGAGGCCGAAATGAGACCCAAAAGAAAAATGAAGATGTGGGTACTAGTAGGAACCAAAAGAACGAGGATTTCAACTGCTCCCATGATCAAAACTTTGGAGGAAGAGGTAGAGGACATGGACAAGGAAGAGGAGGCTTCCGTGGTACCTATTTCCATTGCAATGAAGAAGGTCATCTTGCCTTTGAATGCCCTCAATAACAAGGAATGAAAAATAGGAGAGTTGAGGGTCAAGCTAGGGTTGCTCATGTGGATGAGGATGCACAGTCATCACATTTAGAGGATGCAGAAAGAGGAGAGACTTTAGTAAATGAAAGGGTCCTACTAAGTGGTGAGATTGAACCAGGACAAATGAGGAGTCTATTTCGTACTAGGTGCAAGTGTGAGGATAAATGTTGTGATATGATCATTGATGGTGGTAGCACTGACAACTTGGTGTCAAAGGAGATGGTCTCTAAGCTGAAGCTCAAGAGGGAGAAACACCCCTAGCCTTATCGGATCACTTGGGTGAAGGATGATCATAAGGCCCTGGTAAGTGAACAATGTTTAGTGAAGTTCAAAATTGGGAGTTACCATGATGAAGTTCTCTGTGATATTATTCCAATGGATGTCTACCATCTATTGTTGGGAAGACCGTGGTAGTTTGATAGGCATGCAGTGCATGATGGTCATGCAAACACATACTCTCTAACAACAGATGGAGTTCGCCACAAACTGAAGCCCATGATAAAGGAAGGCAAAAAGGTATGTAGCAGTGCTAGGATCTATCTTGTTGATGGAAGAAAGTTTTTAGATGGCATGAAACATTAGCATATGTGTTATGCTTTGATTCCTAGAAAAGATAAGGAAGGTAGTAGTGAAATACCACTTGAAGTTTTAGATTTATTAAGTGAGTTTGGAGATATCATCTTTGATAATGTTCCAGAAGGATTGCCACTAGTAAGGCAAATCAGTCATCAGATAGATTTAATCCTTGGAGCTAGTTTGCTTAATAAGGCTACTCATAGGATGACTCCTACTAAAACTGAGGAGCTAAACAGACAGGTTCAGGAGCTATTGAGGAAGGGTTTGATTCGAGAGAGCCTAACTCCATGTGCAGTACCTACAATACTGGCACCAAAGAAGGATGGAGAGTGGAGAATGTGTATAGACTCTTGAGCTATTAATAGGATAACCATCAAGTATCAGTTTCCTTTTCCAAGAATGGATGATCTTATGGACTACTTGAGTGGAGCTCAATACTTCACAAAGATAGATCTCAAGAGTGGCTATTGCCGGATACAAATATGAGAAGGAGATGAGTGGAAAACTACCTTCAAGACCAAGGAGGGTCTTTATGAGTGGCTAGTCATGCCCTTTAGATTGACAAACACCCTGAGCACCTTCATGCGGCTTATGAATGAGGTACTTAAGAAGTTCTTGGGAAAATTTGTTATTGTTTATTTGGATGATATTTTAATTTTCAGCAAGACTTTATTGCATATTTGTAGTGTCCTTGAAAGGTTGAGGGAAGAGAAACTGTCAATTAATGTGAAGAAGTGTAGCTTTGCTAAAAAGGAGTTAGTCTACTTGGGGTTTGTTGTATCACTTGAAGGTCTCAAAATGGATCCAGAGAATGTAAAAGCCATCTTGGAATGGCCTACTCCAAGGTTTGCTACTGAGGTAAGATCATTTCATGGTTTGGTTAGTTTTTACAGGAAGTTCATTAAGAATTTTAGTGGCATTTGTGCACCCCTGACTAACACAATAAGAGGGGATAGAAAAGAGTTCAAATGGATTATAGCAGCTACGAGAAGTTTTGAAATGATGAAGAAGAAGGTGACAAAATAACCTATGTTGGCACTTCCTAATTTTAGTAAGGTGTTCCAGGTGGATTGTGATGCTAGCGACAGTGCTATTGGGGTTGTATTGAGCCAAGATGGTAAGCCTATTGCATATTTTAGTGAAAAATTGAATGATGCAAAAAAAAAGTATTTTGTTTATGATCAAGAGTTCTATGCAATAGTTCAAGCCCTAAAGAAATGGAGGCATTATTTATTGCCAAAGGAATTTGTTTTGTATACTGATCACTAGGCATTACAGTACTTAAATAACCAAGGTAAATTGAACCAGAGGCATATGAAGTGGGTAGAGGTCTTGTAGAGCTATACATTTGTGTTGAAGCATAGAAGTGGAAAGTCTAATAGGGTTGCAGATGCATTGAGTAGGAGGTGGTTGTTGCTTACAGTAATGCAGGTTGAAGTAGTTGGGTTTGATGAACTCAAGAATCTGTACCTTGAAGATCTTGATTTTGCTGAAGTGTTTAAAGCTTGTAAAGAACCTGTTGCTGTAGATAGAACCAAGATTATTTGATTCAGGATGGTATGTTGTTCAAGGGCAGTCAATTGTGCATTCCAAGGAGTTCCATGAGGGAAAATCTGATTAAGGAGAAACACAATGGAAGGATGGCAGGACATTTTGGTCAAGATAAGACCATTGCCATTCTTAGAGAACATTATTTTTGGCGTCAAATGTCACCAGATGTGAAGAAGTTTGTACAGAGTTGTCAGGTTTGTCAAGTGGCCAAGGGATTTAGTCACAATACTAGACTATATCAGCCATTGCTTGTTCCATCAAAGCCATGGGAGGACATAAGTATGGATTTTGTTTTTGGATTGCCAAGGACACAAAGGGGTAATGACTTAGTATTTGTGGTGATTTATAGGTTCTTCAAAATGGCACATTTCATCCCATGCCACAAAACTCATGATGTTGTCCATATTGCAAACTTATTTTTCAGAGAGGTGGTAAGACTACATGTTCTCCCAAGGAGTATAGTTTTTGACAAAGATACTAAATTTGTGGGGTATTTCTGGAGAACATTGTGGAAGAAATTGAGAACGGACTTGAAGTTCAGTTCTAGACATCACCCGCAGAGTGACGAACAGACTGAAGTGGTAAATAGAAGTCTGGAAAATTTGCTAAGATGTTTAGTTGGGGATAAGCCCAAGGGATGGGATTTGATTCTACCACAAGTAGAATTTTCTTACAATTACTCTATAAATAGGAGTACTAGTAGATCACCATTCCAAATTGTATATGGAAGTAGCCCAAGGACTACACCAGAATTTTGAAAGATGGAGCAAGGGGAGAGGACAAGTGTTGAAGCAGAAGAATTTGCTGAACATATCAAGCATCTATATAAGGAGGTCTAGGCACACATTACCAAGATGAACGAATAGTATAAAGCTAGGGCTGATCAAAGGAGAAGACATAAGGAATTCTAAGTAGGGGATCTAGTCATGGTACACTTAAGAAAATAAGGATTTCTAGTAGGTACTTACAACAAGCTAAAGATGAAGAAATTTGGCCCTTGCAAAATTTTGAAGAAACATGACTCAAGAAATGCATATGAGGTGGAGTTACCAGATGGAATTCACATTTCTGCTACCTTCAACATTGCAGACTTAATAGAGTATCATGATGATGGTGCAGATGAAGGGTTGACGCTGGAGCCATGTCTAATTCCTACTTCTAAGAAGGAGGAGATAGAAGAGATTTTGGATAGTCGTGTGGGCAGGAGTACCAGAAATAGGAAGTATGAAGAGTACCTGGTTAAGTGGAAAGGACGGCCGATAGAGGACTCAACTTGGATATCAACAGCTGAGGTTTCCCATTTGGGATTTCCTCTACCATCCATCAAGTGATAGGGTCACTTTTCAAATCTACCCTGGGTGTCTGATACAGGAGCATCCAGAGGTATAAGGGCAATCCTATGTCAACCAAAAAATATATCTAGACATAGTTTTTGTTTCATGTGTTTTCATTTCTAGATACCCATTTGGGTCAAATAAATATTCCAACTCTCACAATTCCACTATTAGTGTTCTGGGTTAGAGTTTTTAAGCACCTTGGGATACATGTAAATGCCGAAAAAATAGGACTATGTAATTGAGCCATAATTATGGTGAGTTAGAAGGTGTAAATTGGTGGGATGATTATAATTGTAATTTAGAACATTTCAGAAAAAGAATAAGGTCAAAAGACCCCATGGTTTGAAATTTATTGCAGTTTTATAGTTTTTGGAGACCTCCTAAGAATGCTTCAAAGTCAAGTTAGAGGCATTAAATGACCTCGTACAGGTCCAAAAAATGGGCGACGAGTGAAGCTGGTCCATATGGCTATAGAGCAATTCGAGAGCTTTCTAGAAATGTAAACGGTTCGTCAATCGGAGCTACAGTTCAAAAGTTATGCCTCCCAAAAGTTCGGCTAGCATTTTCTTCTAATTTTGTGCCGACTTCTAATGTGACTTCTGGAGCCTTCTATTTTGGCGGTGGATGCCAACTAGCACTTTCTAGAATGTATTCCTAATCCTTAACCCTTTGGGGTCTATTTAAGAATAGTTATAGCATTGTAAAAGGTAGTTCGGAGTGGAGTTTGAGAGGAGGTACTGGAAGGAGAAATTATCTCCAGATTTATACTATTGTAAGCCCAAAAGGCATGTTTTGGAGTCTATTTTTCCTTGTACTAAGTGTATTAGCATATTTTCATAGTTAAAAGTTTCCCTTTCCTATTGTGTCCATTTTGTTCTTTGGCTTGACCCCATCACCTCAAATTCTATTCAATTTTTTACTTTTATGTAAACTTTGCATTGCTTAGCCTTTAATTTTTTTGATGCTCAAAATTACTATTGCTCAACATGTATTGTGCTCTTCTGATGCTTGAGATGGATTACACTTGGCACATACTATGTAACTTGACACTTGTGTGCTTGAAACTTGCTCGATCCCTATTGAGATTGACTTGTATAGAAAATACTCTTGTGACCATAAACTTACTTAGCTCCTATAGAGCTCGGTACATACTTTATTATGTACATGACTCCACCTATATAGAGTAGCTCAATCTCAATGATGACATTTTGACTCTACCTTGTAAATGACTAAGTGATTGACACTAATAGACAAAAATGGTTAGAGATACCAACAATCTCCCCCTTTGTTATTAGTGGAAAAAATACTTTGTCATATTTACATCTTTACAACAAAATTTGATAAACGAGCTCTCCTCCTATGCTAATGAATAATGAATAAATAATGTAAAAATGAAAAAAATCATTTCAAATTTATTTCTCCCTTTACTTAAATCATTTTTCCATTTACTTTATTCAATTCTATTTCCCCCTTATTTTTGAACACTGATGTCACTGCTGCTAGGGTTGAATAGGTGGTAGAAAACCATATTTGTCAATGAATTCCTTGTGAACTTTGATAATCATGGATAGTGCATGAATCCATATTGTTCTTTCTACTCCAAAATATGAATATGCAATTGTAGTCTTGCAGCCATATCAATTAAACTATCAACCACTAAAAGATTATGATATTCTGTGATAAGATCCTAGGCTGATTTTAGCTCTCTTTGCATGAATTCTAAGTGGGGTATCATCATTGCTTGAATAGAGATCAATTTGGATCTCATATTGCTATTAGCTACCTGAAGCTCGACCAATGCGCCTTGAGAATTTAGTAGATTATTATAATGATCAATAATTGATCTTGCTGACTCTAAAATAATGTTGTTGGATCTCTTCATCTCAACCTAAATTTGGTTTATTTGTGCCTGGATATCATTGGTGAATCTTGGCACATCTGATAAAATATTGTACAAATGTTTTACCTTCTGTATGAGCTCTATCATAACCTATACGTGCTCTTGTAATTGTACTTTCTTCTCAACAATGGTTATGGAAACTTTGTCCACAACCTTATTTTCAAATCTTCTCATAGACCAATCCATTAGCTTCTCATTTGACTCCATCAACATTGACTTGATCAACTATATTTACAAGATGTTGATGATTAATGCATCTTCATCAAAATTTTGAATGTCAAAAGCATCCACAAAAATATGCTTTACATCATGTAATATCTACTTCTATTTAAGCTCTCTTCTTAGTTCTTCCTATCTTTTATTCTTTGCCAAAACTTCTTGCAACAATATTTTTTGCTCCATGGTGAGATTTGCTAGGTTTAATTGTGGCATCTCAATGATTTCATCTAGACTAACCTCAATATCTAGTGAAACATATTTTATTTCTTTCCTCTTGCTTGGTGAAATAGTGTTGCTGCTCAACATTACTTTGAGGTTTGGTGAAGGGTTTCACCACTTGGTCTTTCTTGTGCATCTATGCTCAAGACAACAATAGTTTCACTCGATTCATCTTTATTTGATTCTTTTCTTTCCTCACTATGAGGTGCTAAAATAATCTTATTATTTACATTTCTTTCTTTCTCTTCACCATTTGCCTTTGTACCTATGAGCCTTAACTTCTCAGCCTCTAGAGTGTCACAAGTGTCGACATGTGTAGGTGACATGCTACCTTGTGAACTTAGCACACTCCATATTTCTCCATTGCTCTCATCATCTTCAATCTTTATAGTGTTTGTCTCTACTCTTTTTGTTGATAACCCAAAAATGTTTTTCCAAAGCAACTCATCCTGGTGTTGAACAACTTCATCCTTATTCTATAATATCAAAATTTTTATATAGTTAGGAACAAATCTAGTCTTGTACTGCTCCAAAAATGTATCTTGTTTCTCCTGGGATAAATCAAACATTACTCTAACTAATGTGTCAATCCTTATCTTTTTTCACTTCTTTTCTTGTTCCCATCTTCTCTTTAGTCTGTAATGTCCCCGCTCCTTGCGACAATTTTACCTATAGAAATCATTAGCAACATAGAATGTTAAGTCCAATTCTAGCAATTAATATTTCATAATTCTAGCTAATAAATGTCACTATTTGCACACATCCTTAAGGATTCCTTTAATCAATCTTCGTAACCTTTTGGGAGGATCCTTTATGTCCCTAGGAATGATCATCTATTAGTTAGTCTTCCTCCTTGAAACTACCTTTCAAGTCAAACTTCATAATCCTTTGTGTTACTTAAGACAACCCTTGGTTAGTTAGCCATCTTCTTAAAGGGTTACCTTAAAGGTCTATGAGATTTGTCTATCCAATCTTCTATATTTAATCTCATTGTAAACAACCATTATTTCTTATAATCCTCAATCTCAATAATCTAATTATATTTATTTATTCGATCTACTTTCTTGTTACAATATAACAATTACTAAACATTCCTAATGAACTTAAGAATCTTCACATTTTAAATTATAAAATAGATTAATTATTATTATTACTATGTACTAGTACTATTATAAAATAACTAAAGACAACTGAACATAACTAATAAATATTAATACCTAAAATACATATTCCTCACATAAATAATAAATAACTAGATATGTCAGGCAAGAGCCTACAACACAATGGTAAATTGTGAGCCTCTTATTCCAAAGGTCTTGGGTTTGACTCTCCACAAACTTAATAAATAATAAAAAATAATCACATCATATAATAATAATGAATCTTGGCTTTGGCCTCTTACATATCAAACAAAAAAACAAAAAATGTCTACACTCCCATTATACATACTTACCTACTTACCTTAGCTTAGATGATGCAGGCCTCCTCAAATCCTCTGTCTTCAATGTTGATTCGTGGCTTGAGTGACATGTATGTGAGGATTACTCTCCAAGAATGTACACCCTTAGACCTCTTGAATTCCTATCAATTTGTTGGCACCGACTACTATCATTGACTATAGTGAATGGGCCTGACTGTGATTTGGCATGTCTTCCTTGGGTTTGATGCCTTTCCAACGTGTCTTTGATGTCCTTTTCTATGGTGGCATGGAGTACCTATTGTGATTGTCCATTTAATTTTCTGCTCATGTATCATACTTCTCCTTCCTCCTTTCATTAATATGTGTTGTGTTGAGTGGCTTGTGCCCCTTCGACTTATTGTGTCATAACCTATGGTCTAGGGGTCCCATTTTTAATTATTTATTTTCTACACTTTCATATATTTATATTCAATATTAATTGAGATAATATATGTGCTTCTTAAAATAATCTATTTGTGAATTGATTATATTTAAACCAGTAATGTTAAAATTACTATTTAGTATTGATGTTGTTATTATTTCATATTAACCATAAGTAAGATTACATTATTTTATGGCATATTATCATTAGATAAATAATCTATACAATATCCATGTTTTGATTACAATCAATTTGGGCTCATGACATAGTCTTTCATGAAGATTTTTGGGTATCTTTTGATCTATTTCTCTAGGAGCTAGCTTGTAGTTTGCAATCATGTCTACCATAGCCTCCTCAATCTTATTTCTATCATCAGTATCTAGTGTATCATATTTTACAAATTTAAAACTAGATAAACCTCTTCAATGGATTTTGATAGACCTTTGAGTGGTCCTCTGACCAATCTCCTTCTTTAGTTTTTGGGGCATTGGGATCAATAGAATATTCTACTCTTTTCTTTGTAGTTTGCTTGGCACTAGTAGCTATCTTGGTCCTTGGCATGTTTGGTGGTGGAGGAGAGAGGGGTGTTACTGCCAACTTCTTCTTGGTTCGTTGAGCCTTCTTTCTCAATGGCATGACAACAACTAGAGATTTTCTCTTCTCTCCTTCATTTCTTTCCTCTTCCTTATCACCATTTTCCTTTTCCTCATCTTCTCAAAGACCTTCTGTCAATTGTAATGGTTCTTTTCCCTTACCCATGGTGCCTAGTTTTTCTTCAAGATCTTCAATCATCTTCTTTCTTTTCTTCTCCTTAGAAGAAATCTTGATGTTCCTAATTATTCTTGCTTTGGCTTCTTCATATTTACCAAAAGGTTCAACCTTGACATCTATCTCTTCTTTCAATAGTGCTTCAATGTTTATACTTACTATATCACTATTTATTTCATATTCAAAACTTTATAACCAAGCCTTCCTTGAATTTACTACCTACACAATTTTTTTTTTGTATCTACAAGAAAAAAAATGTCACTGTAATACCTTCTGACCAATTCTTTAGGTATCCTCATCCTCATTTTCATCCTTTTCTTAAATCCATCAAAGTAAACATCCATTAAAGTCTCCAAATTGTCTCCTACTTGAGTAATATACCCATTTATTTTTCTTTTCATTGGTTTTTCTTTCTCCCACATAACATCATAGATAATAGGAAAGTAATTTTAGATATAAAAGAAAATACACATAATGAGGGATCCAAACTCACACATTGAATTCTTCACTTTTCTTATAGATGATAGATTCTGTACAAGTTGTAGCTTCTATAGCTTGGCAAGATCATACTCATGATCTTTCATTACTATCTTCCATGCTTGATCCACAACCATACAAGGCACACTGTTTAATCTACTTGAGTGATATAATTTATGAGCAATTACTCTCACTACAAATTCAATTAGTAGATAAAAAATGTTTGTGATGGATAGATCATGTCCATTCCACTCGTCTCTTGTGTTTGCCTCAACCTCCTCTCTCCTCAGACATCACATGGTTTTCTTCTTGTCTAGCATTGAATAGCCTATAACCCTATGTATTATTTTCTTTATGATTTCCACTGGTCCATTCTATAACTAGTACTCCATGTCATGACTTCTACCCAAAACAACTTTAATCCATTAAATTTTGAAATTTCTTTGGAATTCTAGGATGCGAATTAACCCTTTTCTTTGAGCAACTTTGAATTTATCCTTCAAGATTCTTCCATTACATAACTTCTCATAAGCTTCTCTGATCTCATAGTCTTTTACTTCTCCAATTTTACACATATAACAATTTCTAACATCGTGGACCATAATGAATTTACATGGTATCGAAGATAGTGTACCCATTGAGTCTCCTTTCATCACAATTTCTAGAATAACATGAAATTTTGGTGGAGGGCAAGTGTCACTCTTTATCAGTTGGATTTTACTAACATCTTGAATCATTCTAGTGGTAGATGAAATTTACATCTTTATTGTTAGGGTTTGAAGTTCTTTCTTCTCTATATTACTTGACATAGTTCAGATCTCCACTCGTTCAAGCTTCTTCATCTAAATCACTCTTAAAATCTCTTCTTATTGCTAGAATCACCAAATCACTCGGTGCTCCCAAAATCTATATGCAAGGTATGTGATAATGTCTTCAAAATTTAATATATACCTTCTTTTTATTGATTTAGAGTCTCCATTAATGCCATGTACTCCAGTAATTGGAAGCCAACTTTCTTGGCTGATATTGGTGCCTTTTAACTAGGTCTCTACTTTATAGCCCAATCTCTTCTATATTACTCAGTCTATATTATTTCATTCAATCTCTACCATTCCTCTTATGAAGTGCTTGATGTATGTTGCAATGCTTGGTCAACATAGACAATTACTTGACACTTGAAAACCTTTCACAAATTTTGTTCGTATCATCTTTGTATATGCAAATATGAACTTCTGGAAAATTTCATGTAAGGAAATGATGTATGATATATTAATTAAGTATACAATTCCATACATACCTTTCTTTCTTAGTTTGAGATAACATGATCACCTTCTCCATTGGATCAGGTGACCTCAACCCCATTTTCTCCACTATTTCCATCTTCTTCTTTCTTTTTCCATTTTTTCATTCATTTCCTTCCTAATTTTATCAATGTCCACTTTGCCTTTTCCTTTGTCTTTTGTCTGATTTATTGAATGCACTTGAGTCTAACAATTCTTTCTTAGATGTCCAAAATTGTGACATTTGGAGCATGCATTGTTAGGTGCATTTTTCTTGCTCTAATTTTTCTAGTAAGGTTTTGTCTATGATTTGCATTCATATGCTCTATGCCCATACTTCTGATAGTTATAGTAATATCCTTCAAATATAGGTGTAGTAGATGCATTCCTCATTCTTCACCTACACTCATGTATTTGATGTCCTTGTTTCTTGTAGTAAAAGTAGTAACCAATAAACTTAGGTTTAGAATTTTGCATACCATGTTTGCTTCGACTGATATTTGCAATATGACCAAGTTTTCCATAGTGATAGCGTGTTGGTTTGTCCTTTGAATTTGAATTCCTTAGCTCTCCATTCCTGGATGATTCTCCTTATTCAGTGCATGAATGTCCTAACCCATTAGAACAACTAGATGACTTCATAAGTTCTTCAAAGTACTTCATTACCTCTTTTGGTTTGTTGAATTTTCCATGGATTCTTTGTCAATTTTGAGTTCATTATTTTGTATGTCCTTCTATAATTTGAGATTTTCAATATCCACATACTTGTGATTCAATTTTTGATTTGCAAGCATTAGTTAATTCATCATGTCTAGTTGAGTGTTTGTGAGCTTCTACACATCTGATATCCTTTCTTCAAGTCTAGTAGCCATTACCCTCTTGTCTTCTTCAACCATACTCCTATCTTCTTTTGCTTTTTTCTTTTTCTCAGTCACTTAACATAGCCTTACTAATTGGATTTCATGTTCTCTTTTCAAATCTCCTATTTATTCATTCAAGAGTTTGTTCTTGTCAAGTAGCTCTAGAGATGCTTTGTCATTTGGACTGATTGATTCAAACAATCCTTTAGTCTCAACTTCTTCATAAGAAATTATTTTGTCTGGATGGAAATTTTCTTTGTCCTTTTTAAGGAATCCTTCTGAACTTGTCTTTCCTTTTCAAGTTTCTATAGAATGAGTTGGATGTCAATGACCTAATTATCAATAACCTTGTCCAATTTAAAAGCCTCCATCTCCAAGATCTAATCTCCAAGCGATTAAGCTTCTCTTAGAGAACCAATGCTTTGATACCAATTATTGATTGATGGAGTAATAAACATAATAGAAAGATATTGAAAGGGAAGGTGAATCAGAATCTTAAATACTTTTAACTTTTCACTAATTCATTTACATCTATCAATAAACTTGTGCATGTAAAACTTGCAATTTAAATCTACTGTAACATATAAATCTGATCTATTACATGCAAAAAAAAACACATAACACAATATTTGTTACCCAGAAACCCTCCAAGGTGAAGCTAAACCTAGGGTGGGGATGATACCCACAAATATTTTTTTGGCAATATGGTCAGCTATATGTCTAGAGCGTTTTCATTTATGGAAACATGTATTCAACATTTTATTTATGTATTTAGTATTAGAAAATTGTATAAGTGTTAGACAATTTGCAATAGTATAGAGATAGATGTGATGTATATGGATGACACACTTTGAATTATCTTATGTGCAATTGAGGATAGCTTTATGATAATGTCATGATGATGTAATCTAGTACACAGAATTGTATGGACTGTATGGTGTAAGTTATAGTTGAAATACCAATTCGGGTATTTAATAGAGCACAACAAAGCATATTAGAGTTTTGAGTTGTATGACTTAAGGAATTATTTTGGTAACAAAATATTTACTTAATCATGGTTATCTGACATCCTAAATTATAATTGGGCAGCTTGTTAGAGCATGAAGGCTGACAAAGCATAGTTTTGTAATCATCAAGGTATATATGAAGATCTTATCTTGCATAGATAAGGGTGTGATGTGCATGAGTTGTAGGAGAAATATATTTTGATGCAAAATATTGGGAAGATATTATATATGATTTGTTAGCTTATTGGATGCAAGATCTAAAGTTGTAATCAGAGAAAGTGTGAGATACAATAGTAAGAAAATATTGTATGTATATCTATTCTTGTGAAGGAACTTAATTGTATAATTGCATGTTAGGGAAGTGAGCTCTTCTTGCATACATTTTATTTGATCTACCAACTCCTAATAGGGTTAAAGAAACTCTAACAGTGTTGAGGCTTTTAATAGGGCCTAGTCCTCTAACAAGGACTCAAGACACTATATGTACTTCATAAACTCCTAACAGGGTCAATATCCTTAATAGGATTCTTTTGTTTAGTGAATCATCTTATGGGTATCATCTCCACTGGGGTTTTCCCTTGGCTAGGGTCTCCCTAGTTAACAAATAATGGTGTTATGAGTTCTCTTTGTGTATGGTTATATTTAGTGCTTAGTATTGTTGGTTTACTTTCATATGCAAGTTATAAAGTAATTAACAATATTTAGTTGTGGGAAAAAGTTTGTAGGATACAAATTCACTCCCCTCTTAGTGTTATCTATTTCTAAAAATTGGTATCAAAGCATAGTTACTGTGAAGAAGCTTAAAAAATTAAGATCCCTATTGATATGGAATAGTTAAAGAGAAATCTTGAAGAATCTCTTGAACAAACTAACCTTCTTACAAAAGAAAGAGATAACCTAAAAGATAGGTATGAAGATGCAAAATTTTACATTGGCAAAATTGAAGACAAGATTGATGATCTGAAATCTAGTAAGGAATTAAATGTGTAGACTAGTGGCAATGATGAAATAGGAAATCTCAAGAAAGAAAATGAGATCTTGAAACATGAGTTGAAAATTGTTAAACTTAAGTTGAGCCTTAATAAAAATGATAGTAAGAATGAAATTGATATGAAATCTGAGAATGTAGACCTTAGATATGAGTTGAGTCAAGTGACATCTGAATTAGATTCTATCAAGATATAACATGTTGGGTTAGAAAAATAGAACACTATTGTGAAAGGAGAGTTGGCACAGGCTAAGCAATAGTTAGAAAAACTTTATACAAGTTCTGAGAAAATTGACGAGTAGATATTTTTTCAAAGACCCTCTTATGACAAAATAGGTCATGGATATCTTATTGGAGAAAATTCAGCCAAGAAAGTTGAAATTAAGAAAGAACTAGATCCAGTTTTAGAAACCTCTAAAGAAATTGATGAAAATAAGATTGAGTCATCTAAAAGAGTTGAGATAGTTGATTTTTCTAATAAGTCTGATGAACCTAAGATAAAAGAGAATGTTGATCAACCTAAGCAAGTTGAATCTACCAAGGAAGTTAGACATGAAGATAGAGGTGAATGTTTCATATACAATGAAGTTGGACATATGAAGAGAGATTGCATAGGTAAGTCTTTTATGCTATTACTAATTTCTATTGTTATAATTGTCATGGTTATGGATATAAAGTAGTAGAATGTAAGAAACCTAAATTTGAGGGTAATAATAGGAATCATGGAATGTTTAGGAATACTAATCCTCTAGGTAATGAAAGAGGAAGATCCTAGAGTAGATCCAACAATGGTGAGAGACCCAATGGTGAAAGGAAATAGATTGTATGTTATAAGTGTAACAATTCTGGATACATTGCAAGGATTTGCAGAGCACCTGATAGTTAGAATGGAACCAATTTGAGGAGGAATGCGCATGTATGTCAGTTATGCAATAACTTTGGACACATAGAAAGATTTTGTATAATGGATAGAGAAAATTCAACATGAATCCTAATCATAGAAGAAATAATAACAAAAATGATAGAAGGAACAATAATGGCAGTAACAATAGTCATAAGGAAACAATCAAAGAAAATGTGGATGAATTCAAAGAAGCATTTGTGAAAGCTTGTAATCTAGAGAGTTCTCATACAGTTTTGGAAGAACAATATTTTGATACACCTACAGGGAAATTGAGGTTAGAAATTACTTGTGACTCATCCTATCTAAATTAAGCAATTTTAGTAGAGATAAAGCATCAATTAAACATAACTAATGATAGAGAGAAAAGTAGAAGTTACACAATTAATAGTAGGTAGAAGACATAGAGAGGAAGCTATGGTAGAGTGCACAAGATTAGATATGATCATAGTAAGCTAGAAGATAGAAAAAAAAAGTTTACTATTAATTAGTGACAATATTTGAATTTATGGTAGATACGCATTTAATGTGGAGTCTGATTTGAAATGATTTAAAGATTGCTAACAAGATTGTGAGAACTATTTGATCATGTAAGGTGTTTAGAGAAATTTGATAATAGATTTAAGTGGAAAGAAACGTGTTTGAAGTGCAAAGTTGCAGAAGCTTTAAATGTGATATTTTAAGGTATTTTACAAAGCTTGAATTGAATTTCTAGTGTATATAGTTAAGAATTATGGAAAGTTAGATAGTATGTGATGTTAGTGATAGGCCGAGGTATAAGTTCAAGAAACAACCATTTGTTTCTTTAATGGATGATCTATTATGAGCATTTTTCCAAATCTTGGAAAATGTGCTTCATGTAGAGGATGTTCGAAGTTATATTCATTGTAAGATTGAAAGTATTGGAGATGAGGACATACACAAGGAGTTAGGAGTCATGTTTAATAATGATCTAACCATGGAATCTGAGTATGCACACCTAAATGAGTTAAACTTGGTAATTATATGTTCTACATGGAGTTCGACAATCATGAGCAAACCAGAATCATTCTAAGTAGAGTTCATGATAAGATTTTTTGGATAGGTGATGTATCAATCACAATTGACAATGATCTAATTCACAAGGTCACATGTCTAAGAAACGAGGGATGCAACCTAGTGAATGGAAGAAATGTGAGGAAGTTAGTAGAGACAAACCTGTATACTAGGTTTGATGGAATAAATATGAAGGTGGACATGATTCAAGACAAAGGATTCAAAGTATTAAGTAAAATTTTAGGATACAAGTTTAACCATAGTTCAAGGGTTAACTCAGTACCAACATGATTTATGCATACAACCTATGTAATGGTAGTTGTGAGAAGAAAAGTAAACCTATGTGAGATAGTCAGAACTTTTTATTGGACAATATTTTAATATTGAAGAAGACCAAGTATGCAACTTTCAGATTTGAGTCTTTGCTGACACATCTATTCTTCTGTGCAATCAAGAAATTCCCTAGTGTGACTAGTTGGGAAGGTGATGAATGATCTATGGAGATGGTAACACAATTTTACAAGGCCAAATTGGAAAACGTCAAAGATAGTGACATTGATAGAATGACAAAGAAATTTTAGACTAAGATGAAGTAGAGGTACAAAATAGATCCATCCATGGTGGAGATGTACATAAATGAATTATGTTTCATGGTGGAAGCTAACAACACCTATATTGATGTAGTTAAACCTAGGGTGAAATTTATTGAGCCCATGAGATATGAAATGAGTGTAGAACTCATAGAAGGGTATGCATAGATCATACTCTAGTTAAAAAATGATATTGAATGCCCTAGATGGGATACATATGAATAAAAGGCAAGGGAAGTATATTCATAACTTCATAGTAAGGAAATTAAGAAAAATGTGGAAAAGAATATAGATTCCATCCTCAAGGAATCAGGCATGACTCAGGAAGAGTTTAATGAGGTCAAATGTATCGCACTAGAAATGAAAGCTAGTGGATGGATTGCGGTAATAGAACCAACACCAATTTTTGTTACAACACCAAAGGAAGGTGTAATAATTGCAAAACCTAATGTGTAGGTACCCTATGTAGTAGTTGCACAAGAGTAACCGGTCAAATTTCAGCTACCTAAGAAGAAATCAGAGGTTGAACCATCAGTTGTGTAGAGGAAGTCTAAAAGATTGGTGAAAGTAAAGCAAGAACTTACACCATCTACTAAGAAAAGGATCAAGCAAGCTACCAATGGACTCAAGAAAAGGAGAAAAACTTTACAAATTACTGATAAAGAGGAATCAAATGATGAAACTAAGGAGAGGCTAGTTGAGCAAGCAACACAAGAAGGAAGAACACTAGTAGGAAAGAAGGCATGGAAACTAAAGGTAGAGAACCTAAACATGCATAAAATTAATGATGATAATTTTGTACAATTAAATAAGTATTATAGTTCATATAATAATATGGATAGAAGGCAACTAGAGAATGTAATAGTAAGGAACTTGATTTTGAGGAACACATAATTTGATAGTATACAAGGAAAGATTCCAGAAGACTTATACAACAGGTTATTAAATAAGAAGAAAAGAGTGATAGAAGAAGACACAAAGTCAAGAGAAAACATGATTAACAAACTATGTGAAGTTAACTCTAAAGAAGACATGGACATAATTTTGAAGGGTATTGAACCCTTGCTAAGGAACAAAAGAAGAGAAATTATTTTGATGGGAGGAAATTATGAAGAGGTTAAGAAGGAAATAGATAAAGACATAGTAAAATATATAACTTCTATTCCAAAAGTAAGTTTCCAGTCAAAACTAGCAAGCTCAATATATATACAAGCAAGTACACCATCTAGTGATGAAGAAAATGTTGAGGAGACACAACAAGCACTATCACCTCCTCATATTATCATGGGTATTAAATCCATGAAAGTGGATAGTACACACATAACAATGGACACCAAAGAAAATCTATTTTGTCAATATGGAACAAACATTGTTGAAAATGTCAACAATGTCACTACTTATACTATCTCTAATGAGCAAGATGTAAAAGAGGAAAATAAGAAATGGGAAGAAGAAAAGAGGAAGGAAGAGGTTGAGATAAAAGAAGAAGAAGAAGAAAGGAAGAAAGAAATAGAGAGGAAAAGAGAAGAAGAAGAAAAAGATTCAGAAAAGAAACCAGAGAATAAGAAAGGAGGAAAGAAGAGGAAAGAAAGAAGAAGAAAGAGGAAGAGAAAATAATGAAAACAAAAGAAGATTCTGAGTTGAAGCAAAGATAGAAGATTGTGATGCAAGAATTGACATTCTTGCCCAATCTAAAACATGTGGAAGCAGAACTTGGGAAGGTGGTGTTTCAACATGAGGCTAACATACCTTATGTAGCCCCAACAATTATACCTATTGTAACACCAATAAATAGCCCATTTCTAGTGTTATCTAATGATGATGATGGCCAGAAAGGATTGATGAGTTCTTTGATAAAATTCCTCCAAAAGAAAAAGTTAGTTAAGTCTTTGGAAAAGACATTAACTAAAGTCTTGGAGAGAATGTAGAAGACAATTACTGTAACTGTAAAAAAATATAGACCTATAGTCAAAGGCTAAAGAATTGGTGAAGTCTTTTGATAAAGAATTCACAACCTTGTTTGAAGTTTCTTTAGCACAGGTACAAGCCAAACATGACACATCACTATTTGATACAAAATCCATGAATGTGAGGAATTACTTGAAGGAACTTGATGTATGCATCAAGGAGTTAAAAAAACATATTGATGAAGGTAAGGAGTTGTATGGAGAGTGCGCACTATCATACAAATACCCAACATATTTTGAGAATCAAATCAAGGGTCAGATGAGTGAGCTTCACACACTCACTACAAGGCTATAACTCCCTGAGGCGAACATTGAAGATTTTGGAACAGAAGTGGAAGAGATCCATAATGAAATTAGAAGCATAGATACTAAGAAGGAGAAGGTAATCAAAAGGTTCTGAATTTTTTTTACCCAAGATCAGTATTTTGCAGAGATAGTTGGAGGAGTGTCTTGTAGCTAAGGCCTTCTATGAAAAATTTATCTATACTAACTTGAGTACGGTTGAAGTGGCATCTTATGCACTTTCTGAAGTCATCAGTATCTTAGACACAATTAAGGAGAACTAGAAGAAGGAAGTTGAAAGACTAAAACTTGTTTGTGCAAATTGTTTTCCAGGATATCAAGTTGATCAATAGAAGGCCATATAGAATTTGACACCTTTTTCATTGATGTCAAAGGGGGAAAATTATATGTAAGGAAAATTGTATGTAGGAGAAGTATATATGTATATTTAAGGGGGAGTAAATTTATGTATCAATGTAAGGAATGATAAGGAATACAATGGTCCATTGAAACATGAATAAAATTGTTATGTTTTGAAGAAATTTTTTTTGAGTAGTTACTTTTGTTTATTTTGTTTTTGTATGACATCATTTTGGGACTCATCCAATTTTACAAAATGTTTTCGTCAATACCAAAGGGGGATATTTTTGGAAATATGGTAAGCTATATGTCTAGAGTGTTGTCATTTATAGCAACATGTATTCAACATTTCAATTATGTATTTAGAGTTAGAAAATTCTCTAAGTGTTAGATAGTTTGCAACCGTATAGAGACAGATGTGATGTGCACATATGACACACTTTAAATTATCTTATGCACAGTTGAGGATATCATTATGGAAATATCATTATGATGTAGTCCAATGCGCAAACTTGTATAGACTATACAACACAAGTTATAGTTGAAATACCAGTTTGGGTATTTAATAGAGCATAACATAGCATATCAAAGTTTTGAGTTGTATGACTTAAGGAATTATTTTGGTAACAAAATAATTACTTAATAATTGTTAGACAACATCCTAAATTATAATTAGGCAAGCTTGTGAGTGCATGAAGGCAGATAGAGAATAGTTTCATAATCATCAAGGTATATATGAAGATCTTATCTTGCGCAGATAAGGGTAAGATGTGCATGAGTTGTGCAAGCAATATATGTTGATGTAAAAAATTGTAAAGATAGTATATATGATGTGTGATCTTATATGGTGAGAGATCTAATGTTGTAATCAAAGAAAGTGTTAGATAAAATAGTAAGAAGTTATTGTATGTATATCTATTCTTGTGAAGGAACTTAATTGTATAATTGCATGTTAGAGAAGTAAGCTCTTCTTGCATACATTGTATTTGATCTACCAACTCCTAATAGGGCTGAAGCAACTCCTAAGGGTTTTGAGATGGCCTATTCCTCTAACAAGGGCTCAAGACACTATATGTACTTTATAGACTAATAATAGGGTCAATATCCTTAACATGATTCTTTTGTTTAGTGAATAATCTTATGGGTATCATCCCCACCGGGGTTTTCCCTTGGCCAATGTTTCCCTCATTAACAAATAATCGTGTTATGAGTTCTCTTTGTGTGTGGTTATATTTACTATTCAATACTGTTGTTTTACTTTTATATGCAAGTTATAAAGTAATTAATAATATTTAGTTGTGGGGAAAAGTTCGTAGAATACTGATTTACCCCCCTCTTAGTATTTTCTATTTCTAAAATTTTCACTATTGCATTAATACAGTTAACCTATGATGGTTACGATGTTTGATCATTAGATATGATCTACCCTATGAGGGGTCTAACCTATTAAAAGCTTAAGAGAATCCCAAGTCTTGCCTTGTTAGAGGATTGAACACTTACAAAAAAGTAAGGACTCTATTAGGAGATTTACAAAGATCTATTAAGACCATTCTATTAAGAGATTTACCTTGATTCAAGTTTACTAGAATTGATTTAGTACTTGACTCTTAGTTTTCTTACTGAGATAATTTTGAGTCTTCTCCTTTCTAATTGATCCTCTACTTTGATCTAATAAAATTATCTTCCCTTTCACTAATCTGATTAAGTCACTTGCTTTATTAAATGGTAACGAAGCCCTTCACCAACTTCTGATCTATTCTCAATCCTTCATTGTATAATGCTCCATGTTCACACATATACTCTTCTCTTCTCCCTCTTCATCTATTAGTATATGATCTAGGTTAAGATGATCACTATTTAAAATCTTTCACATTTTTCCTCTTTATTTGAATTATTGATCACTCAACATAGAGATTTGTGATCCACATCATTTAGATTTTCTATAACAATGTTTTCATGCATTAAATGTTCTATAAAAACCTCTACAAAATTTAAATGTTCTTTCCAAGTTGGCTTATAAAATGTGTTACCTCAAATTATATTCCATTTCATACTTATATGTAAACTCTACATTTCTTAGCCTTTACTATGTTCTGATGCTTGACATTGCTATTGCTTGACTTTTATTGTGCTCTTTTGATGCTTGATGTGTATTGCACTTGACACATACTATGTAACTTGGCACTTGTGTGCTTAAAAATTTCTCAATCTCTATTGAGTTAGGCTCTTATAGAAAATATTCTTGTGACCATAAACTTACTTAGCTCCTATAGAGCTTGGTACATACTTTCTTATGTACATGACTCATCCTATATGGAGCAGCTCAATCTTAGTGATGGTCATCTGACTCTACCTTGTAAATGACTAAGTGGTTGATAGTAATAGAAAAAATTGGTTAGAGATACAAATAAACTAATGTTAACTTTGAATGACTAGGCCTATTTGGAAATGACATCGTCACTTGTGTTGAACTCACATCATGTGTGGAAAACATGTAGTGTGATTTGTCACCATATGTTTGATGGGCATAATATCAAATTTGTATTAATATAATCCATGTGATGTAGGTATTTTGAAGTACCACATACATGTGAAAGAATCTCATTTGGATAATGTTATTCCATTTAATGCATGCATGTCTAATTTGAAGTTATTATTGGTTATTTCCCCCCCATTCAACCCATCATAGATAACAAGTCTAAGAAATTTCCAGTGGGCTGGTATATGTTACAAGTGGGTTAACATGAAATATTTGTGGTTAACATTTCATCTTATCCCATTTTTTCTTCTACTATGTGTCACCATTCTAGAGAAGTCATGGCAATTCTACACTTCTTTCATGCTCAAAGAACTGTGTTATTGTCACATGTCATGATTTTCATGACATGTATCATTTGGCAATTAATGAAGTTGGACCCACTTGGAATGAGTTAACTTTACATCTTCCCATGTTTTCCCTACCACTTGTCTTCATTTTGTTTATGTGGTGGTGTTGCAACATTTTCCCAAGGTTAAAGGCTTAGAATTGTGGCATGTGCCAAGGGGTTAACATTTCATGTTACCTCTTCCTACACTCTATTTTATTACTTTTTCATGGGAAACTATGCCATATCATATTTTTGGGGCTTTCTTATGCTAACAAATATTGTGCGCTCATACCAATGTCACAGTTCTCAAGGTTTTGTGATATGTATCTTTTTAATGATCAATGGCCAATTTTATTCCACATTTTCACAAAAAAGAATTCTTTTTGATTGGTGAAGGTCAATAGGTCAACTTTACAAGTGTGTGTAGGTGGGTACATGTTATCCCATCCCCTTATTTTGTTAGAGGCTTGATTTAATTTTCCATGACCAAAAGATGTTTCAAGGACTAATTCTTTATTTTTGAGAAACGTTGTGGGCCTTGTTTGCATGATGCCAATATTTCTCCATGGATATTTATTACTTGTAGGGATCAAATCTTTTGTTAGATTTATCCTTCTGTCAGTTGGATGCATTCCTTTTGAGATATTTTCTAGTCACTTCTATGACAAAGTTGCACATGACATCAGATTTCTTTTCTATTTTCATTTATTTTTATTATTTGCAACTTTAATTCCATTTTGGTTGGGGTTTTAAATTAAAATTATACGATCTGAGTTATGCGTGAACCCTATAAAGGAAAAGTTTGTAAATATTTTATGGGTTCTTCTTTGGTTCTTTGTAACAATATTATGCTTCACAACTGTAAGTTCATTTTTCCTTCCATTAATGAAATATCTCATTTTTACCTCTTATTTCCATTTTATTGTGTTGTCCATGTTATTTTCCTTGTAGTGAATGTTTCTTTTCTATTTTCTTAGATTCATATGTTGTGTATAACTTGATGCTAAATGTTGTCTTGTGAACTTGTTTCCTTGCAGCATTTTGTTAGTTTTAACCTTCATATGATTTCTTGAAAGGTGGATTAGAGTTGAGATCTATGTATTTGGGTATTTTGTTGATGTTTTTTACATCTATAGGCGAAGGTAGTAACATTCTGTCAATTTCGTACATCACCCCCTTTCTCTTTCAACTTTTAATTTTATGCATTCCTTCCTCTTTTTCCCTCAAAGTTTTGGTTTAGGTACATCTTGATTGTAAGGAAGAAGAACTTCTCTAGAGATTCAACCTCAGAGTGCAATTCCCACACCTAGAGTTTGGTTCCATATTACATGAGGTCACCCAAGGATAGTACATTGGGCAGGGTTACATACTTTTGCATCAACTATTTTGGTACATCCAGTGGGACAAGATTTCAGCTTCATAAGTCCATTGGCTAGCCAATTTGAGACATACTCATTGACAAATTGGGTTTTTTTCTTAGTCTCATCATTCTTTGGAGGCATTCCATCTAAAATCATGGAAACTTGATTCATCGACTAGTTTCAATAGATCAAGTGCTAGTATGAATAAATGATTTTTGGTTTTCTATGCTTCTTCAAGATTTCTATGAAGCTATTTTCTTAAATTCTTTATCATGGATTCCCTTCATAGAGATGCCTCCCACTTTCCCCCATATCATGAAGAGGCTATATTTCAGCCCTCCTATCCTCTATCTTAGACACAACTTGGTTATGATCGGAATGATTTCCCAAATCTCCAGGAGGATTACTTTACTTCAACTCATCATTCTATTTATAGTCATGAATATGTTAAAATTTCCCCCTCCAAGTTCATCATAGCCCAATAATTCCAGGAGAAACAAGAGAGGAGGATCAAATCAAGCCCATATGTAGACTCCTTGAGTTTATTTTCCCTTGCAACATTAAATGGATAACATACTCAATCTCTTATAGAGCCCTACAATGATCACGAGTCAAAGCTTGGAGACTTCCATGACCATGTAGAAAATTTGGGCCTTGGATTTTCTGACTCCAAAAATATTTTTGAGTATGTTTATAATGTCTATGAGGATACAAATTGTTGGAATTTTTCTTTTTATATGCTCCTTATGACTTCTTGTCTTAAGGGATTGAATGATGATGAAGAGATGTGTGAACATGACCCTTATGTTTGTAGCATGGTGTTTGAGGCATTTGATATTCTCAATGAGGCTCACGAAGCCCTCATCAAGTGTAGTAGGAGGAAGAATTAAGATAGAGGCAATATGAGGAAGAGACAAGGCTCAAGCTTAGTCAAATGCACTCAATTGAAGCACAAGAGCTTGCAAGGTGTAAGATTGTTAGTTTCAGACACAATAGTCCTCTTTAAATTACCAGTTCAAGCTTCCTAGATTCTCATCCTAAAATTTAGATACTTGATCACACTGATGATTGTGAGCCCCCACATGATTATTTTCCCTTATTCATTGTTGATGAAGAAGTGGACATGCCTTTGTCCACATCAAAGATAACACAAGAGAAGCTAATAATTAAAGAACATGTGCCACAATAGGAGGTTGAGGAGGAAGAATATCATAGGGACATCCCTATCCTTGAGGAGGAACACATTGATGTACATGAGGTTTCTCCTCAACTCATGTGCAATGTCATAATAGAGAAGACAACTCAAGATGTAGAGTTTCTTTCATCTTTAAGACATCATAGGGGCTATTGTGAGATGAGAATATCATAGTTGATGGGGGAGATTGATTCATATGATCTTGAGGCCTCATGTTTATCTAATGAGTCCTTTTGTGCATATGAATAACATGTGTTGCATCAACAATAGGAAGAGAGAGCACTACTAGATATAACTTTAGAGCCATCTCTTTTAGACCAAAACAATACAAAGGTTGTAAAGCATAATAATGTGATCAAGGATAATTACTTAGACCTAGAGCCATCAAGAGGATGCCCCATAAGGCATCTAGCTTTGCAAAAGATCAATGTGTTTCTCTCGATCATGCTTGCTTCAAAGCATGAGGATGAGAATAAAAGAGAGGAGAAAGTACATATTTCTCAAGAAGACAATGACCCAATGTTGGAGGGTTTTTATTTTTAGCCGTGGTAAATATTTTCAAACTGCAATAGTGTGCTTGTCACACTTGTTGATCTATCTAGTTATCCACATTCATGGAAGATAAAATCAACTTGTTAAAAAGGTTAGCTATTTCAAAAAGCCAGTCAATGGATTTGTTTAATTTCTTTTCTGGTAAATACTTGTACATAGCCAAATAGGTGTTTTTAGTTTTCTAGTAAGTCCATGTGCTCAATTGTTTCCCTCCTAGAGATAAAAAATTTTGTAGGTTCTAGAAGTTGTAGAGTTTGTAGATTTTTATGAGGTTATAGGTGTGCTAACACATCATTCTTTGATGGCGACTCTATGCCTAATAGATTGCTTAAGGACACAAGTCTTATAATTAGTAGGCAAACATCCCCACTAAGTCACCAATATTTTTTGCTATTTTGCCCCTATTTAACCCATCAAAGATAAACAATATAAGAAATTTCAAGGGATCGGTATATGTTATAGGTGGGTTAACAAAAAAAATTTGTGGTTAACATTTTAGGTTATCCCATGTTTTCTTCTACTATGTGTCACTATTCTAGAGAAGTGGTGGTAACTCTACATTTCTTTCATGCTAAAAGACCTATGTTGTTGCCACATGTCTCAACTTTCACAACATGCATCTTTTTGTAGCCAATGGAGTTGGGCCCACATGGTAGGAGTTGAATTTTCATATTCCCATATTTTCCCTTCTAGGGGTCTACATTTTGTTTGTAGGATAGTGTTGCAACAACTTCCTAGGGTTAAAGGCTTGGAATTGTTCCATGTGGCGAGGGGTTAACACTTTGTCTTATCCCTTCCCATGCTCTATTTTGATACCTTTTCATGGGGAAATATACCATATCATAAATTTTTGGATTTTTTTAATGCTAACAAATATTGTAGGTCCATGCCAATGTCATGGGTCTCAAGTTTTTGTGGCATGTATGATTTTAATGATCAATGGCTAATTTTCTTCGATATTTTCACAACAACTTTTTCTTGTTGATTGGTGAAGTTCAACAGGTCAACTTTATAGGTGTATGTAGGTATGTTAAACTTTATGTTATCCCATCTTGATATTTTGATAGTGGCTTGATTTGATTTTTTGTGGCAACAACACATTTCTAGGGCCAATTCTTTATTGTTGAGTGACTTTTTGGGCCTTGTTATCACTATGCCAATGCATACCCATGCATATTTCTCACTTATAGGGATCACATCTTTTGTTAGATTTATCCTTCTGTCAATTGGGTGCATTTATTTTGGGCTCTTTTGTTTCACTTCCAAGAGAAAGTTACACGACATCAGATTTCTTTTTGATTTTCATTTATTTCTCTTCTTTGTTGATGTAGGAGCATCCTGGGTTGCCTTAATATCCTGCTCATTTTTGTTCATTTTGCATGTTGGAGCTGAATTACTTTAGTACTCAGCTAGAGCTGAGTTATTGTAGCACTCAATGAGAGTTGTGTTACTGTAGCACTCAGTTGGAGCCAAGGTATTGTAGCATTGAGTTGGACCAAATTACTATAGCACTCAGTTGGTGTCAAGTTACTATAGCACTCAATTGGTGCCAAGTTACTATAGTAATTCCTTCACGTGCCAAGTTACCCAGTATATGTTGAGTGACTCTTCATGTGCTGAGTTACCCAGTGTATGCTGAGTGACCCTTCATGTGCTAAGTGTCAGCATTTGGATGTGATTTCTATGAGCTGACTTGCAAGATTTATTTTGATTGTGACATTTATGTGAAGATCTTTTTGTAGGATGCATCTAGACTGTTGTTGGGTCAGCCTTCCTCTTATGTAATGTTCTAGAATGATCTATAAGCTATTTTGGCAAGTTTATATAGAGTTTTTAGGCTTAGAGTTAGGAATTTTTTGAGAAGAGGAATTTGGGGAGAGCAAAACTGTAAGTGCAAATTTGTATTTGGATCTTTGCATGTGAATGTATTTGTAATTGGCCGTAATCTAGAAGGTCTTATAGCTAGGCATGTATGAAGATGTTTTGATGAATCAATAGAAGTATTTCTCTATTCTTCCTCCTTTGGTTGTTGTTCCTTGTGTTTTCTTCCATTGTGTTAACTCTTGCAGGGTGGCTTGGATAGCTGGGTGAGCCTTTGGCCCTAATTATTCATCTTTTTCCTAAGTCAGTTGGTATCAGAGCATGTTGTTCCTGAGTGTGCAAGAAGATTGCTAAAGTGTGAGGTAGTTTTTACCAGGACCTTGGTTGGGAAAAGTTTATTAGAGCTTGAGGAACCTAATTCGTAAAGATGGTTCGTGGTAGAAGAAATATTGATGATGCTATATTGGATCATTTGAGACAAATTGTAGCTAGATTAGATGTTGTGGAGATAGCCCAAAGGAGAGGAGCACATCTTGATGATGTAAGTGATGATGAAGTAGCAATGAAGTAGCAACACCAAACCATAATCCAAAACCTAAAGAAGATCGAGATGAGGAAAGATTGTTGAGAGTGTTGTTTAAGGAAAATTCAAAGCCTATTGTAGAAGTTGTTCCTTATGATGGAAAATTGGATAGCAATGTTGTGTTCGATTGGATCTCTGATATGGAGAAGTTCTTTGAGCATGAAAACACTCCTGATAATAGAAAGGTGAAGATTGTAGTCACTAGGTTGAAAGGTCATGCATCACTATGGTGGGAACATTTGCAAATTGATAGAAAAAAGAGAGGAAAGGAGAAGATTAGAACTTGGCCAAAGATGGTGAAAAAGATAAAGAACAAATTCCTTTGTACTAATTATCAAGTTAGGTTGTTGAGAAAGATGCAAAATTTGAAAAAAAAGGACATGACTGTGAAAGAATATACTAAGGAACTCTATAGATTGGACATTAGATCTAGACATGTGGATGATGACATTGAGAAAATTGCAAGGTACATAAATGGATTGAGATTTGGAATTCAAGATGAAATAAGTTTTATGAAGTTGGAAAGTGTTGAAGAAGCATATCAATATGCCTTGAAAGCTAAGGAGATCTTGATAAAGAAGAATGAACAAAGAAAAAGAGGAAGAGGTGGTAGATTCTAGAGAGGCAGAGGTAGATCTTATGGTGAAGGTGGCAGATTTGACAATTTTATGTAGGATAAAGGCAAATCTAGATGGAAGAATGATGACAAAGGCAAGACTGAATGCGAAAGTGGTAATTCTTACCAAGGAAGAGGTAATTCTTATTCTAGAGGTGGATTTCATGGTAATTGTTTTAGATGTGGTAAAGAGGGACATAGGTCTTTTGAATGTAGATCCTCTAAAAGTGGTCAAGGTAAAACAAATGATATGATTCAAGGAGATGATGAGGGTTCACCAAGTGGACCTGAGGCTAGAGAAAATTTGATGGTGAGAAGAACCTTATGTAATAAGGGAAGTGATGAGGAACCTATTTTAAGGAGAAGTCTTTTTAAGACAAGATGTAAGATGGCTAGAAAATGCTGCAAAGTGATCATTGATAGTGGAAGTTCTACAAGTCTAGCATCAGAAGAGCTGGTTACCAAGTTGTAGTTGTAGAGGCTAAAGCATTCTAAACCCTATCATTTTTCATGGATCAAAGATGAGCATAAGATATTGGTAAGTGAACAGTGCCTTGCGAAGTTCAAAATTGGACATTACTTTGATGAAGTTTTGTGTGATATTATGCCCATGGATTGTTGATATTTTGTTGGGTAGACCTTGGCAATATGATAGATATGTTGTACATGATGGAAGATTGAATCAATATACTCTTTGGGTGAATGGGAAGAAGTAAATATTGTTGCCTTTGATTGAAAGTCCAAATGAGGTTAGTTGCACTACAATAAAAGTTTGCATGGTTAATGGGAAACAATTCGAAAAGGAAGTTGTTGCTCATTTTGCGCTTGGCCAATATTCAAATTTTAAATGCTTACCCACCAACGGCTAGTTCCCATAGTTAATGTTATTTTAAATGCCTGAGAAACATCAAAACAATTTAAAAAAATCAAACTTATGATATGTTTCGGCCAGCCTGCATCCTATCCCATCGTTGGATCTTCTCAGGATTTATGACCCTCGCTACATCGCCAAGAAAAGTTGCTCAATAGATATGCATAGAGACTTAGCGAGTGTTTGGCACATGGATCGATGAGCCCAGTTTGGCAGTGGTGGTTTTTTTTTTTTTTCTGCACCGAGTTTGGATAAAGTCATCGGCACTCACTACCTTGCTACTAGAAAATTCAAACAGCTCATCATTAGCGACATAGCGAGTCATCATGAAATGAGTGTTTGGTGGGACCTCATGTGACGTGGATGCTTAGGAGGGATTTTGACTGTCAAATCAATGCAAAATAAATAGTCCCCGTTAAATCACTATGGGAAGATGCACACTATTTAGGTATAGCGAGTTAACGACCTGGTGACACATGGGTTGTGGGTCCTATTTTCCTTGGCAGGCCGCAAAAGCAAGAACTTACTGGACAAGTTGGAGAAAGGCCAGGTTTCTATTGGTTAGCACACTGACAGAGTGGGTGTATCTTCAGGACCATTAGATGGTGGAAGATTGATGTTTCTCGCTAGGTCGTTATGGAAAGATGCTCAATCTTTAGCTATAGTGACATAGCGAGGATTTTCCATGTATCCTCAGAGTTCTTTGGGTCTAGTTGAGGTAGTAATGGTTAGATGTAGCTGGTGGTTAGTGTAATGTTGCGGTCAAGATTCTTTGAGAAAAGTTGGCATAGTTAGTGAAGGAAGGAATGGTCAACCATGTAAGACCTGCAAGGTGGCAGAATGGAATGAACTGATTGGCTCACATGGCTCATCCTGGTGCCAAGATAGATTGACTAAGTTAACTTGCTGATTCATGAACCAAGAATAGAGGAAATCAAGGTTTTTTGTGAATATGATCTTCATGATCAATCCCAACCACCAGGAAATGAATGCTAAATGTGGGAGAGCACTCCACCGCCTCTGGTAATCCATCTACATAGTCAGAGCATAGTTATGGCACCATTTCTATCTTCTTGAGACATTATTTGACACAGAAGATTAGATATCATTGTCCTAGATTTGTATCCATGATCAGATTTTTCCCATGATTGTTCTCTATAGGACTTCAATGCAGTGGTTCAGGAGTAACTACAATTAGAGGACATCTCAGTTATGCCTGCACTATAAAGGAAAATTTTGTAAATTTTGAAAGGGTCAAAACATTCTCTGTTGTTCTCTGCTATTGCTCTACAACTCCAGTGTAAAATTCCCCTTGCCTCTGAACTGTATGATTCTCTACCTTATCTCCTTTAGCCATTGTTATGAAAGTGCAAGAACTCTTTGCCTTCGCCATTGTTTTGTGAAAGTTTGTAATCTACCTGACTATATCTCTTTTAGCTTGTGAATGACATATAAGTGAATCGTCTCTTTCCTTGTGTCATTCATTCAGCTTTTCTGGTCTGGATGTGGTTATTAGATTAAAAGCAAGCCTGAATGTGTATATCCTTAGTTTCATTATGGTTCAATAGTGCATATATGGGCAGAGATTGGTTTGAACAATCTATTTTGGTGCATCACCTCTTTAGATTAGATTAGGTAGATTTTCTTTCATGCTCTCCTTCTCCCTTGTCCTCTCCAAGAGTAGTTAGGTGCATCCTGATAGTAAGAGGAAGCTGACCTTCTCCAAAGACTCAACCTCATAGTTCAAGTCCCACAGCTTGGAGGTTGTTTCTATGTTTCACTAGGTTGTCCTCATGCATAGGCTTTGGACAAGGGTGCAAACCTAAGTGACAACAGAAGTGAAGAAGAATCAAGTTTGTTTTGCCATAGTTCTTAGAGGACCAAGTGTTGGTAGTAATGAACAAGTAGCAGAAGTTGGTAATGAAAAAGTCACAATAGAAATTGAAAAATTGCTTAATGAGTACAAAGATATTGTTGTTGATGATATTCTTGATGGTTTACCTCCAGTAAGAAGTATAAGTCATTGTATGGATCTAATTCTTGGAGCTAGTTTTCCAAACAAAGCTCTATATAGATTGACACCTACAGAGAATGAAGAACTTAACAAACAAGTGCACGAGTTGTTATAGAAAGGTTTGATTAGAGAAAGCTTGAGTCCATGTGTTGTACCTACTATATTAGCAACTAAAAAGAATGGAGAATGGAGAATGTGTACTGATTCCATAGCTATTAACAAGATCACAGTGAAATATAGGTTTCCTATCCTGAGGATGGATGCCATAATGAATTGTTTGAGTGGAGCAAAGTATTTTACCAAGATGGATTTGAAGAGTGGCTATCATTAGATCAGAATTAGAGAAGGTGATGAATGGAAGACTGATTTCAAGACAAAAGATGGTTTGTATGAATGGTTGGTTATGCCTTTTGGTTTGACTAATGCACCTAGTACTTTCATGAGGTTGATGAATGAAGTTCTAAAAAGATTTTTGGGTAAGTTTGTGACTGTTTATTTGCATGATATTATGATATTTAGTAAGAATAAGGAAGAACATCTTGAGCATATTAGACAAGTATTACAAAGGTTGAAAGAGGAAAAGTTGTTGATTAATCTAAAAAAGTGTTCTTCTATGCAAGAGGAGATTGTGTATTTAGGATTTGTGATTTCAACTGATGGATCCTAAGAAGGTTAAAGCAATTTTGAAGTGGCCCACACTTGAGAATGTGAGTGAGGTAAGATCATTTCATGGTTTGGTTAATTTTTATAGAAAGCTTATAAAGAATTTTAGCATTGTTTGTAATGCTATGACTGAAACAATGAGGGAAGATAAAAAGGAATTCAAGTGGACACATGGAGCTGATAATATTTTTGAGACTTTGAAAAAAAAGGTTGTTGAATTACCTATATTGGCTTTACTTGATTTCAAAAAAGTATTTCAGGTTGAATGTGATGCAAGTGGTAATGCAATAGGAGCTATATTAAGTCAAGAAGGTAAACCTATTGATTTTTTTAGTGAAAAGTTGAATGATGCTAAAAGGAAATATTCTGTGTATGATCAAGAGCTTTATGCTATTGTCCAAGCATTGAAGAAGTAGAGACATTATTTGATTCCTAAAGAGTTTGTATTGTATACTAATCATAAAGCTTTAAAATACTTGATTAGTCAACATAAATTGAATCAAAGATATATGAAGTGGGTTGAGTACTTGTAGAGTTTCCCATTTTTTTATCAAGCATAAGAGTGGAGTTACTAACAGAGTTGCTGATGCATTGAGTAGAAGATGTTCTTTGTTTACTAAAATGAAGGTTGAAGTTCATGGTTTTGATGAAAAGAAAGAGTTGTATGATGTTGATCCTACTTTTTCTGAGGCATGGAGAGAGTGCAGAGCACCAAATTTAACTAATCACATAAGTAAATATGATGAGTATTTCATTCAAGAAGGTATGTCATTCAAAGGTATTCAGTTGTGTATTCCTAGAAGTTCTATGAGGTTGAATCTAATTAAGGAAAAGCATAGTGGTGGATTAGCTAGACATTTTGGAATTGATAAGACATTGAGTTTGCTAAAAGAGAAGTATTATTGGCCACAAATGTATAAGGATGTTTAGAAATTTGTAAAGAGTTGTGGAGTTTTTCAAGTTGCATAAGGTGTGAGTCAAAATATTGGTTTGTATACACCTATTACTATTCTTGAGAAAACTTGGACTAACATCATTATAGATTTTGTTCTTGGATTGCCTAAGACAGCGAAAAGGTATGGTTCCATATTTTTTGTAGTGGACAAATTTTCTAAGATGGCTCATTTCATACCACGTAAGAAGACATCAGATGCTAAGCATGTTGTTGAAATTTTTTTTAAAGAGATTGTGAGATTGCATGGATTACCAAGAAGCATTATTTCTAATAGAGATAGTAAGTTTGTTGGTTATTTTTGGAAGACTTTGTGGAAGAAGATGGGTATTGAGCTAAAGTTTAGTTCTACATTCCATCCATAGATAGATGGATAGATAGAGATTGTGAATAGAGCTTGGGTAATTGGTTGAGATGTTTAGTTGGGAATAAGACAAGTAATTGGAAGATGGTAGTGGCACAGGCTGAATTTGTATATAATAATTCTGTGAATAGGAGTACAAGGAAGAAATCTTTTGAGATTGTTATTGGAATGCATCATAGAGGTATATCAAATTTGAGATATGTTGCCGGTGAAGAAAAGAAAAGCACTATAGGAGAAGAATTTGCTATTTTATGGAGTCTTTGCATAAGGAAGTGAAGTTGAGGTTAGCACAAAGTAATCAAAAGTACAAGGAGAAAGCTGATTAGTCTAGAGGACACCATGATTTTCAAGTTGGTGATGAGGTGATGGTTCATTTGAAGAAAGGAAGATTCATACTTAGAACATATAGTGGTAATGCTTATGAAGTTGAGTTACTTGATGACATGGATATATATCCTATATTCAACATTGTTGATTTGTATAAGTATCATGAGTCAAAGGATGAAGTTGTTGTATTAGAAGATCATCCTAAGAAGAAAATTGAAGAAGTTGAACAGATATTGGATCAGAGAGTTAGCAAGAGCACAAGCAAAAAAATTACAATGAATATTTGGTGAAGTGGAAGAATAGGCCTATTGAAGATGCTTCATGGATTTCTCAATCTGAGTTGGATTCAACTCAGATTGTGACCTCTCAATGATTCAAGAGAATCATTTCTTTCAACCCTATTTGTTTGATGCAGGAGCATCCTGGGTTGCCTTGTTATCCTACTCATTCTTGTTCATTTTGCATGTTGGAGCCGAGTTATTGTAGCACTTAGTTGGAGCTGAGTTGCTGTAGCACTCAATGAGAGTCGAGTTACTAAAGTATTCAGTTGGAGCTGAGTTACTATAGCACTAAGTTGGAGCTAAGTTACTGTAGCACTCAGTTGGAGCTAAGTTATTGTAGCACTTAGTTGGAGCCGAGCTACTATAGAACTCAATGGGAGTTGAGTTACTATAGCACTTAGTTGGAGCTGAGTTACAATAGCACTCAGTTGGAGCTGAGTTACTATGGGTCTTAGTTGGAGCCAAGTTATTGTAGCACTTAGTTGGTACCGAGTTATTGTAGCACTCAGTTGGTGCCAAGTTACTGTAGCACTCAATTGGTGCCAAGTTACTATAGCAATTCCTTCATGTGCCGAGTTATTGTAATGATTCCTTCATGTGCCAAGTTACCCAGTATATGTCGAGTGACTCTTGATGTGTCGAGTTACCCAATGTATGCCAAGTGACCCTTCATATGCCAAGTATTAGCATTTGGATGTGATTTCTATGAGTTGACTTGTAGGATTTATTTCAATCATGACATTTATGTTAAGATCCTTTCTTGGGATGCATCTAGACCATTGTTCGGTCGGCCTTCCTCTTATGTAATGTTCTACAATGATCTATAAGCCATTTTATCAAGTTTATATAGAGTGTTTAGGATTAGAGTTAGGAAGTTTTTGAGAAGAGGAATTCAGGGAGAGCAAAACTAAAAGTGTGAATTTATAGTTGGACCTTTGAATGTGAATGTATTTGTAATTGGACGTAACCTAGAAGGCCTTATAGTTGGGCATGTATGAAGTTGTTTTGATGAATCAATAAAAGTATTTCTCTCTCCTTCCTCCTTTGGTTGTTGTTCCTTGTATTTTCTTCTATTGTGTTAACTCTTGTAGGGTGGTTTGAATAGCTGGATGAGCCTTTGGCCCTAGTTATTCATCCTTTGCTTACATTATCTGTAACTTTAACTCCACTGTGGTTGGGGTTAGAAATTAAAGTTCTACTTATTGTAAGGACACCCATAGAAAATTCTCATTTAATGAAGGTGTCTTATCACAATTTCAAGCATGCAAATCTAGCTGCATTGAAATTGCCATGAATGCCTCATAATGAGGTGATACTTTCACCAGTATGTCTTCTTTCCTTTTAAAGTATGAGTTTCCTATTTTATTACTTTATTATGTGAAAGTATGAATTGAAGGAGTAGCCATAATTGAAGGGAAAAGGTTTTTTTTTCTCTCAGCAAATCACAAGTGAGAACACAAGAAACCCCTTGATCTTTCCTCTATGGGTGTTTCAAAGAACAAAGTAGTGTTGGGTTTTTAGTTTCCTTTGATTGAAATGAAGTATATTGTACATTTCTTTAGGAATATTTCTAGTTTGGAGTGTAGGAGGCATGTTGTTATTGATATTAATTTAAAGGGTGTTAAGGTTGAAAAATACAAGCAAATTTTCTTGAACAAGTAGACGAAGTTAATGGTTCTATGGATATTTTGACAAGTGGTTTAGTTGTAGCTATGGCCTTTCCCCCTACCTTTCTGAGTCCTGAATTACTCCAGTTATGTATTGACCACTATTATGTGAGTACTAAGAGCATTTTAAATAAAGATGGAGAACTAGTGTTATCTATCTCTAGAGAGACTATTTCATCAATCTTGTGCTTGTCTGAATACACTTTTGATTTTTTATGCCCTACCTAGTCCTTGGTTGAGTATCAAGAAACCCTAGAAAAATGTCATAACACGTTGGATAAGAAGTGGACAGAAAAAAATTATAAAGGTAGTTCAAGACTTGCCAAAATAATCACCAAAGACCATATGAAACCTCATATCCATGACCTCATGGTCTTACTACACAAAGTTAAGGGTTCTTTGGATGTATTTCTCTTTGAAGAGTGGATGTACTATAATGTAGAGATCATTTTAAAGGGAGAAAAATTGTTGGATTGGGCGAAGGTGATAGCCAGTTCAATGAGAAATCAGCTAAAACATGCTAAGGTGCCTAAATAAGATTTCTACATGTCTTTCCACTTGACCTACTACATTTCTTGCATCAAAAATATTGGTTCCCTTCTCCATGAAACTTGGAGTGAAGATGTAACTATCTACCAAAATTGTCCCTTGCTCTAAAAAGATAGAGTATTGGAGGATTTCAGGAAAACACATGACATGCTGATAGAAAGTGTACACTTAAACCTCAAAAAGGCACCCATGCCCAGATTATCTCCAGAGGCTGAAAAGCTAATTTAGATTTATGGGAGCTATTTTATTCAATTTCCTAAGTTCACATACTTAAGAATAGGGGGATTTGAGGAATAACTAGTAAAATTGCCTCGTTATGCTCTAGATTTTTTTGTCATAGCTAAAATTTGTAGACAGTTGTTTTTAGTACTTAAAGATAATCTTCCCCAAGAAAATTGGGTGTCTATTTTCCTTGTTAAAATTGGTCATTTGACTTGTAGCAACATGGTTAATGCCTTAGTCATTGAGAGAAACTTGCTCAATTTTAATCTTGGATCCTATCATGGAAGAAGAAATTTTGACAACGAAAGATTTGTGGCTAAAGTACTTAATCTTAAAGGTCAATCACCCATGGTTCTACATCTAGAAGATTTATAGAAAGATTTTCATGATGAAGAAGTGATAACAAAAAACCATTCAATATTAAAACTCTTGCAAATAAGTTCTCTCAAATTGAATTTTTAGTTGGAAGGAGTAGTTGAAGATGGTTCAGATATTATTGAGTAAGATGGGAAGAAGCGAGTGAGCTAAAAGAATTGGAGGTAGATTGGAACCAAGGGGAAGATGATGATATAAATTTGAGAACTAGATCCATCCTTACTCACATGAATAATTGATTAAGAAGAAGAAACATGAAAATGACCAATGAAAAGCAAACTGGAAAATCTCCAAAGAAGGTTTCTTTCTCTAAGACATTGACCTCTAACATATCACTTTCCTCTCATGTTGTAGGTGGTACTCTGGATCCTAATAAGTAGAAAATAAAACCATCCCCTAAGAAAATCATGACCCATAGAACTAGGTCAAAGACTAAGTCCAAGGTGTTCATGCAATAGGGGATTTAAAAAGAGAAAATGATGTCTCAGCGTCAAGGTTTGGGAGAAGAACTCAATTTCTTAGATACTTAAGATGGTGATGTATAACTAGTAGAAGCTCCTAGGTTAGATCAACATAAGTTTATGACTCCTCCTAGAGGAAGTCAGGGGATAACTACTACTCCTTCTATACCATCATGGCTATCTAGTTCTGTTAGCAAGAAGTGAACCCTACAGCCTATGTCTATGCCTATTAAGGATATTGTCACCAAGTATGCAACTCATGGTTCTAAAAGTAAAAAGATGAAGAGTGACAATCAATTGATCAAGGATCTAGTGACTAGAAGGATGATGACAGAAGTGGCCACATACAAATAGAAAAAGGAATCTAGGGAATTTGATGCCAAGGGCTTTATGGTCACCACTATGGAATTAGGGGCTATTACCAAAGATACTGGTTATCATTTCTTCAAATTATCTATTGACCATATGCTAACTTAATTAGAAAGGGAAAACAAGGACAAAAAGGAATTAAAAGCACTGGTAATCACCATGGTAGCCTATATAGATTCATTGATGAATTTAGGTGCCCTTCCCTTGGTCCAAACCCCATAGTCTTTCTACCCCAATTCCTCTGATAGCCAATAGTCAGTTAAACATATGCAAAGGGGTAAACTACTCTTAGATGTAGTACAAGAATGGGTGGCATCCATTGTGAGGGGAGGAAATAAATTCATTTTAGATTTTACCACCCATTCCCTTAGGGAGTGGTTTTGTTGCATGAAATTTAAACCCTTGTGCTAGTTTGGGAAGCCAACTAGAATAACTGCCAATCCATTATATTCCAGGTTCATGAAGTTGAGAGATACAGGGTATTGGAGTTTATAAATGAAAATCCCATGAAGACCATGGATTTGTGCATGCTTTTTATTCTTAAGAGAAATATGGTATGGAAGGAGTCAATTTATAATGGGGCTATTGAAGACATGCAATTAATAGAAGCTAAAATTGTAGGAATGCACAAAGAATTCCTAAAGGACATGTAGGTTCTCAATCCTACTAGAATCTTGCAATTTGAAGATGGTAATATGGACTCTGAGGTGTTGATCAAGAATTTAAATCATGTTGTGATAGAAATAAAAGAAAATGACACTCCTACCCTTGGAGACTTCACTACTCTAGCAAACATCGGATCAATGTTATATCTAAACAAGAATCTCATGCCAAGGCAAAGCCAAAGAATCAAGGAGCTAAAATGGAAAAAGGATGCTTGCAAATAAAAGTTACTAAGTCTAAAGAATCCTCACTCCCATGCAATGCAAGAGTTCACAAATTCCTTCAAGATCTGGAAGTTGGTGAAGTAGACTATGGAAGATGGAGGGAATACCAATGATAGTGTTCAGTTAGGAACAATTATTTTCTATTTTATCTTCCAAGCTATTTTTAAAACTATTTCTCATTTTCACAACTATTTCTAATTGAAAGGTTGGGCTTTAATGGAGGCCTTTTCAGATTTCTAATGAACTATAAATGTTGGAGCATTTAGCTATTTAGGGTTTAGATTTTTATTAGTCAAGAAAAATACTTTGACAAAGCTAGTACTGTTTTAAGTTAATTGCCTAGAAGTAGTGATAGACAGATAGTGATATGTTTGAGAATACTTTCTTAAATGATTTGGTGCTAAATAATTCTTTTTGAATATATATCTATCACATTATGTTGTGCTATAAAAATTAGCATTTAAAGTGGTTCAATCATAGTTACTTTGTGAGCTATGGTGATTGGTTTTGTATGATATCTATTGTTTTTTCTTGTGGTCTTCTCTCATTTATCTTTTCTTAGTTTCAATTTAAATTCATGGTAGAGTTCAATCTCTAAATTAATCATGTTTTTTTGTGGAAAGACTCTAAGCTTTCCATCCATTATATTTTTGAGTATGCAAGTTATCAACTTAGTACCCAAGAGTACATGAGTGTTCCTTATGCACTTTCTGGCAGAAGTGCATCTTTAGTTAATTTCAATCTTTGAATTTTATTGATAAATACTTTGTAAAGGGAGCTATACCTATATAAATTTAGAGGAAAATGAATAACTCAACATTTACAACTGTTATGAACTTTATTGGATTTTTTGAGCCTTGGGCATAGAATAATTTGTTGTTAAGTATAAAAGACAATTTGTTGACTAACATATTTATATTGGGATGTATCAATGTATCTTCAACTAGTGTTGTTCATTATTTATAGTAAAAATAGATATCTTTTGTTATGAATTTTTTTTAGTATTTCAATGTTCCTATAAATTATTGTTGAAGATGGGTTTGGATTTTTGAGTTGGAAATGATGCAAAGGTTCTAGAGAGTATCTAAGAATTGGATTTTGGTGTTATTGGATCATATGATGGTCTTGATACTGATTCACATTGATTGATGATATTGGATTTTCTGGTTTGGTAGCATGGTGACATTTCTTCATCTAGGTTCTAGCCAAATTAATGTAGTAACGTGTTATGATTCTTAGTATTGATTTGGAGATGATGTTGCATATTTATGGTTGTCAATTTTAGTCCTATCTAAGTATTTGATGACTTTATTTGGATAGAATTTGAGATTGATAAAAATGATTATGTAATTTATTATTATAGGTCTTTGCCAACCTAGTTAATTTTAAATCTTTTCAATGTATAAATGAGAGATCATTTTGTAATTGTGAAGATTTGTTAGAGATCTGAGATATGTGAGTTAGTGAAAATTTAGGGAGAGATACTAGTAATTTTATTCTTCATTTGAGGTATAAATTTTACTATTGGACTAATCCCAAATGCATCCTTTCAGGATTTTTGACATTCAACAACCTCATGTTTCTTCTATAGATCTAGTGGTTGTATTGAGCATTGCTAGGTTTATCTTTTGGTGCAATGAAAATCACCACTCTAACACATGGTATCAAATATTGGTTCATTGTTTGAATCCATTTGGATAACACTTAGGGGGGATTGTTGGACTAATCACCATTGTCTCCCTTTGAGATGATTGGAGATGTTATTAGTCAGTTTGATTATAATGGACAATATCAATAGCCTATTCTAATATAAAATAGTTCATTTAAGCCTATTGAGTGCTATACGTGTGATTATATAATGAGAAGTGTGATTTGGGTAGCAATTCTGTAGATTGTGTTATAAGCCCATCAGTAAAAATGCATTATTTTATTCTCTATTTTTCTCTTAATAAGATAGTTCTTCTAGTAGAGTATATTTATTTTCTAGGTTTCAATCCACTGGGGTTTTCTCTATCTAGGTTTATTGTGTTATGTGTTGTAGATATTAAATTATTATTTATCTTTTTGATCTGAGTTTTGTTTAAGTGGTTTGAAGTTATACATTCAACAAATAATGGACTAAACAAATAAAACATTAAAAAAATAATAGACTAAATAATAATATATAAAAACCAAGATTTGTATACTTGGAAAACCTTAACTAGGAAAAAGAAGATGAGAACTTGCACACATAGATAAATCACAAATATATAGTCTAATTAAAAAGATAGTAGGATCCCACTTCTCTTGAGTTGAAACTAGAGGTTCATTGCTAAATATAGATAGGAATTTACTGCTCTAGACTTGAAATAGAGGCTCACTACCAAAGTACAAACATATAGAAAATAACTTGTATACCCAAGACTCATTGTCCTAGGGAAAAGGTACATATTAATCTCCATAATAGATATATAGAAACTCTCTAGATAATGTAGTTGTTATGCATAGCTCTATCAACCTCATAAACTATAATATGCTCTTCTGAAACTCTTTTTTTAAATCTTTACTTGATCACTCATAAATTCCTTACTATTTTTATATAGAGAACATATCTTACTTATCTACAAGATGGTTCATTGGAACTAAAACAAGGATAACCATGCTAAAAAAAACTAAAAATAAATTATAAGTTGTTTGTGTCAATTTTTTTATAATAAGGTTCATGCAAAGAGAACCTAGACCTATACCATTCTAAATTGCAAGCATTTCAAATTATTACCATTTAACACCCATTCAATGTAATTTAATGATAAACTAGCATTTAAGTGTCTCACCTATCCTCCTCTTAAATGGGATCTAGGTAGGACCCAAATAGTCCTCCTTGGCATTCATATTGTACAACCCAAAACTCAAGATAGGATATATTTACCTAGGTCCTCCTCTTTCCTTTCTCTTTAATCAAAATAAATTTGATCCTAAGATTGATACACATACTATTGTTCTTGACCCTAATGCTAAGCCTATTAAATAGAAAATCCAAAAGATGAATCCAAGTATTTCTCTTCTTATCAAACTAAAGATTGAAAAATTGCTACATGTTGGTTTCATTCTCTCTACCGATTACTCTTCTTGATTATCTAACATTGTTGTTATTTCCATGGGGAAAAAATAAGATTTGTATATGCACTAACTTTTGAGATTTAAAAAAAGATTCTTTGAAAGATGATATACCTTTACCTAATGTTGACATGATTGTGGATTTGACTTCTTGCCATGCCTTGTTATCTTTTATAGATGGATTCTCTAGTTATAAAAAAAAATTTATTCCTCTTGAAAATTATGTTGATGACTCTAATATTTTATAGCTACATACATAAGATTTTTGAAGATTATTTTGTTGATGTCCTTGCTAAATTTTTAGAGTGTGAAGAATATGTAATCATCTCAAGAGATATCTTTGGATGAATAAGAAGCTATAATATGAGATTGAATCATCGCAAGTGTGCTTGTAGGGTTGATACCAAAAGAGTATTCAGATTCATTATGTCTAACCATGGTATTGACATTGATAATGAAAAGATAGAGGCTAGTGTTAGTATGCCTTTATCAAAGAATATATCACAACTTCAAAGTTATAAGGAAAGATACAAGGTATTCAAATGTTTATATAAAATTTAGCTAATTGAACTATTTCATTCACATCCTTTGTCAAAAACATTCTATCTTTTCTTGGAATGATGAATGTCAAAAAATATTTCAACAATTTAAGGATTGTCTTACTAATCCTCCTATTTTGAAGCTTGTGCAACATAAATCTTTTCATCTCTACACATCATCTTCTTTGAATATGGTAAGTGTAGTCATTACTAAGTATGATGATAATGGTAAGAAGAATAATGTATACCATATCAACTCTACTTTTGTTTTTTATGAAACACAATACATGGAAAGTCACAAAAATGTATGGCTTTAGTTTTTGCATGTAAAAAAATTTAGCATTATCTCTTTACTACAGAAGTCTATGTCATGGTGAAATTTGATCCTTTATGACATCCTTTTGCTAAGATAAACCTATATGGGAAATTGGAAAAATGGGTCATGATTCTGATAGAATTTGATTTGAAATTTATATCTCACAGATCTATTGAGGGACAAGCATTGACTAACCACTTAGTCAAGGCTTCTTCTTTGCATACAATCATCACTCCAACTGAATTTCCCAATGTTGGAATATTATCTATGAATAAGGATGAAGCTTGGGAAATATATTTTGATGGTTCTTGATGTAAAATTGGTGCTAGGGTAGGTGTGATACTTGTTCTTCCTTCTAAGAAGCCTATTCCTCTTTCATATAAACTAGCATTCTCATGCACAATTAATATCACATAGTATGAAGCTCTTATTGCTGGGTTGCAAGCATTTTTATTTCTTCAAATTACATAATTGAATATCTTTGGTGATTATCAATTGATTGTGAAATAAATAAATATTTTATTTCAAGCTGAGAATATTAATATGATGAAATATTGAGAACTAGCTCTAGATGTATTAAACAAATTTTCATATTATGACATATAGTTATTTCCTCACAAGAATAATATGAATGTAGATGTTATGGCTAGTGCAACATTCGAATGATAATAAAGACTTTCAAATCACTATTAACATTCTCTCGAAACCTTCTATTTCAAACAAAAATTATGTGGTATCTTAGTTTTGTAACTTGAGCTCTGATGAATGGTTTTCTAACATTTTCCTATACTTGAAAGATGAAATTTTTCCTAAATCTACAACTCATAATTCTTGTAATCATATTATAAAATTGGTCATTGGATACATTATCTTGGCTAACACCTTATATAAATGATCTTACAATGGCAATGTATTAGGATGTCTAGGAAATATTGAAATCCCAGTTGCTTTACAAGAAGCTCATGTTTTATCTTGTGGTGGGAATATATTGGTTAGAAAATTATTATGAATGTGATATTATTGGAATACAATGGAACACAATTCATTTTTTAGTCAAGAAATGTCTACAGTGTCAACAACATGGTAATCTTATTCATGCTCCTACTAGTGCACTACACGTTCAATTGACATCTTAGCCCTTTAGTATTTAGGGTCTTGATATCATTGGTATGATATCTCCTTATTCTTTACAAGGACACACTAATACTATAATAACTAAAAATTATTTTAAAAAATTGGTTAAAGTTGTTCCTCTTTGATCTATAGCAATAGATATTATTTGTGATTTCATTCTTCAAAATATCATTTGTCAATTTGGTATTCCCTTTGAATCTCTTTCAAAAATAAGGAAGTTAATAAATTTATGGAGAAATATCACATTCATTAGGTATTTTCTAATCCTTTATTATCCTCAATCTAATGGTCAACCTGAATCATCTAACAAAGTCATTGAAATCCTAATTGCTTTACAAGAAGCTAATGTTGGATATTGTGGTGGATATTTTGGTGGAAAGTCATTGGTTAACAAATTATTATGAATGGGATATTAGTGGAATACAATGGAACAAGATTATATTTATTTTGTCAAGAAAATCTGCAGTGTCAACAACATGGTAATCTTATTCATGCTACTACTAGTGCACTATACACTCAATTAGGATCTTGTCCCTTAAGTGTTTAGGGTCTTGATCTCATTAGTATGATATCTCCTTATTTTTTACAAGGACACACTTATATCTTAACAACTAGAAATTATTTTACAAAATAAGTTGAATTTGTTCATCTTAGATCTACTACAACATATGTTATTTGTGATTTCATATTGTTCAGAATATCATCTCTCAATTTGGTATTCCCTCTACATTGTTATGGCAGTGAGAGTTCAAGTAAGAATAGGATTTTGAATTCCTCAGTACCTAGTGAATAGTTTGGGGATCTTCCTATCAAATCTTGGGATAATTCTAAATCTGGGGTTGTTGATGATGGCAGGTTCCTAGTGGATTTGGGGGGGGGGGGGGGGGGGGGGGCATGCAAACATCATAAAAAATGGTCTAGTTTGTTTGGGATTCAACCTATAGGAAAATCTACTTTTTTGCTGGTCAAAAAAATTTCAGCGAAGGGGAAAGGTAAATATTCTATTGAGATTCCTAATCAGATTATTGATAGAAACATCTCTTCTATGAAGTCTACTCTGGTAGGGCATTTCATTGGTGCTCGACCCAATATTGAAGATATGGATGCTTTTGTGCAGAGAAAATGGTGTTTGAAGGGTAAAGTGGATATTTTTGCTATGGCTAAAGGTTACCTTTCTTTTTGTTTCTCTTGTGATGAGGATAAGAGAGAAATTTTGTGTAGTAGTCCTTGGGTCATGGGGAAGCATACCATGCTTTTATAAAAATGGGCCCCCAATCTTTACTTCCTAGGTGATTCAACTATTCAAGCCCCTGTATGAGTGAAACTTCATGGTCTTCCTCTTGAGTTCTAGATGGAAGATGTATTCAAAGGCATAGCCAATACCTTTGAGGAGCTTCTATCTCTAGACATGGTGATGGTTTCTAGGAGGAGATTGAACTATGCTAGGTTTTGTGTTGGAGTATCCCATGGGATAGACCTCCCAGAATCTATTGCTTTTAATCCTAAACTTGGGGTTGGGACCAGAGGATTGAATATGAATCTATCCCTTTTGCATGCTTCCATTGCAAGAAAGTGGGTCATTGGGCTAAGAAATGTCTTTTATTGAAAGAAAAATCTAAAAAGCATGCTAAGAAGAGTAAGAAAATCTGGGTCAAAAAATCCCAATCTAAAGAGACAATGGCAGAAGTTGAGGGGCCTGTTCCTCCTAAGGACCCTGCTCATTTGGATAGTAGTAGTTCTTTAGTGGGGGAAAAGAAAGATCTTCCCAATGAGTCAGTTGTGGTGATAGTTGAAGTGCTTTCTCCTTCTAAGAACCAAGATCATATGGAAATTTCCAAGGAAGGTCATATGGAAGTTGTGGGGCCTACTCCTTCAATGGACCTTGTGCATTTGGATAGTTGTAGCTTTCTAGTAGGGGAAAAGAAGGATTTATCAATAGAGGTTGCTATGATGATAGATGAGGTATCTTCTCCTTCTAAGAACCTAGCTCAAATGGAAATTTCTAGCAATTCAGTGGTTGAAGTGGATGCGGTTGGTGTGAATGTTGTTTCCCACCAAGTTATCCCTATTTTACATGATATTTCAAAGGAGAGTGGGGAGATATATGACTTGAGAAATCAAGATGGGGAGGATATTGTATTGTTTGGTCCATCAAAGGAACTAATGGTGGCTGATTTGGCTACCCCTTCCTAGGATCTTCTGGAGGTTCTAGTTTTGGAGATACCTTTTACAAAGGATAGGATTAAGGTTTCTGATGGTTCCCACAAGGAGACTTTACCTAGGGTCCCTGTTCTAAAGGATAATTCCTTTGCTAGTGGAGTGGTTGAGGATATTCTCACTATATCTCATGTTGAGGAAGCAGCTATGAAAACTGAGACTTTTGGAACCTGTGGGATAGTAGGAGGGAAGAAATCCAGAGGTAGAAGGAATAAAGAAGGAGAGAACTTTAGCCCAGTAAACAACAACAAGAAGGGAGCCAAAGCTGATTCAAAGCCTTCTAAGGGTAAGTTTGGTCTATCTAAGAATGGTAGTGCTACCATCAAGAATGGTGATGTTGGGTCTTTGCCATCTTCTACTGGTAGACCTTCTAATAAGCATAAAAGAATAGTTGAGGCTAATAAAAGGATTGTTGATGGTTGGTAGAGAACTATCCTCAAATCAAAAAATTTTGTTAAACTATGAAGATCATTTCATGGAATATTCAAGGGTTAAATAACCCTCACAAACATGATATTTTATAAAATATGATTAGGGATAATAGACCTGATATTTTTGTTATTCAAGAAACTAAGATGCTCAAAGATAAGGTGGAATGCCTTTCTATCTTTAAGGGAGGAAATTTTTTTGGCAATGACTTTGATGGTGCTTTAGGTGGTTAAGTGGTTTTCTGGATTAACAAATGGATTCAAGGGAAACTCATTTATCAGAGTAGAAATATGATGAATGTGTGTTTTGTTGATTCTAAAGATAATTTTAGCTGGTCTCTCACTAATTTTTATGCCCCTAATACTAAATAGGGGAGGAAAGCTCTGTGGGAAGAAATATCTTTTCAAAGAAAGTATTTTCCTAAGGAGAAATGGTTGGTGATAGGGGATTTTAATACCCCCCTTAAGGAATCTAAAAAAAAGGGAGGTAATATATCCATTTTGGACAATAGCTTGGACCTTATGCACTTCATTGATTCCCATATGCTTCATGATCTTGATTTACATGGGATTGAGTATACTTAATGGATGAATAGAAGAGATGGTAAGGATCTCATTTAGGTTAGGATAGACTAGGCCTTGATTAGTAATGAGTAGATTTTGAAGTTTAGATGCTCTCTCAATGCTTAGGTCAGGTGGGCTCTAGTCACTATCCTATTTTCTTTTCTATAGACCCTTTTAGTTTTAAAAAGAATTTCCCTTTTAGATTTGAAAAAATGTGGACCCTTCATCCTAATTTGGAGAACCTGATTTAGGAGTGGTGGAATATTGATGTTGAAGGTACAACTATGTTTAGAGTGGTGGCTAAATTGAAAAATGTTAAGAACCACATTAAAATATGTAATAAAACTACTTTTGGTAATATCTTTGAGAACAAAACCAAGATATTAGAGGAGCTTAAAGACATTCAAAATAAGATTCAAGCTGATGGTTATGAGATGGTCTCTAGAGATGAGGAGAGCATTAAACTGGTTAAACTCCATGATATCATTTCTAAGGAGGAAACTTTTTGGAGACAATGTTCTCGAAAAGTCTTTCTTAAAGAAAGTGATAGAAACACCAAGTTATTTTACATGACTACCCTAAAGCATAGGATGGCTAATGAAATATCCAAACTCATGATAACTGATAGAATGACTGATAATGAAGAGGTCATTAAAAGGGAGGCCATGGTATTCTTTGGAACTTTGTTGCAGTATGACCCAAATCTAAATATGGAGAAGTAGCAAATGTTCTTGGAGAATATTCCTTCCTGCATTTTTGAAGCTTAGAACTTAGTCTTGACATCCATTCCCTCTTTAGAGGAAATTTCTAAGGCTATTTTTTCTTTTGAGGGTGATAAGGCCCCTAATCTTGACTATTTTTCCCTCTTGTTCTTTCATAAATATTGGCATATCATTGGTCCTAATGTTTGTAATGGTGTTAAGGAATTTTTTGGTTCAAGAAACATCCTTAGAGACCTAAATGGGACCTTCATTGCCCTAATTCCTAAGAAGTTGGGTGCTAATAGTTTGGATTAGTTCAAGCCTATCATTTTATGCAATTCTTTTTATAAGATTATTTCCAAAGTTCTAACTCTCAGAATTCTTTCCTTTCTTTTGGCTATTATCTCTGGTCAGCAAAATGGCTTTGTTCTTGGTAGGCAGATCTTGGATTCCATTATCACGGTTCATGAAAACATCCATTCTCTTGTGGTGTCTAAGAAGGAAGGGTTTCTTCTTAAGCTTGATCTCTCTAAAGCGTATGATAGAGTTGACTAGACCTTCCTCCTTAGGTGTTTGGAAGCATTTGGATTTAATAACAGATTAAGGGATATTATCTTCATGCTTATCTCTTCAACTTCCTTTTCTATTCTAGTTAATGGTTCCCCTTCCTCCTTTTTTAAGGCCTCTAGGGGCCTTAGATAGGGAGACCTTATCTCTCCTATTATTTTTATTATTTTGGTTGAATGCTTGGAATGATTTATTAAGAATATGGTTGTTAAAGGAGACTTTTTGGGTCTTAGTCCTTCTTCCTCTGCTCTTGTGTGCTTGCACCAACAATTTGTGGATAATTCTATTGTCATGGGAGAGGCCTCTATGAGAAATGCTAGGAATATTAAGAAGGTTTTGACTTACTATGGGGATGCTTTTGACTAAACCGTTAACTAGAATAAAAGCGTGATCTATTTTGTTAATGTTAGTGAGGCTAGAAAATTAAAGATTAAAAGGATTATTGGGTGTGAAAGTGGAACCTTTCCTAGATCTTATTTGGGGCTACCTTTGGGTTTATCTCCCCCTAATAATTTTTGGAACTCTCTGATTGATAAGATTCACTTAAAACTTGCTGGCTAGAAGTGATCCCTCCTTAGTCAGGCTAGGAAGGTCATTGTTTTGAAATCTATTCTCCAAAGTGTGCCACTCTATGCTTTGAGTGTCTTTAAAATCCCAAGAGAGTATGCACTTGCTATTGAGAAAATACAAAAAAAAATTTTGTGGACAGGTATGGAGACTAAAAAGAGGCTTCCTCTTATTACCTGGGAGAATGTTTGCATTCCCAAGGGGAAGGGAGGGCTTGGGCTTCGGAGGACTTCTTTTATGAATGAACTCTTATTGGCTAAACTTCTTTGGAGATGGCATAAGGAAGAAGGGGAATGGAGGAATATTTGGGATTTTAAATATAATTGGGATTACTTTGACTTTAAGCATTTCCTTCTCTCTGATTTTGACCAAGGGGTATCTCAGATTTGGAAGAATGCTGAGAAATTTAAACACATTTTAAGAAAAGGAGTCTAATAGAAGGCTGGAAATGGTATGAAGATACTTTTTTGGGAAGATATTTGGATTTTGGACTACTCCCTCTATGAGGATCCAAGATGGAATGGGTTTATGGAGCAGTGCAAGACTCAGTTTGGGACTTTGGTTAGTGATTATTGGAGGAATGACTCATGGGTGAATCTTCTTAGCGTGGATTTGAATCTTGCTAAGCTCACTAAATGTCTGAATGCTTATTGTTTGAATCATGAAGATGATGTTCTAATTTTTAAAAAGGATCCTAGTGATGTGTACTCTACGTCGTCAGCTTTTGCTAATTCTTTTGAAGATTATGAGGTTCCCTGCTGGGCAATGACTTGGGTAAAAGGTATGACTCCTAAAATTAATATCTTTTTTTGGATTCTTTTGCAAAACAAAATTTCAACCCTTGATAATCTCAAGAAGAGGGGATTCTTTATTGTTAATTGGTGTGTTCTTTGTAAGAATGATGAGGAATCAGTGGATCATATCATGCTCCATTGCCCCTTTTCTTCTAAGGTTTTGGATAAAATTTGGAACTTAATGAATTTGGACTGGGTCCCTCATGCCACTATCCAGCTGTTCTTTTTGTCTTGGAAAGTTCCTTCTATGAACCCTCTAATTATTATATTTAGGGATTTTAGACATCCTTATCTTTTTGGGGTGTCTAGAAAGAACATAATGACATGATTTTCAGAGGGGTGGAGTCTAATCCTATTTAGGTTTTCCATAAAACCAAGGTTCTTATGCATATATCAAAATTTGTGGTGAGGGACATCAACCTTCTAATGATTGGGAGGCATGGGTGATGAATAATTGGAATATTAGGAGCCTGATTTTGGATTCAAAGGATCATAACCCAAGGGATAGTGCTATATGGGATTTCCCTTTGACTAATTGGTTTAAGTTAAACTTCAATGGGGCCTCAAAAGGGAACCTGAGCACAACTGGTTGTGGAGTGGTGATTAGGAATTCTAATGGTGATTTTGTTGGTGGTATGGCTATACCTTGGGGGTGTCAAACCAATCACATAGCGAAAGCCTCGGCTACTCTTTATGGTCTTATGTATGCCAAAGATTTGAATCTCAATAACATTTGGATTGAAGGTGATTCCCTTAATATTATAAATTTCTTAAAGAAGATATATCCACCCTCATGGACCATTAGTAACATTATATCTAAGGCTGGGCATATTATTAACTCTTTTCAAAATTGCATTATTTCCTAATTATAGGGAAGACAATGGCTTAGCTAATTGGGCCTCCAATGTGGCATGTTTTAATGATCAAAAAATTATATGGGATTCATATGCCACTTTACTTACTGATGGCCATAACTTTTTCAAGCTTGACAAATGGAGATCTCAAAAAGCATCTTTTAATAACAACACTGTTAGGGAATTATGATTTTTATTTCTCTATTGTGAAGTGGGTAATTATTTTTGGAAATGCAAGAAGTTTGCACAAATTATGGGTTACTTTCTTCTATCAGTGTTTAGCCTATGTGGATTGTAGGGTGATTGGGGTTCTTCAGTGTGAAGAAACTAGAGCTTCTTCTTGCAGAGAATTTATAGCTTCTCAGTTAGAACAAACTAAGGGGTCTATTGTAGAGATTATGGGGGGAAATTGGAAATGGGTCAAACCACTTAGTTGTGCAGAATGGAAGAATAAACAAGAGGTTTGGGATATCCTTAGGCATAGCAATTTTACTGGCTACATGGAGAGACTTGAAGGTAACAATCCTTCTATCACGCACCATTTTGTAAAATCTTGGAAGGATGGCTCGATTTTGGTTGGGAATTAGAGGATGGAGGTTACGATTGAGACCATTGTGGAGGCTACTAGGTTGGATTTGGATAGGATGAATTTCTACAGGGAAAGGAAGATATCAGACAAGGCAATTGATGACTTTGTTAAGACCGAACAGGAAAGAAACTGACTAGTTAAGATAGGTACTTCTTACTTTAACCTGGCTTTTGTGTCTCATCTATGGTAGTTTGTTTTCTTTATTATCATGGAATATTTAACTTTGGATGGTAGATATACCAAGTTGTATGGTTATCACTTTGTGCTTGCAAACCATTTCTGACACAATATTATGGTGAATTTTCCTTCCTACCTATTGCAATCTCTTGCCATTTCTACTCAAGCCATTCAGTATGACCCAACTGGGGAACATGTATGCCATGAAGGACTTATGGTTTTGATCATGACTGTGCTCAAATCTAAAAAAATCCATAAACCAAGGAATTTTAAAGTGGAAGATCAAGACACGAAAGGGAGTGTTCAAGAAAAAGGCTATGACTCTGACACACAAGATGAGGCTGAAGGAGGTTTGGATAGTGCTAAATTTGGTTCTAGAGGTAGCAATAGGAAAAAGAAGAAGAAAACTAAGAAGGAGGATTCTGACTGGGAGAGGGAAAGTGATTTTGTTGAAGAAATTGTTCGCAAGAACATCAAAAATAGGGGAGGCAATAAAGATAAAGGCAAGGGTTGTCAAGATGAGAGAGAGTCTATGTATTCTGATGATGAGCCTTTGGCTCAACGCCTGGAGAGGGAAAGGAAGCCTGTGCGAGGTCAAGTCAATAAAAATGCTAAGAAAATTAAACGTGATTATGATGCTGATTATGATGAGCAAGGATCTAAATCGGATGGGGATGATAGTGGTTTAGGGTTTTCTAAAGGTATGATTGGAAACCTGAGCTTAATTAAGAAGGACATTAGTATCTTAAAGCATAAAATGTCTCATCTAAATAAGGAAATGGAACAATTTTAAAAAATAGGCAGAAGGAAAAGAACCTTAGGACAACAGATTGATAGGCTCTCGGAGGTCATAGGAAATCCTGAAGAAGTTAAAAATTTGATGCATAAGATTTCTATGATGGAAGCTAAATAGAGGATTATGGACAAAGATATTAGCAGTATCTAGGGAAAGGTGTCAAAACTTGAATCCAGACTAGGCAAAATGGACAAATAGCTTAAGTAGATGTTGGAAAATGCTTCTACTTTCTTGAAGAAGAATGAGGCAGGCAAAGACCAGCATTCTCCCTTGGGGGCTGATTCTCAAGGACCAAGTAGGCGTACTAGGGCCCATTTGAAGAAAATTGAGGAAACTAGTAGGAAAGACGAGGCCAAAGCTACTGCTAAAACCATGCATTCTCAAGTGGACTAGGCTGTGAATCTGATCAACACTTAGCTGGTTGGTTGCTTTTCCTTTGCTAGACTTTTGCTATTTTTTCCAGCACTTTCATTTGTGACCTCTTTTTTTTGTCTGAGGTCTATTTCATGTTTGGTCTTGGTGTCTTTTCATTGTAGTTCTTTTCTTTTGTTTGTTTCTAGAACTCTATTGTTGTAAAGGTTTCAGGTCCTTTAAAACTTGCTTTTACTTAATCAAAACAATGAAACCTCTTTAAAAATAAGGAAATTAATAAACTTGTGGATAAATATTGCATTCATAAGTGATTTTCTACTCATTATTTTCAATCTAATGGTCAAGTTGAAGCATCCAACAAAGTCATTGAGAAAATCTTATAGAAAATAGTGAAAAAGCATGGAAAAGACTAAAATACTTAGCTCATATATTCTTTATGGGCTTATAGGACTAAAGTTTGTAATGTTATTGGCACATCTCCCTATGACTTGGTATATGGTATATATGGTGTTATGTTGTTAGAACTAGAAATTCCTTCTATTTGAGTCTATTTTTATGGAATCATTGATAATGACACTTTTAGAGAATAATATTTACAAGAATTAGAAATGTTGGATAAACAAAAAATCAACACTTTAGAAAATTGAAGAAAATTATCATAAATCCCTTCACAAAATTTATAATCATAAATTACTTGAGAACTCCTTTTAGGTGGGTGATCTTGTTCTTTATGAAAATCCACAAAATGTTAATGCTTTACTACATAAAAAGGGAAAATTTAGTCCTAATTGGTTAGGTCCTTTTGTGGTTACTAAAGTTTATGGCTCTAACACATACAAGATTTATGATATGGATGGTGTTCCTCTCAAAGATCCTATCAATAGTATGTACCTTTTTCATTATTACGTTTAACTTATTACACTTATGTTTCTCTTAGTAGGCTAATTACTATGTTTTATTAGTGTGTAATATTTAGAATCCCAAAATATTACTTTAGAAACATTTTTATTTTTTCTACCTATGTTATTGCTATGCAATTAATTATAACATTAATCATGGAAATAATATTTTCTCATATATATATCATCAAAATTTGGTACACATAAAAGGCATTATACAAAATGTACCTTTATATGTATCATCTGCATATCTATCTATTTTAGTGCTCCATTAGTTGATGAATCCCTAATCTCTCTCATCTATAGTGTAAGGATTATAGTCTTCAAGATGTGCCACTATGAGTATGGATCCTAGACGAGCTAAGATCCACCATGCACTCTCATACAAATTGTAGCTCAATCTCTAACTCTACTATGCAATGTTGGAGTCTACCCTCATTCTTGTGTCTCAGTTATAATTCTAGAGTGTCTGATGCAAAGATATCAATATGTCTTCCAAGATTTCTCTTTCCTATGACCTCATGGTGAAGGGTGGATGGAACTCTCAAAGGGATAGTCAATTCCTTCAAGACCTCACTCACAAATCTTCTCCACTCCCTCTAGATCACTGTAATCATATATATCTCATTAGTATTTCATCTTCTTTCTCTTTGTCAAAATCAAATCTATATTTTATTTCTAAACCCTACCTAACATCTCCTCAAATCTCTCTATCTCTCTCTCTCTCTTTCTCTCTCTCTCTCTCTCTCTATCTCTCTCTCTCTCTCTCATGTTGAGCATGGGGGCATGGACTAACGACTCTCTTTATCCTCTTGATAACTAGGTCATGGGAGAAGAATGTCATTTTGGGACCTTGTATATTATGATTGTGATGGTATGATATGAATAGTAAAGGTTGGCTCCTTATCCATCACATGATCTAGTGGGGGCATCTCCTCTACTATCTCCTCTGCAATGGCCTCCTCCATTGATGGATTCTTTCTCTCGCCTCCTCTCTCTTTTGGCTTGGGGATATTCTCATATCTCATCTAAGGTTCTAGATGATCCTCATTCTTCTCACCCTCTCTCATAGCCTCATCCTCCTCTCTTTTATACCCTATTTAATCATTGTAGAGTGGACCAAGATCTCCTATGGGGTAGTCTTGTGGGAAGATGGGTCTCACTCCATATCTAATCTAATATTGGATATATTCCTTTTTACAACTTGCATACAAGTCTATTAGTGGTGGAACATCCTCTCCACTATCTAAATCACTAGAGGTGATGTCACTTACTATAGGTTTGCACCTAGCTCTGGCTCTTTGAATATATCTTTAAGGGTGAGCACACTATGGAACTGCTCTCAATACACTTTGCTATAGACAAAATTATCTTAGTACTCAATCATAGTAGTATAACACTATCACATGACTCTATCATCCCTCTAGAAATCTCCTATTTTATAAGAATATCATCTAGTATGTAGTAATAGACCACTTTTCCATTAAGAGATATGGTCTCCACACTATCTTATCCCTGTGCATGTGATCAAATATGACTCTCTAGTACTATAAGTCTTTGAAGTACCATAACTCACCAAGAGGATATGCATACACTCTTAGAAGGATACGATCTAGCATCACAAGAACTCTTACTAGCCTAGTGCATGTAGAAATCTCAAACCAACACACCTATAAGAGTGTACATATTGTCAAATTATGTTTGTAGTATCTGGTGAGTCTTCTCAACTCTAAATACAAAGTAGCAAGCATACTCCTATCCTATGAAGATACTAAATGATGTCTCTCCATTGCTCTTACCAAATGTGTAAAACATGATAGGAAGAATTTTCTTTTAACTCTAATTCATATTAAACCATTTATTCTCAGTACTCCTAGTAGGTTAAGTGGGGTTGTTAGAATGGAATTGTGTATCCCTTTGAGACTTTAACTAATCTTTATAAGTTGTATTATTTTCTCATTGTAATATTGGTGAACTTGACATTAACTCAACCTTTTGAAAAAGGTAATCTAACACTAACATTGTGTAATAGTGATCATCACCCATATCTTTTTGTAAGCCAAAAGGGTACCATATACTACCATCTCCTTTAAATCCTTGCATGAACCCTACTATGAAGATTCTACTATTCTCTGTATCTCAAATTCCATCAGTGAAATTACTATTTGAGGTGTTATGGTGGACTCCATGAGTTGTGTTGACATTATCATGGAGGAAGACCTCTTTCTTAATGGTTTGAATCACATGAGGTGTTATGACTATGATATTATCATCAAGAAATATGATATGATGCCACTTCCCACCATGGAATCTATCACTCTAATTATTAAAGTAAGTCCCAAGGTTGTCTTAACCTCATTCACTGTGGTACCTAAGATGGACCTCTTAAGAATAAAGCTAGGAACCCCATGGGTTCTTTCCATGGGAGAAATCCCCTTTTTCATCCAAAAGTGTTTAAATTTTTCTCATGAAGGGGCCATCCATATGGTGCAGAAAACTAGATATTGTCTATTAGTGTCCCATAGAGGATTCTCTCTTGACCAATTTTGGCCTAAACACATTAGACCTTTGCATCCTAAGAAGGAAATAGAATATCTTTATTACCAAGCTTATAAGTAAAGAGAAATTACTATTTAAGATATGGGTACCTATGAAATACACCCTACTTATGAGGATCAACATGTTTCTTTCTAATTGAGACCTTCTACTAGGACCCATAAGAAATATGTGCACAATAGAAAGCCACTTAGACCATTGAAGGTTGAGCAACCTATAGTGGCACCTCATGTTACTAAATCCACTCCACAAGAAGATAAGGGAAATACAATGTTGTTTCCCAAACCTATGGTGCATCCTCCCCTATCATTATGATCATCTCATACATTCCTCTTCCTAACCTGTTTGGTTAGGACAATAAATCCTATAAGATTGCATGATCACCTCTCACTCCTACTACTCAACCTTCTAGGAAACCCTTAGTTTCCCTAGTTACCCATAATAAAAATAGGGAAAGGAAACCAATGGTTGATTTTGTAGTGCCTTAGGTTATAGTATCAGTCTCTACTTCCATGAAAAGTCCATCTATAATTCCCTTTGTGACACTTCCAATTTATCCTAACAAGATAACACTTCTCATGTACCACCTTTCTAACCTAGAGCTCACATATGCAAGAAAAATCTTTCACATGAGCATAAGAAATATATGAGAGAGAGGGTACAAGCTTGAGATAATGTGACATAGTTGGAGAGTGCATCTTCAAGACCTATTTTTTTGTTGTGTCTGCATCCATTTCTACTTCCATCACTACTCATTCTTTTACCATTATTCATTCATCCACCTCATTCCAAATGGTTCCAAGTGTTCACATCTCCATCACAAGATCCACCACTCTTCATCTCTCTCTCATATGTTCCTCCTTCACATAAATAATCAATATATAGCATACACAAGTCATTCTGAGATCATTTATGCTTATTTTGTTTGCATATCCTTCAAATCATCATCATCATGGGATTCATCTTAGGTTAACAACAAAAAGTAAGAGGTCAAAACCTCCTTCCTATAAGTGTAAGCTTGAGTAGTTCTCTCTCTTGTAATATATGAATTATAAGTCTACATGCAAGGACCCTCTTTTTGTCTCAATTCTCATAGTGGACCAAAATTTGACTTCTCCTAATTTTATCTATGTTCCTCATGTAGAGATTGGTGTGGCCTCTTCTTCATTGCTTGTCTCTTGAGAATCACTCTTAAGCATTGATGCATACATTGTTTATTTATTAGATGAAATTAAAATGCTAAGAATAACCTTTATGAGGTTCCTCTCTAACCACAATTAATCTCTTGGATGAGAACCTATCTGGTGCTCCAAGCTCTTGGATAAGAATCTATCCAATGCTTTAGCTTTTGGCTCTAATTGAGGGGTCATTCCCTAATCTAAAGCTCACTAAATGAAGTTTAGTGATGCATGAACCATAAAATTATTGAAGATCAATAAATTGATGTAATATTGACAAAGGGATATTGCAAATGAATCAATATTTGAGGTACATTGATATTAACTAATTATTGTCTTTGGCATGAGATGTCAAAGAGGGAGAAGTTTTCTATCATATCTCATAGAAATTTTGTGGAGAAGTTTTATGTCATATCTCATAGAAAGAGGTTTCAAAGAGCGAGAATGAACTTGGCAGAAGTTCTAGTAGACATAAGCTTTCTGATAGAGGGAGCTCTCATGGATGAGAATCAAAATGAAACTAAGGATATGTTCCTCACTTTATTCTTGCTCCAAAATTTCATTGTGTTATGACATGTTGTGTTTCTATCAATGTCAAAGAGGGAGATTGTTAGAACAATTGATTAATTTTGTATTGTCTTTGATGTTACACAAAATGTCATATCATTTCTAGTCAGTGTATGCCAAGCTCACTCGGGCATTGAAGATAGTTTTTCATGGCTACCAAGAATTTTAAAGTTTGTCTAGTTTAGAAGACAACATCTACCAAGTTGACTTAGGCGCCAAAGGAAAGTCTATGAAAGATGAGTGTTAATGGAGCTCACTCGGTTAATGAAGGAAATTTTGGATGGAACCAGTGTTAATCGAGCTCACTTGGTTACCAAAGGAACTGTGCAAATATGTAGTGTTAACCAAGATCACTTGGTTAACATAGGAAAATTATTTTTAAGTTAGTGTCTACCGAGTAGGGTCAGCTAATGAAGAATTTTCTTATATTGGCATATTGAGTTCAATTGATTTATCTGTTGGTTCTAGCTAACTAAGAAGATGAATATTAATTATTCTAAGTTTTTCTTAGGCAATTTGACAATATGAAAGATATAAATATAAGGTCAAGTTGAGGATTAGAAGTGTGTGAATGCATGGAAGATAATTGAAGATTTGATGATGCTAAGAGGAAGTGAATCAAGGTGGATAAGCAAAATATCCTTGAGAAGCTAAAAAGATACATTTGATTAGGAAGGATCAAGTATAAGCTAGAATTGAGATCTATAAGTAAAAATTAGTTGCATCCAAATCAGGTCATATCATTGTTACTCTCTAACCATTGCAGAAGTAATCTAAATCTCTTGACAGAGTTGGTTTAATAGCTATTTGTAAATCCTCTTTCAAGGTGGCATTTCTATTGAAGTGTCTAAAGACCTCTAAAAAGGCCACTCCTAATAGGGTGATTCAATCCTCTAACAAGGTCAAACCTAATAGTGTGTTTTGTAACCTTTAACAAGATTGGCTCCTAATAAAGCTCACTTTAGAAGAGTAAAAATTAGTAACTATTTGCAATTAGTGGTTTTTCCCAAATTGGATTTCCATGTTAAATCTTGGTGTCAAATGTGTTCACGCTATTACTTTTATGTGTTTGCAACTAAGTTAAAGTAATAAGTAATCAAAAATAACATCTTAAGATTTTCATGTTAAGTATTTGCGAAGAATTCTTAGTATTTACCGAGTTACAACATTTTCAGTGTGTTTACCGAGAATCAATAGAGTTCAAGTTTTAGAGTTTCTTTTGTACTGACATCTAAGGGATCTAAGATTTATTTTGCAGCAATTAATTCACCCCTCCCCTCTTAGTTACTCCTCTTATATTTCCAACACTAAGACTATCTTGATATATTTTTAATTGTCGTGTTGACATAAAATAACTTGCCAACCATATTGAAGCACCTATCCCAAATCTCTATCATAGATGTCATCATCATCTAGAATGCCCCTACATGTTAGATCCAAGTCAACATAGCTGCATGGACTTATAGTTAGGGTAAAATCCATGTGACATGACTCTTTGTAGGTAAGTTAGGCAATTTCTCTTACTTTAGCTTCAAATCTCTTCCATCATGTGACATACTCACTAAATTGGGGGAAAAATGAAATGACTTAAAATTTATAACCCCATGGGCGGGTTATTTTCATATTAAATTATCCCAAGATATAAAATCACAACATTTGGCCATTTGTGTCTCTTGCCAACCCAAATACTAGCCAAAAACCCATGTAAGTGAGTCCTTGTATCCATAGACACATGCACACCATAAAGATATTTGCACGATGTATTCATGTCTATAAATATACAGACATGTAGAGATATATTTGAGCATCACAAAATTTCCACCTTGCCAATTTGTAATGTCCAAAATAATGGCTTTTACATAGGTTCCATTCAGGTTTGATAAAAACCCTTGATCAAAGCAATTTTGGTCTCTCTTCTTCACTACCTTAGAATCTCTATTCACTCTAATTCTTCCAATATTGGTCTTTATGTCTATCTACATGCTTTCACATCACTTCATTCACTTCTTTTTGGCTCAACCTCAAGCTCTCTCACTTCCATAGACATTGTCACCTCATACATCCACTTTTATTGTAGCTTTCCACTCTTTCAATTTCATGATCAAGATCTTCACTAAGATTTGTGCTTCATATCCGCACTTTTCTTAGCTATTTGGGAGTTTCCTTTACTTTGTATTTTCATTTCTAGTATCTTTTTAGCTTATCATAGTGTGTGGTCTTATTTATTTTTACATTATAGTATTTAATATCATTGACTTTGTCATTTAAATTTGGTTATCTATCATTGACAATCACGTTTTTATCTTAATTTCATTTGTTCATCTTAGTTTGTTAAATTTTTTAATCATTTTAGCATCTTGACCCTAGTCTAGAAAAACTATCATTCATAAGCATTAATTAATTAATCAAATCATAGTTAGGCTTAATTGAATAAACTTGATTTCATACTTGGCTAATTTATCACACACATGTGTACTCCCATTAAAATATTTAAAACTTTAAATTTTAACATCATGTTTCCTTAAACCATATCTTTTTGATATACTTAATTGGCTAAGTAAGGTGGTTATAACAAAATTTCATATCACTTTGAGGCTTTAACTAGTCCTTATAGGGTGCATTATTTTATACTCCATAGACATGATGACAGGATAAGTGGTGGCTAAATGCAACTTGATACAACCTTGTGTAAAAATAAGTGTGAGATCCCCATGATAAAACTCTTTTAGTTTGTAAAATAATCTATGATACATTATCCTACACAAGGAAAGACAAATACAACTACAATATAAACATTATAGCTCATGTAAAACATTATATTTTTTAATTTCATTATTTCCCCTAATATGGGAACAATTATGGATGTAAAAGAGACAACCTTGTATAAGATACACAATATGTAGATAGAAATTATAGAAAATATTTACCATACATATGTTTGGTGAAAAATTTAAAAAAAGGAGATTATGCATCACATAATTTATATACAAATAGATTAGTTGAATGCAAAAGTATAAACTTCATAATATGTGTAGCATTAAACATTGATAAAATATAGAAGAATGTGGAATGGATAAGGAGAGTAACAATGAGCACACCTTGTTTTTTCAAATTTTAGTATAGGTGTGTTCAATCGTAATCTATTTTATACTTGAAAAAGATAGAATCATTTCCATTAAAGCATTAGAAAGGAAATTAACTTTTATAGTCCATAATACTAGCTATCTATTTTTTACTCAATATATGTTGCTAGTAATATGGAACTACTACATATTCCTTACAAGAAGAAGCCTATTGTGCTACAATGAAGAGTATATATCTTACCCCATGTGGGGTTTGAACATGTGACCTCTCTTTCAAGAGCATAACTTTTCCATCACTAGGCCAACTTAGGTCGTACCTTATTAGATGATTCAACACACAAAGATCCATTTTTAATCCATATATGTGTGTATATGTATGTGTTCATGTGTGTATGCATGTATGTATATATGTTTATATGCTTAAATGTATATGTATATTTATATGTGGGTGTGTTCACCTAGATGGTGTACAATTTAGTGGACACCACAAAAAAAATCCAAAAATGTTAATAACCTTATCAAGTTGTTTAAAATTTCAAAAAGTGGCCAAGATTGGTTACCAAGCCTAGCCAAAATACATAAATAAATAATACCCAATGAGGTCAGGGATGAAAAACCTCTACAAAAATTGATCAGGTTATTCAAAACCCAATCAGGGTATGCAAAATCTGATCGGGTTTTGAAAAAAATAAAAAAGGGTTTTACTATGAAAGCCATAACTTTTGCATCCATAGTTTGATTGACTTTGTTCAAAATGCATAGGAAATTTATTGAAGAGCTCTACAACATGATGTAGATAAATCAATCCTATGTCATAAATTTTTATTTTTTTATCAATTTTAATTAGGCATAGTCTGAAACATGTAGTCATTATTTTGTAATCAATAGGTAAACACAAATTCTAACGTATTTTTTATTTTCTCTCTCTCAAAAAAAAATACAATCAATCAATCACTAACTAAATATCCCCTAACATATCTCTCTTAATAACTTCTAACCTCTCACATTCTTTAACTAACTCCTAACTGATCCCTCTCTCTCTCTCACACACACACATACACACACACTCACTCACTCTCTCCATCACATCCCCTAATTAATCTCATTCTCTCTTTCTCTCACTCACTCACACACACACACACACATAAAAAAAACACTCACTCACTCTCTCCATCCTATCCCCTAATATATATATATATATGTATATATATATATATATATCTCCATGTTATTTTCTTCCCTCTCTCTCTCTATCTCTCTCTATCTCTCTCTCTCTCTCACACACACACACACACACAAACACTCACTCACTCACTCTATCCATTCTATCTCCTAATCTCTCCCTCTCTCCATCCTATCGCCCCTTTCTCTCCCTATCTTATTTCCCCCCCTCGCTATCAATCCTATCCCCTAATCTCTCTCTCTCTCCTATGTCCCTCTCTCTCTCTCTCTCTCTCTCTCTCTCTCTCTCTCTCTCTCTCTCTCTCTCTCTCTCTCTCTCTCCATCACTTCATATCTCTCTTACTCTCTGTATCTCTCTCTCACTCTCTATTGTCCTATCCACTCTCCCTCTTCCTATCCTCTACTCTCTCTGTCTCTCTCTCAAAAATATATACACATACTCATTCAATCACTCATTGACTAAATAATCCCTTTAAGATATCTCTCTTACTAACTCCTAACCTCTTACATTCTTTAACTAACTCGTAACCTCTCTCTCTCTCTCTCTCTCACATTACCCTTAAGTGTTGTCTATCTTTGAGTAATCCCTAAGCCCCCCACCTCTCTCTCTCTCTCTCTCTCTCTCTCTCTCCATCCAATCCCATTCTCTCCATATTTCTCACTCTCTCTATCCATGTCCAATCTCCTCTCACTCTCTCCATCCTACCCCACCTTTCTCTCTCCATCCTATCCTATTCTTTCCATGTTTCTCACTATCCATGTCCAATACCCTCTCACTTTCTCTATCACTTCATATCTCTCTCACTCTCTCTTGTCCTATCCTCTCTCTCTCTCTCTCTCTCTCTCTCTTCATATACCCTACTCTCTCTCTTTCTCTCAAACACCTTTCTAACCCCTTACCCATCTCTCTCTAGCCCCTAATACTTAACCATCCTCTCTCTCCCTAACCTTTGATCCTTGAAGTGGGAACTTCACATAGAGAGAGAACATGGGGTTAGGGATTAGAGAGAGATAGAGTGGATAGGACAAGAGAGATGAGAGAGAGATGTAGAGAGTGAGAGGGATATGAAGTGATGGAGAGAGAGATTAGGGGATATGATGGAGAGAGTGATAAATATGGAGAGAATGAGATAGGATCAAGAGGGAGAGGGGGAGAGAGAGACAGAGGGGGTATAAGATAAGAGAGAGTGAAAGTGAGATGTAGAGAGAGATATGAAGTGATGGAGGTCATAGGAGGTAGAGAGAGAGAGAGAGAGAGAGAGAGAGAGAGAGAGAGAGAGAGAGAGAGAGAGAGAGAGAGAGAGAGAGAGAGAGAGAGAGAGAGAGAGAGAGAGTGAGATGCAAAGAGTGAGAGAGATATGAAGTGATGGAGATAGAGGGTCATAGGAGAGAGAGAGATTAGAGGATAGGATGGATAGAGTGAGAAATATGGAGAGGATGGGATAGGATGAGGGGGGGGGGGGGGGGGGGGGAGAGAGAGAGAGAGAGAGAGAGAGAGAGAGAGAGAGAGAGAGGAGAGAGAGAGAGAGAGAGATGTTAGGACTTAGTTAAAGAATGTGAGAGGTTAGGAGTTAGTAAGAGAGATATATTAGGATTTATTTAGGTAGTGAGTGATTGTGTGTATGTGTGTTTGAGAGAGAGAGGGAGAATTAAAAATATGTTAGCATTTATGTTAACCTATTGATTACACATTTGGAAAATAATGACTACCTATTTTAAATTATGCTTCATTCAAGTTTTTGGAAAAAAAAAAATTATGACATAGGATTGGTTTATCTATGTCATATTTTAGAGATCTTCAATATATTTCCAACATATTTTTGATAGAATCAATTAGACTCCATATGTGAAAGTTATAGCCTTAAGAGGAAAGCCTACATTTAGCTCTTCAAAACCCAATCAAGTTTTGAATAACCTAATCAATTATTAAATGCACTTATTCATTTCATAACCTGATCATGTTGTTTAAATCCTAGAAACCTGATCATGTTATGGCTTGGTGATAGCATAGGGAAACTGTCCAAAGGCTTGGGAGACTTTTTTTTCTCCAATTTTGTTCCTTTAGATGTTTTTTCATCTTCTAAGATGAATTCTCATCTTCGTCTCCATCGAGTTTTTTAATTGTGAAGTGGGTATCTTTAAAATCACACCATGATCTTAGACATCTTCTTAGCTTTCTAACAATATATTTTTTTCTATTTTCGGACAACATTGACATGGTAAATTTGAATTACTTTTACCAATGCCTTGAAATTCCTCATAGACATTTGTCTACCATTTTTTAATAACTTTTGATATACTTAAAATAATTCAAAAATAAATTATGTATTATTGTTCTACACGTTATTCTATACATATTTTAAAAATAAATTTCTATTTTCAATTCTTTTGGTGAATGTTATGCTCAACACATGAACAGGTACCAAAATTTTAGGATGTAGTCAGTTCAATAATTCATAAAAAAAAATACCCATAAAAAAATTACAAAAAAAAAAAATTCTAGATTTGTCTTTTAGCTATCATCCTACCAAAGGGATGTAAAAAATAATGAATATGACTATGCCTTTAATACTGCACATGAAAATTACTATGTTATATTTTCTAAAAAATTAGGAAGTATTTTTTGTGTGTGTAGAGTTTGACCCACCTAATCTTATCTATTTTTAAAAAACTCTAGTAGTTTAAAAATTAGATTCAAAGCACTACAATTTATATGTTTTTCACATCTTTGTCATTTTGAGTGGACAACCCTGAAACATCTCATCGAGGTTTAGATTTATCTAATTTCAAAAAAAAGGTGTCAACTTATAACCCCCTTTTTGTACACCATCTTGGTTTATATGTATATGTATATGTGTATCATCTTAAAATGGAAGAACTACTATGTTAAAAGTGTTTAGTCCTTTGAGTAAGTGGTTTGGGGTCATGTCAAGCACCTTGAATGGGTCTATGCATGGATCCAATAGTTTTCCCCCCTATTCTCTCTCTCTCTCTCTCTCTCTCTCTCTCTCTCTCTCTCTCTCTCTCTCTCTCTCTATTTCTAGCCTATTTTTCACAACTTTCTTTGTGAAACTGAGGATTTTTATTTTTTGGGTCAAGCACAACCTTTTAGGTCAAGGTCAACCTTGACCTTAAGCTAGATCATAGATGACCTCAACCCTAACCTAGGGAAGGGTCGACCTTGTCCCTAACCCCAGGTCCATTTTTCAATTTCTAGAGGTTTTAGGACATCAGGCTTTGGAAAGCTTCACCTTCCTGCTTCCAGGTTTCAAAATGGTAGACTCTTAAGTTACACTTAATCTAGATCCATTTTTGGAGGTTAAGGTTAAATGGGATTTAATCCTCTCAAGTCAATCTTCTCTAGAAGTTTGTGCCCTAGATCTCTATACAAGGAAGCCTTCTTCCCTCATTTTGAAATCTATAATCTATCCAATATCTAGGAGAAAAATTATTATCTACCTTTTATGAAGAGCATATATGATCCATTATCAAGCATCCATTTTCAAGTGAGCAAGCATTCAAGCATTAAAGCATTCAAGTTTTCCATTTAAGATCAATGATTGAAGCATTCAAGCCTTTGAATGGAGTTGGTTCAAGCATTCAAGATTCATCATTCAAACTCTAGATCTAACCATCATGGTGCTATGATCTTCCTTCAAGATCCTTTGTTCATCTTCAAGATCTATTCATTCTTCTATCAAGGAGGATTCTAAGCATATAATCATGGAGGGTTTGATTTACATTTACTAATTTTATGTTCAAGCTTTCATATCAATATACTTGTTTACATTTAAAATTCAATTGCATATCTATTAAATATCATAGCTTCATTGTTAGATTTACTTCTACTAATTGCTAGAATTCTTTATTTCAATTCCATTATTAAGGTTGATTCCAAACTATAGTTTAACCAAGGAAAATTCCTCATCCGGACAACAAAACTATTTTTTTTTTTTTTTTTGTAAATTTAGGTGTGGAACAATGAATTAAATATCAGATTTGGATACCCTTTTTGTCAAACTTGTGGGATCCGCAAATAGAAATTTTGTCAGAGTAACATAGGTCAAGGTGGACTTTTTGGGGTACAATTGTGTCCCAAGGTAAGATTGTGCCCCACTATCAGAGTCAAGGTTGACCTCCCTTCAAAAGAACAAAAGTTTTCACAGTTTTCTTTGTCTTGACATTTCTATTCTGAAATAGATTGCAGAGATCCCTGAAACTATACACAGACACTAGAAATCAACATTTTCTACAATTATTCTACTTCAAGGTTAGTATTTTCCTTTTATCTATTTAAAGATTTAAGAACATACTTCTTAAATAGGAAGACCATAGGAGCTCCTCTCTCCTTATCCTCCATTACATGATCTGCATTGATCACTTCTTTGTGCTTAATCAATTTGGATAATTTCTATTGGAAATTAGGGTTGAGGATAAGTCCTATTTTCACCCTATTTATTTTGGTGAACCCAACACGCTTACCCTCTTTTCTGTTGTGGAATTGGATGCTTTGTTGTGTTTTGTAATGCTAAATTTCATTTCATATTTTTTAGGCATTTTCTTGCCTTAAGATTAGATTTAGTTTATGCTCTTGCATTTTACACTAAAAAATACAAAAAAGGTCTATATATTTAATAAAAATACAAAAACATTTCTTGCATTTCATTTTCTATGAAGATTACTAAGATGATTTTGTGTGTGGTTATATTTCTTATTACCCTTCTCTTGGCATCTCTTTACCATAATTATGAGGTTTATGAGATTATCATTCATTTTATTATGTTCATGATCTTTAATTTTGTTCCCGCTTATGTTTTTGTGAATTTAACTAATACTAGTCTTCCTACATTCAAAAGTTTCATTAAGGATTCATGTAGTAGACTTGTAAGGAAATGTGCAACAAAGAATATAACTGTTTCCACATAACTCATAATAGATCTAAAATAAATATATAATTAAAATCCATATGCAAGAGAATAGACAACATACTTTCAAAAATGTGATACAATATATATCTTGGAAAACCCTCATTGATGTGAAAACCTAGCCTCCAAAAGCATCCATCACCATATATTATTTAATAAAAACATGATTGCAATCGAACCATGGAAGCCTTCAAAACCATAGCCACAACCAAGCAATCCATGTGAACAAGCATGAATCCACACATCTCATCCCATGCTTCCAACTTTCTCAAATGCTCCCTTGGCTAACCTGTCATGCCTTGTCTTACTCAACTCTTTCCCTTTTTACATTCTGTCTTATCTCTACAACTACCCTTGTGGTTTCTTATATAGTAGTGAGTCCCACCAAACTACCAAGTGCTATTACATAAACCATGTCCTACCTAACCCATTGACACCACATTTAATATTGGAAAATTAATTCTTTTCCCCAATATTAAATAATCACATGAAATATTTTGGCAATGCTACAATACAACTCATCAAGTATATCCCATGGAAATCTTTACAAGTTGCACATCCATCTAGGTGAAACAATATTAAAAAATAAAATAATACAATATAACAATATTATGCAATTTGTGCAACACCCATAATCTCAACAATCTCCCCCTTAATGTATACATTGCATAGAGTCAATCTATAGCCACATCAATGAACAAGGAAACAATCCCTCCAAGTACATCTACCATCATGGATCAAAGTACACCATGTGCTCTATCCTAGTACCTTCAACTATATCAAAGTATCTGGCATCTCAAAAATGAATGATCTCACCTCCTATAATGCCACTGCTATTAAACATACATAGAAGCCATCCAAAGAGAAAGCCACAAAACTTGTCACATTAGAATATCATAAAAACATGTATCAACTTAAATTCCAAGAAAAAAAACCTAATCCAAAGGTAATCACATATATCCATAGTTATCAAATATCTATAGCTGAAATAACATCCACAACAAGTGCTAACCCATCTAACTATCCATAACTCCAAAGGTATACCAAGTGAATCTCACATCATCAACATATCCAATCAGTAACCTATAGTCACAAGCCTCAAGAGAAATGCGTACCACATATGTACCGAGAAGCTTCCACTACAAAAGATAATGTCAAATCTATAACCAATACACTCACAACATCTCAAAGAAGTGAATCCATGTAGTCTCAAGGATATCCATAGCATATAAACCAATAACTTGCAAGAACAACTCTCATAGAAAATCTCCAATAGTATCCCAAGAAGGAAAGAGATAAAGGAATAACCATGTCATCTCTCACATGACATACATAAGCACAAACTAGTGATCACAATATCTAACCAATCTCAAATCCAATGTAAGAAAAATCAAACATCCAAGAAGATAACCAAGACTAAAGAGAAACCATGCAAATCATAATCTGTACCACGTCCTACACACACCTCTAGATATAAACTATGCAAGTATGATCTCCTCCATAAAACCCCAAGCAAGAAGCCTCAACTACATCCAAACCATACCATATAACTAATCATGGATGTAAACCTCTCACAAGAATATCAAACTCATAAACTATTCCTAGTCCAAGGAATATGCCCAGTATAAAACCATCTCCCAAACTAAACCATCATAACAAAATATGCACATGGAGATAACCAATGCTAAACTATCTCTCAAACAAAACCTCCATAACTAACTCACGTACCATAGCTCAAGAGCCATATCCATGAAAAAAAAGCATAAAAATAATGTACCTAAGATAAACAATGGGACATACTTCTCAAGTAGAAAACCACCAAGTAGACCAAGAGTGGGGAATGAGAATTCTCATCAAGATATCTTAATCTCCAACCAAGACTCATCTAAGAACAATCTCCTCCCAAGTCCATATTAGGTGAATGCCCCTCAGATTGTTTTGCTAAAACCATCAACCATCCCAACAAATACTTCTCTAATCCAAGAGAAATCAACATCACTACCATCTCTAAGTATCCATGAGCGCCTATAACTAGTCAATCCATGCCAACTCTAAATGCAACATAGAAATATCATAAAGTATCAAACTTATGACCAATGTACTCAATATTAAGAAACTAAACCAAGATCATTGTCAAAGTTCCAACCATGGCCTAAGGAACATAAACATAAAAACATGATCTAACCATCTCAACCAAAGAGATAACATGCTCCATATGAACATAGTATAACATGTCAAAACTCCAAATGCATATCAAGAGAATACCATGATATAAAAATGAAACCATACTTACACCAAGGATAACATGTCAAATGAAAGCATAAACCACACCTTTACCAAGAACCCCATGAGTCCTCAAGATGCAACCATCTCCACACACCATGAAGAAAAAAACCATCTCCACATGCCATGAAAAACCATCTCCACACATCATGAAGATAACAAGTGCACCGTGTAAATGTCAAAGATGTTTTTGCAACAATAGGATCTAAGACAAATCTCCAACATTTGAAAATACTCAATAAATATGTCAATACCAAAATTCTACTCAACCATGATATTGAGTAACCAATGGCATCATAAAATCTATCTCCTACATGAAGATCCTTCAGGTCTATAAACAAAACCAAAGTGTCAATATCAAATGAAACCAAGATCTCCAAACCAAGAAGATACAAACCAAACTAGGAACTAATCCTGCACTATCACCTCATCACTATCACAAACTCTCACTAAACTATGTATTTAATCTATCCATGACATCTTGATGAAAAATCCATCTTCTAACCATGAGAATCAACAAAGGCATCAAACCATGAAAGAACTCAAAGTGCACATCATGAGCTCCTCAAAATAAACCAAATAACCATGATCCTCAACTAAGAAGATATACCACCATAATGAAATTAGAAATCCAAGCCAATGAACATAAAGGATGTACTTGTATATCCAATCATGTCATGCCAAAATCCATGGCACCATGTTCACATCCATGAACCAAGCATCCGACTCTCAATATGTCCAACTATCAACATAAAATAGTCAACCATAATCCTCCACCATGACTATACCTACTAACAACATCTCATCCCTTCTACATGAAGTAAAATTAGTAAATCATGTGACTTAGGGAATAGACAACCCAAATACAAGCCACCAATCTAAATATGTACCAATAATGAAAAATCAATGAGCAAAGACAACACATATCCAAGCCATAAATGCAACCTAAAAGTATAGACTACTTAGAACACTACACAACTTGTAGACCCGACAAGTCATCATATATATCCAAACCAAACACTGATAATCATATAACCATGAGACCAACCTAAAATATGAACTAAGTATACAATGACATCAATCAAATCTTAAATCTGCAAACATACAATGTCATAAGCTCACAATGTTACCATAGTCAATATATACCATAAACTATTCAGATTAATATATCAATAAATAAACTATGTCAAGCCTGTGCCAGATCTAAACCAATGTGTAGATCTCTGTAAGAGCATTTTGTTGACTACTTAAAGTCCAAAATGAAAATCCGTATACCCAAGTTATGCTATAATTTGTGCTCAAAATAAATAGCATCTAACTTTTAGGCTCCTAAATCTAACAAAATGTCAAAATCACATAAAAAAACTTACACCAAGTTGTAGTGCTTTGAATTATCTTTCCAATGCTTATAAGAAGTCTAAAATATGATATCCTAAGAGAAAGTTATGGTCATTTTACTAAGATAGTCTTTTTACCATTTTCACTATGATTTTTTTTTTTTGTGAAAAAATTCCGATAGGATTCAATTTGATGGCCGTTACAGGCTAAAACTAAAAACACTTTCATTTCCTCTGAACATGCTAAACTAGGGCATATTATATATCAAAATTTATGGAAACATCAACCTGGATCTGATGGTGAGGTTTTTTTTTACTTAGGAGGTCATTGCTGCAAGCTCTCCCCTAAAATCCTTGTTTAAATGAAACATTCAAAAAACCATTTTTTCCAAAAATTTCGCATGCCCAAAATCTACTAATATCCCATCATAACTAAAAACTCAAAACCATCATATCTGCAATAAACAACTCATATATATCTTGCCCTTTCTTTTATCCTCTCATGCATTTTGATGCAAGAGCATCTTGAGTGTAAGTGCAATCTTGCATCACCCAAAAATATTTTATTTTCAGCCTTTTCTATTTTAATAAGGGCTAGTAGACAGGGTGGTTACTATTTATGGGAACTTGCTATTTTTAGTAAATTTGTCATACGAGCTCAGAATGTTCTCATTTGCTATAAGAAGGTTCATTTTAGATATATAAGCCTACCATAAAAATCTCATTGCTCCAACTTAAGTATCAAAGAAGTTATTGTAGATTTTGTTCAAGCTCACCATTGGAGGCTTAGAGTGCCTAGATGAGGTCCAAAAACTTGACAGAAGGGTGCTAGCATGGTTCTGAGCTTGTAGATTACGAGCTGGTGTTTTTGAAAAGTGGTCATAATAGCCAATTAGAGCAACAGTTCATGAGTTATGGCCTTTAGAAGTTGGGCTAAAAAAATTTCTAATTTAATTTGTCAAAGATGTATTTGGCCAACTCTATGTGTATTTTTAGGGTTTGTTAGCCCTAGGCATTAAGTTTGAGCATCTAGAACCTTCCCAGGTAGAATAAAACTACCTATTTAAGAAAGGCCCGAACATTGTCTAGGATAGCTCTAGGTGATAGTTTGTAGGTCTGTCTTGCAAATTACTGTAATGAAGGTGCCCATTTGGGTTAGCATATTGTAATTGAGAATTCTGTAATTCCACATTTGTGGCAATAATAAGAAGTTCAAATTGTGTTCTCACATTTGCTTTTGTTTCTTTGTTTCTAATGACGGTATGCTCTGATACCACTTGATAAAGGGCCACACCACCCTTACCCACTCACAATAAAGAAAGCAATAATATGGAGACCAAGAGAAATAATAAAAATGCTCCACAAGAAATTTTATTATACTTGAAAAATCCTTGCAACACCCACAAGATGATATGATAGATATGACTTCTTCAAAAAGAAGTTTACAAATTCTTCAACATAAGAGAAATCCCAAATAAGAGTCTTCACACCAAGAGCTTCACCAAAAATTTATACTTTAAGAGCTACACCTTTAGAGCTTTCACACCTTGAAGTCTTCACGCCTTCTAGCTTCCACTTCTCAAGCTTCTCCTTGAGCTTTATTAGAAATGCTCATATGCCTTGCTTAAATAGGCACTTACCACCCCATGCATGACTTATCCACACCCTTCTAGAATTCCTCCACAACCTTCTACAACTTCCACAACTTTCTACAATATTCATAACTTTCTAGAATTCTACCCACACACCTCGATAAATGGAATGACAACTATTTATTTTTTATTTTTTTCTATTATGCCACCTATGCACCTCGAAAATAGAAATTCTTTTTTCTTTTCTTTTCTCCTTTTTTATTTTTTTATTATTTCTCCTCTAATTTTCATCACTTTCTCTCTCCTCCACAAATTTTATTTTATTTTTTTTCAATTTTTTTTTTTTTTAAATTTTACATTCAACATGTCTCCCCTTTATTTTGGATGCAAGATGCTCCTGCATCAGTTTCTATTATGAGTTTATGGTATTAAGGGGAGTCCCTTACATCAAGTGGTATTAGAGATAGAGTTCTTGAGCATGTGGATAGATCATCGACTATGAGGTATTTTGCACTAGGATTGTGGTTTGGGTTGAGCATGTAGATAGATCACCGATTGTGAGGTAGTTTACACTAGGGTTTCAAAAAAAGTGTGAAAATGCCTCCACAAAGAGAGCATGGTAGAAGAGCTGTAGGTGTTGCACCTAAGGGTTTTTGAGCCCTCCAAAGAAAAATATAAGAATTGGAAGAACAAATGAATAAAGGAATGCATCTTCCCTTAAGAGATGAAAGTGAGGATGAGAATGAAGTAGGGGAGAATGCCGAAGTAGAGGCAATTCTAAACCTAGAGGATGATGCAGAGCCACACCATGGAAAACTCAGGAGGAATCAGTCACTCAACTGAGTTGCTTCAAGGGGCATCTACAACCTTCAGGATCACACACGATATATTATAACCACCCATTGTGATTTGAACCAACTGTTCTTATCATTATTATTATTATGAAAAAAAAACCAGAGATACCTTAGACTCAACTCATAAGACTCCTATAACCATCCACTAGATTTAAAACTTTGAAAATAAATCCCCCCAAAAATTTCTTCTTGCTGCCTCTGGATAGACTTGCACTCAGAAATGAATAACTTTCGAACCAGAAAAGATTTACTCAATCAAACTATTGAGATTTGGTGTAACTAGGTTTCAAACAACATATAAATTTTTTAGAGAAATCCAACAGTTCAAACCTGAGATATTGACCACGCATCAGAGTACATTTTTCTGCAAAACATTGCTTCTTGCTGTCTCTAGATAGACCCGTGAATAGACATGTATAACTTTTGAACCAAACAATATTTCTTCAATCCAACCTTTGATATTTTGCATAACTAGGTTTCAAAAAACATATAAAAATTTGAGAAAAATTCAACAGTTCAAACTTGAGATATTGACCCCACATCAGAGTACATTTTTCTGCAAAACATTGCTTCTTGCTATCTCTAGATAGGCTTGCACTCAGACATGAATAACTCTTGAACCAGATCAAAAATCTTCAATCTCTCTAGTGAAGATGGGTGTAATTAGGCCTATAATAACATATCCAAAGCTCACGAAAATCAAATAGTTCATTTGGGAGATATTACCCATGCACTGAGACTAATTTTCTGCAAACATATCGAATTCGACCCAAAACTAAAACTTTTTAATCTTCTGCAAACTATCAACTTGTTTCCAGTGAGAAGATAAGAAAAATCCGTTCAAAACTCAAACCATCGAAAACTTGCACAAAGACAAAATGAAAAAACATTCCATATCTCTCCAAATTTGATTCGTGTCTTACATAGCCGACTGACTCACCCTTAAAACTGACTTTCTTTTTCCTATTAAAGGATGTGAAATGTTTTCTTCTTATTTTAGAAAAGAAGAATGTCTTCTATCCAAAAAAAGGATAAGAATCTGAAACATTTTTTCTACCAATATTAGACAGTCATTTTCTAAGTCAGGAATATTCCAAAAACTGCCTACTACCTATTATTGGATTCTAAAAATCATTAAACACTCCACCTACGAACTAAAAAAAAATATTCTAATTTAAGATCCACACACCTAGTCCTAGGTGGCTATATCTGGAGAGCTTATCGAACTGCTACTCTAGGTATGCCACCACATGTAGGACATTATTACAAACTTCAAAAACTAAAAGTATTTAAAACATAACATTAAATTCCCTATTACATTTTCAACAATGTTGCCTCCTATAGCGTTTCTCTTCTCTGCCACTGCCGCATACTCCCCTGTAGAATGAATCTCAAGTCCTCTTGAGATGATGTGTTGTAGAAATGAATCTCATTCTTCTTTCAAACTTTCCAATTTATTTGAACTAGGATGAGAATATCTACAAGAAAAACAAAAATAATATCTAACTTCTGCACCTTGTAGCTTTGATTCTTTAATGCTGTAAATGTCACAGAAAATTCTCCAGCATGATTCACTATACATGAAATCTTCATCCCTGCATAAACATTATTAGAAGAAAACATATCATCAGCATTAAGATTATTTGAGTTCTCTTTTTGAATATGAGCTTCCTTATACACCATGTAATGTGCATCATATCTATCTTCATCAATAGTAACCATAAACTTATCTGCTTCTTGACTATCAACCAGTTTCACATCTTGAATCTTAAGAATCGTATTTATCTCTTCTTCCTTTATTAAATATTTATCATCATCTTGATCTTCTGTAGTAATATCACTTTCAAATATCTCTTTCTTATTACAACTTTGCTCAAGAACAATAACAGTATTGCACTCTTTCCTTTCTTCTTCAAGTTGAGTTTCCATACTACTGCCATGCCTTTTTCATTCTCCCACAATGGCTGCAAATTTTTCCCATAAATTTGATTCTTCTTTAGAACTTGCTATTACACATTCCTTAGCTTCATCTTCATGCCATTCCTCTTGACATTTTTCTTCATTATGCATATTTAAGGCTTCATCAGTTGCCTCCAAAATCTTTTCCGTAGGAGTACCTTCCAACATTGTACTCTTCTCTATTTTCAAAGGACACATTATTGTTCCAACCATAACTTTATCACACTCAAATCCCATAGGGATTTCCTCTTTATTCTTTTCATCAACATTTACTTGTTGCACTCCTTCTTTCTGCATTTTATTTTCTCTCAACTTAGCTTCATTCTCTTCACGTTTCCTTCTCAAACTTTTTATTTCCCCTTCTATCTTGCTTACCTCTTCTTTTTGTTTTCTCATTTCTTCTTCCTCTCTTTTCTTCTTTTCTATCACTTCCACCTTCAAGTTTGAAGACTCCATCTCTAAATTTTCTTCCTCAGTCTGATTTTCAGCATCCTTCTGTAATTTATCTTTGAGTACCAGAACCAGTACAAATGGTGGATACGTCTTCTTTCCTTTTACCTCTTTCAAGAATTCTTTCTTACCCATCATCATAACTTTGGCTTCTGCGGTTTTGGATTCTTCTTGACTTGGCTCAACTAGAGGTATCAATTCAATGACCTTTCCATTCTTTGTAATGGTATACGTATTATTCACTCCATCATGATGTGCCTTGAGATCATATTGCTAGGGTTTGCCAAAAAGTAAATGGCATGCATCCATATTAACAATATCAAACAATAATGTATCCTTATAGGCTCCAATATGAAATTCCACCCAAGCTTGCTCTTCTACTATAGTCTCTTGTCCTTTATTTAACCAAGATACTTTGTAAGGATACGAGTGTTGTATTCTTGGTAGCTTTAACTTTTCCACCATTTCAAGAGACACAAAATTTTTTGTAGAACAAGAGTCTACCAGTACCTTACAAACTTTTCCCCTAGATTTACAGGTAGTTCTGAAAATGGACTTCCTTTGTGGTGGTTCTTCTTTGACAGGCATTTTCAACAGTGTTCTTCTCATCATAAGTGCTTTCCCATTTTCTGGATATCCATAACTGTCTAAATCTTCTTGTAAATCCGCTTCTTGTGCCAGGTGTATTCTCCTTTCACCATGAGTACTAGAGCTTGCTTTCGCTGGACATTTGTGTGCCATATGACCTTCCTGATTACAGTTGTAGCATCTTATTGGTCCATTTTTCCTTCCTGGTGATCTTCCTCTGAAATTTGGCCTTCTACCTGTGAAACTTCCTCTAAAATTATCAAACTTATTATCTTCATTATGCATCTCCATTTGTGGCTGAAAATTTGGACTCCTTCCGCTAAATGTACCTCTTCCTCTGAATGGTTGTCTTTTTTTGTTATTATTTTCTTGTCTCCTTTTGATTTTCTCTTCCACCTTTAAAGCTAATTGATAGAACTTAGCTACAGTGTTAGGACTCAGCAACTGCAACTCTTCTTGTATGTTCATCCTCAAACCATTTAGGTATCTTGCTACCTTGATACTCTCAGGTTCTGCAAATTTTGACCTTAGACTTAACTTCTAAAATTCTTTTGTATAAGTACAGACATCCATATCCCTTTGTCTAAGATTCTACCTTTTCTGATGCAACTGTACCTCATAGTCTTCAAGGAGATACATCTCTCTTATCATTGACACCATCTTCTTCCATGAACAAATTTTTCTTTTATCCTCCTTTACCCTTTCTTCTTGCACAAAATTCCACCATGTAAGGGCTGCTCCCTTCATTCTGGACTTAGCCAACTTAACTTGCTGTGACTCTAAAACTTTCTCACATTCAAAATGATTCTCTAAGGCTTCAATCAATTCCAACACTAATTCAGCGTCGATCTTTCCTGTAAACATAGGTAACTCCACGAGTTTTCCTCCCAAAGCCTTTAAAGCTTTAAAAAATGGCTTCTCGTTCTCAGATATTCTATCTTCTTCATTGTCGGGTACATCTTCGTCTTCTTCAATTTCTTCTTTCATTTCTTTCTTCTCAACTATATTCTGCATATATTCTAACTTACTGGCTAGTTCTGCCACTATCCCCTTCAACTCCCTATTCTCTTTTTGGATAAGTTCTTCTTGCTCCTCGACTTTCTTCACTAACTCTGCATTGGTCACCATCTTGCTTGACCCTATAGAGGAATCTTGATCAGGGGCGTTCAACATATAACTTCACAACCTGCAACTCTCAAGCTCTGATACCAAAAATGATGCAGAGCCACACCTTGGAAAACTCAGGAGGAATTAGTCACTCAACTAAGTTGCTTCAAGGGGCATCTACAACCTTCAGGATCACACACGATATATTATAACCACCCATTGTGATTTGAACCAACTATTCTTATCATTATTATTATTATGAAAACAAAACCAGAGATACCTTAGACTCAACTCATAAGACTCCTATAACCATCCACTAGATTTAAAACTTTGAAAATAAATCCCCCCAAAAATTTCTTCTTGCTGCCTCTGGATAGACCTGCACTCAGACATGAATAACTTTCGAACCAGAAAAGATTTGTTCAATCCAACTATTGAGATTTGGTGTAACTAGGTTTCAAACAACATATAAATTTTTTAGAGAAATCTAACGGTTCAAACCCGAGATATTGACCACGCATCAGAGTACATTTTTCTGCAAAACATTGCTTCTTGCTGTCTCTAGATAGACCCGTGAACAGACATGTATAACTTTTGAACCAGACAATATTTTCTCAATCCAACTATTGATATTTTGCGTAACTAGGTTTCAAAAAACATATAAAAATTTGAGAAAAACTCAACAGTTCAAACTTGAGATATTGACCCCGCATCAGAGTACATTTTTCTGCAAAACATTGCTTCTTGCTATCTCTAGATAGGCCTGCACTCAGACATGAATAACTCTTGAACCAGATCAAAAATCTTCAATCGCTCTGGTGAAGATGGGTGTAATTAGGCCTATAATAAAATATCCAAAGCTCATGAAAATCAAATAGTGCATTTGGGAGATATTACCCATGCACTGAGACTAATTTTTTGCAAACATATCGAATTCGACCCAAAACTAAAACTTTTTAATCTTCTGCAAACTATCAACTTGTTTCCAGTGAGAAGATAAGAAAAATCCGTTCAAAACTCAAACCATCGAAAACTTGCACAAAGACAAAATGAAAAAACATTCCATATCTCTCCAAATTCGATTCGTGTCTTACATAGCCAACTGGCTCACCCTTAAAACTGACTTTCTTTTTCTTATTAAAGGATGTGAAACGTTTTCTTCTTATTTTAGAAAAGAAGAATGTCTTCTATCCAAAAAAAGGATAAGAATCTGAAACATTTTTTCTACCAATATTAGATAGTCATTTTCTAAGTCAGGAATATTCCAAAAACTGCCTACTACCTATTATTGGATTCTAAAAATCATTAAACACTCCACCTACGAATTAAAAAAAAACTATTCTAATTTAAGATCCACACACCTGGTCCTAGGTGGCTATATCTGGAGAGCTTATCGAACTGCTACTCTAGGTATGCCACAACATGTAGGATGTTATTACAAACTTCAAAAACTAAAAGTATTTAAAACATAACATTAAATTCCCTATTACATTTTCAACAATGTTTCCTCCTATAGCATTTCTCTTCTCTGCCACTGCAGCAGAGGAAGAGAGGCTTTTTAGGGCCATCTTCAAGACTGGAAAAAGACCTAAGTTTAAGGTTACCACATTTTTAGTAAATTTTATCCCAAAAGAGTTGATCGATTGGATCAATGAACAAGAGGAGTACTTTGAGTATGAAGATATTGAGGATTCAGATGGGGTCAAGGGACATGTAAAGATTTGGTGGCAAGAGGTACAGTTAGAATGAAATAGAAAGGGAAAAGACAAAATCAATAGATGGGATCAGATGATGGCTAAAATGAAGCAACAATTCATTCTTATAGATTATGAGCTCGATCTGTTGAAGAAGATGCAAGGAATGAAGCAAGTAGGAAAATCTATTCAAGAGTATACCAAGGAGTTCTACCAAGTACTCATTAGAACTGGCCATACAGAAGCTAATAAGTAGAAAGTTGCCCATTATCTTAATGGGTTAAGGACCAACATTCAGGATGAGCTAAGTCTAGTTTAGATGAACAATATTAAGGAGGCATACCAGTTTTCCCTAAGAGTTGAGGAGAAACTAAGAAAGAAGTTTGATAATAAGAATAGTGGAAGAGGTTGTAGTGGAAGATCTGGCAGATGATCTTATGGAGGCTATAACGATGATCAAAAGAACAAGGATGAGGCTGGAAGTAGTAACTAGAACTAAAGGGGAAACAATTCCAATCATTTCCAAGATCAAAACAATAGAGATCAGAGATGAACAGGTAGAGGACAAGAATCTAGAAGAGGAGGCTTCCATGGAAAATGTTTTCATTGCGAGGAAGAAGGGCATAGAATATTTGAATGTACCCAACACTAGGAAGGATAGATCAAAGAACAGAAGGTCAACAAGAGTTGCACATGTTGATGAAGATGCCGAATCCTCATAGTTTGAAGATGCTAAATGAGGAGAAGTCCTAGTTAATAAAAGATTCCTGCTAAGTGGTGAAAATGAACTTGATCAAAGAAGGAGTTTGTTTCAAAAAAGGTACATATGTGAAGATAAGTTTTGTGATGTGATCATTGATGGTGGAAGTATTAAAAATCTGGTGTCAGAAATGTTGGTCACCAAGTTGAAGCTGAAGAGATAGAAACACTCGCATCCATACTGTATTGCTTGGGTGCAAGATGACCACAAGGTTATGGTCAATGAGCAGTGCTCAGTGAAGTTCAAGATTGGGAGCTACTAGGATGAGGTACTATGTGATATCATACCTATGGACATATGTCATTTGTTTTAGGGTAGGTCGTGGCAGTTTGACATGCATGTTGTACATGATTGACGAGCAGATAGCTACACTCTAACTAAGGATGGAGTGAAACATAAGTTGAAGCCATTGAAGGATAAAGAAGAAAAGGTATGTAGTGCTGCTACAATATGTTTTGTTGATGGAAAAGAGTTTCTTAAAGGTATCAAACATGAGCATATGTGTTTTTCTATAATTCTCAAAGATAGTAAAGAAAAAGTAGAAGAGGTACTTGCAAAAGTTGTAGATATGTTGGAAGATTTTCCTAATATTGTATCAGATAATGTACCTAATGGATTACCCCCAATGAGGAAGATCAATCACTAGATGGATTTGGTTCTAGGAGTTAGTTTGCCAAACAAGGCAGCACACAGAATGACACCAATAGAAAGTGAAGAGTTGAACAAGCAAGTTTATGAGTTATTGCAGAAGGGGTTGATTTGAGAGAGTCTAATTCCATGTGCTATACTAGCAGTATTAGCACTAAAGAAGAATGGAGAATGGAGGATGTGCATAGATTGTCACGCTATCAAAAAGATCATGATAAATTATAGATTTCCATTACCAAGGATGGATGATATTATGCACTGTTTGAGTGGAGCTAAGTATTTCACAAAGATAGATCTAAAGAGTGGGTACCATTAGATTTGTATCAGAGAAGGTGATCAATGGAAGATTGCTTTTGAGACAAGGGAAGGACTGTATGAGTGGTGAGTCATGCCTTTTTGGCTAACCAATGCACCAAGTACTTCCATGAGGCTCATGAATGAGGTACTGAAAGAATTTCTAGGTAAGTGTGTCATTTTTTACCTAGATGATATATTAATCTTTAGTAAGACATTGGAGGAGCATTTGATTCATATTTTCAAGGTGTTTGAAAAGTTGAGGAAAGAAAATTTGTTGATAAACTTGAAGAAGTGTAGTTTTGTAAAGAAGGAGTTAGTGTACCTAGGATTTGTAGTCTCAGGAGAAGGTCTAAAAATGGAGCCAGAGAAAATGAAGGCTATCCTCAAATGGCCTACTCCAAGAAGTGCGACAGAGGTAAGATCTTTTCATGGACTTGCTACATTTTATAGAAAGTTCATAAGAAGTTTGAGCAGTATTTGTGGACCTTTGACTGAAATAATGAGAGGAGATAGGAAGTAGTTTAGTTGGATTGTAGGAGTAGATAAGAGTTTCAATCTATTGAAATAGAGAGTTATTGAGCAACCTGTTTTAGCACTTCTTGATTTTAACAAGGTGTTTCAGGTAGACTATGATGCTAGTGGTACTATAATAGGAGCTATTTTGAGCCAAGAAGGTAGACCTATTGCTTCTTTCAGTGAGAAGTTGAATGATGCAAAAAGAAAATATTCTATTTATTACCAAGAATTTTATGCCATAGTTTAGGCATTGAAGAAGTGGAGACACTATCTTCTTCCCAAGGAGTTTATTTTGTATACTAATCATTAAACTTTACAATATTTGAATAGTCAAGGAAAATTGAACCAAAGACATTTAAAGTGGATTGAGTTTTTGTAGAGTTATACATTTGTTTTGAAACACAGAAGTGGGAAGTCTAACAAAGTTGTAGATGCTCTTAATAGAAGACAACTTTTGCTAACATAAATTTACATAGAGGTGGTTGGGTTCAAGGAACTTAGTACATTGTATCTAGATGATCCTAATTTTGGTGAAGCATGGAAGGGTTGTACAGAACCTGTTACACTTGATAGGACAAAGTGGTTGGATTTTATGATCCAAGATAATATGTTGTTCAAAGGAAGCCAGTTGTGCATTCCAAGAAGTTCAATAAGAGAGAACCTCATCAAGGAGAAGCATAGTGGAGGATTGGCTAGACATTTTGGTAGAGATAAAACTATAGCTTTGGTCACTAAAAATTATTACTCATAGTTACAACAAGATGTGACAAAGTTTGTACAAAGTTGTTGAGTATGTCAGATGGAGAAAGGAGTGAAGCAGAATATAGGGTTGTATCAGCCATTACCTATACCAGAGAAGTCATGGGAGGATGTCAGCATAGATTTTGTTCTTGGATTACCAAGGACACAACATGGGCATGATTCTATTTTTGTGGTGGTTGACAGGTTTTCAAAGATGACCCATTTTATTCCTTGCAAGAAGACTAGTGATGTTCATGTAGCAGAGTTATTTTTTAGAGAAGTGGTGAGATTACATGGTTTGCCAAAGAGTTTAATTTCAGATTGAGATACCAATTTTTTTGGGTATTTCTAGTGTACATTGTGGAAGAAGTTGAAGAAAAATTTGAAGTTCGCTTCATCACACCATCCATAGATTGATGGCAAGATATAAGCTTTGAAATGTAGTTTGGGAAACTTACTAAGATGCTTGGTTGGAGATAAACCAAAAGGATGAGATATGATTTTACCATAGGTAGAATTTTCATATAATAATTCTATCAATAGGACTATTGGTAAATCACCATTCTAGATTGTATATGGGAGTAGTCCCATAAATGTTTCTGAATTGAGGAATTTGGACAAGGGAGAGATAAGTAGTGCTAAAGCAAAATATTTTGCTGAACATTTGAAGAACATCCATGAGGAGGTGAGGATGCACATCATCAAGATGAATACATAGTATAAGACTAAGGTAGATGTGAAAATGAGATATAAGGAATTTTAGATTGGAGATGAAGTCATGGTTCATTTGAGAAAGGAGCGTTTTCTAGTAGGTACATATAATAAGATGAAGATGAAGAAGTTTGGATCGTGCAGGATAGTGAAAAGTCATGATTCTGGAAATGCATATGAAGTGGAATTTCCTGCTAAATTGAATATTCCACTAGCATTTAATAATTTAGATTTGACAGAGTATTATTAAGGAGGTGATGGAGATGAAGTTGCAGAAGTGCAATGGAGCATTCCAACAACTAGTTTAGCTACCAAGGAGAATGAGGAGATACTAGATAGTCGTATTGGAAAAAATACTAGAAATAAAACTTATGAGGAATATTTGGTCAAATGGAAAGGGAGACTAGTTGAGGGTTCATCATGGCTAGCAAAGGAGGAGGTCAACTCTCTTGGTTTTCCTCTAAAAACTTGAGATGTGACAGGGTTACTTCTCAAATTCCCCTGGGTGTCAAATGCAGGAGCATCTTGGGTGTAAGGGAAATCTTGCATCACCATAATTTTTTTTTTTTTCCCTTTTCTATTTTAATAAGGACTAGTAGATAGGGTGGTTACTATTTATGAGAACTTTCTATTTTTAGTAAGCTTGTCATACAAGCTCAAAATGTTCTCATTTTTTATAAGAAGGTTCATTTTAGATATATAAGCCTACCATAAAAATGTCATTTTTCTAGCTTAAGTATTAGAGAAGTTATTGCAGATTTTTGGTGGAAAAATTTGTAGAAAAATATTCAAGCTCACTTTGGAGGCCTTAGAGTGCCCGGATGAGGTTTGAAAACTCGACGAAAGGCACTAGTGTTGTTTCGATCTTGTAGATTAGGAGCTGGCATTTCCAAAAAGTGGTTATAATAGTCAAATTGAGCAATGTCTCGTGAGTTATGGCCTTCGGAAATCGGGCTACTAAAATTTCTAAAATAATTTGTCAAAGATGTATTTGGCCGACACTATGTGTATTGTTAGGGTCTATTAGCCCTAGGTATGAAGTTTGAGCATTTAGAACCTTCCCAAGTGGCATAAAACTACCTATTTAAGAAAGACCCAAAAATTATCTAGAATAGCTCTAGGTGATAGTTCACAAGACTATCTTGTAGATTATTGTAATGAAGGTGGCCATTTGGGTTAGAAAATTGTAATTGTGAATTCTGTAATTTCGCATTTGTGACAATAATAAGAAATTCAAATTTTTTTCTCGCATTTGTTGTTGTTTCTTTATTTCTATTATGATTTTATGGTATTAAGGGGAGTCCCCTGCATCACATTCCCATGTATTCAATCTTGGGTTACAAAAATAAAACCATAACTCTAATACCACTTGTAAGGAAACTTGTAATAAAGAATATAACATTTTTCACATAAACCATAATAGATTTGAAATAAATATGCAATTAAAATCCATATGAAAAAAAATAGACAACATACCCACAAAAATGTGACACAAGATATAAACCCTCATTGAGGGAAAAACCTAGCCTCCAAAAACATCCGTCACCATTTATTATCAAGCAAAATAAACCATTGCAATACAACCATGGAAGCCTTGAAATCCACAGCCACAACCAAGAAATCCATGTGAATGGGCATGAATATGCACATCCCATGCCATGCTTCCAACCTTCAAAAATGCTCCTTTTGCTAACTTGTCAAGCCTTGTCTTGCTCAACTCTTTCCCTTTTTACCTTATGTCTTATCTCTACAACTACCCTTGTGGGTTCTTATATAGTAGCAAGTCCCACCAAACCACCAAGTGGTATTACATAAATCATGTGCTACCTAACCCATTGACTCCACATTTAATAATGGAAAATTAATTCTTTTCCCCAATATTAAATAAATGCATGAAATATTATCACACTGCTACAATACAACTCATCAAGTATATCCCATGGGAATCTTTACATGTTGCATGTCCATCTAGTTGCAACACTACATAATAAAATAATATAATACAATATAACAATATTATGCAATGTGTGCAACACTCATAATCTCAACAAGACTCATTATTCTTTTGGATTATGTGAAGAATTTGGTAGATGATACACCATCTCTTAATCTTCCTAATCCAAATCCTATTATTCCTAATTTGATGCCTAATTCTCCATTTGTTAAGCCTTGTACCTCCCATACTTATGATGGAATTCAAGTTATAATTTAGGATACAGATGTGCAAGATTTATTTGATTTACCTTCTCCTCTAATTCATGATGATAGTAAAGGTAATGATAAAGACACTTCTTCCAAACCTACTATTCCACCTTATACAACCTTTACTTATGAGAATGATAAACAATAACCTCTAGTAGAAGATTTACATGATATGTACTATATAGGATATAAGATGATAACTAAATAAGGTTATAAAGGTTACAAAATGTGATGTTAATCATCATCCTCTTCATAAAATTCTCCCTACACCTACTTTATATAACCCCAATATTAGTCACGAGGTGGCTAAATATGGGAATTGATAAATTCCCAAAAAGAAATCTTTAAACCTATATTGAAAGATGCCTTATCCAAGTAAAAGTTTCCTTTTCATTATTATAATACACACTTATTTGTTGATTGTAGAAATTTCAAATTGTATGTTTGTGAATGAGCTTCTTTAGGAATTATATCTCTCTTTGTAGTTTTACAATTGCTTCATAATTTTGATATAGGAGATTCCCCTCCTAATATAATATAGATTTCTTCTCCTCTTGTCTCTGGACTAGTGGGCAAGAGGTGTATTTTCATCCAGTCTCCTAGGATCCATTAGGTCTTTTATTAGGCTTAATTGGTATTCTTTCCTCCTATTTTTTTTATGATTTTGTATTATGCTCTGTTCAAGATATCTTTTCTACGATATTTGTTTTGCAAAAGTGTCCCTTATCTTCCTCCCTAGGGGGCAAGGTTATTTCTTCTTTCTCTTTGTCTATGGAATTACATTCCTTAGTTTAGTGGTACTTATTTATATTGCAATATTATTTCTTCATATTGACAAATGATCTAACTATGGATAATCGTTTTATATGAGAGGTTGTTTTCCTAGGTCATCACCTCTTTTCTATGTTGTAAATTATGTTCTTTATAAAATCGTATCCTTGATTTGGTCTTGGAACTTTTTTTCCTCAATCCAAAGATTTATCTTCCTCTTCTTTATAGAGGGCTTGGTGATTGAATCTTTGTTCCCACTTTCTTTATCTTTTAAAGATGGTATTTTACCTAAAAGAACTCTATGGTGAGGGTCTTGCTGATAAAATCTATTTCTTTGAGGATCCTTTTTCCATAAGTGACATATCCTTTTCGTGATTATCTATCCTCTTGGATGTAGGGGTTGATATCCCTCATTAAGAATATGGTACACATTGTTGTTAAACAATATATCTCCTTCCATTGTAAACTTGGTATCCTCTTCCTCCTCCTTATCATTTCTCATAGACAACCATGATAAGAAAGGACTTATATATAGGGTCTCGATTGTACTATAGTTATTTATTTATATGCTAAATCTTGGAAGATAATAAACATAAGTTGCTAAATCTTGAAGAGACATGCATTGCTAAATACTTTGAAGGTAACACACATAAGTGCTAAATCCTGAAGAGATAAACATTTTTCAAATTTTTAATATGCTAAATATTTTGAAGGTAACACACATAAGTTGCTAAATCCTAAGGAGACAAACATTTCATATTCATAGTGATACAAGAAGGTCAATCTATGAGTATTCTAGAAGTCATCAAAAGATGCATTACAATTACAAGCATAGTTTTCGGGTGAACTATTAGGTTTGGCTACTTGTTGGGGTCTCTCTGTCCGTTTGTGATTCATGGTAATGTGGGCATCTCATTGGGTGAGGTAATCACTTCTTTTCTTTCATGAGTTTAGGACTGGATCATGAAGCTATTTTATTTATAGTGTTGCTCTTATCTTTCTTATGTAATCATTTATGTTTTTATGATAGCTTTTCAAATATGATATTAGTATGAGAAATATTTCTTAGCAAGGTTTCTTGTGCTAGTTGATTTGGGTTTATTTAGTACTAACTCTTCTTTTGTGTTGTTTTGGTTTTTCTTTTTATTTTTATACCCTCCTATGTGTATGTTAAGCTAGAATCCTTAGCCTAGGGGATTGTGTCCTTAGTTAAGTGTTATTTTATCTCATTATGAATCCACTTGGATCTCTTCTTTCTTCTCCTTTACCAAGAGTTTGCATTGAGTTCATGCTCTTGCTAAAGTGGGGACTAATTATATCATCTTAAAATAGAAGCACTTCCATGTTAAGAGTATTTAGGCCTTCGATTAAGTGGTTTGGGGTCATGTCAAGAAAGGAATTTTACTTTTTGGATCAAGGACAACCTTTTAGGTCAATGTTGACCTCAATCTTGACCTAGGTCAAGGACAACCTCAACCCTGACCTAGGGCAGGGTTGACCTCATCCTTGACTTGAGGTCCATTATTCAATTTTTAGAGGTTTTAGGACATTAAGCTTCAGAAAGTTTCATTTTATCTCTTCCATGTTGGTTGTTTTGGATTTTTAAATGGTAGACACTTAAATTACATTTAATCTAGGTCCATTTCTAGGGGTTAAGGTTAATTGTGATTTAATGCTCCCATATTGGCCTTCTCTAGGAACTTGTGCCCTAGATCTCTATATAAGGAAGCCTTCTTCCCTCATTTTGACATCTACAATCTATCCATTATCTAGGAGCAAAGTTATTATCTACTTTTTATGAAGAGCATCTATGATCTATTATCAAACATCCATTTTCAAGTGAACAAGCATTCTATCATTCAAGCATTCAAGTTTTCCATTGAAGATCAGGGATTGAAGAATTCAAGCCTTTCAAGGGATTTGGTTCAAGCATTCAAGATTCATCATTCAAACCCTAGATCTAGCCATCATGGTGGTGTGATCTTCCTACAAGATCCTTTTTTCATCTTCAAGATCTATTCATTCTTCTATCAAGGTGAATTTAGAGCATACAATCATGGAGGTTTTGATTTACATTTACTAATGCTATGTTCAATCTTTCATATCCATATACTTGTTTACATTTCAAATATGATTGCATAGCTATTAAATATCATAGCTTCATTGTTATATTTACTTCTACTACTTGCTAGAATTCCTTATTTCAATTTAATTATTAAGGTTGATTCCAAACTAGGGTTTGACCAAGGCAAAACCCTCATCCAAACAAAAAACTATTTTTCTTACAAATACAGATGTGGAATGATGAATTGAAGAGAAAATTTGGATACCCTTTTCATTGAATTTGCAAGATCTGTGAATAAATTTTTTGTTAGAGTAGTGCAGGTTAAGGTTGACTTATTGGGGTACAATTGTGGCCTAGGGTAAGATTGCTCCCCGCTATTAGGGTCAAGGTTGACCTCCCTTTAAAAGGACAAAAGTTTTCTAAGTTTTCTTCATCTTGACATTTCTAGTTGCAAATAGGTTGCAGAGATCCTTGAACCTATACACAAACACCAAAAATTAGCATTTTCCAAAATTATTCTACTTCAAGGTTAGTATTTTTTTTATAAATTCAAGATTTAAGCACATACTTCTCAAATAAGAAGACCATAAGACCTTGTTTCTCCTTATTCTCTATTACATGATCCATTTTTGCATTGATCACTTCCGTGTGCTTAATCAATTTGGATTATTTCTATTGGAAATTAGGGTTGAGGATAGGTCCTATTTTCACCCTATTCAATATGTATATGTTGTTGGTATCTCTAACTATTGTTTTCTATTAGTGTCAAATACTTAGTCATTTACAAGGCAGAGGTAGATGATCATCATTGTGATTGAGATACTGTATATAGGCCGGTCATGTACATAAAAAAATATGTACCAAGCTCTATAGGAGCCAACTAAGTTTATGGTCACAATGTATTTTCTATATGAGCTAAGCTCAACAAAGATCGAGAGAGTTTCAAGCATACAAGTGTCAAGTTATATAGTATATGTTGAGAACAATATAGATTGAGTAACAATAATGTCAAACACTAGAAAGTAGTAAAGGTTGAGCAATGGAAAGTTTACATAAAAGTCAGGAATGGAACATATTTTGAGGTAACAAATAAAACATTTAATATACACAGAGGTTGCTACGAAACATTTAATATGTAGAGGTTATTACTAAGATTTTTACACATGAATGACATGGATCATAGATCTCTATGTTTTGTGATCAATGATTCACATGAAGAGGAAAAATATGGAAGCATCTAGAAAAATCTTTACAAAAATCTTTAAATAGAGAAGATCTTAACCTAGATCATGAGGGGAGATGAGAAAGAAAAGTGTGTGTATGCGAACAAAGAGTATTATGTGATTAAAATCAGATCAAAAGTTAGTGCAAGGTTCTATTATCACTTAACAAAGAAAGTGACCTAATCAGAGTAGTGAAAGGGGAAGACAAGTATTATCTGTTCAAAGAAGAGGATTAGTTAGCAAGAAGAAGTCTCAATATTAGATTATACAACATACCGAGAGTTAGGTACTGAATCAGTTCTATTTAAATAGAATCAGGGTAAATCTCTTAATAGAGTGGTCTTATAGATCATTTTAAATCTCCTAATCAGTTCCTTACTTTATTGTAAGTTTTAAATCATCTAGCAAGGTGAGACTAGCAGTCTGTTAAGCTTTTAACAAGGAAGAACCCTCACAAGGTAGATCATATATTATGATCAAACATTGTAACCATAATGAGTTAACTTTATTACTACAGTAGTGAAGATTTGTGGGTGTCATCCCCACCCCAGTTTTACCTTTATGTTGGAGGTTTTCTAGGTAAAAAATATTGTATTATGTGTTAATTTTCATGCATGTTATTGATCAAATTTAAATGTTATAGCAATTTTATCATTTCAATCTTTACATGCACAAGTTTTTTGATAACTGTGAATGAATTGGTGAACATTTTAAATTGTTTAATATTTTGTTTCATCCCCCCACCTCTCAATATCTTTTTATCCTATTTATAACTCCATCTATGAATATTTGGTATAAGAGCATTGTTTCTTTGAGAGAAGCTTAATTGCTTGAAAATTAGATCTTGGAAATGGGGGCTTTTAAGTTGGAAAAGAATATTGACAATCAAGTGATTGACATCCAACTCATAGTGTAGAAACTTGAGAAAAGCAAGACAAGATCTAAAGGATTCCCTAAAAAGGATAAAGGAATTAATCATCAAAATAAAACAATTTTCCTATGAAGAAGTTGAGAATGAAGGACTATTTGAATAAATCAACCCAACCAACAAAGCATATGTAGATCTACTTGAAAAGAAAGAACTTCCAAATAAAGAAATAATAGGACTGCAAAGAGAACATGAAATCCAATCAATAAGACTATGTGAAGTGACTTAAAAAAAAAAGAAAAAAGATGAGGAAGACAAAAGGATAATGGTTACTAGACTCGAAAAAAGGATGTCAGATGTGTAGAAGCTCACAAACACTTAACTAGACATGATAAATAAACTAATGCTTTGATGGGGACACAACCCAAGCACAGAATGGACACAACAGAAAAGGGGAAAATTATATTAACTAAGAAAATAAGCTAGTACAAACAGTACAGAGAAAATAAACTTCAAAACCTGCCCTAAGGGCTTACAATAGCATAAATCTGGAGATAATTTCTCTTTTCAGTACCTCCTCTCAAACTCCACTCTGAACTGCCTTTTACAATGCCAGAAATCTCCTTAAATAGACCCTGGAGGGTTAAGGACTAGGAGTACATTCTAGAAAGTGCTAGTAGGCATCCACCGACCAAATAGAAGGTTCCAAAAGCTATAGTAGAAGTCGGTACAAATCTAGAAGAATCTAGAAACGATAACCAAACTTTCGGGAGGCATAACTTTTGAACCGTAGCTCCGATTGATGAACTATTTACATTTTCGAAAAGCTCTCGAAGCGCTCTATAGCCCTATGGACCAGCTTTGCTCATCCCCCATTTTTTGGCCCTTTTTGATGTCATTTAATGCCCCTAACCTGACTTTGAAGCATTCTTAGGAGGTCTCCAAAACCCAAAAAATTGCAATAACTTTCAAACCGTGGGGCCTATTGACCTGATTCTTTTTCTGGAATGCTCTAAATCATGATTACATTCATCTAGCCAATTCACACCTTCTAGTTTACCAAAATGATGGCCCAATTACATGCTCCTATTTTTTTGAGATTTTCTAGCACACTGATAGTGGAACTGTGAGAGTTGGAACCTTTATTTGACCCAAATGGGTATCCAAAAATGAAAACACATGAAATAGAAACTAAGTCTAAGTATATTTTTTTGGGTGACACAGGATTGCCCTTATACCTCTAGATACTCCTGCATCAGACTTCAGGGTAGATTAAAAAGTGACCCTGTCACTTTATGAATGGTAGAGGAGATCCCAAATGGGAAACCTCAGCTGCTGAATTCGAAGTTGAGTCCTTGATTGGTCGTCCTTTCCATTTGACCAAATACTCTTCATACTGCCTATTTCTGGTACTCCTACCCACACGATGATCTAGAATGTCTTCTATCTCCTCCTTCTTAGAAGCAGGAATTGGACATGGCTCTAACACCAGCTCCTCATCTACACCATCATCATGATACTCTGTTAAATCTGCAATGTTGAAAATGGAAGAAATGTGAATACCATCTGGCAGCTCCACTTCATATGCATTTCCTGAGTCATGTTTCTTCAAAATTTTGCAGGGGCCAAATTTCTTCATTTTTAGCTTGTTGTAAGTACCGGCTGGAAATATTTCTTTTCGTAAGTGCACCATGACTAGATCCCCTACTTGGAATTCCTTATGTCTTCTCCTTTGATCAGCCCTAGCTTTATACAAAATGGACACAATAGAAAAGGGAAATTGTATTAACTGAAAAATAAGCTAGTACATTCAGTACAGAGAAAATAAACTTCAAAACATGCCCTAAGCGCTTACAATAGCATAAATGTGAAGATAATTTCTCCTTTCAGTACCTCCTCTCAAACTCCACTCCCAACTGCCTTTACAATGCCTGAAATCTCCTTAAATAGATGCTTGATATGTTCAGCAAATTCTTTTGCTTCAGCACTTGTCCTCTCCCCTTGCTCTATCTTCCTCAATTCTGGTGCAATCCTTGGGCTATTCCCATATACAATTTGGAATGGTGATTATCCAGTACTCCTATTTATAGAGTTATTGTAAGAAAAATCTGCTTGTGGTAGAATCAAATCCCATCCCTTGGGCTTATCCCCAACTAAACATCTCAGCAAATTGCCCAGACTTCTGTTTACCACTTCTGTTTGGCCATCAGTTTGTGGGTGATCCAAGGAACTGAATTTCAAGTCTATTCTCAACTTCTTCCACAATGTCCTCCAGAAATACCCCACAAATTTAGTATCTCTATCATAAACTATGCTCCTTGGAAGACCATGTAGTCTTACCACCTCTTTGAAAAACAAGTCTGCAATATGGACAACATCATGAGTTTTGTGGCATGGAATGAAATGTGCCATTTTGGAGAACCTATCAACCACCACGAATACTGAGTCATTACCCCTTTGTGTCCTTGGCAATCCAAGAACAAAATCCATACTTATGTCCTCCCATGGCCTTGATGGAAAAGGCAATGGCTGATATAGGCCAGTATTGTGACTAAACCCCTTGGCAACTTGACAAACCTGACAACTCTGTACAAACTTCTTCACATCCTTTGAAATTTGAGGCCAAAAATAATGTTCTCTAAGAATGGAAATGGTCTTATCTCGACCAAAATGTCCTGCCATCCCTCCACTGTGTTTCTCCTTAATAAAATTTTCCCTCATGGAACTCCTTGGAATGCACAATTGACTACCCTTGAACAACATGCCATCTTGAATCAAATAGTCTAACCACTTGGTTCTATCTACAATAACAAGTTCTTTACAAGCTTTCCATGCTTTAGCAAAATCAGGATCCTCAGGGTACAAATTCTTGAGTTCATCAAACCCAATTACTTCAACCTGCATTATTGTAAGCAACAACTATCTCGTACTTAGTGCATCTGCAACCGTGTTAGATTTTCCACTTCTATGCTTCAACACAAATGTATAACTCTGCAAGAACTCTACCCACTTCATATGCCTCTGATTCAATTTACCTTGGCTATTTAGGTACTGTAATGCCTAATGATCAGTATACAAAACAAATTCCTTTGGCAATAAATAATGCCTCCATTTCTTTAAGGCCTGAACTATTGCATAGAACTCTTGATCATAAACAGAATACTTCTTCTTTGCATCATTCAATTTTTCACTAAAATATGCAATAGGCTTACCTTCTTGGCTTAATACAACCCCAATAGTGTTGCCACTGGCATCACAATCCACCTGGAAAACCTTTCTAAAATCTGGAAGTGCCAACACAGGCTGTTCTGTCACCTTCTTCTTTAGCAATTCAAAACTTCTCGTAGCTGCTGCAGTCCATTTGAACTCTTTTCTATCCCCTCTTATTGTATCAGTTAGAGGTGCACATATGCCACTGAAATTCTTAATAAACTTCCTGTAAAAACTAACCAAACCATGAAATGATCTTACCTCAATAGTAGACCTTGGAGTAGGCCATTCCAAGATGGCTTTTACCTTCTCTGGATCAATTTTGAGACCTTTGAGTGATATAAAAAACCCCAAATAGACTAACTCCCTTTTTGCAAAGATACACTTCTTCAGATTAATTAACAGTTTCTCTTCCCTTAGCCTTTCAAGGACACTACGAATATGCAGTAAATGTTCTTCCAAAGTCTTGCTGAAAATTAAAATATCATCCAAATAGACAATAACAAATTTTCCCAAGAACTTCTTAAGTACCTCATTCATGAGCCGCATGAAGGTGCTTGGGGCGTTCATCAATCCAAAGGGCATGACTAACCACTCATAAATACCCTCCTTGGTCTTGAAGGCTATTTTCCACTCATCTTGTTCTCGAATCTGTATTTGATGATAGCCACTCTTGAGATCTATCTTTGTGAATTACTGAGCTCCACTCAAGCAGTCCATAAGATCATCCATCCTTGGCAAAAGAAACTGGTACTTGATGGTTATCCTATTTATAGCTCAAGAATCTGTACACATCCTCCACTCTCCATCATTCTTTGGTGTGAGTACTGTAGGTACTGCACATGGACTCAGGCTCTCTCGAATCAAGCCCTTCCTCAACAGCTCCTGAACTTATCTATTTAGCTCCTCTATTTCAGTAGGAGTCATCCTATGAGCAGCCTTGTTAGGCAAACTAGCTCTTGGAATTAGATCAATCTGATGACTGATTTGCCTTACTGGTGGCAATCCATCTGGAACATTATCAGAGATAATATCTCCAAACTCCCCTAGTAAATTTGAAACTTCAAGTGGTATTTCACTACTACCTTCTTTATCTTTCCTAGGAATCAAAGCATAGCACATATGCTGATGTTTCATGCCATCTAAAAACTTCCTTTCATCAACAAGACAAATCCTAGCATTGCTACATACCTTTTCACATTCCTTTTTCATGGGCTTCAATTTGTGGTGAACTCCATCCTTTGTCAGAGAGTATGTGTTTGCATGTCCATCATGTACTGCATGTCTATCAAACTGCCATGGTCTACCCAATAATAGATGGCAAACATCCATCGAAATAACATCACAGAGAAATTCATCATGGTAACTCCCAATTTTGAATTTCACTAAACATTGTTCACTTACTAGGACCTGATGATCATCTTTTACCCAAGAAATCCAATAGGGGTGGCGATGTTTCTCCCTCTTGAGCTTCAGCTTAGAGACCATCTCTTCTGATACCAAGTTATCAGTGCTACCACCATCAATGATCACGTCACAACATTTATCCTCACACTTGCATCTAGTACGAAACAAACTCCTCCGTTGTCTTGGTTCAATCTCTCCACTTAGTAGGACTCTTTCATTTACCAAGGTATCTCCTCTTTGTACATCCTTTGAATGTGATGATTGTGCATCCTCATCCACATGAGCAACCCTAGCTTGGCCCTCAGCTGTCCTATCTGTCCTTCCTTGTCGTTGAGGGCATTCAAAGGCACGATGACCTTCTTCATTGCAATGGAAATAGGTACCATGGAAACCTCCTCTTCCTTGTCTACGTCCTCTACCTCTTCCTCTCTGATTTCCAAAGTCTTGTTCATGGGAGCAGTTGAAACCCTCATTCCTCTGGTTCCTGCTAGTACCCACATATTCATTTTTCTTTTGGGTTTCATTGCAGCCTCCAGAAGATCTACCGCTTCCCCTTCCTCCTTGACCGTGCCCTCTTTGTCTTCCTTCAAGCCTTTTATTCAACTTCTCTTCAACTCGTAGAGAAAATTGGTATGCCTCTTCAACGTTGGTCATTCTTACCAGACTTAATTCCTCCTGGATGCTAGGTCGTAACCCGCTGATATAATGAGAAACCTTCTCCTTATTTGCTTCTGCATGCTCCACTCTAATCAAGAGTCAGTAAAATTCCTCTGTATATTCTTGAACTGATCTTCTTGCTTTCTTTAACCCATGCATCTTCTTAAACAAATCAAGCTCGTAGTCCATAGGAATGAACTACTTCTTCAATTTGTCCACCATGCGATCCCATCTTGTGATCTTCTCCTTTCCTCTTCTATTTCTTTCCAATTCGACCTCTTGCCACTAGATTTTGGCATGGCCTTTCATTTTGGCCTTTGCAAACTTAACCCTATCCGGGTCCCTGATATCCTCATACTCAAAGTATTCTTCTAGTTCATTGATCCAATCGATCAACTCATCTGGTTTCAGATTTCCTGAAAATACACCCACTTCAATTGTGGGTCTTTTTCCAAACTTAGTAATGTCCCTAAAAAGCCTTTGCTCTGCATGATTCAGAACTTCCCCTTCAAATTCCCCTTCTGGTCCAATTTCGTCTTCTTCGTTGTCATCTTCACTTTCATCACCTGTGGCCACAGTTGCTCCTCTATGGAGCTCCTCCTACAATGCTTGTACTTGCCTTTGGAGGGCTCTAACCTCCTCAGGATTAATAGCTCTGGCCCTTCTGCCACGCTCTCTTCATGGAAGCATCTTCTTAACTCAAACCCACAACCACACAATCCTGGTGCAAACTGCCTCACAGTCGGTGCTCTGTCTACACACTTAGCAAAACCAGCTCTAATACCACTTGATGGGGACACAACCCAAGCATAGAATGGACACAACAGAAAAGGGGAAAATTATATTAACTGAGAAAATAAGCTAATACAAATAGTATAGAGAAAATAAACTTCAAAACCTGCCCTAAGGGCTTACAATAGCATAAATCTGGAGATAATTTCTCTTTTCAGTAGACCCCAGAGGGTTAAGGACTAGGAATACATTCTATAAAGTGCTAGTAGTCATCCACCAACCAAATAGAAGGTTTTGGAAGCTGCGGTAGAAGTCGACGCAAATCTAGAAGAATCCAGAAACGGTAACCGAACTTTCGAGAGGCATAACTTTTGAACCGTAGCTCCGATTGACAAACCGTTTAAATTTTTAGAAAGCTCTCAAAGTACTCTATAACCTTATAGACAATATTTTCTCATCCCCCATTTTTTGGCCCTTTTTGATGTCATTTAATTCCCCTAACCTGACTTTGAAGCATTCTTAGGAGGTCTCCAAAACCCAAAAAATTGCAATAACTTTCAAACCGTAGGGCCTATTGACCTGATTGTTTTTTTGGAATGGTCTAAATCATGATTACATTCATCTGGCCAATTCACACCTTCTAGTTTACCAAAATGATGGCCCAATTACATGCTCCTATTTTTTCAAGATTTTCTAGCACACTAATAGTGGAACTATGAGAGTTGGAACCTTTATTTGACCCAAATGGGTATCCAAAAATGAAAACACATGAAACAGAAACTAAGTCTAAGTATATTTTTTTGAGTGACATAGGATTGCCCTTATACCTCTGGATACTCCTGCATCATGCTTGCAAATCAAGAATTAAATTACAACGATGTGGATATTGCAAATCTTAAATCACAGAAATATATACTGAAGAATGAACTAAAAACTAAGAAAGAATCTATGGAAAGATTCAACAAACTAAAGAAGGAAATGAATTACTTTGAAGAACTTATGAATTCATTTAGTTTTTCTAATGGGTCAGGACATTCATGCACTAAGCAAGGAGAATAATCTAGAAATGGAGAACCAAGGACTGCAAAGTTAAAGGACAAACCGACATGCTATCACTATGGAAAACATGGTCATACTAGAAATATTTGTTGAAGCAAGCGTGGAATACAAAATTCTAAACCTAAGTTTATTGGTTACTAGATTTACTACAAGAAACAAGGACATCAAATACATGAGTGTAGGTCAAGAATGAGGAATGAATCTACTACACCTAGATTTGAAGTATACTATTATAACTATTAGAAGTATGGGCATAGAGCATATATATGTAGATTATAGACAAAACCTTATGGCACAAATTAGAGGAAGATTTATTCACCTAATAGTGCATGCTCCAAATGTCACAAGTTTGGACATCTAAGCAAGAATTGTAGGACTCAAGTGCATTCAACAAAGTAGACAAAAGATAAAGGTAAAGGAAAAGTAGAAATTGAGAAACTTAGGAAAAAAATGAATCAAAAATGGAAAAAGAGAGAAAAAGATGGAAATATTGGAGAAAATGGAGCTAATGTCACCCAATCCAATTAAGAAGGTGATCATGTCATCTCAAACTAAGCAAGAAAGGAATGTATGGAAATGTATACTTAGATGATATATTATACATCAATTCCTTACATAAAATGTGCCAAAAGTTCATATTTGTATTTGTGAAGATGCAGAAGAATATATTTGTGAAATGTTTTTGAGTGTTAATAAAATTGAGCACTGCAACATAGACCAAGAATTTCAGAAGAGGAATGAAAGAGACTGAATGATATGGAAGAGACCAAGCTATAAAGGAAAGACCTAGTTAAAAGGCACCAATATCAACCAAGATGACTGGCTTCTACCTAGTTGAGTACACAAAAATAGGGGAGACTCTAAATCTATCCAAAGAAAATATATATCAAATTTTGAAGACATTATCACATACCTTGCATATAGATTTCAAAAACACAGAGCAATTTGGGTATTTGAGCAATCTCAAGAGTGATTTGAACGAGAAGCTTGAATGAGTGAAGATTTGAATTATGTAGAGTAATTGAAAGAAGAAAGGACTTGAAAACCTAACATCAAACATGGTAGCTTCATCTACCACTAAAATGAGTCAAGAGGTTAGTAGAATCCAACTAGTGAAGAGTGACATTTTACCTCCACCAGTTTTTCATGCTATTCCAAAAATTGCGATGAAAGGAGATTCAGTGGATGCATTAACCTTGATACAACCTAAAGTTATTATGATCCATGATGTCAAAAATTTTTACATGTATAAAATCAAATAAGTAAGAGACTATTAGGTTAGAGAAGGATATGAGAAGTTATGCAATGGAGGAATCTTGAAGGATGAATTCAAATTTGTTGAGAGGAAAGGGTTAACTCATGCCCTAGAATTCCCAAGAAATTTCAAGATTGAATGGATTAAAGTTATTTTGAGCAAAATTCATGATATGAAGTATTGGTCACATAATGGGCCTCTAGAGATCATGAAGAAAATGATTCATAGAGTTACATGCTATCCAACCCTAAACAAGAAGAAAATCGTGCAATGTCTAAGTCATGAGAAAATTGAGACAAACATAGGAGCTAAGTGGAATGGGCATGGTTTTTCCATCACAAAAATTTTTGATCCACTAATCAAATTTGCAATGAGAGTGATAGAATACAAATTCTATCAATCAAGAATATGGAATAGAGTGCCATGTACGGCTGTGGACAAAGAGTGGAAGATAGTGATGAAAGATCATGAATATGACCTTGCTGAGTTATAAAGACTATAACTTGTAGAGAATCTATCATCTATAAGAAATGAAAAGAATTCAACATGTAAGTTTGGATCCCTCAAAGTATATATTTTCTTTTATATTCAAAAGTATTTTCCTAGTGTTGGTGATGTTGTATGGGAACAAGAAAAATGAGTGACAAGATAGATAAACGAATACATTACTCACCTAGGAACAAATTTTGAGAATGTAATGGATGCTTCTTTTGATGATTTTAAGAAAAGATGAAAATGAGGATGAGGATACCTGAAGAATTAGTCACAAGGTATTACAATAATATATATTTTCATGTAGATACAAACACCACATTTGTATAGATAGAGAAGTCGAGGAGGGCTTGGTTACAAATTTTTTACCATAAAATAGATAGTGATTTAAGGAGTGCAAATATTGTTGCATGGTTGAATGAAGAGATAGATGCTAAGGCTAAACCTTTTGGGAAATATGAGGAAGCTAAAGCAATAACAACTTTAAATATCAAGATAGATTCTAAGGAGAAGAAAATGAAGAGAGTGATTGAAGATCTAGAAGAAAAACTAGGCACCCTAGGCAAGGGAAAGGAACCATTATATTCAACACAAGGTCTTGTAGAAGATGAAGAAAAAGAAAGTGATGATGAGGAAGAGGAAGAGGAAGAAGGAGAAAAGGGAAAATCCCTAGTTATTGTCACTCCACTGAGAAAGAAGTGTTGTGATGTGGAGCCTAATCAGACTTAGAAATTTATTTGGCATGGTTTCCCTCTAGATTATTTCTATGGGGGTTTGGGGGCAGTGCCCCCAAGATGGGGTCAAGGGGTAGCACTCCTACGGGGTCTTGGGGTAGTGCCCCCAAAGCCAAAAATGACCTTATATTGTAAAAGGTGTCAGTTACTATTTTTCTATTATTCTAGCTGTAATTTTGTAACTGGTAAAAAGCTTGTATAAAAAGGGTTAGGCTTAGGGTTTTTCATAATTTTTGATGCAAAAATTGGCTCTTGCAATGGTATTGAGTTGTAAGGGGTTATTTATTGTAATTGGGTTGTAATCACTGAATCATAATAATATTGGACTTTCTATTGGTAGATGTAGCCCACGGATTGGATGAACCACAGTAAATCTTGGTGTCTTGTGTTATCTTATGCGCAATCTACTATTTTATGATATTGGTTATATTTGCATGTAATTGCTATTTTTGTCTATGGTTAATATTAACAAGAAGGCTCAAGGAACCAATAAGAATTCAATAGTGGCACTCATCTCTCCTCCACCACTAAACAGGCCAAGAACAAGGGCAATTGCTAGTGCCAAGCAGATTGTAAAGAAAGTAGCAAAGAATACAAAGCCTAGTGTCCCTAAAACCAAGAGAAGAAGATTGGTTAGAGGACCAAATAAAGGGATATCTAAATCTATTGAAGAGGTATGCATAGAAATAAGAAGTTCTCCAAGATTATCTAATTTTAGATTCATAAACTATGATACATTGAATAATGCTAATAAAAAATAAAATAAGGAAGCTATGGTAGATATGATTGCAAATTAAAAGTTAGCTTCTAGTCAAATCTAGAAGAAGATACCCAAGGATCTACATGATAGACTGAAGAGAAGATGAAAGTAGTTAGCAAAAGAAGATAAACATATAAGAGCTAACAAATTAGTCAGAGTCATGCATGACCTTTCATAGGAGTAAATAGAAATATTTTTGGTAAAGTATATAGGAGCATATTTGTTCATAAATATATAATGTTTTATTTATCTTATAGAATAAAGAGGAAACCATAGAACAACAAGATGAGTTTCTTTGAAAAAGAATTTTTGAATCATCAACCAAGGGAGCAGAGACATAGAAAGATGTTGTAAAAATCAAAGATTATTATAGCAGTGGAGAAATTTTAGGTGTGCCAAGTCCACAAGGTAGCATGTCATTACTAAATGCTGACATCCCTAATACTCTAGAGGTCAAGAAATGAAGGTTCACAGGTACAAAGGCAAAAGGTGAAGAGAAAGAAATAAGTGTAGATAGTAAGATTATTTCAGCACCTCATCTTGAGGAAAGTAAAGAGTCAAGTAAAGCTAGATCGAGTGCGATGATTGTTATCTCAAGCATAGATGCACAAGCATGATCGAGTGGTGAAATTCCTTTACCAACTCTTAAAGTAGTGCCAATTAGAAACACTCCACCAAGAAAAAGGAAATCAAAAAAGGATACTTCACTAGATATTAAAGTTAGTCTAGATGAAATGATTGAGATATCACAATTAGACCTAGAAAATCTCACCTTGGAGCAAAATATTTTGCTACAAAAAGTTTGACAAAGAAGAAAAGACAAGAAGAGCTAACGAGAGAGCTAAAAAAGAAGAAGGTACTATATGATGTGAAAAACATTTTTGTTGATGATTTTGACATTCACAATTTTTATGAACAAGTTCCAATCATTACCCAGCTTGTAAATATAGTTGATCAAGTCAATGTAGTTTGTAATATGGAGTGAAATGAGAAATTGATAGATTGATCTATGAGAAGATTTGAGAATAAGGTTGTGGTCAAAGTTTCCATAACCAGTAGTGAGCAAAAAGTACAATTACAAGAGTAAATATAGGTTATGAAAAAATTAATACATAAGGTACACCATTTGTACAACATTCTGATAGATGTGCCAATATTCACAAATGATATTCAGGAAAAAATAAACCAAATTTAAGCTAAGATGATAAGATCCAACAATATTATTTTAGAATTAGTAAGATCAAGTATTGATCATTACAATAATCTATTGCATGCTCAAAACATATTGGCCAAGCTTTAGATAACTAATAGAAATATGATACCCAAATTGATCTCTATTCAAGAAATGATGATAACTCACTTAGAGTTTATGTAGAGAGAGATGAAATCAGCCCAAAATCTTATCAAATTTCATAAACTTTCACTAGTTGACAACTTAATTGATTTCATTACAAGACTTCAGTTGTAAATTCATATTTTGGAGGTAGCAAGAATCACACGAGATCATGCACTATCCATGATTACTAGAGTTCATAAGGAATTCATTGACAAATATGGTTTTCTTCCACCTATTCAACCCCAACAATAGTGACATAAGTTTTCAAAAACAAGGGAGAAATAGATTTGAATAAAGGGGGGAATGAATTTGTTACTCATTATTCTTTTGTATAATTCATAAGACTTAGGAGTAGAGCTCATTATCAAATTCTATTTGTAAAGATGTATATATGACAAAGTGTTTTTTTAATTAATGTCAAAGGGGGAGATTTTTTTGTATCTCTAGAAATTTTTTTCTATTAGTGTCAAACACTTAGTCATTTACAAGGCATAGTTAAACTATCATCACTACGACTGAGCTACTCTATATAGACTGAGTCATGTACATAAGAAAGTATGTACTAATCTCTATAGGAGTCGAGTAATGTTATGGTCACTGAGTATTTTCTACATGAGCATAGCTCAACAAAAATTCAGAAAGTTTCAAGCATATAAGTGTTGAGTTACGTAGTATGTGCTAAGAATAATATAGACCAAGCAACAACAATATTGAACATCAAAAAATAGTAAAGGATGAGCAATGTAGAGTTTACATAAAAGTCAAGAATGGAAATTTTTTGAGGTAAAACATTTTTCAAGCCAACTTGGACAAAACATTTAATATATGCAAAGGTTGTTATAAAGAGTTTTATGCATTAATGATGTGGATCACATATCTCTATGTTGTGTTTTTAATGATTCAGATGGGGAGGAAAAATATGGAAGCATCTAGAAAACTTTTTAACTTGAAAATATCTTAACCTAGATCATGAGGAGAGATAAGAAAGAGAAGTGTGTATATGCGAACAAGGAGTATTATGCGATTGAAATCAAAATAGAATTCAACGAAGGGTTATATTATCACTTAATAGTGAAAGTGAACTAATTAAAATGGTGAAAGGGGAAGACAAATATTATTAGATTAGAGGAGAGGACCAATTAGCAAGGAGAAGACTCAAGATCAACTTATAGAACATACTAAGATTTAGGTAATGAATCAATTCTAGTCAACTAGAATAAGGGTAAATCTCTTAATAGAGAGGTCTTAATAGATCTTTGTAAATCTTGTAGTAGAGCCCTTACTTTACTGTGAGTGTTAAATCCTCTAATAAGGTGAGACATAGTAGTCTCTTAAGCTTTTAATAGGGAAGACCCCCTACAGGGTAGATCATATATTATGAGGAGACATTGTAACCATAACAAGTTATCTTTATTATTGAACTAGTGAAGATTTGTGGGTGTCATCCCCACCCTAGTTTTACCTTCACCTTGGAGGGTTTCTAGGTAACAAATATTGTGTTATGTGTTTTTTTTTAAATGTATTTGATAGATCAGATTTAAATGTTTTAGTAAGTTTATTATTATAATTTTTACATGCAAACGTTTAATGATAACTATGAAATGAATTGGTGAAAAGTTTAAGGTGTGTAAGATTCTAATTCATCCCCAACCCACCACCCCCCACACCAAGTATCTTGTTATCCTATTTATAACTCCATCAATGAACATATGTATATGTGTATGTGTAAATATATGTACATGTATGTGTGTGTAACTATGTACATTTGTTGATTCTTTTGATGTACATATGTACCAAAGAATAATGACCTTATCATCATCAATAAAAATATTTCCCTTCATATATTCTCATCAATAGAGAGGGAGAGAGAGAAGATCACATATGTAAGTTTGGTCACAAAATTTGTTATGGGATTTTTAGAATGAAAGGACTATGACTTTGTAAATATTGGTGTAAAAAACATTTTTATAATATATTTAAATGAGTAGTATGTTTCGACACTTAACTCTGTATAGAAACATTTTATATCAAACCAAGGTATCAATATACTTAATGAGAGAAAATTATCCTTAAATATTTTGTACCATAGATTTAAAGTGTACATAAATACTATTACTTAATTTGGAATATAAAAGTTATCCTGTATATATAACTTTTCATAAATTAGATTAGAAAAAGTCAACATTTTGCAAATAGTTTCATCAAAATAGCTAAGAGGCAATGATAACGTGGGGGAAGTACAATTAAATGGATGAAGGAAAGTAATATTGAATGTTGAAATAGAAATTTATTAGTGCCTTATTTTCATGTACACCATTTATATTGTGCAACACACCTAACAAAGGAAATTCATCAAATTTGAAGAAGGTACTAAATACTCACAATTGTGTGCACATTTGGTCCCACAAGGTTTTAAGTTTACTATAAAAAAATGGAAAAAAAGTATATGAGGAAAGGAATAGATGAAAGTAACTCTATAACATTTCTATAAATAGAGCAAAGAAAATATTTTTTTTTGGATCTAGATATATTTACGTATTTGTTGAAGAAGATAGAATTGTAATACAATAAATATGTGTGCTAGTGAGATGTGTGCAAGGATCATGCATTTATGTGATGTAATAATATTGTGTCTCTAGAGAAATATGATAATAGAATAGACTACATGAAAATCTATGAGAATTCTATTGTTGATTGTGAAAAAGTAATATCCTAAAGTGTGTACTTGTAACATCCTAAATTGTAAGCATCTTGATAAGGTGAACAATTTATGCTTAGTTGGCACTCATTTTAGTGTGTGATCATTCTCCTATGCATCATTAAACTTTATTATTTATTCAATTAATAAATATTTAAATAGTCCCCCTTTAATCACTTTATCTATTTAATTATCATTGTATACATAGACCTTATCACTATGTGTGACCTATTTTACATGTGTATTCTTATTGTTGGTGTACTTATATATTCACTAATTACACTTACTTAAGCTTACTTAGGATAATGCATTGCATAGTAGTTTGTGATTGAGACACTTAGGAGTTTGCACCTCAATTAAACACATGGTATAGGAGAATTCCACTCTAGGTGGTCTTAGTTATTATCTCATTCCACCTTTAGTTCACTTATCACATTATCATCCTCCTCATCACACATACGTAATTGCATAATGGAGGATGATCCACCTTTGGTGGACATGTGATTCCATCTTGTGTAGGTGATAGCTTGTCTTCTCCTTATCATTGTCTCTTATTGCTTCTCCTATATAAGGAGGCCTATTATGTACATTTTAAATCAATCCATTGGATGTCAGTCAAGTCCATTATCAATAATAGCATTCTTGCATCTTCATGCAATTGTCTTGCCAATCTCTTGTGGAAGTTTTCTTGGTTTTTTATTTGATCCTAGGGGTGTTGTAGAGTTACCTAAAACTCTAACGCTTATCATACCCTAATCTTAAAATTTTTTGGAACCCTTATGGTCATGTTAAATTTGATCTATTTTTATTTTTCCAAAGGCAACCTAGGATGAGCGAGTTGTAAATTTTCCATGTTATCATTGAGATTCACCCTTGTCATGCCCAAATAATTGGATATCAATGTTGTGATTTTAAGTAAGATTCTACATCCAAGGTAACCTACTTCAACTCTTGAACCTTGAAATGGGTTGGAGAGGTATAAATTCAAGGATACTTCTCCCATTTTGACATCTCATCTCATCCACCAATCATCAACCAATCATCCGAGAAAGAAAGGAATCAAATCATAAAGAAAATAATGAAACATTTAAGAATTTCATCTTTTCATGGTGATATGAATTATATTTCATCATGTAAAAATAAATTTTTTGATATCCTATAAGGTATTTATGGAGTCATGATATTGCATTGGCACTTGTGATCTCATTCCAAGAACACTTACATCATCAAAGCATAAAACATTTATTAAGCATTTGCTACTTACAACATGATTCATTTACTTAAAGAAGTTTCTATTTGATTGTAAGGTAATTTACTAAACATGGGTTTGATTGAGGAAAAATAATTTTACCCAAAAATAATTCCCTATTCATGTGTGTAAAAAATAGGCACCTAAGTTGACACAGTGCAAGGTAGGAAAATCCCCAAAGGAGATGTCCAAACCCCCAAAAAATAACCATACAATGGAAACAATACAAAAAAGAAACAACAAGACAAGATTTGATACCAATCACAACTCTTTATTCATAAACAACTGATTACATATAGTATGGCCTACTATAAGGCCTTTTGAGTTAGGGCCAAATACAAAAAATAATTATAATACCAGTTCTGCAAGATCCCACAAGATCCAATTACCACACATAAATTCTAGCAAGTTTAGATCCACAACTGGGTAAGAAAATCAAGAATAATTTCACACTTGTACCCTTAGGTCCACCAAGAAAATCCCTTGGTTCTGAAGCCAAAACCCTAGCTCTTCAAAATTTGCATCTACACTTAATCCCCTTCTCCAAGCTAGAATGAATCATTCTCCAAAAGACTCTAGAAGACCCCTTCTTATACCCAACTAAGCCACACGTCATCCCAACTCATTAAAAAATAAATTAAATCCCTTACATTAAATGTAGGTCAAGCCACAAGTCATCTACAACACTAAATTAAATGCCAAAAGTTGGCTCACAGATAACTCGACACCAGCAAAAACCAAGACTAAGCCGAGTGTCAACAAAACCAAGCCAAACACTAGTAAATTATTGAAGATTGGCTAATGAGGATATGTAATTTTTGTCATTTATGGCAACACATGATGTACATGCTTACAAGAAACCTTAGAAGTAAAGATACTTAGCTTTTGATAATCAAAAAATTGTCTACATTTAGAATTTGGTATACAACAGGGTATTGTTTTGTTTATAACTTGTTGTTGATGTCATATTATGACTAGTAAAGATAGATGGAGATAGTATACATGTTGGTGATGATTTGTATAACCTTGGAAGTCAGTACAAATTGTATGAAAAAGAGATATTTGTGTTTTATCGAACTAGGAAAGTGGAATTGAAGGAAATGATTATTCTGTTTACAAAATAACTACTTGTCCTATTAGGGCCGACATCCTAGATGTTTATTATAAGATGGAAAAATGTATTATAGTCTTAGCAAACCTAGCAAAAATTTGTGTAAAGGTATGGTATTTATGCAAAGGAAAACTTTCAATGAGAAGTGGTGATTATATGTGCTATTGTGATGTTGAGCAATTGTATGCAAACTTTTGTGAAAGTGATATATGCAAATTTTTGTGAAAGCTATTCTTGTGATTTGAGATCAAATTGAAGATCATAAAGAAGTTAGAGTACCTATATTCTAGAAGTTTGATTACTCGTTTGGGCAGTGAGATCTTCTTTAATTGGAAGTGCATGTTTGGGTAGTGGGCTCATCTTGCATCTATTGTACTACAACTCTTACAGGGTTGGAATCTCCTAACAGGGATTCGAAGTCTCCTGATAGGGATTCCTTATATTGAATTCTATCATTAACACTTAATAGGGTCCATCCTCTAACAAGGAACATATATATACCGATATATTATTTAGTTGGTATCATCCCCATAGGGGTTTTCCTTGTTAACAAAATATGGTGTTATGAGTTATCTTTGTGCATGGTTACTATTACTGTTCAACATTACTTTATTACTTTTTTATGTATGGTTTAAAGTAAGAAATTATATCCAATTAGCAATTAAAATTTGTAGATTACTGATTAGATCAGATCTGAAAGAAAAAGATAAATCTGATAATAAGATTGAATCTAGTCAATCTTTTGATCAACTTAAAGAAGTTGGACAAGACAAGGAAGTGGAAATTTTGGATGAACCAAAGAAAGTGGAATCTCCTAAGGAAACTAGGTATGAATTTAGAGGTAAGTGTTTTTCATGTAATAAAATAGGTCACATGAAAAGAGATTATACAAATAAGCCATTTAATCATGTTAAGAACTTTTATTCTCATGAATGTGATGGTATGGGTCATAAAGCTATTAATTGTAGAAAACCTAAGTATGATAATGATAGAAGGAATAGTAGAATGTCTACAAATACTAATCCTATAGATAGAAGAAAATCTAATTAAAGGAAATTGAGAGAAGGAAGACCTTATGAAGATAGAAGATAAATCATGTGTTACAAGTGTAACAACTTAGGACATACAACAAAGTATTGTAGAATGGACAAAAACTTTAGAGATAGAAGGAACACTAAAAGAAACTTCAAAAATAGAAGGAATGATGGAAAAAACATAAAAAATGACAGAAGGAACCATGAAAGGAATTCTAGAACTAAAAAAGAAAATGAGGAACAAAGAAATATAGTCAGTTAACTTTGAGAAGAACTCAATGAAGCATTTGTAAAAGGATTAGATATCTCAAAGAAAAAGCTTGATAGTGATGAGACAGGTAGATCAAAGTTAGTTATTGAGTTTGATTCAATTAAGTTGTACTAAGCTTGTTTACAACACCAAATTTTGAGAACTTCATTCAAAGATTGAATTAGAGGTAGAGAAGTTGGGAAAAGGTCTACTAAGTTAAGTTTAGATGGTACCTAAGCTTGCTTGTAAATTAGAGCTTATCTAGACAAGTTATGAAGCAATTAAGAGTTACTAGTATTACAAAACAGGTAAATTATGTAGCAAAAGATGAAAACTATGTTTTCCAAAAAAAATTTGTGAAGCAAGGTCTTGAGGATAAATCTCATGATGAAAGGAGTCTATAGTAAACCTTGGGTGGCATCTAAAGATCGAATAGATGATCTTGAGTAGTTATTTGATTACAGAATGTAATTGACAACTTTTTCGTGTTTGTAGAGTACGCATGGAAGTTCAAGTTGATGGAATAAATGGAGTACAAAATTAATTTTCACTTCATTGAAAATACATCCAAAGTGAAGAGCACTTAGAAGCAACTTGTCCAAGTGATTTCAAAGAAAACCCTATTTTGAAAAGAGGTATTTTATCATTTTTCTACAAATTTATTAGGTAAAAGTTAATATTTGGTAGAATCATGGATATGTTAGTAGTGCACAATGAGGATAAGCCTGAGTTGAAGGTTGTTTTCATAAAACCTACTGAAGAAAACCCTAACTCAACATTATCCATTATTCTAAACAATGTAGTATATTTGGAAGATGTAGGAAGTTATCTTAATAGTAAATTCCAATCTATTGGGAGTTAATACATGAACAAGGATATATAATTAGTTTTCAATCATGACATGATTGTGAAGCCTAGATTTGAACATTTGAAGGAACTAGACCTATTCAAATATCATTTCTACCATGAATTGGACATATCATATTAAGTAGGATTCATGATGGGAAACTATGGATACAAGATAATGTAATTGATATTTTTAGCCGACCTTATTTATGAGGTAAGTAGTCTTAGTAAACAATTTACTATACCCATAGGCAAGAAAATGGTCAAGAAGAAAGTTGAGAGTTATACCAAAGTAGTGTGTAATGGTAAGGCCATGATGATTAGCACTATTAAGCAAGATGATGTAAGATTCCTATGTATGTGCGAGCTGAAAGATTGATGAATTATCAGTTGGATTCATTAATGTAGCAATAAGATGTGTGTAGAGAAGGAACAAGTAAACCTCAGTAAAATTCCAAGAATGCAATTACTTGAGAACCTAGAAAAGATCAAGAGGACTAAGAATAGTGTGTTTGGATTTCAGTCACTAATCAATCACATATTCTTTCATGTGCTTAAAGTGATAGATATACAATGGAGAAGATCACAAAAGTATGCAGAAGACATCCTACAAACAAGATATTGGATAGTGGAAACTTGATAATGAAGACATTTCAAAATGAAATGAGACAAAGATTTAGAATCGCACCTACAATTGTAAATAGATTTAAAGAAGACATTTGTATTATGGTTGATATAGATTACACTTATATTCAAGCAGTAGAACCTCAAGAAACATTTCTTGATCACTTGGATTATGAATTGAATGATGATATAACAGTTGGTTATATTGATTTATTATTGAAATCATAGAAGGATAAAGAAAAATATAGATTTGGAACATATGATGAGATTACTAGTCGAATCATCAGGCATCCTTAGAGAAGGCATCAAAACAAGAAGATAGAGTCAATTATGAAGAAAGCTTTATCAAAGGCCGATATGACTGAGAGTGATTTTGAGGTAGCTAGGCAAACCATGAAACAAGGAATACTAAATGTACAACTTCTATTAGTATCTATTGAAAAAACATCTTTAGAAAAAAGTATTCCATATGCAATAGTGTCAGATATGCAACCTAGTGAGCCGAAGAGAAAATCTGAGAGATTAGTGGAAGTAGTGACCATAAAGTCAAAAAGGATCAAGCAACAAGCCACTAGACCAAGAAAGAGGCAAAAGACATTGTTGAAAATTATCGAATCTAGCGATGAAGAAGAAGAAGAACAAGAAGTCAAACAAGTAGAGAAAGGAACAAAGCAATTAGTAGGAAAATCTTGGCAACCATGGAAGCCAAAGATAGAAAAGATTAACTCATCTATTGCTAGTGAGGGTAACTTTGTTCAGATGAACAAAATTTATGACATGTATAACAATTTTGAAAAATATCAGATTGATATCTCTACTATGAGATACATTATAGAAAATAATATGAAATTGAAGGATATTGAGGGCATAGTAAACCAAAAATTCTATGATAGACTTATTGAGAAGAAGGAACCAAAAAGAGAAGAAGATTTATAATTTCAGAAGTCTATGTGGAGAAGTATTTGCATGAAAAATGGCAAAGAAGAGATTAAGATATTATTGATTAATCTTGCACCTTACTTGAGGAATAAAGTAAGACCATTTTTGTTTATGATGGGTGAAAAAGATAAATTAAGAAGTGAGATTGTAGCAGCAATAAGTTAGATGTTGACTGAATTAAGGCATCATCTCCACTAGCACCTAGAACCTCAGAAGTGTCAGTGAGTAGTGACACTATGCAGATAGATTAGACCAATGTTACCATTAAAATTGATGATACTAATCCATTTGAGGGTTCTGAATAGAATGAACCTAATACTAAGAATACTGAAGAAAAATTGAGAGAAATTGAAGAAGAAAAGATGTTACTTGAAGAAGAAAAGAAGAAAGTAGAAGAGGCCAAGTAGAAATTGCTTGAAGATGAGAAGAAAAGGAAGGAAGAGGAGAAAAAGAAAAAAATAGAAAAAGAAATAAGAAAGAAAATAGAGGAAGAAAAGAAGAAGAGACTGGAAGAGGAAGAGAAGAAGGAAAATGAAAGAAAGGAAAAAGAAAATAGAGAAGAAGAAGAGAGAAGAATAAAAGAAGTAGCCAAGAAGCAAGGGGAGGATGACACTAAAATTCTTGGTTCATCTACTCCACTTTTACTTGCCAACTTAGAAACTAATGATGATGATCAAACTGATTTGATCTCATCCTTATCAAAGCTTATTCAGAAGAATAGAATAGTGAAGAACCTGCAAAAAACCTTCATGGAGGATATTGATAGACTACATAGTACTTTGGTAGTGTAGCACATAGAAGCAGATCTAGAATATAGATCACAAGTAGTTTTGAAGTCATTTGATGAAGATTTACATATTTGTTAAGTGTTGCAGAAGTAAAGGAACATATTTTACATGATGCTAACTTGTTTAGCACCATCTATCAAAATATTAAGAATGATTTGATAAGTCTTGATACTTGTATCAAGGAATTTCAAAGATATCAATAGGATGGTAATATACTGTACATTAAGTGTACCCTATCTTATAAACAAACTAAGGACATTGATAGTCAGATAGGAGGAAAGGTGAGTGAGCTAGAGGCTATAGCTAACCAGTTACAATATCCATCTTGTAAAGTTGATGATTTTGAAGGACAAGTGGCTAGTATTCATAATGATATCAAGAAATTGGAACTTTAGAAGGAAAAATTTTTTAAGAGGATATCATATTTTAGAGAGTCTATTGCCCTAAAAATATCTTCTGTTGAGAAACAGTTGGAGGAATGTGTGAATGCCAAGGACACTTATTCTAATTTTTTGTATTTAGATCTTAATGCAGTTGATATTGCATCATATGCTTTATGTGCAATTATCACCTCTATTGAATCAATAGAGGAGACATGGACTAAAGGTATGGATAGTCTAAAATAAAATTTTGATGATTGCATAAAGATTCTACTAGCCTAAGGCAGAAGGACAACAATTTTTGGACAGATTTTGACATTTTAACCTTTGTCATTGATGTCAAAAGGGGAGAGATACAGTTTGAGAATTGTAAATTAGGTAAAGAAAAGATAAAAGTGTATAGTATATTATAAGGGTGAGCATATGTAAAGATGGAAAAATATAATAGATGCAATGTTACTATATTGTTTATGTAATTTTTGTTACTTAGCCAATTTTTCCTATTTTGTTGCCATCAATGCCAAAGGGGGAGATTATTGACAATTGGCTAATGAGGATATGTAATTGTTGTCATTTATGGTAACACATGATGTAAATTTTTACAGGAAACCTTGAAAATAAACATACTTAGTTTTTGGTAATCAAAAAATTGACTAAGTATGGAATTTGGTGTACAACAATGTATTGTTATGGTTATAACTTGTTGTTTTTGATGTCATATTATGACTAGCAAAGATAGATGGAGATATTATACATGTTGGTGATGATGTGTATAACCTAAGAAGTTACTATGAACTATACAAAAAAGAGATATTTTTGTTTTAGCAAAACCAAACAATGGAGTTGAAGGAAGAGATTATTTTGTTTACAAAATAACTAATTGTCCAATTAGGGCTAACATCCTAGATGTTTACTCTAAGTTGGAAAAATATATTATGGTCTTAGCTGACCTAGCAATGATTTGTGTAAAGGCATGGTATTTATGCAAAGGAAAACTTGTGATGAAAAGTAGTGATTATATGTGCTATTATGATGTTGATAAATTGTATGCGAACTTTTGTGAAAGTGATTTATGTGAAGTTTTGTGAAAGCCATTCTTGTGATTTGAGATTGAGTTGAAGATTAGTAAGAAGTTAGAGCACCTATATTCCAAAAGTTTTATTACTTGTTTGGGCAATGAGCTCTTCTTGTAATTGGAAGTGCATTTTTGGGCAGTGGGCTCATCTTGCATCTAATATACTACAACTCCTAACAGGGTTGGAATCTCCTAATAGGGATTCAAAGTCTCCTAGCAGGGACTCCTTATACTAAATTTTCTCATTGACTCCTATAAGGGTCCATCCACTAACAAGGAACTTATATATCAATATCTTATCTAATGGGTATCATCTCCACCAGGGTTTTCCCTTGGCCAAGGTTTCCCTAGTTAACAAAATATGGTCTTATGAATTATCTTTGTGCATGGTTACTGTTATTATTCAACATTACTTTATTACTTTGTTATGTATGGTTTAAAGTAACAAATAATATCCAGTTCGTGACTAAAGTTTTTAGATTACTGATTCACACCACCTCTTAGTAATCCCTATTTCTAACATAAATTCCCAAGCATTGCAGAGTTCTAGAGACCATGTTGAGCTCTAGAGACTATGTTGAGTTCCAAAGACCACGTTGAGTTCTAGAGACCCTATCGAGTTCCATAGACCATGTCAAGTTCCACAAACCATGTTGAGTTCTAAAGACCATGTCGAGTTCCACAGACCATGCCGAGTTCCACAGACCACGCCAAGCACCAATATCTACCAAACACCACAACTTTAAGCCAAAATCCCTCCAAACATGTAGGATTTCAAGAAATCATATGTTGCTCCTACGTCAAACACCTCAAGTTCAAAAAGATGTTCTTGTAGCTGGAAGAACATCTTTTGTGATTCAACACATAAATCCCTAATTGGTTCTTCACATACATATCCTCCAAGTCCTCAACTTGTATAGTCTTTCCCTTATTCTTCTTCTAGTTCTTCACATCCATCTTTGATGTGCTATTGGTCTACCTTCCATGCCAATCTCGAACCTTCTCAGAATCTGCCAACTCAACTCAACTACCAATACTCAAGTTCCTCCTATCAAGCTCTTCATTCTGTAAAGGAATTAGGGAAAAATCCCTACCACCTTTCTCAATAGTAAACACATTCTTGACACAATCATGCACAACCCTGCAATTATACTACCAAGGTGTACCAAGAAACACATGACAACTATTCATGTCCACAATATCACACAACACTTGATCCTTATACTGCCCAATCTAGAAATTAACAACACATTGCTCCCTCACTTCCAAAGAATGTTCACCTTGCAACCAGAAAATCCTATAAGGATAAGGATGACTCACTCTCTTCAAACCAAGTTTTTCAACCATCTCCTCAACAAAAAGGTTATCAGTATTACCACCATCCACAATCACCTTACAAACTTTACTACTAGACTTTCAACAAGTCATAAACAAACTGGTCCTTTGACAAGAATCCAATATCCTCTGACCAACCAATACTCATCAAGCTAGAAAACTCTCCCCTTTCTCAAGATGATTGTCCTAGACTGCAACCTCATTCACAACAAAAACTATCCTAAGAGTTAGAAATCCAAAAGATCTATGTCCTTCTTTACCACATTTGAAACAATTACCTCTAAACCCACCACCACTTGTTCTCCTTTTCTGATCAACATGTTTTGTTTCAGCTTCTGTATTGGATTTAGCTTGTGTTGAGCTATCCTACTTCTCCTGTCCTCTAACATTACCTTGATTATTAATTTTTAACTTATCTTTTTCCTTCAAAGGTTACTAATAATCATACTCAACTAAAGAAATATTCAACATACCAACCTCATCTTGAATATTGAATCTCAAAAAATTAATGTATCGAGATACCTTTTCCTTTAACAATTCTCTATGACCAGACTAAATAGTCAACTTGTAGAACTCCTTGGTATAATCTTTCACAAACATATCTTTCTACTTCAAATTTTGCAACCTCTTAAACAACTCAATTTCATAATCAGAAGCAATGAACTTAGCCTTCAACTTAGTCACCATCAACCTCCATCTAGTGATCTTCATTTCACCTTCGTCCTCTCTATCTCTTTGCAGTTGTTTCCACCAAGGAGTAGCATGTCCTTTCAACTTAGTTTGTGCCAACCTCACTCTAAGTGGATCCTCAATATCCTCAAGCTTAAAGTATTCTTCCAATTCACCAATCCAATCAATCAGGTCCTCAAGATTCAAAGTACCTAAGAAATTAGAAACCTCCATCTTATGCTTTAGCATCAACTGAGATCTAGGTCTAGCAAACTAACCAACCCTAGCTCTAATAGGTCTCTCTACATGATTAGTTCTATCCTCACCACTAGATCCAATAACTTCAAAGTTATCAACAACTTCCTCATAACTTTCTTCAGTACCCACATGCCTAGGTACACCACCTAAAGCACTTACAATTTCAACAATCATGTCACTCTTCATCAATGCAATCTTATATATGAACTCTTCTCTAATCTTTTCTAAGATCCTTTCTCCTACAACATCACTAAGATCATCAATTGCCTTAGGGTTTAATCTTCTTGGAGGCATCTTCCAAAACATTCGCAAACCCTAAGCAATAGATCTACCAATCCAGAAGATCAATCAGCTCCACAAGATTAACCTTCTTTGCAAATCCTGGTGCAAATTACCTCAACATCAATGATCTATCTACACACTCAAGAATAACCTTCACTCTGAAACTACTTAACGTAGTGCAAGGAAGGAGAATCCCAAAGAGGATGTCCAAACCCCCAACAAATAATCACACAATGGAAACAATACAACAAAGCAACAACAAGAGAATATATGATACCAAATCGCAACTCTTTATTAATAAACAATTGATTACATGCAATATGCCCAACTGTAAGGCCTTCTGAGTTAGGGCCAAATACAACAACAATATTAGTACTAGTTGTACAAGATCCCACAAGATCCAATTACCACACACAAATTCTAGCTAGTCCATATCCACAACTGGATAAGAACATCAAGAATAATTTCACACTTGTACTCTCAGGTCCACCAAGAAATCCCCTGGTTCTCAAGCCACAACCCTAGCTCATCACAATTTGCATCTAGACTTCATCCCCTTCTCCAAGATAGAATGAATCATTCTCCAAAAGACTCTAGAAGACCCCTTCTTATACCCAACTAAGCCACAAGTCAACCCAGCTCATTACAAACTACATTAAATCCCTTACATTAAATATAGGTCAAGCCACACGTTAGCTACAACACTAAATTGAATACCCATACATAAATTAAATGCCAAAAGTTCTAGAGACCATGTCGAGCACCAGTATCTACCAAACTCCACAACTTTAAGCCAAAATCCCTCCAAACATGAAGGATTGCAAGAAATCCTAGGATGCTCCTGCATTATAAGTGTTGGATCTAGGTTTAGATAGTTCTAACTTTTTGCTTCAAATCCTAAGATGTAGAATCAAAATTTGGTGTGACAAGGGTGACCTTCACCTATAAGAGTGAGTCTATTCACCCCTATCTATCCAAGTAACCCTCAACATGCATTCTGGTTTGAGACTTTTGCTGTAGATCAACCTCTATGTTATCTTCTTAGATCTAGTTTCAAAAATTTCATCAAAGTCTGATAAATATTTCTACCTTACGTCTCTCTCTCTCTCTCTCTCTCTCTCTCTCTCTCTCTCTCTCTCTCTCTCTCTCTCTCTCTCTCTCTCTCTCTCTCGATATCACATTCTTCATTTATATTTGCACAAGCATATTCCACAATAGAGAAGGCTCATTATATTCACTTGAGCCCCCTCAAGCCCAATGGATCATCCCCTTCCAATGTTAGAGGAGATAAATTCATTGTTCCAAGTTCTCCTATACAATCTAGTGAACACAATTTATTTCATTATATTTCTCAAGAGTTGATGCTCCACTTATGATCTCATAATAGCTATGCATCTTAAACTATAGTCCATGAAGATATACAAAATAGTAGTTGCATATATTATGTAGTATGTTTTGTTATGTTTTACCCTTAGTGTAAATATGTTATATTTATTAATGTGCAACAATTAAGTTAGATCATAGAAAAAAATGTAAAAGGAATCATCTTCAATTGAAGAGGCAGCTCATGTGTTATGATGAAAATAGTTGGTTGATAATTTGATAAGATGACATTGTATACTTTGTTTTGATAGTATTAAATATTGTGAGTATGTGTGTTCTTGTAAACATGTTCTTTTGTTCTACATATTTTTTAAATAAAGGTGTAGCAATAAAATTTGTGAAGGAAATAAGAGAAACTCTTTATATACATCAAGTTCAATAGTTTTGGTTTGCATGTGTATGGGTGTGTGTGTGTGTGTGTGTGTGTGTGTGTGTGTGTGTGTGTGTGTCCTCTCCTTTTCTCATTTTAAAGTAAAATGTTGAAAAACTTGTAATGGGCCCTTTGTCTTCTAGTAAAGTTCAATGATTCTTGATGAGTTGGCTAGTGATCACAACTTCTATAGTGCAAGGATTTGACATCATATGGGGATAAGGCTATGATCATATTATGTACACCCCTTAGTTCTTGGTTGCTAGCTAAATAGGTTTAAGCATAGGGCTTATGCTTCCATATTGGGTAGCTAAAATGACTTTGTGGATAAAAAAAATCTATAAAAAAGTTGTGGGACCCCTTCCTACAAACTTCTAAAGATGTTCTTTTCTCTTCAAGTTATATATGCCTAAAAATGGGTATTTTAGAATTTCTTCTAAAACTTCAAAAAAACAATTATAAATACATCTAATAATTGATCCCAACATCACTTTAAATATTTGGTATACAATTATATATAATCTAATATACCATGATTTTTTATGTTAGTGAGGTGGCACCATAGTGAAAATTAACCTTAACTAACATAATGATTAATTGATTGTGGACAAGTATGTTTTCTTGTTCAATCTCCTATCTTCTTATTTAGTTGAAAAATTCAAAAATCATATCTTCAGAGATGCTTTCAAAGCTTTTATATCCTCTCAAATTAATGATGTCTAATAACTCCAAAAACACACCCTTCTTACAAGTTTAGAAAATATATTTTCTCTCAAGTTAAATATGTCCAAAATTAATATATTTCTTTCTGGATTGGACCAAGTGAAGTTCTAGTGGCCAATGTTTCAAAAGATATTGTTGATCATATTTTCAATTCTCTTCTCTTACATTTTTTCCTTATGATGGATCAAAGTGGTTGATTTGAAGCATTGGCAATAATAAATTTATATGATCTAATTGAGAAGAAATATGTTGATTAGTATGGACTATGAAAATTTACAAATACAATATTTTTGAAATCTTGAAATCATCCCTTCATATAAGTCTCTAAATAAATATTTTCCTTTTCTACATTAAAATTAAAATTAAGAGACTAGATTTCACAATCCATTATCATTATGTTTTGCTTTTAGGTTATATTCTGAGGATTTTGATTGCATTACTGTTTAAGATTATACTTTTTGATCTATCATTACGATGAAAGTGAGAAATATATGCAATAGAATATTAGATAATATCATCCCCAAACAATAACTAATGTTGGTTGATAGTGAGATGAGGGAGAGAGTGCATGCCCTAGAGGAAAGAGTGAGATTTCTGGCTAAATTCACTATTAGATTGACACATGTTGTGGCCACTACTCTGCACCTACTGAAAGAGAACCAGGAGAAGACTTGACTAATGAAGACTCTAGGATGTTGTTCGATTTCCTAGTTGACGACTAGGCTAAAATTCTCCTTAAGGGGAAGGATGACAAGCAACCCAATTAGGGTCTGTCACGCTTGGTTCCCTTTATTTTATGTTTTGTTGGTTATGGAACTTAGTCTGGTTTAAGGCGTCTCTGTCTTTGTTGATGAACTTTTTAAGTATATGTAGAACTGTTATTGGCAATATTAGTTTGATGTCTGGTAAGACTTTTACTATGTTACTTTGTATGTTGTTTTTGGATTGACACTAGTAGGGGGTATTTTGTGTGGTGGTAATATGTTGGTTGTTACTAGTCTATTTGTAAGGGTCAACCCCCTTGTTTGGCTACTTTTTAATTAAAAAACAATAACTAATGTTAATATATTTTTACAATTAAAAAATTGTATACTATTTAGTAACAAGAGCTCTGTGAGAGCTTGAGTCCCTGCCTCATGATTCATATTTTGAAAATAAAATGGAAAATAAATTGGCAATAATTTGAAAATAGAATGGAAGATAGGTTATTCAATATTTGTTGTGAAATATAGAGTGAATTTGTTTTTTAGTATTTACGATTTTTTTTTAAATTCTACTTTTAACCTCCAAATTAACAAATGAAAAAATGTAATTTTTAAATATTAATGATAACAAAATTTTTTAACTAAAATTTCTAATTAAATTTTGGAAAATAATCTTCAAAATACTTAGAAATATTTATAATAGTGTAATATTTAAAAAATTATTACCTAACGTAATTTGAAAAGCATTATTGAAGCTATATAATTTTAACACTTTCCATAATTTTTCACCTTTTACAAAATATCATTATTATTTTATTGGAATAAGAATCTAAGAATCACAAAGCATTTAAAACATTAATGTTACAACATAAAACAACATCGTTACAACATTTCTTTCATCTTTAATTGTAATTTTTTTATCACATAATTGTAAACTTAACTTGAATGAAATATGTGTTCTTAAACTTTGAAGTCTTCACCATTTTTGAACAAGCAGGAGCATAAAATCTAGCAAGTCTTTTTACTACTTTTAAATTTTTTTAAAAATTGTCCAGAACCTATTAACATGTGCACTTAAAATTTTCAATTTATTTTTATTTTTATGTACATTGATATATTAAAAATAAAAAGAGATCACTTAAACTACAACTTAGAGAATACCATCTTATAAATACTTAGATCATTACCTATCAAAAATTGATCCAAAATTTTAACTATATATTTAATTATAATATTTGATTTTCAGAGGATCCTTGGTAGACATTATACTTTCGACATCGGTAAAAGAAAATTAAAACTAGCAATCGCACCTTAGTGTGCAATAGGTATGGCATAGAAATATGAAAGGTAAATAAGTCTCTCTCACCCTCCTCCATCTCTTGCTTCGTATCTCTGAACTCCTCTTTCCATCTTTACCTCACAATCTATTTTTTTTCCATCCTCTCATTCTCTATTCATCTCCACCTCTATCTTCCCATCTCTACCTATCCCCCTTCTACATTTTTCTCTATATCATTTTTACCTCTATATTTATCTATCCCTTGTCATTCTCTCTCTCTCTCTCTCTCTCTCTCTCTCTCTCTCTCTCTCTCTCTCTCTCTCTCCGTCCCTCCTCCTCCCTCCATCCCTCTCTCTCTCTGAATATATTTTTCTCTACAATCTATATCTATCCCTTTCTCCTCTATTTCTATCTATCCATTGTTGTGCTCTACACATATGTCTCCTCCATATCCATATCAATCTCCATTTGTCTTTGTCTTCCTCTCTATTACTAACTCTTCACCTCTTTCTATCTCTCTTTACTACCTTTCTATATCTCAATTGATATAACATTCCAAAGCCTTCAAGAGTTCTGCTAATCTATATGAGCTATAACTTAGTAGTTCTATTAGATTATATGTAATATTTTTCAAAATTTGAATATGTAATCTATTATTAAACGTATTTAAATATATAATTTAAAAAATATTATTTATCTATATATTTGTTAGAAACTCTAGCTATAATGTAATGATTGTGATTTATTTTTTAATAAAAGTATAACAAGAATCAATTAATATTTAAAAAATAATATATAATTAACTAACAATTCTTTTACTAATGTTACATTTTCAGCACTTGCTAATAAATTTGAAAAAACAAATTTAAAATACAAGAAACTGAAAATTTTATTTATATTTCGGTCTGACTTTCATAAAAAAAAAAATTAAAATGACAAAAAAAACTTTGCAATTAAAAAAAACAGTTCAAGTTTTAAATTCAAAAAACAGTTTATATCTGTCCATGGTTTACCCGCCCATAGAATTGGTGGTCTCCAAGGGTTCATGCTGATACGAATTCATGCTGATAAAGTTTTTTAAAAGCAGGATACTTTGAACCCCACTACACAATGATGCGACAAAGAAATAGTTATTATTTGACTAATAGCAACTATTTGTAAGCCCTAATGTTTTTCAATGCACGACAAAATGATTTGGCACTCCATGCTTTTAAATAATATAATAATAAATCACGGAAACAATTAAAATCAAGTCAGAGCGAGAATTTAGATACAGGAATGAAAGGACCAAAAGAAAGCAAGCAAACCGCCGCATACATTTAACGCGGCCTTCCATACGAATTGAAGGTCGAAATTTATGGCCTTTTGTGAAGCGTGGGAAAAAATTAACTCAACAATTGTGAACCCTTCAAATATTTTGATAATAAATTAGATGTTGACTTGTCCTACACTATTGGCTGCCTCCCTCTTTTTCTTTCTTTTTGGTTGCATGCAACCTAACATGACAATGACAACTACTATTGGTCAAAGAATTTGGATCTGATTCATGGAAAGGTTACACATATTTATTATGAAGGGACGTTGAAGAGTTTGACTAGTACAAACTTGTAAATCATGGGATAACTTATGAGTGGAATCTATGTAATTCTTATAAGGGTTAGGTTAGATGAAACAAGAGCTAGAAGATTTGAATTTGGTTGATTAAAATGTTTAGTACAATAGAAGTGTGAAGAGGTCTAGACGTGTGAGTACATTAGATATTTTAGTACAATATAAGTGTGAAGAGGTCTAAATGTGTGAGTACACTATATTTGTGAAGGCACACGTCCGCAATTACAATGATCTAGAGGGAGATTGAACCTCAGTGGTCCCAACAACACCATACCCACTTAACCAAAACACTATGAGAAATCATATAAAATTGATCTTTTAGTTGTACTTTTTCTTTCTAATTTGATCTTCTAACCTTTTTCTTTCTTATTAGAGGAGTAATATTAATTACCAAAGAGAACTCACTTCTTATTTCTTTCAACTTAGAGGGCATATCTTTGTTCCTTTGTAAATATGGAAAATCTTTTTTGGTCTTTTGTGTTCCCAATCAAATGAAACTAGATATATTTGCTCAAGAAATATCCTTTTAGAAGTTAAATGGTTGTATTCCTAGGTTATCATCCATGTAATAGTTAATATATTAAGTGGCAACAAAAACATCACATAGAACTTGTGCTAGTAATCAAATGCTCTAATAACCAAGACAAATAGATAGCCTGCATGGAGCTATGATAACGACCAAGAAACTAAATGATATATCAATGCTTGACAAATTGTTTGTCAATAGTAAATAACACAAGAAAATATTCATCCAAAAGAATATTTAGTGATAATATCAACAAGAAAATGAATAGTTATAGTGAGAATTTGTGAAAACTACCGAAACAAATTATCCAAATGCCTTAAAATCAATAGAGATAGAACATATAACAAAATAAACTCTTTAGTGTGTAAATCAATCACTAGAGGGGCAATTCAACTCTTGTAGTAGTTCCAAATATCACTACTTCCATGTTAAAATAAAACACAAGCTCCATTAATGCAATATTAACTAATTATTTATGAAGATCATATCAACAAGAAAATGAATAGTTATAGTGAGATAAGTGAAAACTACCAAAACACATTAAACAAATTCCTTAATATCAATAGAGATATAAAATATAACAAAAGAAACTCTTTAGTACATTAATCAATCACTAGAGGGACAAATCAACTCTTGTAATAGTTCCAAATATCACTACTTCCACATTAAAATAAAATGCAAACTCCATTAATGCAACATTAACTAGTTATTTTTAAAGATAAAATACAACTATGTAATCTTCTTCTCCAAGTGGCTTCAATTGCTAAAACCAATATAAAACACACCAATAATAATCTTAATAGAAAAATCTATTAGAAAGTAAAATCCACCAAGGTAATTGAGGGGGGTGGGGGGGTGCGCTTGAATCAGTTATCCAAATATTAAAACATTTATCAACCTTATTAATCCTTAACCATGTGAGCAATATAACCAACAACCATAAGAAGATACACATACAAAATAACACCGGATATGTTAACTAGGGAAAACCTTGACCAGTGGGAAAACCTCGGTGGGGATGGTAGCCAAAAAATGGTGTACTAATATAAAAGTTCCTTGTAAGAGGATGGACTCTATTAGGATTCAATAAAATGCATTCCGTACATATCGATCCCTATTAGGAGACTCTAAATTCATGTTAGGAGATTCCAACCTTGTTAGGATAGAAGATAGAAGGACACCCTATCCAAACATGTTCAGGGGCAAGACCATCGAATTCACTGTCTAACTGATCTCTATATTAAACTCCTTGTTGAATAATAGAAATAAAATAACTTGAACTCCTTCTCTAACCTCTTGACCAGACCAAACCTCTTCAGATCTCAATACCCTATTACCAACTTCACATCCAATAATCCCTTGGATTAGTTACACACATTTACCAACTTTGCATATCACTTGCTCACATATAATAAAATTTGCACTTACACACTTCTTTTTCACACATTCTCCACAAGGAAAATAACCTTCCTTTATACCATATCCTCAAAACAATTCCTTGAGTCAAGCTTGAGGCTTTCCCAATTAATTATAATAGGACCTCATTAAGATATTACATTTTATTACAATTACACAACATTGTCAACTAATAGTCTTTACAACTTCTCACATGTGTCGCTTCTAACGTTTCACACTCGCTGACATCATTATCAGGTCGCCTACTATCACTTTCTAACTTCACTTGTCATGATTCTATCCCTGTTAAGAGATACAATCCAAACATCAAAAACTACTTATCAAATACTCTGTCTACACACTATCCTCTGTAATTCTTGAATAACTCTTGCATATCTTCAACTTTTAGTACACACACTCATCCATGTCATCAGGACACAATGTAGAACATGTCCTCAATTGTGCTTGACCTTGAAAAATTACAATTTTTTGTAAAGACTAGTTTTGAATTGGACAACTTTGATAACTACGTTCCTAATCCTAGCAACTTTGAATCTACATTCAAAGCCACACTAAACTCGAAAGGCATACATGTTGATAGTGAAGAAAAAGATGATATTGATGATGTTCTTGAAGTCCTTGAAGCTTGCAAAAATATTACCAAAAGGGAAAGGTAAATTTAGAGGCAAAATTCCATTGATTTGTTTCTCATGTCAAGAGGTTGGTCATATTGTTACAAGATGTCCAAACAAAGAAGATAAAGATGAGAGAAGAAATAATAGGTTCAAAGGCAAGAAAGACTTCAATAACTACAAGGACTACAAAGACAAAGGTAAGAAATCTTGTTACATTGTAAAGATTTTGATAGTGATGATATTGAAGAAGAAGTAGTCTATATTGTAGTTAAGGACGAATCTGATAATGAGGAAAATGAAAAGATGACACTTATTTCTCATGTTAGCAAAAATGATACATGGATCATAGATAGTGGTTATCATCATCACATGAATGGTGACAAAACTAAGTTTGAGCATTTAGAACACTATGATGGTGAAAGTGTTAGGTTTGGAGACAGTGAACCATGTTATGTAAAAGGAAAAGGATTCATAAAATTAACTAAAGGAATCAAAAGTGACAATGACTACTAGGTTGAAGGACTAAGACACAATCTAATTATTGTGGCACAACTAAAAAATATAGGATATAAGGTACAATCTATGAATGGAAAAGATAAGCTATTGGATGGTAAAGGAAACCTAGTTGGGATTGTAAATCAAATAGAAGGTAACCTTTTTTTATGTAGATCATACTAAAAGTACATGTTTATTAGCACAAATAAAGGAAAGTTGGCTATGACATAAAAGGATGTGTCATGTTAACTTTGATAACCTAGTTACCATAAGCAAGAAAACAAGAGTAAGAGGCATACCAAATTTGAAGAAACCTAAGATGGCCATGTATAAACAATGTCAAATTGGAAAGATGAGTAAAAGAAGTTTTAGAAGTAATACTTTCAATTTTGAAGAAGTTTTGGAACTAGTTCATATAGATCTTTGTGGACCAATAGGTATAGAAAGCTACTATGGAGACATATAATGCATTCCATTTGTTGATGACTATCTTAGGATGATGATTGTAATGTTCTTAAAATATAAATCTAATACTTTTCAAAAGTTCAAATGGTATTTGGCTAGAGTTGAGAAGGAAACATGAAAGAATTTGAAATGCCTAAGATCAGATAAAGGAGATGAATTTGTTAGAGTAATAAAATATTGCCTTATTAACTAAATTATTTTGATTTAATTATTAAGTTATTTATTATCTCTATTTTACTTAAGCTAAACTTTAGGCATATAATAATTAATTCTTTTATTAATTATTATCATGCAACCTAGGTTTTACCTATTAGGGTTTTGATCTCTCTTTATAAGTTAATTGATCTCTTTGTAATTTTATTCATTCACTTTTGATAATAGCAATCTCTCTTTTTGCTCATCAAGAATGTCTCATCTATGGTTCTAGGAATTCTAGCCTCCATAGATTTTTCTTCTCTCTTTTTATGACAGGTGTTTGCATGTGGGTGATTCTTGGGAGCTGTGAGGTTGATCTTTCATCAACTTCAACATGGTATCAGAGCTCTAGATTGTCATGCCCTTGTTCTATTTATGAGAAGTTTGGCTTGGATTTTAGATCTGTGTTTTTTTTCTTTCGAAGGGTTTTGTTAGGATTAACTTCAGACAGAAATAACAATTACATGCAAATATAACCAATATCAAAAAATAATAGATCACATAAAAGAGAACACAAGACACCAAGATTTAACATGTTTCACCCAATCTCTGGGCTACATCCACCTACAACAAGTCGAATATTATTATGATCTAGTGATTACAACTTGATTACAATCTGTAATCCCTTATAGCTCAATACCACCACAAGAATCAATTTTTGCATCACACACTATGAAAATTCCTAACCCTAAGCCTTTTCATACAAGTCTTTTGTTGCTTACAAAGTTACGACTAGAATAATAGAAAAATAGTAGTCGATGCCTTTTATGATATAAGGTCATTTTTGGTTTCGAGGGCATTGTCCCCAAAAATCCTCGCAGGGGTGTTGCCCCTTGACCCCACCTTATACTACGAAAAGGAGTGCACCTAGGGCATTGCCCCAAGACCTTGTAGGGGTGCTGCCCGTTGACCCCATCTTGGGGGAGTTGCCCCTAAACCCCCGTAGAAATAATAGTGGGAGAAAATTATGTCAAATAAACCTGCAAGTCTGATTAGGCTCCACATTACAACAACCTCCCACTTAGAGACTAATTAGGTTCCACAATAATAACCTCCCATTTTGAGACTAATCATAGCACTGCTAAACGTGTAGGTCCCACTAGAATATCAAACCACCTTGGACTCTGTTATTCTTTTATTTTGTTCAATCTAGAAGACCAACGAAAGCTAAAGAGGAGTTCAACTTCTCCCTTGTGACTACTTTGATAAACATATATGTTGGATTATCATTTGTATGTATCTTCTCTAGCTTTAACTATGCATCATCCAGAATTGACTGAATGAAATGGTACCACAACTGTATGTGCTTAGTGTTTGAATATAGAGGTGAATTCTTTGCAAGATGAATGACACTTAGGCTATATGTGAAAAAATAGTTATCCCTCTATGGATGTCCTAACTCTTCCATGAATATCTAAAGCCATATAATCTCCTTAGCTACATCTGTAGTAGAAACATACTTTGCCTCTATAGTGGATAAAACGTTAACCTTTTGTAACCTAGAAACTCAACTCATAGTTGCCCCCACCAACAGTAAATACATAACTTGTAGTACTCCACTTGGTATCAATATCCCCTACCAAATCTGAGTCAACATATCCCTGTAAATTAGCAGTAGAGCCCTCAAAGTGTAAACCTTTACTAGATGTTCCTCTCAAATATTTGAGAATCCATTTGACGACATTCCAATGCTCAATTTCTAGATGACTCATAAACCTGCTAACAACTCCCACTACATGTGCAATATCTAGACTAGTACATACCATAACATACATGAAGCTTCCTATAGCTGAAGCATAAGGTATCTTGGACATCTTATCCTCCTCTTCTTGTATCTTGGGACACATCTCCTTAGTCAACTTCAAATAACCAGGTAAAGGTGTACTGATAGCTTTAGCATTCTCCATAGAGAAAAGTTGCAACACCTTCGCAATATAATCAACCTGAGATAATTTCAATTTCTTGTTCTTCCCATCTCTAAAAATCTTCATACCAAAGATTTTTTTTGTTGCCCCCAAATCCTTCATAATAAAAGCATGTGTTAACTGGCATTTCAACCCCTTAATGTGATTCATTTTAGACCCAACTACAAGCATATCATCAACATATAAACATAAAATAATGTAGTTTTCATCATCCAAACTCTTGAAATAAACACAATGATCTAAATGACACCTATTACATCCATGCTCATGCATACACCTACCAAATTTTAGATACCATTACCGAGGTGCTTGCTTCAAGCCATATAAGCCTTTCTTCAATTTGCACACTAAGTTCTTCTTACCTTTGACCTCAAATCCCGTGGTTGTACCATATATATCTCTTTATCCAAAACACCATGAAAAAAGGTTGTTTTAACATCAAGCTGCTCCAAATGCAAATCTTCAGTAGCCACAATACTTAAAACAGTGCAACTAGAAGTCATTTTAACAATAGGAGAAAATATCTCATCAAAATTAGTGCCCCTTTTCTATGCAAATCCTTTTACAACTAACCTGGGTTTAAATATTTCCTTACCTCCATCCTCTTCTTTTAACCTATAAACCCATTTATTCTATAAAGCCTTTTTACCTGCAGGCAGCTTGCATAAACCCTATGTCTTATTTTTTAGCAAAGAGTCCATTTCTTCTTTTATTGCAGATTCCCACCGAATATTTGTATCCACCTGCATAGCTTCAACATAATCATTTAGGTTCACCAACATCTATTAGTAAAATAGAATACAAGGAAGGAGAAAATTTTTCTAGAGGTCTACTTAGCCTTGTTAACCATCTAACATTCACTGGGGTGTGTGGTATTTGTTGTTGTGATTGTTGTAAATCATGAGAAATTGCTAGAACATCAGCTTTTGGAGTGTCATCCAACACTGCATAATCATATTCTTTCTTCTCATGTTGCTGCAACAAATCTTTGTACAACACTTTCTCATTAAATATGACATCCCTACTTACAATTTTATGATTTTCAAAATCTCAAAGCCTATAACCAAATTCATTAATTCCATATCCAACAAATACACATTTATTTGACTTAGCTTCTAGCTTCGTTCTATTTTTAGAATCTATATGAGAAAATGCTTCACAACCAAAGGTTTTGAGAAAAGAGTAACTCACCTTCTTACTAGTCCATGCTTACTCTAGAATACTATAGCCCAAAGGAGTAGATGGATCGGTATTAATCAAATACACAATAGTATTGATAGACTCTGCCCACATGTTTAAGGGCAACCCTGCATGGAACCTCATGCTCCTTGCACACTCCATTATAGTCTTGTTCATGCATTCAACCACTCCATTTTCTTGTGGAGTCCTTGGAATAGTTTTCTATCTTTGAATATCATTAGTGGAGCAATAATCTTCAAATTCATGATTGTAATAATCACCACCATTACTAGACCTGAGACATTTTAATTTCTTACTAGTCTCATTTTCAACCAAGCATTTCCATTTCTTAAAAGTTTGAAATATATCAAATTTTTGTCTAAGTAAATAAACCCATACTTTTCTAGTTGCATCATCAATAAATGTAACATAATAATGAGAGCCACCAAGGGAAGATACTTGATCCAATCCCCATACATCTATATGCACAAGCTCTAGTCTCTTACTTTTCTTTTCCTTCCTAGTCTTCACAAAACACACTCTTTATTGTTTTCCATACACACAAATTTCATAGAAATCCATATTGACACAATTCAGAACTGGTAAAACTTTCTTTGAATGAAGTAATTTCATACCTTTCTCACTCATGTGCCCAAGTGTATTATGCCATAACGCTATATCAGAATCTATAACAACTATTTGTTCTCCTTGCTCAACTGCAGCAACTGTTCTTGAACATTCATTTTTGTTTTTAAACAATCAAAGTAGAAGGAACAAGATTAGTGCACAAAGATATAAGGCACCTACTTTCACACCTTTTTCTACTACAAGGGAACCTTTTGAAACCTTCCAATTTTAATCATTAAAAGTAACTACACAACACTCATAACTGAGTTGTCCTACTAAAATTAAATTCCTACTCAACCTTAGAACATGTCTTACCTCATGTAGTAGCCAATGATTCTCATTCTGTAACTTAATCTTAACTTTTCCCCTTCCAACAATCTAATAGGGTTCATTATCCCCAAATAAACAACACCAAAATCCCCTTGGACATAATCAAAAAAATAATCTCTATGAGGTGTAACATGAAATGAAACACCAAAATCTAGAACCCATGAATCATCAACACTTTCTAAAGACAGAGGCAAAGCATCCTCTTCAGATTTGTTACTTACCACATTTGCCTCCTTGTTCCCTTTTGGTTTATCTCCTTCATTTTTCTTTTGAGTCCAACAATATTTCTTCTTATGCCCTATTTTACCATAGTACCAACAATCTCCCAATCGTCTGCATTGAGACCTCTTCCCCTTTGAATTTCCTCTTGATTTCCCATGATTTCTAGAATTATTTCCTCTCTCAGTCATTTTGCCTCCACTTTGTGTGTTCAAAGAACTTCCTGATGTAGATCCACCTAAGGTTTTCCTACAAGTTTTCTCACTCAAAATAACACTGATCACATCATCATATTTTAGGGTATTAGATCTAGAAACATAATTACTCACAACCATTACCAGCCATTCTAGCTTTCAGGAAAAGAACACAAAATCATGATAACCCTCATTTCTTCATCAAAATTAATACCCACAGAGGATAATTGACTAGTAACAATATTAAACTCATTTAAATGAACTAAAATAGATCTACCTTTTGTCATTTTCATATTAAATAAACACTTCATGAGAAATACCTTATTTGAAGTAGAGGGCTTTTCATAAAATTTCACTATGGTTTCCACCAACTCTTTTGTCGTCTTCACTTTTGTAATGTTAAATGTCACTAGTGGTGCCAAGCATAACCAAATTCTTCCAAGTTCCTTTCTATCTAAAATCTCTCATTCCTCATTTTTCATAGTTCCCTAGTTCCTTTTGATGATTTCCATAAATCCTTCTCATAGAGATAGTCCTTCATTTGCATCTTCAATAACTTAAAGTTTTGCACATTAAACTTATCAATCCCTAGCTTGCCTTCATATGCCATTGCTCCCACTCAACTGTGAAATCTTCTTGCAGAGGATAGCTAAAAAATAATAATGATGATTTGGCTAAAAAAATGATGACAATTTGGCTTAAAAAAATAGACAACCATTTGGCTCTGATACCACTTGTCAGGATTAACCTTAGATAGAAATAATAGTTATATGTAAATATAAAAAATATTAGAAAATAATAGATCGCATAAGAGAGAACACAAGAGACCAAGATTTAACGTGGATAACCCAATCCCTAGGCTACGTCCACCAACAACAAGTCCAATATTATTATGATCCAGTGATTACAACCTAATTACAATCCATAATCCCTTATAGGTCATACCACTATATGAACCAATTTTTGCATCACACATTATGAAAATCCCTAAACTTAAGCATTTTTATATAAGATTTTTTCCAGTTACAAAATTAGGGCTAGAATAATAGAAAAATAGTAGTTGAGGCTTTTTACAATATAAGGTCATTTTTGGCTTCGAGGGCACTGCCTCAGGACCCCATAGGGCATTGCCCCCAAACCCTCGCATAAATAATATGGGGGAAAAATTGTGCCAAATAAACCTCCAAGTCTAATTAGGCTCCACACGATAATAGGTTTCATTTTTAAATTTTTTTGTATTGAATTTGGGGGGTCACCATTTTTCGGTGCTCTTTGAGCCCAAATGAACATTGTCGTTGAGCTTAGAGTGCCCAAAAACCCTATTTTCATATAAAATTTATCCAATTTGGACATAGTTAGAATTTGAGGCAAAAAAATATTACTGCCAAATTGGGCACAGTTTCTTGAGGCGACGATTTTCTAATTTTGGCATGCAAATCAAGATTTTGGTTAGAAAATCAAGATTTTTGCATGTTTCCTGAAGTGACACTTTTGTGATTTTTGGTAGAAAAATAAGATTTTTTTTGCACACAAATTGAGATTTTTAGGCATGCAAATTGATGTAGTTTTGGTACAGAACTGACACACTTCTTGAGGTAATTTATGTTATTATTGGACACACTTTTCAAGATATTTGGCACAAATCCTGATGCAGTAATTTCTTTTGAGTACTTTTTTGACCTACATGTGGTTTTTTTGCCATAACCTTCTCATTTGGACTTCATTTTTTGATTCGAAAGAAACATCAAAAAGCTGATTCTAAGCCTATTGTGATGGTGTAGTTTATTTGGTGGTCTTTTGATGTTGTTTTGTGGTCTATTTTGGTTGTCAAATTAATAATTTCTATTTTGCACTCTGAGAGACATATTTTGAGACTTTCGATTTTCCAGATTTTGCTCGAGGCACATCCCATTCAATTTTTTGCTATTTTGCATTCTGATGGATATCTTGGTTGTTTCAGGTCTGGGGACTGACTTTGTTATTTTAGATGATTTTTCATGGGTTATATTATGTATTGTATTAGCCTTATGTTTCTTTTGATCTTTGTTGATATCCTTTTGTAGTATTCTTGCAAACACGCTAACATAAAGTGTCACTTTATTGCATTTTAGGATCTTGTATATCTTTGTATTTTTTTGTACTCACACTACATTATAAAGTGCCTTGGGGGGTTTCATGTTTTCCATGTTCACCATCTTTCTTTGTCAAGTGAGTGTTCCTTCCATGATATTAGCCTCATGATGTGTTGAGGACATGTGCCATTGTAGGTGTTTGTACTTCTTTTGTACTCTCAATATTCTTGGTTCTTCTTTTTGTAGGGGATATTGCATTTAGTTTCAGTGTTCATGTCTTACCTATCAACATTATAGGGGGGTTATGTTGGTTCTATTACTTTCTTGGTTTGATGGAGTGAGTTATGTATTTAGTATTTCATCCTATGTACTAGATGATTGTAGTGGCTGGACACCTATGCATTTCGATGAGATGGATCACTTACCATATAGACATTCTTTCATTCCTATTTTTGGAGGCCATGAAGATACATTTCATCTTCAATTGATTAGCTCTTCAGACTTAGTCTTCTCTACTTGGTCATATTCTCTACATTGGAGGTTCTTCAGATCAGGAGTTTGGCAGTGTTTGTAGCTTCATGCTTTAATGATGTTCTTCATGATCATCCTCTTGTTCCTATCTTTTGGAATATTCTTATTAAATATTTTTGGAGTACAATTTTTTTGATGTGGTTTTCTCATTTCTCCTCTTTTTAGAGATTTGGTTGTACTAGGGTACCTCATTAGGCCTTATTTTCAAGACCCAAATTTACTTTCAGTAATAGTTTCTAGGTTTTTAGCTACTCCTTAAGTTTATTGTAAGGGGGGGTGTTAGAGTAATAAGATATTGCCTTATTAATTAAATTATTTTGATTTAATTATTAAGTTAGTTATTATCTCTATTTTACTTAAGCTAAACTTTAGGCATATAATAATTAATTCTTTTATTAATTATTATAATGCAACCTAGGTTTTACCTGTTAGGATTTTGATCTCCTTTTATAAGGATTGTTCTCTTTGTAATTTTATTCATTTAGTTTTGATATTGTTAGAGAAGAAGGTTAATTTATTTTAATTCATTAAATTACCTTTTCTCCCTTCTTAAGATTTTTCTTTATATAACTTTTACTTTCTCATTTAATAATTATTTAGTAATTATTAAATAACATTTTCCTTTTACGTTACCCTTTTCGGGTTTTGATCTCCTACTATAAGGATAGATCATTTGTAAATATCTTGTATCTTTTCTTTTTCGAAGAATACATTTGCATATTTTTCAGAGCAAATCCTTGCCTCCTCTTGTCTTTTTCTTCTCTATGACAGGTTTTTAAAAGCAGATATTCAAGGGCTTTGTGATTTTTTTTGTGTATTGTTCAAATCCTTTGTGGTATCAAAGCCAGATCTGCTATAGCTTGTTTGATATTTGGAGAAAAGGAGAAAGAGATTTTGACAAAAAAGATTTGGAATTTTTTGGTGTTTCTTGTCAAAATTAGGGGGTCACTAATTTTTGGAGTAGTTTGAGGCCAAACAGACCCACAGTTGGATCTAGAAGGTCTCAAAACCCCTATTTTCATATAAAGTTCATCCATTTTGGACAACATTGATTTGAGAGGCAAATTTTTTTGCACAACAAGGTCATACAACCTTTGCACACACTACGAGGCAATTGCAAAAAAAATTTAAAAAATTGGCCGTAGACCATTTTTATGGTCCATAGACTTGTTCTAAGTGCCACAAAAGGGAAATCTAGCATGCCAAAGGTTTTTTCGGCCTGTAGAGCTACTACTAGCACCAAAATCTATCTTTCCAGTGTGCTGCAATTTTTTCTAGTACTGATGACTATTTCTGGCGTTGCTCATGAGTTTCATGCCCCCAGCTTGTCATCACCACCACCACCAATTCTACCACCAATGCTGCACTGCGACTTCACTGCCACCACTCCTCCCACCACTCCACTTCCCATGTGGCACCATAGGCACTTGCCACATCAGCATTTAGGCCCACACTACTACGTGGATGCCACATGGCACGATCACATGTCAGTCCTTTTTTACTGCAATTACCCCTTGGCTATCAATTTTAATGTAGTGACCTGCTAACATCAGGATGATGTCAACACTACATCATAGCCCCACATGCCCTTTAGGTCACTTTTTAGACCAATTGTTGATTTTTCAGCCATATCTTGAGCACACAATGGTTTTTTTTCTTTCTAAAAGAAGCACTGGAAATATGGTTCTAAGATGAAGACAATGTTGTTGGAATTTTTTGGTTTTGATGTAGTTTTGTTTCCTATTTAGATAGTCAAAGTTGGATGTTCTATTTTTCACTCTAGAGGGCATATCTTGAGCATCCCAACTCAATTTTTTGAAAATGTTGCATTTTTGGAAAGCTCATTCAATTCTCTTTCCAGAAATGTTAGTTTATCTTCTTGATTCTGCTCCAAGCTCTTTCGATTTTGGTTTTCACTTTATTGCACTATGGTGGATATCTTGGGTGTTTTAGGTCCAGGGATCACTTTCATGGCATGAGATTTCTTCTTTTGGACTATACTATCTATTGTAACAGCTATTTTCCCTTTCTAATCATTTTTGATATCATTTGCAATCACATTTATGTAAACACATTGAGATAAAGTGCCACTCCTTGCATTTTCAAGGTGTTTTTCATCATTATGACTTGTTGTACTCACACTAAATTATAAAGTGCCTTGGGGGGATAGTTGTTTTCCTTTTAGTACCATCTTTCTTTGTCAAGTGAGTGTCCCTTCCATGACATTAACCCCATGATGTGTCAATGAAACATACCTTTATAGGTGTCTATACCTCTTCCTTACTTTGGATGTTCTTGGTGTTGGACTAACTGCCAACATTCCCCTTTGAAATTAATGACATGGCTTAACCACTTCCTATGTTCTATAAGTCTAGTGGTTGTATCAAGCATTGACAAATTGATCTTTTGGTACAATGACAACTCTAGCTTGTAACAAGTGGTATCAGAGCTTGGTCATAGGTTTGAATCTCCTCGAGTAACACTAAGGGAGGAATTTTTGGACTAATCGCCAACATTCCCCTTTGGGATTCATGACATGGCTTAACTACCTCCTATGTTCTATAAGTCTAGTGGTTGTATCAGACATTGATAGGTCAATCTTTTGGTGCAACGATAACTCTAGCTTGTAACACTTGGTTCTTTCTATTTTGCAGGAGTTATTAGACCACTTTCTTAGTTATTTATCACCTCACTCTTGTTTGCATTAGGGGGGGCTCTTCTATTGTTTCTCTTGCTTCCTTTGTTTTATTGATCAACTCTTCAGGCATGGTGTTTCATGCCATCTATATCTTTGAGTTTAGTTATTTGCCTTTGCGTGCCTCCTAATTCAATGTAGATTATAGTCTTCTCTACCTAGTCAGGTTCTATTTTAGAGGATGTTCTACAGATTAATAATTTCTTTTTGATAGAGTTTTTGACTTCTTCATGCTTCAATTATGTTTCTTCATGATCGCTCTTTGTCCCTATTTTTTGGAATAATTCTCTAGTTGGAGGCTTCTACAGTCCTTCACTAGGTTTTTAGTTATCCATTTTTGGAGTAGAGTTTTTCCCACTAGGTTTTCTCTATTTCTCTATTTCATAGAGATTTGGTTATGATTGGGTACCTTATTAGACATTGTTTCTGAGACCCATGTTTTCTTTTAGCATTGCATTGTAGTTTCCTTGCTCTTTCTACATTGTTTCTCATCTTAGGGAGGGTGTTAGAGAAAAAGGTTAATTTAATTACATATATTAAATTACCTTTTCTCCCTTCTTAAGATTTCACTTTATGCATCTTTTACATTTTTATTTAATAATTATTTAGTGATTGTTAAATAACATTTACCTTTTAGGTTACTCTTTTTAGGTTTCAATCCCCTAATATAAGGATAGATCATTTGCAAGAATCTTGTGCCTTTTATTTTTTCTAAGAATACATTTGTATATTTTTCAAAGAAAACCCTTGCCTCCTCTTGTCTTTTTCTTCTCTGTGATAGCTTTTTGTTTTGCATATTGCTCAAATCCTTTAGATATTAGTAATCTTTTTTTTTCTCATCAATAATGTCTCATCTATGGATGTGGCAATTTTAGCCTTTATAGCTTTTTGTTTCTCTCTTTTTGTGACATGTGTTTGCATGCAGGTAATTCTTGAGAGTTGTGGGGTTGATCTTTAATCAAATTCAACATAATTTATCTCAAATGAATTCAATAAATTTTACAATGAAAGAGGAATCAAAAGATAGGTATCAACAACTAGAACACTAAAGAAAAATGGTGTAGCAGAAAGAAGGAATAGATCCATCATGAAGTGTGCAAGAACACTAATGATTGAGAAAAAATGTTGCACCAAAATACTAGAGAGAAGCAATCAATATAGCTCATAATCTAAACTAAGTTCAACTGAAGAAAGGTAGAAAAAAAACACATTATGAATTATGGTATGGGTATAAGCCTAATGTTTTTTTATCTCAAAGTATTTTGAAGAAAATGCTATATATTGAAAGATATAAGGAAAGGAAAAATTGATGCAAGAAGTGATGAAGGTATATTCCTATGTTACTCTGATAAAAATATGGTATACAAATGTTTGAATCTTACTACTCACAAAGTTATAGAAAGTTTACATGCGAAGATTGGTGAGTTTGTAGAGAGAATTGAAGAACATAGAAGCAGGGAACCTGAAGACTACATAAAGTTTGTTTACTATGAAGAGGAACATGAGACTTTAACCAACTCAGAAATAGTTGAAGCCAAGCAACAACAAAGGGAACTTACCAAGTTATAGAAAATGAAAATTGAGTCATAGGCAATAAAAGCTAAGTTGTAGTTAGTTTAGATAGTGCAACCCAAGTTACAATCAGCTCAACTAGAGGAACCTAAGTCATAGACAGAGGAGTCCAAAAAAAGATAGTAGATCACAAGCATGGAGAACCAAGTGAATCTAGTTCAAAAAAAAGAGAGCCTAACCTTGTAAAATAAGTCAGAAGATGTCATGTACCTAAACAAATAATTGGAGGAGAGACATATGACATACTGCAAAGGAACAAATTAAAAGGTTTTTTCTTTGCGTAGTGAGTTTGAACCTAGATCTATAAAAGATGCTTTAGAAAATGAAGGTTGGATAGAGGAAATGAAAGAAGAAATTAAGAAAATAGAAAATAATAATACCTTCTCCCTTGTAACTAGACCTAAGGATAAGAATGTGATTGGTACAAAATGGATATTCAAAAATAAGTTAAATAAGAAAAGAGAAGTAACAAGGAACAAGGCAAGACTAGTATGCAAAGTTTATGCATAAGAAGAAGGTATTGACTATGGAGAACCATTTTCCCCTATTGCAAGACTTGAAGGAGTCAAAATACTAATAACATAGACTACACATAAAGGATTTAAAGTATATCAAATGGATGTAAAATTAACTTTCTTAAATGGAATCTTGGAAGAAGAAGTCTACATTGAACAACCTAAAGGTTTCATTAATCCAAACAAAAGAGACATGGTATGCAAAATACACAAAGCTCTATATGGACTGAAGCAAGTTCCTAGAGCATGGTATGAAAGGCTTCATTATATCTAGTAAGAATTGGTTTTGAAAAGACAAATGGCAATAGTAATTTGTAGATAAAGGAGGGACCACAGGACAAGATATTGCTAGAGGAATATTTGTGGATGATATAATATTTGGAGGACATGATATGTTATGCAAATCATTTGCTAAAGAAATGAGGAAAGAAGTTGAAATGTCTATGTTTGGAGAGATAAAATCCTTTGTTGGCCTAAAAGTTTTCCAAATGGAGGATGACATATACATTACTCAGTCAAAGTACATCAAGGAAATATTGAAAGCATTTGGAATGGAAGATTCCAAACTAGTTGGAACACCTATGTCTACTAGATAAAAAATTTCAAAGAATTATGATTCAAAATTATATTATCTACATATTATGATTGGGAAACTTTAGTATGTGGTACACATGAGACCTATTATTGCATTAGCAGTTGACATAGTTACAAGGTTTTCCACAAATCCTAAAGAAAATCACATTATGGTAGTAAAAAGGATTCTAAGGTACCTAAAAGGAATTGAAGATCATGGTCTATGGTATAAGAAAGGAGGAAACCTTGAGTTAAGAACCTTCAAAGATGTAGATTGAACAAGAAGCATTGATGGTAGAAAAAGAACTAGTGGAGGAGCATTCTTTCTTGGAAAGAGAATAGTACTGTGGACAAGCAAGAAGAAGAATCATATTTCTCAATCAACAACAGAGGTAGAGTATGTTGTTGTAGTAGTTAATTGTTCTACCATACTATGGATCAAGTAATTATTGTTAGGAATGAAGGAAACAATCAAGGAACTAATGGTTATCTATTTTTATAATACTATTAAAATGTTAACAACGTTAACTAGTAGTTCACTATCATAATATAATAGACTTTCTCAATGTAAATGTTTGATATGTAAAACACCATAAAAAATTCAACACAAGTTTGGCACTAGGATTTAACATGGAAACCCAATTTGTTAAAAACCACTAGCAACATGTCACTAGTTTTTCACTCTTATGAAGTGAGCCCTATTAGGATCCAACCCTGTTAAAGGTAAGCTTCTATGGGTGATACTAAGATTTTAGTTGCCTCATCTTGTGTGGACACATACTTCTTGGATGATCAATTTATTAATAACCCTATTGCTAGTGCTATCTCTTTGGAGATTAGAGTTGCTTCATTGAAAGCTTCCAATAATTCTTTGTAGCATGATCATTTGCATCTTCTAGATTCAATTCATTGGGATCAATTTCTATCAGGCATAACATTTTTATTTGTAGAATCCCTCATTTCAAATCTAGATGATAGTATTAATTTCATACATCTTCTCTTTGATGGTGTCTCTCCTTTGGTTGTTGTGAGGGAATATTTTGTCCCTCTTCTTCCTTCTCTACATGGTCATTCTTCATAGATTGATACATGTTTGGATACTCTTGCACAAAAATTTGAAGAGATCTATTTTCCTTTTGAGGAGATAAATGTATCTTTTGATTATGTTATCCGTCAATTTCTAAAAGATTCAAGCTATTTTAAGATCTACATGGAGACCATGGAGCAATTTTTAAAGATTTCACACATTTTGAGATTTCTTCCTACATATTCCTTTCAAGATTAGGGAGACTTCATTCATACATCTTCAATTTTGTTTCTTCCTAAAGGGAAAAGTGTTGTTTGAAGATCATGGACCACCTTCTGCACTCAATTTTGAGCATCTACCATAGACTACACATTATGGAGGGATCTATCTTCTCTTCCATTTCAATTTCTAAGAGATCTTCTCAAGGTGAAGAAAATTGTAGTATAGTAATTATATTTCTTCATAAGCATCTATTTTGAGCGATGGTTTTATGCCCATTGGGTTTTCCCTCTTTCCTCTCCTTACATTTCTCTTTTCTCCATGTTATAATTAGGGGGGGTATTGGTGATTAATTCCAACTAGGAATTCTATTTAGTTTTGGTGATGATTCATTGGAAATTTTTATAAGTTTTGGCAGTGATTCTCTTCATGCATAACTGAAGATTCCAATTATTATTAATAGATCAATATCCTTCAATTACTCGATAACCCCAATCTTTCACCCTGAATTACTCTTATTCGGTGGAGTTAATTGTGTAAAAATCATGTATTTTATATATTGATTCAACAATCAATGATCAATAGAATTTCATTCTTAATTAGCTCTATTTTTTTTTTCTATTTCTATAATTCTTATCTTTTTTCTTTTAGAAAGATTCTTCATTTTTATTTTTTCAGATTGATTGTAAAATCTTTCATTTGCAACATTTTCTAGCATCTTCTTAGTTGTGCCAAAATGAGAGATTTGGAATGGGGAACTTTCAAAGATGTTGTACTTTGAACAAATTGGGAGGCATATATAGGTTGAATGTGGGAGTATAGACAAGCAATAAAATTGGGAGGAAAAAAAAGTGAAGAAAATGAAAAAGAATGAAATGAATAAGTGATGCCAACACAATGAGCAAAATTCTTCAAACTATTTCTTCTTCCTTGGATGCAAGCATGCCAAAAATTTGTGTTTTATCAAAAAAAAAAATTATATTATAACTTTCTCACTAATCAGACACTGTTACAATTTTTTTTTCAATATCCCCATGAATTATTTTCTTGCAAGATGCTTAAGCATGTAAGAAACATGAAACTATTAAAATTTGAAACCATGAATGCCAATAATGAACCAATATCACAAGTAGGAAAAATTTTGAAATAGATTAAGTAGAGATATATGTGTTCCAAACTTTTTTACAAACCATCAAATAAAAAATAATTTTTAATAACATTTAGAACAAAAATAGCTATTAATTAAATCAGATTAGTTTTGTAATGCATTTATTTTTCTCGAATAAACCTGTAAGAAAAAAAGTTAGAGCAATAAAATAGAGCAATTCTTCTTTTTATTTTTGTAGCAAGCCTTTCAAAATGAGTGTGTGTGTGTGTGTGTGTGTGTGTGTGTGTGTGAGAGAGAGAGAGAGAGAGAGAGAGAGAGAGAGAGAGAGAGAGAGAGAGAGAGAGAGAGAGAGAGAGAGAGAGAGAGAGAGAGAGAGAGAGAGAGAGAGAGAGAGAGAGATTTGGTTAGTTGATTAAAAAAAAACTTTTTGGCAGGAAGCCTTCCAAAGAGGGCTAGAGAATTAAACTATAGAAAACCCTCCAACACAAAAAAATAAGAATGAAGCTCAAACTTCTCTTCTCCTCTCAAAATATCCAAAAAATGGTAACCTTCATACAAACTTAAACAAGGATTACATATCTTGGATACCATGTGAGAAAATATGAAGATGAAAAAGACAATGAAAGGAAGGAATCCAAGAGAGATTTGTGAAAAGAATGTTATAGTAAAACCAAGAGCTCATAAGATTAATACAAAGATCATTGAAATAACATAAGAGAGTTTTGAAGGGGGAAAAGAAAAAAATCCCATCTAAATTATATGAATGAGACAAATAAGTAAAGAATGAAAGAGAGAGAAGAAGAGAGAAGGAACCATATGCTCATTACAAAAACTACATAGTGAGTGTATAGTAGTAAGAATGAGAGATGATAATCTCTTATATAGAGATGATAAAAGAGGAATTGTTAGTAACTACCATGTGAATGCACACCACATTCATAATTGTGTATGATCCAAGTTTCAAGATCCTTTTAATAAGGAATAACTATTTTTCTTAATGCAAAAACAATTTTTCCTCACACTTGAACTAGAGGACAAAATGGTACATAGGGGACACTTTGGTTCATCCTAATAGATAAATACAAGCAAGGAAATATTACTACTTCCAAAATCTATTGAAAATGTTATCATAGATTAAGAAGAGGAAAACTAATAACATAAAAAACTCAATAATGTTGACATTACAAAGCTAAAACCTAAAGAGCTACTTGAGTATTCTAAGAAGCTGGTAAGTAAGGCTAAAATGGACAAGTTGAAGGCCAAGAAGAAAAAATATGGGATAATGGAAGCAATGAGAGAAATTTTAGTAGAATTAGTTCCTAATATGGAATATGATCATAATGAAAGCCTAATTGATCAAATGGACATTTAGATCAAAGCTATTGTAGGACAGGTTCCAAAATTGGTGACAACAATGCATAGAGTGGTAGATGAAAATTTTGAGAGAAAGAAGATAGAAAAACTTATGAACACAATAGAAAATAAAATGATAATTTATTAGCACAAGTTACTAAAGCAAAGGTCATACTAAAGGAATTTGGACAACTAATGCTCAAAGTGTAAAAATTTTTAGAGTTCACCGACAATCTAGAAAATTGGAGAAGTATAGCTCAAAAGGAAATAGATACATTGATTGAACATTTTGATCCAATTTTGAGCTCACTATTAGATTATAATTCAAAATTAAATATTATTACTTGGAAGATAAATCATATGCAAGGTAAATAATTAAAGAGGATGACTAGAATATTGGAGCTACAATCCAACTTAGCCCTACTTTGGAGAAAATGTAGCAAAGTGTACTTAGTTTACTAGAAAAAATATTTAGTCTACCATATATGAGTATTTGGAATCAATGGAAGAATTGGAGATATATTTTCATGAATAGTTAATCACATATCATACTTGAAAAATTCATCAGAAGATTCAATGGAGAGAGAGAAGAGATTTTTCAAGGAAGTGTTTGATAGGTTGTGAGCCACCTTTGTCATTGAACTAAGGGGGAGAAATGACATGAAGAAAAGATAAGTAATAGTAGGATTGTAAAAATTATTGGATGGAGAAATAGTGAAGGTGATCGACAAAAAATACCCATATACACAGATTTAAGGTGAAAGGGGGAGCAACTATAAGGTTACAAGCAACACAAGGTTTTAATACAAGGTTTTTTCCTTCAATGTCAAAGGAAAAGACTTTTGGTATTTTACATTGCCAAGAGGAGATGATGACTGTGCGAAGACAAAAATGATCGATGATGGGTTGTCATTGATTGAAACTAAGAGAGGCAACTAAGAGATAGTAACTATTGACAAGCTAAGGTAGATGATCAATGACACTTAGTCATAGCTGATGTATCAAGGAGAAGGTATAAGAAAGTACAATTCAAGAAGAGTGATTATAGGATGATATTTTATGATGTCTCTAAAAATTTATTTTTTAAGAGAAAATTATGATGATGAGAGGTAAGAAATAATCTATGTGTTAGAACATGATTAGATGACAGGTTCATATGCTACCTATGATAGAAGGATGATTAGATGATTGGTATAATCAATGTAGTCAAAGACAAAGGAGAAATGATGAATTTTCTTTAAAAAGAATAATCTAGTTGGAACAGTTAGAATATGGAAGAAATATAGGTAAGAATATTCAAGAAAAACCAAGTGCAAGTCAAACGCACTTTGACTATTCTAGGTAATTACACAAGAATACCTAATGAAGAGTAAGGAAGCAATAAAAAATGATTTAAGGACATATGAATATGTGAAGTGAAAAAGTTGTGTATGGAAATTTGTTAATTTGAATGAAGAGACAAGATTAAGTGGAAACAAACTGAGTACTAGTTTAAAAAGATGACTGTTGGGTAAGAGAAGCAATGAGAGGAAATCCATGCTATAGGAAATAAATGCTATAGAAAATCAATCAACTTTTTATTAGATAATAGTTACACCTAGGGAAATCCCTAAAATTTGTGGACCTTAAAAGATCTTATTTTTGGAAATTAATTTACAATTTGGAATTTAAGGAAGAATGATAAATAATCTAATATTTCCCTTAATTGTAATATTATAGATTGATCTAGTTAGGTGATTATTAAGTGAAAGTATAACTAACCAAGTAAGATGTAAGCAATTAATGAATAAGATGTAAGTAATTAATGAGCTTGTACAATATCTAGAAAAAATCAAGGATCATATCTAAAATGTTGAGATGCATTCTATGAAATGAAAAAGGAACAAATTAAAAATCTCATCTTGGAAGCCAATGACAAGGATTAAATAAGATATAAAAACTATTTCCAAAAACTATAAAAAAAATTGAAACTACTTTGAATGTAGGAGTTGTGAACTGATATATTTGGATTATGTAAATCTCGAGGTCTATGAGTAGGTATGTCCTATAGTTTAGGGATAAGTTGGGTAAGGGATGAGGTCATCCCTTACCTAACTTATACAAAATCTTAAAGTCCAAAGCTGGACTTGTAATATGAAACCATGGTTTTGAGATTCAAGTTGATTTGTAAGAAACACTATAGATATGTGTTTGCAAGTAAGGAAAAAAAGGGATGACCCAAACTTTTTAGATCAATCCACTTGCAAATTATCAACAATACATTTTTCCAACAAACTCAAAGTATTGATCTGCTAGGCATACTAGCAATTAGGCCTCTAGTGACTGAAAATAAACCATTTGTCAAAAATTTTATGAAAGAAATCTAAATTTTTAATCCTTTTTAGCATCCATGTATCTCTATTCCAACATACCAAAAGGTCTCCACCAAATTTTTTGGACCCAACTACTAAACCACTCAATAATGACTATTTTTGGCCAAAAAAGAGGGCTCAATTACAAATGAACTCTCTGCAAAAATCCTCCCAAATCTCTACAACTCTGTATAGAACCCTATTTTAGTCACAATTAAAGGATTCCATCATCAATTTGTTACCAGAGGCAATCTAGACCCAAAATCCCCAAATTAGTCACCAAACCCTTGCCCAAACTAAGGCTTCTTCAATGCCACTTCTCCTAGTCAAATTTCAAACAAAAAAGGGTTGATTCAACTTCCCCTTAAAATACTAAACTACCTTTAATGATAAAATGTAGGCTTCCAATGTATAGATAGGCTATTGGTATAGTTAAATCTCCAAATTTTATTCCTTCAACACATAAACTTTAATGATGATCACCAAATCTGGCTAGTTTTTGTATAAATTCATGTTATTTGACATTGTACATGTTTGGACATGATCATCTCATTGGATATTAGGCTCCTACATTCATGAAATAATCAGGGTTCCACGAAAAAATTCAAAGCTAGTTAGAAAATAAACAATTTCCCAAACCCTTTTAGAGAGTTCTTGTATAAATGAAAGAATAAAAACTTCAAAAAATTCACCAACATTAGGAAGGGTTTTTTTTTTTTCCCCTATAAATGATTAAAAACATAATATATTTAAAAAACTATGAACGAGCGATAAGAAATTTGTAAAAAATGAACTTTTTTTTGTGTAATCATGAATGAATTCGTATATTTGTTATCCAATTTCATACTACTCTAAAGCCCAAATTCCTTGACCATGCTATATAGGGTGAATATAAATGTCCACAACCAATCCAAGTCAGAAACCAACTATTAGAATAAAAAAATTCAAATTTCTAACTTCCATTTCTTTGCCTTATTTTATGCAAACTTATTTAATTTTGCTTCTAGTTTCATCTTAAGGTATTTTTGACTTATCTAAGACCCCCCTTAAACCAATTAAAGCCTAATTTTGTTATGATCTTGGTGGGTGGCCTTCACTAGAACCTTGAGATTTTGGTGCAATGGTTTGTACCATGTGGTATCAGAGCATGATCTTGGTGCCATAGAGGCAAGATTTTTTCTCAACATTGGGGGAATTTCAGAAAGAGCTGCATAGCTTTTAGATTTTAGTGAAATTTTAAAATATTTTAAAGGGTTTTTGAAGAGCATATTAAAGAAGCTAGAGTCCAAAATTTAGAGAAATTGGAGCAAATTTGAGAAAATTATTGTAGAATTACTATTTCTACACAATTTATTAAGATCTTCATATCTCTCATATCCCACCAAATTGGAGCATAACTTGTATTGGGCTTTTGAATACATAGTAGTCGAGCTAAGGGGATTGAAGGTAAAATCTCCATAGATGTTAAGCTCTCATCAAATGCAAAAGTTTCTTAAGAAAGGTGTAGATGGATTTGTGGCCCAGCTATGTTCATTAGAAGTCTCTCAATCTAATGCTCTTACTCATCTAGATTTACAAGCAATAATTGATTGTCACTCAGTGATTCTTGGAGATATGCCTAAAGGACTTCCTCCTAAGAGGGATCATGACCATGTCATACAACTAGTTTTGGAGCTAGCCACCAAACATCAGGCCTTATAGGTACCCACACATACAAAAAGTGAGATAAAAAGAATTATTGAGGAAATGCTAGAGCCAATAATTATTAGACATAGCTAAAGTTCTTATTCCTCACCCATTGTGATGGTGCATAAGAAGGATACAACTTGGTGCATGTGTCCTGATTATAGAGTAATCAACAAGTACACCATTAAAGATAAGTTTCCTATTCCAGTCATCAATGATCTTCTAGATGAATTAAATGGAGCTATGTATTTTACCAAGTTAAATCTTAGACCGGGTTACCACCAAATTTGGATTAAGAAGGAAGATATTTGTAAGACAACATTTTGAACTCATGAGGGCTATTATGAATTTTTGGTGATACCATTTGGTCTTACCAATGCACCATATACATTCCAAAAATTGATGAATTCCATTTTTAAGAAGTTCTTGAGAAAGTTTGTGTTAGTGTTTTTTGATGATATATTAATTTCTACCAAGACTTGGGAAGAACATTTGTAGCATGTAGATCAAGAATTACAATTACTCATAGATCATCAACTCTATGCTAAGTCATCCAAGTATGCTTTTGGTCTTAAGGAGGTGGAGTATTTGGGACACATAGTTTCACATGAAGGAGTAAAGGTGGACCCTAACAAAATTGAGGCTATCATGGAATGACCTATTCCAAAAACTACTAAGAAGCTAAGGGTTTTCTTGGGATTGACATGATACTATTGAAGATTTGTGAAGAATTATGGTCATATAGCAACACCTCCTTACCACTCTATTGAAGAAGGATTCTTTTCATTGGAATGAGCCTACTAATGTATCATTTGAGCAATTGAAGAGGGCTATGTGTACAACTCTAGTGCTTGCCACTCCAGACTTCACTAAGGAATTCATTATGGAATGTGATGCTTTTGGAAATGGGATAGGACTAATTCTCATACAAGAGGGTCAACCAATTGCTTTTGATAGTCATCAATTAAAAGGTAAAAATTAACTCAAACCTATTTATGCGAAGGAAATACTAGCAATCCTTCATGTAGTTAAAAAATGGAGGCCTTATTTAATGGGTCCACACTTCAAGGTTAAGATAGATCATGATAGCCTAGAATATTTTTTGGAACAAAGATTATCATTAGAAGAGCAAAAAAAATGGGTCACTAAGATGTTGGGATATGGGTCACTAAGATGTTGCACTTTTCAGGAAGGATGAAAAATATGAAACCTTATTGTGTGCCCTTTCAATATTACAAGAAAATTGGGTGGTAGAAGCCAAAGAAGAGTGGAAAAATGATGTCGAAACAAGTAATCTCATCTAGAAAATAAAAAGTGACCTTAGTAGTTCAGATAAGTGTAATATTTTTTGGTATAAAGAGCACTTGTATCTCTATAAGAATTCCACTCTTAAAAAAGATTCTCAAAGAACTACATGAATTCCCAATTGGTGGTCATTCAGGAACTTTGAAGACATATCATCAGGTCGAGCAAGATTTTTTTTGGGAAGGGATAAAAGGTGATGCTCAAAAATTTGTGGCTGAATGTTTGGTTTGTCAAAGAAATAATGGGGAAACAATTAAGACACCAAGTTTCTTGCAGCCTTTATCTATTCCTAGCCAACATTGGAAAGAGGTATCCATGGAATTCATCATAGGGCTTCCCAAATCTAAAGGTCATAATGTCATCATGGTAGTAGTTGATTGCCTCACTAGATATGCACATTTCATTGCATTATCACATCCTTTTACAACAAGTACAATAATTTTTTTTTTCTTGGAGAATATCCAAAAGCTACATGGTACACCTAAGGTTATTGTTACTGATCGTGATCCTATCTTTACTAGTCACTTTTGGAAAGATTTATTCTCATGTTTTGGTACTCAATTGGCTCTAATTCTTCATACCATCCTTAATCAGATGGGAAAACTAAGGTTGTTAATAAATGTTTGGAAGGATATCTATGTTGTTTCACTTTAGAAAAACAATCTCAATGGGTAGATTGGATATCTCTTGCTAAATGGTGGTACAAAACTTCTTTTCATAACTCATAAAAAATGTCTCCATTTTTGGCACTTTATGGATATCATCCTCCTTCCATCACATCATCATTAAAGGCATTACCAAGAGTTTAGGCAATAGAGGACCACTTGCTTCATCAATAATAGGTACTTTCAAAACTCAAGGAGAATTTAGATATGATACAAAATTGAATGAAACAACAAGTAAACCAACATCGTAGTGAAAGAAAATTTGAAGTCAGGGACTTGGTCTTCTTGAGATTGTAGCCTTATAAAAAAATCTCAATGAAGAAATAAAAGGAGAACAATAAGTTTTCTCCAATATATTATGGACCATAAAAAACATGCAACGATTGGTAGTGTTGCCTACAAGTTTGAGTTGCCACCAACAACAAAGACACATCCAATTTTTCATGTTTTTTGTTTAAAGGTAATTGGAAAGAATATTCCTACTCAAACAATAGTACCAAAACTTGATGAAGAAGGAAGAATAATTTTGGAACCAAAGTGCATTCTTCAAACGTGCAAAAAGAAGCTAAGGAAAAAAAACCTAACTCAATATCTCATCCAATGGAAAAACTTACTAGTTGAAGAGACCACATGGGAGGATGAGGAGTTCATTCAAAAGAATCCACACTTGGTTAGCATTGAGGACAATTCTTCTTTCAAGAGAGGGGGCATTCTATGCCCTTAATATTGGTGTATATAGGGTTATGAATAGTCAACTTGTGGCTATCTTAATCCTTAATTAAGTCATGTTATCATTATTATATTATTATTTAGGTAGGTAGGTTGGCCTAGGTGTTATGTAGGATTGTTTCTATTCAACCTAAGCATAATTAGGTATATATAGGAGGTTGTGAGTCTTATTTCAACATCATATTGTGAAGCGTGTTCTCATTGGAGATATTTGGAGGTTGCCCCCTCAAAGTGGCCTATTATTCTCAATTATTATCATGTATTTATATAATATTTTATATTATTTCTTCTATTGTGAAAGTTATTTCATTACAAGTGGTATCAGAACCTCCACCTAGGTTTGAGTTTCAGAGTGGGTGGCAACACCAACATTGTAGTGCTTTTCTAGAGCTCATATGACCAAGGGAGAGCCCACTGTATGGGTGGACATCTAGCCTAGAGTCTGGATTGTGAAGCATGGTTGGATGTTATGATCTTGGTGGGTGGCCTTTACTAGTACCTCAGGGTTTTGGTGCAATGGTTTGTACCAAATTTGATGATATTAGACACTATTGGCCTCTCATACATTCACTTTTTTCTTAAGTCCACCTTATCACGACCATTAGGAATTATGGGCTTTACATCCTATTGATTATTACATATGGCTACAATTGGACTCAAAACACACCAATCCACCTTTAAACATGCCTCCATTCTTGGAACCTTCATGTGGTCCTGGTTTCCTCTAGGTGGTCTTAAACTAGATAGAATGCTTAACTGCTCACTGAAAGCTTTCTTGAATAGATGATTCCTTGGATGAATCTTGCTCTGAAATGAATTTTCAATGGACAACAATGAATGTTTTTATATCTCAATGGAATGATTTAGTGTATAATGGATTATTATGGATTGATAAAAGATGAGAGAATTCCTTCTTTTATAGTAATTTTAGAATAAAAACTTTGTAGGGTTGACTTAACAAGGCCTAGGGAAAAATGAAAAACCCCAAAATGTGTTAATCTCATCATGGTTTTGTCATTGTACTAAATAAAGAATTAGTCATCATCTAGCATAGTTAAGTGGTCATCACTATGATTGAGCTACTAGGCCTAGTGCATATAGTGTGTCGAGTGAATAGAGCAAGCCGAGTGACCAATGCAAGCTCAGTAATTAGAGCATGTCAAGCACAAGTCTCTAGATAATACATGCCAAGTGATATGAAAGTTCATGGTAAGTACTAGTAGGTGTCAAGTAGTCAATATGTACCAAATCACTAAACTTCTAAGAAGACAATGTATGCTAAACAATTAGTGCATGTCAAGTGATTTAGGAGCCGAGCAAATGACATAAGAGCACAGTGAAGGCTGAACATTAGAAACCTATTAATGTCGAGTAACTAGTTAATGACATAGATGTTTGTAATGACACAAAATTCTATATAAACCATTTTTGGCTGACATAATCTAAAATTTTTGATATGAAGAGATAAGGACCAAGTCATGTCACACATCCATATGAAACATATGCAACCAATTAGATAAAGGAAAGTATTAGGCGGCAATAGAAATCAACCAAATCCATTTATTTTAATATAAGATTGTCTCCAAATTCCTACTTAAAGGGGTAAACCCTAAGGGGGGGGATGTATGTGAAGGAGGATACTAGAGAGAGTAGCTTTTGCAAAAGAGGCATGGAGAGGATGGGTAATTGAATGAGCAATAGAGAAGAATAAGTTAAGAAGAACATATCAGTTTTGAAGATAAGTGAAAGGTTAGAGAAGATATATTCAATCAAGAGGATCAAGATATAGATTATGAACAAGAGATCTGACATCTAGTAGAAAGGTGCTAACTAAAGGATCAGGTGCTAAATCATTTTAATAGGTGATACATGGTAAATATCTTAATAGAGAAGTCCTATCAAACTTTTGTAAATCTCCTAAGAGAGTGCTTGTTTAATTGTGAGTTTAAATCCTTTAGTCAAGGTGAGACCTAATAGTCTTTGTAAGCCTTTAGCAAGACATACCTCTCATAGGGCAGATCATAGATTATGATCAAAACTTTGTAACCATAATTGGCCACACTTGACTACTATAGTAGTGAAGAGTTGTGGGTGTCATTCTCACCCTAGTTTTACCTTCTCCTTTGTTGGCTTCTGGGTAACCAAAATCTTTTATGTTATGAGATTTTACTTTATGCTATGGATGTGATGCATGCTTACATATTTCAATTTACATGTTAAGTTACGAGATGGATGAATGGTAAAATGTTTTAGTGATAGAAGTTTTAAATTGTTGATTCGTCCACACTCTCATAACTTAGTTTTCCACTACTATTCCCAACAATTGGTATCAAAACCTAATTGTCTAGAAAGTAAAGTTTGATAGCTTGGGAGGAAAGATCTTGAAGATGGAAATCTACACATTGGGAAAGAATATATAGAATCATAAGATTGAAATATAACTTGCCCCACATCAAGTTAAGGAAGTAAGAAATGAATTGGAACATTCATTGAAAAGAAGAAAGGAATTGTCCATTCACTAAAATGACACTCACTATCAAGAAGAAGACATTACTGGATTGTTTGAGGACAAGAACTTTAAAGAATTTGATGCAACAGTTGTCGGTCTGACAAAAAAGAATAATGCCCTAAATGATGAAGTCAAGAATATAAAAAGGGAATACAAAACTCAATCAGTTATGTTGTGTGAGATAACTAAACTAAAAAAGAAAGTTTAAGAAGAAAAACTCATGATTGAAGAAGATAAAATAATTCTAGCAAATAAACTTGAGGAGAAGAAATCAGATGTGACAAAACTAGAAAACATGTAATTGTACACAATGAATCAACTTATGATTGTAAATCAAGAACTAAATAGGAAAGACATCGAGATTGCAACTATGAATCACTAAATGACCCACTACAAAATGAATTGAAAGTATAAAAGGAATTTATTGAAAGGTTCAATAAACTTAGTGAAGCCATAAAGTACTTTGAGAAACTGATGAACACACCAAGGAAAAATGATGATACTGCTCAATCAGGATATTCTACTATCAAGGAAGGGTAATAATCTAAAACTAGTGAGCAATACACATTGCTAAATGTGACCTAGTTAGAGGATTTAATCACCCTAGTAGGAGTGGCTTTGTTAGAGGACTTTAGAATATTCCAAAGAATGTCACCTAGTTAAAGGATTTACACAAAGTATTAAGTCCTTTAGTGACTATTAGGTCAACCTTTGATTAAAATTATTTCAATACAAACTATTTACAATGATTAGAAAGAAAAAAAAAAGGGTTTGATCTATATGATTGCAAATCACTTTACAGTTTTAGATTTTTATTTAGTTCATGTGTCGATTCCTTGATAATCCTTCCTTGTTACCTCTATCCTTGATTCACTTGGAAACCCTTCAAGTAATCACCCTTATCTTCACAAAAAACTTAATAATTCTTCTTAGATTTTATTATCAACCTTAGCAACTTTGTTCCATCTTACCAAAAACACGCACATCTTCTAGATATTATGTTCTCTTCTTTGTATGTCCTCTCCTTGCACTCTTCTCTGCCCCTTCTGATGCATTTTTAAAATTTCATCTTTGTACCTCTTTAAATAGGTAACTCTAGCCCTTTTCCATTTTCCATGATCATTGTAGATCTTAGAGTTCTTCATTAGATTCATTGGGTTCATTGTATGTTTTAATCTTCTTACTTTTCTAGAAACTTCTCATCAAATTCATCTCTTAGATTTTTTACCTAATCCTCTTATTGAATTAAATGGTCCAACTCATCAATCCTTATCTTCAACATGCTTTCCATATCCTAAGAAATCAACCAAGTTAGTTGGAAATCTCAATTTCTCATACACATTCAAAATACTATCACTCAAGCATTACTAAGTTTTGACACTTGGTCATTATTGAATTTCTTAGTCACTAAAGAGATTCCAACTTGGCTTCAATATAGTTTTCTTGGTTGATACTGATGCTCAATCAACACTAAATTTACTTAGCACTTACAGTGGCTTGATTGCCACTAGTATCACTTGACATGAACTTAAAAGATCCTTGATCTTTTACCCTATTGCTCAGTCAAACTTTAAATAAGTGGTCTATTATGGCTTGCATTTTCAAGACCTAAACATCATCTCAATTTAAACAATCACTATCTTATCAAAGTCTAACTAATCAAATGTCCATTCTAGCTTCCTTCTCATAATTGAACCTTTCCTCTAGGTTTTTTTTTAATGAGAAAATTATCAAACATTCTTCATCAATCAAATAGATATAACATTTAGATCATATAGAAACATGTCCCATCAATAGATTTGATATCAATAATAATACAACAATTGTTTCAATTGTAGTTTCCAACAATCCCCCTCTTTGGCATTGATGGAAACACCTCACATATATTTCTCTATAGGAATAAAATCTCCCTCGTTGTTACCATGAAATCCAAAATATTTCTTTCACAAGTGACCAATATCCTTAGTTTCATATAGATTCTCATCCATGCAATTTTAGAAACTCCCTCTAAGTTCTAAGTTTACATACTCTTTCTCTTTAGTACTCTCCCTCCCTCTTTAGTAATTATCCCCCTCTTTGAAAACAATGCTAAAGACACCAACTCTCTTGGCTTCATTTCTTCATACATCTTGACTATATAGATAAGTACATGTTAGGGTTGAATTATGTCATATGTGTATAACTGATCTATTATGTTCTCTTTCTTCTTCTTTATTTGACTACCTTAGGTACCTCCCAAAGTAGAACTTTCTACATCAATGTGTAAGATATGTTGATTAGCACATTTGATGCATAAAACCATCTTGCTTTAAGTTTCTTTGCTTAGGGGAATCACCTCCAAATTTACTTCTAAGATAATCATGAGAATCTTTATGTAAGGCTTTAGTGAATATTTTAGCAATTTATTTTTTTGGTGTGTACATATTCTAACTTCTCTTATTTTTCTTGAACTAGTTCTCTCAAGTAGTGATACTTGATAGAAATGTGTTTGCTTTTTGTGTGCATCACTTGATTCTTTGATATATTGATAGCACTTGTGTTATCACAGTAGATAACCAATGGATCTATAATTTCTTCCTTCATTCCTTTTAGTAATTGCTTGATCCACATAATGTTTGAATAGTTCATTGCAACTACCACCTACTTGGCCTCGATAATTGATTGGGAAATAGAGTTTTGTTTCTTGCTTGTTCACAAAACCAATCTCTTTCCAAGAAAGACTGCACCTCCACTAGTGCTTTTTTCTATCATCAATATTTCCTACCCAATTAGAGTTAGTGAATACCTTTAGTTCAAATCTATCACTTCTATTATAATACAATCCATAATCTTCTATGCCTTATAGATACCTCAATATCCTTTTACTACCACGATATGGTTCTCCTTAGGACTTTATGAAAATTGAGCAACTATTCCAATAACTAATACAATATCTATTGGGAATAATGCTAGGTAGATGCATAAGTGTTGTCATTTATGGATATATATATATACATACATATATATATATATATATATATATATATATATGTATATATGTATACATATATATATATACATATATGTATATATATGTATATACCTATATATATATGTATATATATATGTATATACCTATATATATATGTATATATATATATATATGTATATATATACATGTGTATATATATATGTACATGTATACATGTGTATATATATATACACATGTATACATGTGTATATATATATACACATGTATACATGTGTATATATATATACACATGTATACATGTGTATATATATATACACATGTATACATACATGTGTATATATATATACACATGTATACATGTGTATATATATATACACATGTATACATGTGTATATATATATACACATGTATACATGTGTATATATATATACACATGTATACATGTGTATATATATATACACATGTATACATGTGTATATATATATACACATGTATACATGTGTATATATATATACACATGTATACATGTGTATATATATATACACATGTATACATGTGTATATATATATACACATGTATACATGTGTATATATATATACACATGTATATATGTATATATATATATATATACATATATACATATATACATATGTATATATATATACATATACATATACATATACATATACATATATATATACATATATATATGTGTGTGTATATATATATATGTATATATATGTATATGTATATATATGTATATATATACATATATATATATATCTATATACATATATATATATATATATATATATATAGGTATTCTATTATATAATCAAAGATAGAAAATTGTCTAAGTATTGGACAGTTTGTAGTAGAACAGAGAAAAAATTGATATGTACAGATGATAGAATTTGAGTTAGCACATGTGCAATTGAGGATCAATAGTTAATAGTATCATGATGATGTATGTCAGTGTGCAGATCTATATGGATAGTACATCATTAGTTATAGAAGAATTACCTATATAGGTAATTAACAGAGCATAACATAGCATGACAATAAAATGAATTGTACAGCTTCAGGAATTATTTTTGTAACAAAATAATCACTTAACCATGATGGGCCAACACTCTAGATGTTGACCCCAAATTTATTTTATAATTAGCCAAGTGTGTGGAAGCTTCAAAGTTGACTAATCAAAGTTTTGATAATTTGCACGGTATAAGTAAAAATCATATCTTGCACAACTAATGTGTAGAGGGAATTATCTGTAAACTATTGTGAAAGAAGTATCTGTGATACATGAGCCTTATGTGATGTGAAATATGATGTATGATCAAATAAAGTGTGAGATACAATAGTGAGACAATATTCTATGTATATCTATTCTTGTGAAGAAACTTATTTGTATATTGTATGTTAGGACAGTGGACTCTTCTTGCATACATTGTATTTGACCTACCAACTCCTAATAGGGTTGAAATAAATCCTAAAATGGTTTTAGATTTTAATAGGGCTCAATCCTCTAACAAGGACTCAAGATACTACATGTATTTGATAGACTCCTAATATGGTCAATATCCTTAACCTGATTATTTTGTTTAGTGGATCATCTTATGGGTATCATCCCCACTGGGGTTTTCCCTTGGCCATGGTTTCCCTAGTTAACAAATAATGGTGTTATGAGTTCTCTATGTGTATGGGTTTATTAATGGTTCAAATTTTTTGGTTTACTTTCATATGTAAGTTATAAAGTAATTAACAATATTCATTTGTGGGAAAAAGTTTGTAGAATACTAATTCAACCCCCCCCCCCCCCTCTTACTTTTATATCTAACAATTGGTATCAGAGAAAAATTACTTACAAAAGGCTTAATACTTTGAGTAAGATCTCTAAGAATATGGAATAGTTAAAGCGAAATCTTGAAGAAGCTCTTGAGAAAATTGATCTTCTTCCAGAAGAAAGAGATAACCTGAAAGATAGGTATGAATATGCCAAAGATTACAATGGAAAACTAAAATATAAAATTTGATCATCTAAAATCTAGAAAGGAATCAAATGAGAAAATTATAAAAATGTTGAAGTAGGAATCCTCAAGAAAGAAAATGAGATCTTGCAACATGAGTTGAAAATTATTGAACTTAAGTTAAATCTTAAGAAAAATGACAGTAAGAGTGAACTAGATCTAAAAAATGAGAATGAAGACCTTAGATCCTAGTTGACTCAAGTAACATCTAAATTGGATTCTATCAAAACAAAGCATGCAGAACTAGAAAAGTACAATATCATTGTGAAAGGGGAATCAACACAAGTTGAACAATAGTTAGAGAAGCTTTATTTGAGTAGTGAGAATTTTGATGAACATATATTTTACCAAAGACCCTCTTATGATAAGATAGGTCTTGGACATCTTATTGGAGAAAAACTAGCCAAGAAAATTGAAGTTAGAAAAGAACCAGATCCAGTTGTTGAAACCCCTAAGCCTAAATAAATTTATCAAAGTAAGATTGAATCAAGAATTTCTAAAAAAGTATCTAAATAAATTGAGATAGTTGATTCGTCTAAGAAACATGATGAACTAAAGAAAACAAAGTAAGTTGGTGAACCTAAGCAAGTTGAATCATCTAAGGAAGCTAGACATGAATTCAAAAGTAGATGTTTCATATGTAATGAATTTGGTCATATGAAGAGAGATTGCATAGATAAGTCCTTTGAACCTATTACTAATTTTTATTGTTATAATTATCATGGTTATGGACATAAAGTAGTAGAATTTAAGAAACCTAAATTTGATAGTAGCAATGGAAATATTAGAATGTTTAGGAATACTTGCCCTATAGGTAATGATAGAGGGGGATCACAAAGAAGATCCAATGATGGAGAAACATCTAATGGATGAAGGAACCTGATTGTATGTTACAAATATAAAAACTGTTGACATATTGCAAGGAATTGTATAACACCTAATAATTAGAGTGTAAGAAATCAGAGAAGGAATGCACTTCTACGTCAATCATGCAATAACTTTGGAGACACAACAAGATTTTGCAGAATGGAAAAAAGGAACTTCAACAAGAATCCTAATTATAGAAGGAACAATAATAGAAATGATAGAGGAAATGATAATGGTAGAAATAATAGTCCAAAGGAAGCAATTAAAGAGAATGTTGATAAATTCAAGGGAGTATTTCTGAAAGCTAGTAATCTAGAAATTTCTCATACAATCTTGGAAGAGTAGTATTTTGATGCACCTAATTGAATATTCAAGTCATCAATTGTTTGTGACTTATCCTATTTGGATCAAGCATTTCCAATAAAGGTAGACTTCAATTGACTAGAATTGATGTTAGAAAGAAAATTAGAAGTTGCATTGTCAACAAATGGTAGATGACATAGTGAAGAAGCTATGGTCAAGTGAACAATTTTTTTAATGATTCTAGTAAGTTGTATTAAAGAAACTAAGCTTACTGTTAATCAGAGACAACTTTTGAAGATGAAGTGGATGCACATTTAATGTGGAGTTAAATTTGAAATGATTTAAGGATTATGAACAAAATTTTCAGTACCATTTGATCATGTAAAGAGTTTGGAGCAATTTGTGAGCGAATTGATAGAAAATTAAGAGTGAAATGAGCATCTAAAGTGTGAAGTTGTAAAAGTCCTAATATATGATAATCAAGGTATTTTATGAAGTATTTAGTTGGAGTTTTTTAGCATAAATAGTTAGCATTATGGAAAGCTAGTCAATATGTGATGTTAGTGAGAGACCAAGGTACAAGTTCAAGAAGCACCCATTAGGCCATTTGTTTATCTTATTGATGATCCTTGGGGAGCATTTTCTCAAATCCAACCCAATGTACTTCATGTAGAATGTGCTATAAGCTACATCTATTGTAAAATTGAGAGTATCGGTGATGAAGAAATTCACAAGGAATTAGGAGCTATGTAAAATGGAAACCTAACCCTTAAAATTGAGTACACATACTTGAATGAACTAAGCCTAATCAAGTATATATTCTATACAAAATTTTAATAATCATGAGTGGAGTACGATTATCCTAAGAAAAGTTAATGAAGAAATGTTTTGGGTAGGTGATATACCTATTGTAATTGATAATGACCTAGTTCATAAGGTCATAGGTCTAAGCAACAAAGGATGCAACCTAGTAAATGACAAGAATGTCAGAAAGACTGTTGAAACACATTTGAAGATAAAGTTTGATGGAAGAAACATGAGAGTCGACCTAATTAATGATATTGGAGTCAAAATGTTGAGCATGATTGTAGGATACAAGCTCAGTCATAGTTCTAGAGTAAATTATGTGCCAGCAAGATTTTTACATGCAACTTATGTAATAGCCATTGAAAAGAAAAAGGTAAATATGTGTGAGATTGTTAGAGTGGAATTGTTGGATAGCTTTGCCAAGTTGAAGAAATCTAAGAATGTAGTTTTTAGATTTGAATCTTTATTGATGTATCTATATTTCCATGCAACCAAGGAATTTCTTGGAATGAAAAATTGGGATAATAATCAATGTACTATGAAGATGGTCACCCAATGTTATGGGGCCAAACTTGAAGATCTTAGAGATAGAGACATTGATAGGATGATGAAGAGTTTTCAATTGGAAATGTAACAAAGGTACATAATCCCTCCTTCGATGGTAGAAAAGTACAAGGATGAAATGTGCTTTATGGTAGAAACTGATATAACTTGTTTGGAGGTAGTAGAACCTAGAGTGAAATTTATAGAACCAATGAGATATGAAATGAGTGGAGGAATCATTGAAGGACATGCAAAGATAATATTGTAATCAGAAATAGATATTGTATGTCCAAGATGGGGACCATATGAAGAGAAGATGAAGGAATTTCATTCTGAGCTTCACAACAAGAAAATTAAGAAGAATGTTCAGAAAAGGATAGAATCCATTCTAAAAGAATCAAGTATGACAAGGCAAGAATTTGATGAGATCAAGGGTGTAGCCTTAGAGATAAAGGCCAATAGTCAAACAAAGGTATTGACAACTACTCCTATTGCCATTGTAGAACCTTGTATGGGAGTGAAAGTAGTAGGGTCTACTTCACAGATCCCTACTGTACCTTATACCATAGTTACACAAGTGCAACCCATTAGAGAGTGATGCAGGAGCATCTTGCATCCAAAATAAAGGGGAGACATGTTGAATTTAAAAAAAAAAACAAAAAACAAAAAATAAAAAAAATCTGGAGGAGAGAGAAAGTGACGAAAATTGGAGGAGAAATAATAAAAAATAAAAAGGAGAAAAGAAAGGAAAAGAGGATTTTTATTTTCGAGGTGCACAAGTGGCATAAATAGAAAAATAAGAAAAATAGTTGTCATTACATTAATCGAGGTGTGTAGGTGGCATCTTAGAAGCTTGTGGAAAGTTTCTTAAATCTTGCATTTAATATTTGTTGTGATCCATAAAGGAAATGTAATTTTCTAATTGGGCCACATGGTGGTGCTTAGTTGTAATTCTAGAAGGTTATGGAAGTTTTAGAAGATTGTGGATATTGTGTAGGTGGAATTTTAGAAGGTTTTGGATAAGTCATGCATTGGGTGGTAAGTGCCTATTTAAGCAAGGCATATGAGCATTTCTAATCAAGCTTGAGAAGTAGAAGCTAGAAGGTGTGAAGACTTCAAGGTGTGAAAGCTCTAAAGGTGTAGCTCTTAAAGTGGAAATTCTCGGTGAAGCTCTTGGTGTGAAGACTCTTATTTGGGATTTCTCTTATGTTGAAGAATTTGTAAACTTCTTTTTGAAGAAGTCATATCTATGATATCATCTTGTGGGTGTTGTAAGGATCTTCAAGTATAATAAAATTGCTTATGAAGCATTTTTTTAAATTTCTCTTGGTCTCCATATTGTTGCACTCTTGATTCCGAGAAGGTAAGGGTGGTGTGGCCCTCTATCAAGTGGTATCAGAGCGGGAGTTCCTGAGTGTACAAGCAGATCGCCGAAGTGTGAGGTAGTTTGTACTAGGAACTTGATTGGGTGAAGTTTATCAAAGCGAGATTTCCTAAGTGTGTGGATAGATCGCCGAATGTGAGGCAGTTTACACTAGGATTTGCAAAGAAGGTTGATCTTGTGGCTGATTGATCTTTTAGATTGGTGGATTTTTTTTTGCTTAGGGTTTGCTAAATTTTTGGAAAATGCCTCCAAGAATATTGGTGAAATGTCCCTTTTCTAATTTTATATGATATTTCAAGCCTCTAATCAGATCTTTAAGATCAAACAACCAATCTTTCAAAGATCCACCAATTTCTCAATAAACCCCAAATTGGGTATGCCGGAAATAGTGCCAAAAACTTCACAGCTTCACATATTATTAGTAAATCTGAAAGTGGTAATTTTTACAGAAATTTGAGCAGAATAATAGCCTATAAAATGATATTTCCAGATCTATATAACATGCACACAATAGCTCCCAAATGGAGGACAAAAACAATGCTCATCGGGCTCCCGAAAATAGCACAAAATAGCCCAAAATCACCACAAAAACTTAATAATCTATCACAGAAGTATAATAATATCCAAATAAATATATTCAGCTCTATTTTAACATTTAAAAGTCTGAAATACAGCATCAAACCAAACTGATATGAAATACTCAACCAGAAACACCAAACTCTTACAAAAAACACACTCGAAAAACCACAAATCTGCACTGTTCAGCACAAAGGCAAACTCTGCATGAGCATGCACATGGAATGGATTCAAAATCCCATATTTAGCCTTCCTAGAAATCTGAAAACTCTCATTCTTGGGTCTCCTTCTCCATAGGTTTGACAGCCTCTGAAGAATAACAAATAAATGAGCAAAAATCAAGTTCTGGAATGAGCCCAAAATGCCTCCAAACTCCTTAAAAGAGGGCATAAACCTAACTCACATCCAAGAGGGGTTAATAAAAAATATTTTAATAATAATTTTCATTTATTAGTCCATTAGCTTCCAAAGATTATCCCCTTTTTCTGAAACTTCACCTTTTTGGGCCTTCCTGCCTTAGAAAAGATTATTATTTTTAATTATTTGAAAAGGGGACATGAAAATTGGACCCTAAGGAAAATGATGACCTTAGTGAAGCTATGGAAGAAAGAATCTTAGAGAAGATAAGAGAAAAGGTCAAATCAGAGATTGCATTGATGAAGAGTGACATGATTGCTGAAATTGTGAGTACTTTGGGTGGTGTACCTAGGCATGTGGGTACTGAAGACAGATATGATGAAGTTGCCGAAGACTTTGAAGCTGCTAGAAGTGATCATGAGGAGAGACCTATTGGAATTAGGGCTAGTTAGTTTGCTCGACCTGGATCCCAGTTGAAGTTGAAGCATAAGATGGAGGTTTCTAATTTTTCAGGTACTTTGAATCCTAAAGACCTGATTGATTGGATGGGTGAATTAGAGGACTACTTTGAGCTTGAGGGTATTGAATATCCATTGAGAGTAAGGTTGGCACAAACTAAGTTGAAGGGACATGCTGCTCTTTGGTGGAAGGAACTGCAAAGAGATAGAGAAGAGGAAGGTGAAATGAAGATCACTAGATGGAAATTGATGGTGACTAAGTTAAAGGCAAAGTTCATTCCTGCTAATTATGAACTTGAATTGTTTAAGAGGTTGCAGAATCTAAAATAGAAGGATATGACTATGAAGGATTACACTGAGGAGTTCTACAAGTTGACTATTTGGTCTGGGCATAGAGAATTGTGAAAGGAGAAGGTAGCATGGTACATTAATGGTTTGAGATTCGATATTTAGGATGAGGTTGGTATGCTAAATATTTCCACAGTGGAGGATGCTTATCAGTATGCTTTGAGAGCAGAGGAGAAGCTAAAGAGGAAGAATCAAGGTAGTTCCTGAGGGAAGGAGAAGTAGGATAGTTTGGTACAAGCTAAACCAAAAGTAGAAGGTGAACCAAAACCTATTGAACAAAGAAGAAGGACAAGTGGAGGTGTATTCAAAGGTAATTGTTTCAAGTGTGGTCAAGAAGGGCATAGATCTTTTGAATGTTCTATTGGTAGGACAACTACTATTGTGAATGAGGTTGAAGTCTAAGAAAATCAGCCTAAGGAAGGAGAAAGTTTGTTGGCTCGGTGAGTACTAATGGGTAAGAAGACATTAGATTCTTGTCAGAGGACTAGTTTGTTCAAAACTTGTTCTAAGTCTGGTGGGAAAGTTTGCAAGGTGATTATAGATGGTGGTAGTATTACTAACCTTGTTGATGAGGAGATGGTTCAAAAACTTGGTTTGAAGAGATTGAGACATCCTTGTCCTTATAGGATTGGCTGGTTGCAAGGTGAGAATGCTTTGGAAGTGAAAGAGCAATGTCTTGTTGATTTTCAGATTGGGCAGTATAAGGATCAAGTATTGTGTGATATTGTGGATATGAACAGTTGTCATGTGTTACTTGGTAGACCATGGCAGTATGATTGCAGGGCTATGCATGATTGTGTTAGGAATGTGTTTACTATTGAGAAAGGTGGTAGGAAGTTTTCCTTGATTCCTTTGCAGAATGAAGCGCTCGGTAGGAGAAACTTGAGTGTTGGCAGTCGAGTTGAGTTGGCAAATTTTGCGAAGATTGAAAATCAGCATGAGAAATAGACCTATAGAACACTTGTGGTGGATGTAAAGGAGAAGAAGAAAAACAAGGGAAAGGGTGTGCAAGTTGAAGATTTGGAGGACATATATGTGAAGAACCAGTTTGGGATTTATGTGTTGAATCCCGAAAGATGTTCTTCCAGCTATTAGAACATCTTTTCGGACCTAGGGAGTCTGATGCAGGAGTATCTTGCATCCAAAATAAAGGGGAGACATGTTGTATTTAAAAAAAAATAAAAAAATAAAAAAAATCTAGAGGAGAGAGAAAGTGACGAAAATTAGAGGAGAAATAATAAAAAATAAAAAAGAGAAAAGAAAGGAAAAGAGGATTTTTATTTTTGAGGTGCATAGGTGGCATAAATAGAAAAATAAGAAAAATAGTTGTCATTACATTAATTGAGGTGTGTAGGTGGCATCTTAGAAGCTTGTGGAAAGTTTCTTAAATCTTGCATTTAATATTTGTTGTGATCCATAAAGGAAATGTAATTTTCTAATTGGGCCACATGGTGGTGCTTAGTTGTAATTCTAGAAGGTTATGGAAGTTTTAGAAGATTGTGGATATTGTGTAGGTGGAATTTTAGAAGGTTTTGGATAAGCCATGCATTGGGTGGTAAGTGCCTATTTAAGCAAGGCATATGAGCATTTCTAATCAAGCTTGAGAAGTAGAAGCTAGAAGGTGTGAAGACTTCAAGGTGTGAAAGCTCTAAAGGTGTAGCTCTTAAAGTAGAAATTCTCGGTGAAGCTCTTGGTGTGAAGACTCTTATTTGGGATTTCTCTTATGTTGAAGAATTTGTAAACTTCTTTTTGAAGAAGTCATATCTATGATATCATCTTGTGGGTGTTGTAAGGATCTTCAAGTATAATAAAATTGCTTATGAAGCATTTTTTTTAAATTTCTCTTGGTCTCCATATTGTTGCACTCTTGATTGTGAGAAGGTAAGGGTGGTGTGGCCCTCTATCAAAGAGAAACATGGAAAAAGGAAGAAACTTGATGAAGATGTGGTAGTTACAACATCTGCACATAGAAAGTCTAAAAGGTTGGTAAACATAAAGTAATAAACTACACCATCCCCTAGAAAGAGGACCAAGAAAACCACTAGTTGTCTAGGAAAAAGAATGAAGACATTGTATATCAATGAATCTGATGAGTTTTAGCAAGAGGCTAAAGAAAAGGTAATGGAACAGATAGTTGGTGAAGGAAGAACATCAACTACTAAGAAAATCTAGAAACCAAAAGTTGAAAATTCGAATATGCAAATCATTAATAATTAAAATTTTGTGCAATTAAATAAGTATTATAGTCTATACAATAACATGGATAGAAGGAAACTAGAAAATGCTATAGTAAGAAATACGATTCTAAGGAATAAAATATTTGATAGTATTCATAATAAGATACTCGAAGATTTGTATAATAGGTTACTAAATATAAAAAGAAGAATTGTAGAGGAAGATATGAAGTTGAGAACAAATATGATTAAGAAATTATGCGAAGTTAGCACTAATAATGATGTTGAAGGAATTTTGAAAGGTATTTTTCCTTTGTTGAGGAATAAAAGAAGAGAAATTATTCTTATGGGAAGTAATTATAAAGAGGTAAATAAGGAAACTGAGGAAGCCATAGTCAACTATATGACTTCTATACCAAAGGTCACCAAGGAGAGTGCCCAGTCAAAAGGGAAAGTCCTATCTATGTTGAGGCTAGTACACCTACTGATGATGAAGAAGAGATTGAGAAAATTTAGAATATTCACTCACCTCCAGTCATGGTTATTGGGACAAAATCCATGCAAGTGGATACTACTCATATAGATGTCAATGATAAAGAAAACCCTTTTGCATAATATGAGACCAATATTGTTGGCAATATTACTACCTATTCCAACTTTGATGAAGATGAGAATAAGGAAGAAAACAAAAGGAAAATAGAAGAAGAAGAAAACAAAAGAGTAGAGCAAGGAAAAGAAATAAAGATGTCTTAAGATGAGAAGAGGAAACAAGAAGAAGAAAGAAAAGAAGAGGAAAGAAAGAAGGAAAGCAGAAGAAAAGGAGAAAGAAAGAAGGAAAGAAGACGAAAAGGTGGAAGACACAAGGAAAGAAGAAGAAAAGGAGAAAAATTGAAAATATAAAGAAGAAAAGAGAAAGGGGGAAGAAAGAACAAAAGAAGGAAAGAAAGAGAAAGAAAAGAAAGAAGAAGAGAAGAAAAGAATTGTACTACAAGTAGTTACACCTATTGCATACTTACCCTAGCAACAACAATTAACATATTTCCTATAGTATCAGATGAGGTTGATGATCATAATGGCCTAATGACCTTACTAGAGAAGAACAAGTATGTGAAGACTTTGGAGAGAACCTTAGCAAAAATTATGGAAAGAATGTAGAAGATAGTGCAAACCATTATTACAAAACCCAATATATAGAAGATGAATAAATAAATGGTAAGATAATTTGATATAGAGTTCACCACCTTGTCTGATATTTCTTTAGTGCAAGCTTATAATAAGTATGATGCATCACTGTTTGACATAGTATGCACAAATATTATAAATGACTTGCAAACCTTGAATGTTTGCATTATAGAGCCACTGAAGAGCATAGATGAAGGTAAGAAATTGTATGGACAATGTGCAATGTCATACAATTACCTATCAGAATTTGATAACCTAGTCAAAGTCCAAATGAGCAAGCTTCAAACACTCACTATTAGATTACAACAACACGAGGCAACTATTAAAGATATTGGAGCAGAAATGGAGAAAGTTCAAAATGCTATTAGAGGCATTGAATCTAGTAAGGAGAAGATAATAAGTGGTTTCTCTACCCTTAGAGAATATTTTTCTCCTAAAGTTATCATTTTGTAGAAGCAACTAGAGGAGTGTCTAGAAACAAAGGTATCCTATGACAAATTTGGCGTAGTTGAAGTGGCATCATATGCACTTTACACACTAATCAGTATTCAAGATATAGTTAAAGACAATTGGAAGAAGGAGCTTGAAAGAATAAGACTTTGTTTTGCAAATTATATATCCAAAATTTTAAGTTGAACAGTGAAAGGCCACATAGTTTTTTTTGTACACATTTTTGACACCTTTGTCATTGATGTCAAAGAGGGAGAAGAATGTAAGGACAATTTTATAAAGAATGTATATATAAGTAAGGGGGTTATTAGATATGTATATATGGAATTATTGTAAAAAGGAGAGATAAGGAATGTAATTATCCATCAAAACATGAATAAAATTTTCAAGTTTTGGGGGCCAGTTTTGAGTAATTATTTTTGTATCTATTGTTTCTTTGTATGACATCATTTTGGGACTTGGCCAACTTTCACAAATATTTCCATTAATAAAAAGGGGAAGATTGTTGGAAATATGGATAGGTAGATGTGTGAGTGTTTTCATTTATGGAAAGATATATATTTTGGTATTTCATTATGTAATCAAAGATAGACAATTGTGTAAGTATTGGATAGTTTGTAGTAGCATAGAGAAAGATTTGATATGTAGAGATGATAGAGTTTGAGTTAACACATGCATAGATGAGGATCAATAGTTGATAGTGCAATGATGATGTATGTTAGTGCGTATATCTGTAGGGACAATACGACATTAATTATAAAATAATTACCAGTACAAGTAATTAATAGAGTAGAACAAAGAATGATAGTAAAATGAATTATATGACTAACAAAATAATTACTTAACCATGATGAGCTAATATTAAAGATGTTAAACCCAAAGTTATTTTATAATTAGCCAAGCATGTGGAAGCTTCAAGGCCGACTAATCAGATTTTTGATAATTTGCAAGGTATACGTAAACATCATATCTATTGATCTCATTTTGGTTTTGACAAGGAAGTGACAAAACACTTGGTCATTTTCTAGTAGAGAACAATGCAAGCTGAGTGCATAGTGTATGCCGAGCATAAGCCTCTAGACAATACATATCGAGTAATATGCATAGTTAGCTCTAAGAACTAGTAGGTGTTGAGCAGTCAATGTGTGCTTAGTCACTCTACTGTTGAGTAGTCAATATATGATGAGTGATTAAGCTACAGAGTAATGGTAAGTGTTGAGTCATATAAAAGATGAGTAACAACATTTAGAGTATAGTGAAGGCCAAGCATCAAAGCCCATTGATTCCAAGTGAACAGTCATTGACATAGATATTTTTTATGGCACAACATGTTATGTAAGCTATTTTTGGTCAACACAAACATGATTTTTTGATCATAAGAGATAAGTATTGAATCATATTATGCATCCCTATCCAATGCATGAAACCAATTAGATAAGGGAACCAATTTGGCACCAAAGATTATTCTCATGTGAAGAAACTAAGATTTCACTCCCTATTCTGCACTTTGTCACAAAAAATTTGTATAATTGTGCAATTTTTATGCAGTACACACCATTTTCTCATGCGGCCCTATGGATAATTTTGTATGAAATTCAGCATCAATAAATGCAAGATGCAATTTTTAGATTCTATTTTTATGATGATGATTTAACTAATATTTGTTTCTGAAGTATTTCATTTTCAATTTTTGATTTTCAATAGCTTGACAGTGGTTTGCAGATCACCTATCGAAGATAGCCTATTACAAACTCTTAAACAATACTAACAATTTGATTGCAGGACACTTAGTCAAAGATACACATGTTAAAGAATGAATTCAAACCCACCTAAACATTGTGTCTTCTTTTACTACTTTCTTACAAATAGTTTAATAGGGCTCTACAAAGGAATAGGGGAGTATTCTCTTTGCTACTTGGAAGTGATGCACAAGAGTAAATAAGAAACCTAGACATCTTTCGAAGATGGTACTCAAGGGAGGTAAGAAAGTTAGTGGTTCTCTTATACAAGTATCTTTTATGAAGAGATGATGATTTCATTTTAGGAAATCAAAATCTTGAGAAAAGAAAAGTTGGGATTGATGAGCTAACTCGGTGACAAAAACAACTACTTGCTTCTCGTCTCTGAAAACAACTATCTGCTTGTAAACCAAAACAATGTCCAAAATCTAAAAAATATGCTGATATCTATTTGAAACTTGTGAAACCATCAGTCTTCTATCTAGAAACTGTCAAAGACATTGAAAATCTCTTCAAGTTCAGTCAAAACATGTCAGTTTGGTCCTTTTCTCATGTCTAGTTCTATGAAATTTCACATAAGAAAATTAGCTTTCTGCATTTCCTCATGGGTTTCTTTATAGTTCCTCGCAACTTTATCTACACATCTTTGTGCAAAATCTTGCAAAAAACTATCTTTTCAAATCAAACATCTCTCCATTTTTGGTCAAACTATCAAATCCTCATGCAAGAAAACTAGCCTAAAAATTGTTGTTCTAAAGATTCACTTGGTTCTTTGTACTTTCTCACATAGTTCTCTGGGAATATTTGCATGAGATCTTGTGATGAAACTATCAAAACTGCTCTACCTATTGTGTCTTCTTGACTAGTTGTCTGTACTTCCTTTCCTTGGAGTCATTTCCTCATGCAAGTTTATCAAAATCTATCAAAAATAGTGAGCTATTTTGAGCTCCTTCAAAATCTAATCCATCTGATCTGTGTCTAGAACACTTGATCATTCCTCTATCTGCAATAGTGTCCAACTCTGACTTCTTGCTTAGTTGACAACTTACAATTTACACATGAGCTAGTCTCCTCACTTGGTTATCTTATTCTATCCGTTTATGTTCATCATACCTTGCATCACAATAGTCATAACTCTTGGCTATTCTAGCCATTTCTCAAATGACTTGTGCCTAGTTATGCAACACACCCATCTTAGTTTGAAGCTATGTTCTAGTGTGGACCTTGTCTAAGATTTTCTTTTCATCATTGTCTATAGCTATTGCAACAAAGAGTAGAAACATGTTTCCTCCCCATAGACTTAGATGAGGTATAGCTAGGATCAAAATTGTAGCGAGGTTGCTTCCCAGTCTACACATAGTTCGAATCCAATAAATCTAGTGAGGAGTCTCCATGATCTTTCTCAACTATTAGACCGCCTCATGTTAAAAGAATGTTTTCCATAAACTTTTAGCAAGCTAAGAATCCCTTGTACCAAGAGAATCCTCAAACTAGCAAAACACATACATCTCCAAACAACACAGCTGAATTCTCATTCAAAAAACCTTTTCAACCAACATACATTGAAACTTATTGCATTCCTAGAATCGCTAATCAAGACCAAGAACACAAAGAACATAGTAGAGGACAAGATCACCAAAGGAATGAAAGACATAAAGAACCTTTCATTGACAAGAATGAGAAAACTGAAGAAATAAATCCTAAAAACATAAAAAAATGTCATAAGGATAAATACTTCTAGAATTAAATGGAGATATTTCTTAATGAAGAGAAAGAGGAATACTTTCTCAAACTCATTAGAGAAGGAGCAAAACCACCTCATTAATTTAATGTTGAAACTATCATCACACATGAAGAGGAAACTAAAGCATCCAAGTTAAAAAAATAACTAAAAATTATGCAAGAACAATTGGCCCAAATGATGCATGATAAAGATAAACCAAAAAAAAATACACCTTAGACAACTTATACACCTTATGCCCAAATGATGCCTCCTTTTCCAAGAGGAGTTGGGTTACCCAAGTATGATAAATACTTTGTAACTTCCAATCCCCAAGATCATTTATAAGAATTTGGCACTTTGTCTATAGAACTAATGCACAATTAAACATATCTCATGCATCTATTCCCACAAAGTCTAGGTGGTCATGCCATGGAATGGTTTTCATGGTTACCTACTGGTATCAAAATATTCAATGATATTGCTAACTTGTTTGTTCAATAGTACTCACACAACATACAAAATCTGGTTAACATGCATGACTTGTGTAACCTCAAACAAAAAGTTGGGGAACCCTTCCTCGCATTCCTTCAGAGGTGGCGACAACTATACACCAAATATTCATGAAAGATTCCTAAAATTAAGAAATTTGACAGCTTCATGGATAATCTTTTACTTGACTTTGGGTATAAAGTTCAACTTCAAGGTCTACACACCTTTAAAGACATGGTCACACAAGCTATCCGAATAGAGGATTTCATGGTCAAAAATGGAAAAATTACCCTTCAAAAGGAGACCAAACAAAGATCAACCTCTATTAAGGATAAGTCCAAGTATGTGAACAAGAACTAAGAGGTAGTGCATGATGGAGTCATTGATAACATTACTCCTATACCTACTAAAGTGACTTTCAATCTCACAAACAATCTCAAAGCATCTAAAAAAATTAGCAAATCTCCTCTTGAAAATAATGAATTTGGAAACAAAATGAAGAGCTCATCTTAGGTTACATGCCAAAAATGATAATATACACATCTTGTTGAACCTTTGGATGTGGTCTATAAGACCTTGGTACAAAACAAGCTCATTTCTCCATTGGATAATTCTTATCCTTATGATCCACAACCATGACCTCCATGGTGGAATGAGACTAAATTTTTCAAATATTATTAAAAAAAAGGTAACAAAACCAACAACTACATCAACTTGTGTCACAAAGTTCAAAACTTAATTAATGATGGGAAAATTTTTGTGGATGGACATTATAAGAATATGGATCACAAGGATTTCAAGGAGCCATTCCCACGCTATGAGAGGGAGAAAACTCTAAATAGAAAGCTCATAACAAGGTCAACTATACATACTCTAATGATGATGATGTGATCAACATGGTTTAACCTATAGATTTTGAGTATTATGACATCATCACAATCAAGGGAAAATAAGACAACACTAAACCTAAGATGCCATTTGTCTTAAGGAGTGCTACATCTACTACATTTGACAAAAGAACCATCACAACCTTGTGCCAATGCTATTATGCATTCTCAATATAAGATAGTACTCAATGGCCCCATGCCTTCTTCTCTTAAGTTAGAACAACATAAAGACAAACCTCTTGATGGTCTATCTGGAAAAGGTACAAAAATTGCAATGTCTTCTATGGCTATTGGCTAGAGTATCCTTGATCAATTTCAATGGACAAGTGCTTAAATAAAATTGCTCAAAATCTCACCTACTCATAGGAAAATTCTCAACAAAGACCTCACTAAGGAAAACATACCTCAAGATATTGATCTTGATAGGTTCTAATCTATAATAAGTCATTTGATCTCATCTCACTATATGTCCTTCTCTGAGGAGTGCAAAAATTCATTGAGTCATTTGCATAACCAACTATTGCACATTGAAGTCATGATACACTAGAAGCATGTTTGCCACATGATCATTAACAATGGAGCTGGTTTAAACATCTTCTCCACTTCTCTAGTTAGATAATTGGGCTATTCTAAAGAGTCTATTAATCCTTGTCATAGAATAACCATCAATTCTTATGATGAAGTCAAGCATAAATCCTTAGGTCTTGTTGTATTGCCTATTTGAGTTGGTCCTGTAAAAAGGTATGTCACTTGTCGAGTCATTGACATTCCATTAGTGTACAAAATTCTGATAGGAAGACCATGGATACATGAAATGAAAGATGTGCCTTCTACTTATAATCAATGTATCAAGTTTCCATTTCACAGCTCTAAAGTCACCATACCTTCCAATACCAGTTACACTTGTAACATGCTGAAATCTACTAAAAGCTTTGTAACTACTAATAGGGAACCTACAAACCATCGTGATGATAAGCTGAAACAAATTGAGTAGTCATTCAAGTTGAAAGAAACTAGGATGGGTATATATCACATAGAACCTGTTCTATCTTTGACATCTCTTTTTGTCTCTCCCCATCATTATGGGAGACCATCTAAAGCAAAGAGACCTTTTCCTTATCACCTAAAAATAAGTACAATGGTACCTTTGTTAAAGCTACTATACCTCTAGAGGAGGAAGATGAAAATAGAGTCATTGCTACATGGATATATAGAGAGGAAACTCTAGTTGATCTCATAGAATAGTCTCATGAGATTAATCTTGAAAAGTATGGTCCAGGTCTTAAACTCATGGAATGTTTTGGCTACAAAGGAAATAGTCTAGTTAGATGGAATAAAAATTTCCTAAATGATCCTGTCAAAGTGATAGCTAGAAGGTCTCAAGATACATCTGGTCTAGGTTTTAAGAAGATTCCCTTCCATCTAGGGACTAACAAATTTATATCAAAATCTATGAGTTCATTTGAAGATGAGTTACAAGATGAGTGAGATGATCATGTGGATAATGTTGATGATGAGGATCCTTATCCTTATCCAATTCCTACTAATCTTGCTAAATTCTTCATAGAACTAGATGACTTTGTACCACATGTTAGCACTATGGATGGTGATAGTGATTCTTCTAACAACACTACTAATTCTCCACATATTAAACAAGAAAAAGGAGAGTCAAGTCATGCTTTAGTCATTGATAAAATTTGTAAAAACCCAGATGATGAAGGTGAATGGGTCCCAATTATTGCTAGGGAACTCTATAATGTAGTATAGACTCTTGGGAGTATGAATTAGACTCTCTCTCAAAAGAAATTGTAGATAAAGATATAGATCAAGTTCATGTTTATGAAAATAAGCTTGAAGTAGGTGAATCATCTAGGATTAGGTTGGATGAGTCTGATCTAACTAGTGTCATCGAGACTTTAGTTAATGATATTAGAACTCAAAGGCATTCAAACACACTTGTGGATAGCCACTCTAGGTCTCCAATTACTTGTCCAAGGATTTGATGACTATACTATGAATGACATCAAACCTACTACATCTCTTTCACTCACCTATCCAAAACTCATAGAATTGAATTCCAATGCATCTAGTGAAGTCCCCACATTCTAGAATGACTATGCTCTTTCCTACTACTTAAACATTGTCAAACCTATAATGTCTTCCACCAATAAATAGAGCATGCATCAACATGACTAAGGCTTACATCAAATATCTCAATCACACAATAAAAACTAAAAGAAATAGTAGGTCTAATGGTGAAAAGAACATTATGGCAATATCAAAACCTAAAATAGTAAAAATAAAAGACATATCCAAAGGTGAAAACCTCTCTGAGGTGCTTGAGGATGAGATATATGAACCACTTCCTAGTCATTTTCTGAAAAGATTATTAGTGTTGATAGAGCCAACACAATTGATAAAGTTAGGAACAGAGGAGAAGCCTCAGATGATACATCTTGCACAATCATCATCTCCTAAAGAAAAAGAGGAATTCATTGCCTTCTTTCAACAGAAAAAGATTAGTTTTTCATAGAACTACTCAGACATGCTAGACTTGGATCCCAATCTCATAATTCATTATTTATCTATTGCACTAGGATTTAAACCATTCAAATAGAAAATTAGGAAAATGTATCCTCATGTTGCATTACTTGTTAAAAATGAACTGGAAAAGCTTTTGAAAGCTTGTTTCATCTATGTTATTGATTATGTTGAATGGATATCAAACATTGTTCCAGTCTCCTAACATGATAAGTTTATTCAAGTTTGTACAGATTTTTGAGATCTGAATTAAGTATGTCCAAATGATGATTTTCCACTTCCCAACATCGATATGATAATGGATATGATAGCAAGATATGAAATATACTCACTCATGGACAATTTTTTAGTTATAATCAGATCAAAATTACACTAGAAGACTAGGAGAAAACTACTTTCACTTGTGCATGGGGAACCTTCTATTGGAATGTTATGCCATTTGGTCTAAAAATTGTTGGCACCATGTATCAAAGGGAAGTTACAACAATCTTCCATGATATTATGCATAAGAGAATGGAGGACTATGTGGATGATACCTTGGTTAAGAGCACAAAACACAACACTCACCTTCAAGTTTTGAGACCCATCTTGGATCATATGGAGAAGCTCAATCTACAACTCAACCCCAAAAAGTGTGCATTCGGTGTCATGTTTTAGAAACTACTTGTTTACATCATCTCTCCAAAAGGAATTGAGGTAGATCCAAAGAAATTTCAAGCAATCATGGAAATGCCTCCACCCTATAATATTAGTCAAATGAGAGGTTTCCAAGGAAGACTTCAATCCATTTGTAGTTTCATCTCACAGCTAGCGGCTAGGTCCCAAAATTTTACTAAGACTCTGCATAAAGGTGTGAAATATAACTAGAGTAAAGATTGTGATCAGAGTTTAACAAAAATAAAGTAATACCTTGCTAATCCACTGACCTTGATGCCTCCTATCTATGAGAAGCTTCTCATTTTATACATCTTAGCAATGAAGTCATCTCTTGGTATCTTTCTAGCTCAAGAAGACAATTATAACAAGAAATGAGCTATCTACTATCTTAGTTACATGTTGATTTCTTATGAAATGAATTATAACATCATTGAGAAATATTTCTTAGCAATCATCTATAACTCATACTATGTGACTAGTTGCTAAAATTGATCTACTAATATTCATACTCAACAAGGTAGCTCTAATAGGAAGGTTAGCTAATTGGATCATGATACTAAGTGAATTTGATATTCAATATGTTGAGAGAAAGGCTATCAAAGGAAAGGCAATTTCTGATCAATTAGTAGAAGCACCAATGCAAAGTCTTCTCCCGTTGAACATTGACTTTCCTGATGAATCAATTCTAATGCTAACACACCAAACTTGGGTGTTGTTCTTTGATGACTCCTTCACACTATAGGGATCCAGTGCTAGGCTCTTATTCATAACACCATAGAAGTATTCACTACCTAAGGCATACAGGATTTTGTTTCCTTGTACAAAAAATATTGCAAAATATGAAGCCCTAATTAATGGCATGAAGATTGTAGTTGAATGGAGAGTTGATGAATTGAATATCTTTGGTGATTCATAGCTCATAATCAACTAGGTTGATGATGTCCATTAGATAAATGATTAGAAATTGATACCTTATAAAAACATGGTGGATGACTTGAAGAAATACTTTTCTCATATTACTTTTGAACAAATTCCTTGGGTAGATAAAAAAGTGGCTGATACAATGGATACTCTTGCTTCCATGTTATAGATGCCAGAGAATGATCTTCAACATGAGTTCATGTTGGAGACATTACTTTACCCTACCTATAATTCCCCTGAATCCCAAATGACCTATTCTATTGTAGGACATGACTCATCTTGATACCATTATATATACTCTTACCTACTGATCAAACAATTCTAGACAATCTAACTTAAAATAAAAAATATCACCTTATCTGTAGTGATTCACAGTATGTTATTATTGCCAATTACTTGTTTAGGAGAGGTCTTGATTGAACACTCCATAGGTGTCTAGAATCCAATGAGTGAAAATGTACATTAATCGATGTACATGAGGGAATTTGTGAATCTCACTCTAACAATTTGACACTAGCTCATAAAATTATTAGAGCTTATTACTACTGGCCAAATATGGAGCAAGAGGCAATCAAATACACTAAGTCGTGTAAATAATGCTAGCTCCATCAAAATCTAATTCATACTCTAGCTAGGGAGCTAATTCCATCTATCACACTGTGATCATTCCATCAATGGGCCTTTGATCTTATGGGTTAGATTCACCCATCTTCTTCAAATGGACACAAGTTCATTATTATGACTATATACTACTTCACTAAATGGGTAGAGGCACTCCCTCTCTTTATAGAAAATGGAGGACAGTTTAAAAAAAAAAAAGGATATTAAAGAGTTGTGTAAAAAGTTCAGAATCACGCAACATTGGTCTTCTATTTATTACCCCTAGGGTAATGGTCAAGAAGAAGCATCCAACAAGGTGATCCTTAAGATCTTACATCATACAATTAAAAAATCTATGAGGGACTAGCACCTTCAGATTAATTCAGCTTTATGGGCTTATAGAAGAAGTATCAGAACTCAAATGGGTACAATGCCCTTTTCTTTGGTATATGGAGTGGATGTTGTGCTTCCAATTAAGGTTGATATTTCTAATTTAAGAATCTCCACAAATGGTGTCATTATTGATGATGAATACAAAATATCTTATCGTTAAGAGCTAGAATTGTTAGATGAATGTTGACAAGTGGTGTGCGATCATCTTCGAGCTTATCATTAGTGTATATCTAGAAGCTACAATAAGAAAGTTAAGCCACATGAATTCCAATTAGGTGTTCTTGTTTTGAGAGAAAACCCTAAAAATTAGCAACACTAGGTATAGAAAGCGAAGTTTGAGCCCAACTAGCTTGGTCCATACATAGTTACTATAGTGTTGGGATCTGATGCTTACCAACTTTCAACAACCAAGGGAGAGGCACTCAAGGAGCTCATCAACACTTTCCATCTAAAGTGGATTTACAATTGATATGATTCCAAAAGCTCTTTGTACATGCTTAAAAGTCCTGAAAAAATCATTATCTTTGTGAAAACCTATCAATAGGCACCTTGGTAATACCAAAAATACTCAAAAGTTCAAAAAAAAAAATCAAAAAAATCAAAAAAAGAGAAAAAGATTTTTTTTTTTTGAAAAAAAGTGTCACTGGTGAAAACCTAGCAAATAGGCATCATGGTAGCAAAAAAAAAGAATCTCTTCCAAGAAGGTGAAAACTTGGTAAAAATGTGCCTCTTATTTCAAATGCTATAAATCATAGTGCATCTTCTAGCTCCTTGCATAGTTTCTTTCCTTCCTTAGTTTGCTACTTTTGGCCATGCATCTATAGATTGAATCTTGTCATAACTTAGGGGAAACACCCTACAGTGTCATAGGAATCTCTTTCGTGTTAGTCATTAGTTGTTCTAATTGGGTTTGCCTACTATTGCTTGTCTCACTACAGAGATTCCTCTCAAAGAAGATCTTTCTTGTCAGTTACCAATTGTTCTAACTATGTCTACCTATTGTCACTCATGTCACTATTTAGATTCCTCTCATGGAAGATCTCTTTCACATCAATCACTAGTTGTCCTAATTACATTTATCGACTATCAGTCAGTTTCCTACTAAGGTTCTTCTTACTAAAGATTCCTGTTTGACTTCAGTCACTAGTTTTCCTAATTGAGTTTGTCTATTGGTGTCCTTCTAATGAAGAGATTTTTTTCACATATGTTTTGAAAATTGACACTTGACATCAATCCTATAACTCAAAAATTGAACTAAAAATGTTGAACTTGTTTGGGATATGCCAAGCTTTTCTTTGCTAGTTTTTTTCTTTCTTTATAATATCTCTTCAAGAAAATCAATGATGTCTCTTTTGACTAGAGAAGTGAGGACTAGGGGTATGATCTTTTCTTTTCTTTCTATTTGCTGGTCTATTTCCAATTATTTGAAGCATCCATATAAAGGGGGTGTCCATTATAAGAGCCTCTGTCTCATGTTGGATGGCTGTGTTTATCTCAACTCATTTTATATGGACTCATTGAGGTTGGTTCTTTTCCTTGCTTGTTTGACATAATTCTCTATGTTATGATAAATATTGATACTCATCCTACTAACTAAGCGTATGGGTCACTACAAGTATACTTAGCACATTTTTGTCTCAAGTTATGAATGCAAGGGTTGTTGCAGATAGAATATTTATTGATTACTTAGCATAAGAATTATTTCTCATGTGTCCAATGTATTTGCATGCAAGAAACATTTTGGTCATCCTAGCATTTATGCTCTAATGCTTATGTTAACTTGCTATATCAAAATGGACAAATGTTCTAGTCATTCTGGCTTCTTGTGCCTTGAATGCTTACTTTTTCCTTGAATTCTTACTTTTAATCCTAACAAAAATAAGACATGTGTCATATTCATATTCTCGTGATTGCAATGTCAATGGGAATTGCATGACATTTGTGGATTTAGCTAAATACTCATTGATGATAATTTTACAAGATTTGTAACCATACCTAGGTTTGCATTGCATACACACATGGTTTGATCATTGATTTACTTGCATCCTTCATGAAGAGGAATTGTTGCTTTCTTCAAAGTATCATGTTTCTTTACAACTGTACAAGTGTTCAGTTCTTTGGTTCATCCTCTTGATCTTCATAGGATGCTTGTCATTATCAACATAATGGAACACTACATGAGATGTTAGTTCATCCACATTTTTTATTTTATGCATAATTTCATGATTCATTTCATCTACACTACATTCATACATCGTATCAAATTTTCATTCAATCAATCATAGCATTAACATCTCATGTACAATAAGCTATAAAGAGAGATAAGATGACACATGCAAAGATAATTGAATAAAAAATTGCATATATATATATATATGGAGTCAACTATATAATTGATACAAAATTGAATGCAACTCAAGCACCATCAATCTCAAAATGATAAAAAATGATGCTAGAACACCAATCGATACATAACTAGAGGAAAATCAACAAAAAATGGGCTAACTATGTCCCTTTGCCTCACCTATAGGTAGAGGAGGAAGAAGCATCTCTGGTCTAGTCAATGGCCATGCACCTCTTAACACTATAGAAAACTATGAGAATCATGGCACTTGCTCTACCTCAGCCAACACTATTGCAATATATGCTACATAGTAATATGCTGCTCTCATTGGCTAGAGCCGAATCTCATCATGTTGTCACTCTGATTGCTCTCATTATGAGTGAATCTCTCACTCCATCTGCTCTCACACCTCATGAATCTCTCAATCTTGCTATGATATCCTCATGTCTCTAATAGAAAGTTGTATCTACAACTCTCCCAACTGTCATTTGTTGCACTCACTTGATCTTTGAATCTCCTCAGGGCATCTTGGGTCTATGCCAAGATATCTCCACCCTATAGCTCAGGCGTAGGCTGATCCTACATCTCCTCATCACCCACTCATGCTCCACCTACTAAGCTAGATACTTCTTTTAATGGGCTTCTTTTGATGGGTAAAACTACAAACCTATGTCACCTTTTGTAAAGGAAAAGGCTAACAAAATTATAACTTTCACCTTAATGACATAAAATTAGTATTTTTATTTTGAATTTGAAATTGAAGTAAACTAATAAAATGTGTAGAAATGGATGAATTTTAGGATTATAATTTTTAATAATCATTTGGAATAATAATTGATATATTTTTCTAATTTTTATAGATAATTTTTTAGGTGCTGGAAAATGCTAAAAATTAGGGGTCTAGTTCCCACCACAAAACCATATGGAAATAAACTTATTTCCCTTTGATTTTAGACTATTTTATAACTGACATATATATCTAGAAAAGTAAAAAATGAAAATAGGCTTTAGACCTATATTTTCTCTTCTATACATATTAAAATTTCAACTTACCTGAAATCGATAGTTTTCATCTCCCACCACATTTTTTGAAACAAATCTATTATAACGAGGAGAAAAGTTATACATTCTAGAAGAGGACTTTCTCCTCTAGAATGTCATATAATTTTTAGAATTTTTTGATATGATTTAATAATTTTTTCTTTCTCAAAATTTACATTCTTTTGAGTATTAAAATATGTGGTTGTGGAATTTTTTAATTACAATATACTATATCTAATTAAAACACTATAAACTCTACATGAGAATATTCTTGGCTCTGAGCTCTATAAAATGATGTTTATATGTTATTAAAAAAATCATAAAAAATAGTAAGAATTATTGAAACACCACTTTTCTGAAATAATTTATTTCTTTAGTAACTGGATACAAACTAGTATAAAACATGCATTTAATGTACATTTCCAATTGGAAAAGTATGAGACCATATATAAATTAGTTAGAATGAATTTATCTAGATCATATGTTTAAAAAAAATGAATTTTAGATAGAAATACTCAAATTCAGTCATTCTGATAAGTCATCCTAAAAGGTGACACAACTTTGTACTTTTACTCGTATCTCCTCCAATAGCTCCTAGGGTACCCATCTCACCATGACGACATCTCCATCTTGTCCCACTCTCACCAACACCTGCATCATCTCCCATCTGTCAAGAAGGAATATGAATTGTCATTGTAATCACCTAAAAATGGTCATCTAGACTATTAGCCCCCTTCACATTTTGGCTAATTTAATTAATCATTTACCTAGACCAAATTGTTAATAATCAATTAATTTTATTATAATCTATAGTTTGACTATGCTGTCCTAAGTTCATTATTTGATTAAAAGAACATGTTCCTTTTTAAATAAATAAAATACCGCATTCTTCTAACCCACCTAAAGTGCACATATAAAGTCTTTTTTCTAATTTTCAAATTAAAAAAAAAAGGCTTTGTGACTTTTGTCTGATATAAAAAGTCAACTTATATTCTATTGGTTGACTTGTTTGTGCATATAGATCACTCCACTTTTCAAACTCCATCATTGATCATCCATCATCTTCACCTTGAACTCTACCATCTATATGATTTTAAAAGGAAGAGAGCTCTCCCACTCAAAGAATCCACACTCTTGAGTATTGTTATGTTGTAGTTTTACCATTTGAATTCTTGAGAGCCCTTTGTGGAGAACTTCTATTTTTTGTGTACATTCTCTCATCCATAGCATGTTAGCATATAACATTTTGGCATAGTTGCATGTTAATGTAATTGTTTTACAATAGTTTAAATCACATAGCATAATAGTGGGATTTTTAACACTTGCATATTATTTAGAATAATTTCATTTTGCATTCTCATTCTAGCTTAGCTTCATCTTGCATTGCATCATTGAGGAAATCTTTGTGGAAATTCTTGCATCTCGTCTTTGAAACCTCCCATTGCATGGTTTACTAGCAAGAAGAGTATTTCTAAGGCTCAAAGAGCTCTTAGACTTGAAACACACTCTCTTGCACTCCATGGAGAGGGAGCTCTAAGATGGCATCCAAGCATTCTGAACTAATGGAATCCCTTGGATAGAAGGGTTTAGAGCAGGACACTTTCTTAGTGCACATTTTCTGTGCCCACCGTGGGGTAGAACATTTAGTTTTTTCCTCTGCTTTTCTTTTTTCATTGCATTTTTTTCTTACTGTCTACACTTTAAAAAAAAGAAGAAGAAGTTTTTCTGTGATATTTTCCTAGTTTTGTGCGATAGTTCTCATAACTATTAGGCGATACTTTTTTTAAAATAGTGTTGCATGACTATACTATATTCTGTTGCCTCGATATAGAAAGTTCTATCTTTTGTCTTAGGAAGAAATATCGCACCAAAAGGTTCTGTTGCACACTCATACTAAGAAGTATTGTATGAAAGTCTTCCAACAAAAACTATTGAAAGACTTGAATTTGTTTGTTGTTTGGAGTGTTTTGGTAAATTTTTTAGTTTCTACTTACTAATTATTAGTTTTTACAAGTCTTTGGCTATTTTACAGAGGTTCATTTATAGATTTCTTTTTGTTTTTAGAGCTAACTCATGGTGCTAATGGTTGTGATTGAAGGGTGTTACCCTAAAACATTTTCTTAAATTACCTAAAAGAATGCATGTCAAAGCTTCAAATGCACAAGGGAAATTGTTTGTAGGGCTACCCAATGCATAAAAACCCAACTTGCTTGCTTTTTTTTATTTCATGTGTGACATTTACTACTAGTTCATTTTTTTAAGGAACATTAAACTTGCAATTGGGATTCCTTGTTGATAGGAGAGTATGCTCTTCACCCTTGTGGTGAATTAGAAATCTTGCCCCACCTTTGGATTTTGAAAGCAAGTAGATAATTGAAACTTCTTGGCACATTTGGGGGAAGCAATCATGATAGGAGAGTATTCTCTTCACCCTTGAGGTGAATCAAAAATCTTGAACCTTAAGAGTGGATCCATTTTCTTGTAGTTAGGATCCTTTAGAGAGCCTACTCTCAGACAACCTAAGAGGAACAACCCAAGTGGGGACAAGAAAATTACCTGGCTCTTCCAACCCACTATAAAATCAAGGCTATCAAGGACATAAAACCTTGGTAGATGTAGTGTTTTCCTTTTCTTAGTGTGATCCCTTATGGGATTTAAATGATAAGGAGATCACTAGGAAAGAACGCTTAAGGTTCTCTTGTGACCACAAGGTCTATTACCCACCGTAAGGTGGGGTGTCCCTTAACTAGGTGCAAGAGGAACATTACAAATAGAAGCCCTTTCTAAACACCCTAGGTTAGTAGCCACCCTATTTTTCCTATCAACTTCTTGGTGCAAGGATTGATCCTAGTGGACTACCTAGATCACCCCAAAATTTACACTCACCATATGTGTTCCCTTGGTTGTGCTTATGGAACTTCCATGAAAAAGCCAATATCTCTTATGGGCAACCACTTGGTGTGAGGAAAAGGAGCATTAAGCATGGGCCAAGTTGTTGAGTAATGAACCGTAACTCTAAGGTAGATTGCTTGGCTACTCTTTTTGAATGTGTTGACCAATGATGACATTTTTACAAATCAAACATCTCAGTAACATTGGCAGGAAGGCTATTATGACATCACAAACACATGTTGGCAAGGTTGTTTTTACCCGTGTTCAATTGTTTGAGACCTGTTAAAACCCCTACTATTTGCAAACCTTGTTGATAATCAACACAAACTAAAATCTCACACTGATTGATCTAAAAACTACCTGATTGTCAAACTGAAACATAATTTTTTGGAGTCAAAACTAGTCCTTTTTGCACAAAAACTGGCACTTCATCACCTATTCTTTGGAGAAATATTGTGTGACAGTCTTTTTCCAAAAAATGTTTTTCCCTTTTGTTTCAAAGTCTATCACCCTACTATACTTAGATCTATCACCTCGCCTTGTGTGAACTGTCATTCAGAAGAGAAGTGTCACATGGATGTTCTAAACTATATCATACGACATATTATGCTGTCTCACTATCTCTTGGTCTCTGAGAAAGTATCACCTAAGATTATTTATTGGCAAAATAGGGTCTGTGTTCTAATTTTTTTGATCTAGGGTCTTGTCACCCCAGTCCTTCCTAGTCCAAGTTGCACATTTGTCTGTTAGGTGCTATCTAAACTTGAAAAGATGGGTTTAATCTATTAGATGTAAGTCTTGAAACATCATTGATGAATCACTTGTCAAAATCTGGTTACCATTCTATACTAGCTACTTTCTATTGAGCTTCTTGCTCTCTCGCTTGGCTTGAGTCACCGGTGCTGTAAGTTCTTGAGTACTGTTCAACAAGCCATCTATTATACTTTGAAAAGTGACTAATCTTGATTGTAAGAGCTTCAAATCTGACACACTTTTCTTGTCCTATTAAGAAAAGATGAATCTTTACATGTTGGTTACAACTAGATTTCAAGTTGGTAGTGGTAGTCATACCCCTTTTGTCTTTAAGAAATTATAAACACCACCTAGGCATGCTCACGGACAACCTTGTGTGGAGGACCCCGAATCTACTCAAACAAAAATAGTCAACATTTAGTATAATATGCTTTATAGCTTTGAAAATCCATTTTTTACACCCTGTGAGACATCTAAGGGTAAAAATGGTTTGGTCACCATGATGCACCCCAATGAAGTTCAATGCCACTTAGAAGAACAAGCACGTGAGAACCAAAAGATCTTGGAAGCAATGTACGCTAGAGAAAAATAACATTAATGAGCTTTAAATGATAACCATACCCACCATGAAAGGAATAGAGGAACCTGTTCTCGAAATCCTTTTGATGGTAATGATGGCAACAATACACCTCCAAGAACTCTTAGAATCACTATGGATGCATGCCCTTCCCATCATGAAAGTGATTAAGAAGTAACTATCAAAGATGTTGTAAAATTCCAACAAGATGATCTTGCTCAAAAAAATGATTCTTAGAGCTTTAGAGGAAGAAAAAGACCAGTACTTTTGATACATGGCAGCAAAGGGATGGAAACTCCCTCAAGATTTTGATGTGGAATGCATAATTCAAAAATGAGAACCTACCAAAGCTAAAATCTTAAGGGAGGAAATGAAAGAACTAAGAACAAAATTTACAAAATTGCAAACTTCAAAAAAGCCACCTAAAACTTCATTTGTTGAATCAACATGCACTCTTTTGTTTGATAGGAGTCTATACATGCTACCATTTCCTAAGGATATAGAGGTTCCTAAGTATGAAAAATACAATGGAAATGGTACCCTCATGATTATGTGAGGCATTTTTATGATCTTAGCATGGATTTTATGCATGAAGACACCTTTCTTATGCATCTATTTCCTAGGAGTCTAAGAGGGAAAGCTATGGAATGGTTCACAAAATTGAGTCCCCCTCTTAAAACATTTGACAAACTTGTACAATGCTTTATCCAACAATAATCCTAAAAAATTCAACATCCTATAACTATGCTAGACTTATGCAACATCAAATAAAAATTAGGAGAACCTGTTGCAACATTTCTTCAATGATGGAGATCTGTATACTCTCAGAAAGTACCCTCGACAAGTTCCTGAGGCTGAAAAATAGAAATTTTTGTAAATACACTTATACCAAAGCTATACTTTGATCTAAGAAAATAGTTGTTCACATCCTTCAATGACATGGTTGAGAGTGTGTGTCACATTGAAGATTTTCCTATGAAAAAGGGTGGCATTGTTATAAACAAAGACAAAAATAACAATGGAAATAGTAAAGACAAAGGTAAACCTTGGAATAAAAACAAGTATGTTGTCAATGATGGAGTAGTGGAAACTCCTAAGACCAAGGAACCTAGGTCTAACCTTTCTACTACCATCTATGCTATAGAACAAAAAGAAAATGAATCATGATTTGAGTTCCTAATGGAGGAACTATGTCACCTCACCTATGATTCCTTAGATAACCAAGTTATCTTAAAAAAAAAAAAAAAAAAAAACTCAAAAATATAAAAAATTGAGAAAAGTCCTCAAAATATCTACCAAGTTGTGAAAACCTAGAAACAAAAGCTACTTGAGACCCTTGCACCTATGTCTATCAGTCTTAATCACACACTCTGCAACAGCCTAGCTTGGGATTGTTTCTTGTCATCATCTCGGGGGCACAACTATCTAGCCTACTTGAGGTTTCCTTGTGCATTAGGGTTTCTTTGGCAACTCACAAATTTTTTTTCTCAACATTACTCCCCAACTTGACATCAAGTGTTTCTCAACACTTTTTAGATAGTTTACCTATAGTTTCCAGTGTCATGATATTTCTCACTATTAGAATCAAGTCTTGAAGAAATAGCTAATTGACTTACACATACACTTAAAAATTTGAATGACTAAGCTATGATGATTTTTATCTACTTTTTGTGCTATCTATGACAATTTCTTTTCTATATGTTCACTCTCTAATAGTCTTTCAAGGATGTAATAGACTAGAAGACATGGGGCATGGGGCATGTTTTCTTGATTTTTACTTGTGGATATCCTTTACCTATCTATAATGTTTTAAGCATTCATGCTTGTCTTATTTGACACTTTGACTTATAAACATATCATCCTTGATTGTTTTGCAAGACCACACTTCTAAGTTATCCTGGTAGTTATGCCTTGATATAGGTGTAATCTTGCTATACTAAGGGAATCTAATTGCATAGTCATCTTGACTTATATGTCTCTGATGCTTAGATTGGATTTCCACATACCTATCTGATATTGATCATATTCATATCCTCATAGTTATACTAGTGATGGTTGTATGGTTTCATGATGTACCTAATAAATGCTCAATGATGAAATAAGAGTCTAAATGTTATGCATTTCTTTCTAGTAAACCACTTTGCTTATTACCTTGCATTATAGGTTCATTCTCTAGTCTAGTTTTGCATTTTTGCATATGGGGAGAGCTCTCTCTTCATCCTTTTTATGGTCATATCAGCTAACTTCTTTCACATCTTTCTTTTCTTTCTTCTTTATCATGTTTGGTCACCTTCTTGAGCTTTTGTTTCATCTCTATCTTGCTATCCTGTCATCACAAGGGGTTAATCTAAACATCACAATTGATCTATCCAAGTGTCACATGTTTTCAAAAATACAAATCTATATCATACACACGAGAGCTAAAAAAATCATACATGAGAGAGATACATGAGCATATTCACATAAACATCAAAGCAACACATACATGAGTAGGAAACAAAAATTGAAACATCACATGAAAACTTAAAATGCTGAAACTTCCATCAAAAGAAGATAAGTGCACAAATCTGTCGATCAAAATCGAGTATCTCATATATATATATATCAATGTGAAATAGTACATATATATAAATGCAAGATCCAAAATCTAGATATTTGTCTCAAACATGGAGTACAACCAAAAATGTTAAAATTATCACAATCAACCTATGACTGGCTCATGCCCTCTCTAGCTAGTGGTAGCCTTAGTGGTAGAACCTGTCTCCTAACTGGTAGCTGTACCACACCCTCTAACCTTCCTACCTACTCTAAATAGTCAGGAAGCCCCTACCCTAGTGGCACCACACCCTTGTAGGTGGCATAATAATATGCGATGTATGCACCATGATGCGACACCTCTTGCCTCAAAGCATCTTGCTCCCTATGAAGTTCATCCCCCATGGCTGCTTATCCATGAGATGCTGATCTAGCACTATGATAGCAACCCAAGCTTCCTATAGCTCTGCCTCTAAAGTATTAATCTTCACATCACAATCATTATCCCCTCAGGCTAGCTACTCTACCTTCACCTCAACCAGTACCACTTAGCGTCACCTCAGTAGCACCTCCTCCTCCTCCTCCCTAACAACCTGTGCCTACATCTTCCTCCTCCCAGATTGGGAACCCTCCACAACCTCCATCCATCTCCCTCCACTGACTTTGCCTCCTACTCCACCTCTACCTCCTCCATGTTCCTCTATTGTGGGTATCACATCTAACTATATAAAACATGGAAATAAATGTCTCTAGATCTCATATAAATATGCCTAGTCTACTCCTGCATCTACCACATCTGGGAAATAGTCCTAGGGAGCCCATACTAGGGCTATTATATCTTGCACCAATATTTGATAATCTAACATCGACAACCATCCTCATGCCTCATCAGATTGAAATAAAGCATAGATGGTTATCTCCACTGATATCACCTATTGCTCTGCAAACTACTGCCATACCCAGTTGATCACAAACCTCTCCATGATCTCTGAGTGCCTAGCCACCAGTGGTCTACTATATCTCATATAATCTAATTCCTATGTATCTAACCATATGTGGAACTCTTGCTAGGGTTACCATGTAAATTCTTTTAGCTCATCAAAAATGTGGCGGTAATATGTCACATCCCCACTATGAGTCTACGGGACAAAACTTGTATACCCAAAAATGTATAGTTGGCTCCGCTCTCATGACTACACCCATCATCAAATCACAACAATGTGATCCTAGGCCTAGATCTATGCTTTTACTACCCCACATGCCCAAGAGTGACCACTATGGTACACTATCTCATGAAGCTCATGGTACATATCTGCTAGTATCAGTGGCCCCCATCCAATCCTACGTGGTTGTGCAATCAAATCTGCCACCAACCAAACCTATCCTAGTTGGAAGCCCTTCTAGATCGATAGGGAATAATCTACACCATACTCATCAATGATTTGCTCCCAACTCAGATGGTAGTCTAGGATAGTAACATCTTAGAACATCTATTGCATCATTGCTCACCCCTTTGTTAGGGTCTAATCATAGTACACCTATGACATAAAATCAAACTTGCATTAGTACACCTTACATCAAAATCAAATTGCAAAAACATGACAAAGCAATCAAATGCACAACTTACTAGATCAACATAACAAGGAAATCAAAAAATATGATACACATCCTCTAATTTGATTAAGGCCTCTCTAGTCGGTAGGTGGAAAGTATTATGCTCACTATGCCACTACTTAGCAAGTACAGTTAGTAGCCAATGGCTCACCCATATAGGGGGCATTAGTATAACCCATCTCAACTCCATAGTTGATATCCCAACAAGCTCATCATTAGTCAAATGCTGAACAACCCACAACCCCACCACTTTGGGGGCTTAGATAAGAAGCATTGGAAACACCTCCTACAAAAATATGATATGTAAACATCAGTAATGCATCACAAACATGATCACAATGCAAAAATAAATGAAAAAATGCTCAAAAATAGACTATGTGACACTTATTTCTACATGTAGGCAACATAAAATATTGGAATGATATTGTATGATACTCTTTTGGAATCGATGAGATACAATTTTGTCATGTGATATTTCCTACCGATCTAGGCAACAAATGGGCGTATCCCATACGACATACCTAAAACTACTTGTGCAATAAATTTTTTGGTGCAAAATATTTTGTGATATTTTATAAAGTACCGTATGATAATTTTTAAAATATCACCCTATATTCCATTTTTCTACCCAAAAAATGCAAAAAAGTACACAAAAGCTCAAAAAGAAGAAGACAAAAACATATTCACTTATTGGTGCCATGTAGTGGTCTGGCCAGTTGTGTAATTGGTTATTCTCAAAATAGTGTTTGTGAGTCATAATATTTTCCAAATCCATGATTCTCTCTCTCAACCACTCACAAGCTCTCAAAAATCACAAAAGACATGATTTCAAAATGACACTTGGGCCCCTTTTATAGCCTCTGACCTCATTTTGACCTAATTTTCAAACTCCTCAGAATTCCATTAAAATTGTACCCCTGGCTAAGTTCAATATCCTAGATCCATTTTTAGGATTGAAATAAAAATCCAATTTCATCTTGATAATCAAAATTGCATTTTAAAATTTTACCTCCTTTTAAGCAGCTAAATGAACTTTTGAGGCCTAATCTCTAAATCATCATAGGGGCATCTTCATTTCTTCATGTCTTCATCATTCCCATGCTACATATCTACTCAAATTCACCCTTTCATGTCTAAAATCATCCTTTTACTCAATTTGACCTAATTTTTTTGATGTATTCTTCGTGATAAACTCTAGTCAAACTAGGGCATTCTGTCATTCCTTAATAGTCATTCTTTGGTTCTAATAATCAATTTGTTATCTTGGACACTAATATATCTCAATTTTCTCAAATCTTGCTTGTTTTTACATCCACTTACCTCATTTTGATTTTGATCCCAAGGGGGTAGAAATACTCTACAACTACTTGCTACAACTATCTATTTCTTAGGAGCATTTGTTTGATCTTTTCACTTGTTCTTGATATATCTACTTTGCTATGTGTTAACATTCTTCTTGAATTCTAACATCATCTTTTTCCTAGTGTTCAATACTACTATTAGGCTGTACATTTAGGATTTGCTATCTCTTTCTGCATTTTATTCTTTGGAATCAAATATCTATATCTGTTGCTACCTACTTGGCTTCTATTTTCTTTAACATAATGTGTTCCCAAATTAATCACACATTAGTCAAAGAGGGGAAAATACAATCACCTAAAAATGGTTATCTAGACTGTTAACTGCCTTCTTAGTACTTTGGCTAATTTAATTAATCATTTGCCTAGACCAAATTGCTAATAATTAATCAATTTGATTATAATCTATAGTTTGACTATGCTATTGTAAGTTCATTATTTGATTAAAATAATGTCCCCTTTTAATTAAATAAAAGACACCATTCTTCTAACCCACTTAAAGTGCACACATAAAGTCCCTTTTCTAATTTTCAAATTAAAAGAAAAGGCTTTGTGACTTTTGTCTCATATGAAGAGTCAACTTATATTCTATTGGTTGACTTGCATGTGCACATGGATCACTCCTCTTTTCAAACTACACCATTGATCATCCATCATATTCTCCTTGATCTCTACCATATATAAAAAGTTAAAAGGGAGAGAGCTTTCCCCCTAAAAGGATCCACACTCTTGAGTATTGTTATGCTGCAGGTTTACCATTCAAATTCTTGAGAGCCCTTTGTGGTGAACTTCTATTTTTTTGTCTACATTCTCTCATCCATGGCATCTTAGCATATATAATTTTAACATAATTGCATGTTAATGTAGTTTCTTTACAATAATTTAAATATACTTTACAATAGTTTAAATCACATAGCATAATAGTGGGATTTGTAACACTTGCATATTGTTTAGAATAGCTACATTTTCCATTCTTATTCTAGCTTAGCTTCATCTTGCATTGCATCATTGAGGAAGTCCTTGTGGAAATTTTCCTTGTGGAAATTTGCACTCTTGCATCTCCTATTTGGAACCTCTCATTGCATGGTTTACTAGCAAGAAGAGTATTCCTAAGGTTGAGTTGAGAACTCTTGTACTTGAAACACACTCTCTTACACTTTGTGGGTAGGGAGCTCTAAGCTAGCATCCAAGAATTTTGAACTAATGGAATCCCTTGGATAGAAGGGTTTAGAGTGGGACACTTTCTTAGTGTATAGTCATGTCCTCTACCCAGGTCTCTCCTGCTATGGTTGCTATGGTGGCTATTGTGGTAGTGGTGACTATGCTGTCTATATTGGCTATACTAGCATACCCATCTCTATTGGGTCTATGAAATGAGGGAAAGGATGACTCACAAAATGTGTTTGGTAAGATAGAGCCATCCCCCCAACTTCTACTCTTTCCATATAAACCTATAGTGCTTATACAATAGAATGCACAACCATCATTAATCTACCCTATTCTAATCTGATAGACCACCCACAATCCAGGTCTCTGGATAAGTGAGCATATGAGAATTACACCTCATGTGGCTGGCCATACTATCACCACACACAAGTCAATAGTAATCTCTCAATCACCTACAAGAAATGATCAACCCATGCTTGGGAAGGAAACATATAGCCTAGCTGCATTTGTGTATTGTCCCATTCCACAGTCTCTCTCCATGGTCTCCATACCACTGCTACTAGGTCATCCAATTGATCTCTCCACTACTTAGTCTTACCTAGAGCTATCTAGGTCAACTATCCATGATACCTCATATGTAAGGCTCAAGATCCTACCTCCCCTAAATATGGACCTAGTGATGGGAAAGTGCTCCCATGCCCACACCTGAAGAACATAGACCTCTTCAGCCATGCTCTTTCTCATGATATATGATCTCATGCATCTTGTGGTACATATGGGAGAACATATACTAACCCCATTTGTATCACTCTAGTAAATTTAGCATCTTCTACAAAAATCCTCCCCATCTACACTCTAAACCATGCTCACCTCTATTAGACATTAGAAAGTAGCTGATTAGTATACCAAGTACCTTTACCAACCTATGGGTGGGACCATAAGTATGCCCTATCTTGTCCCATGTGATAGCTCAACCCATAATAAGATCCTCCTAGAAAATGGCCCTTAGTGCCTTTGTACCTATCTATGGCACCATGTCATGCACTATTCATGGCTCATGGAATGATATGTTAAGAATTTTATTGATGTCCTCTAGAGAGATGGTCATCTCTCCCTGAGGCAAGTGAAAGGTGTTTGTCTCTAAATGGAAACACTCAAATAGTGCCATTAGAAAATTGTGATTCACCACTAATGCATTATTTTGACAAAGATATGATAGGCCAAGGGTGTGAATATGTGCCATGTCAACATCATACAACTCTCTAATCAATGCTTCGTAGGGAGGATAATGTGATCTAAAAGTGACATCAAGAAAGCTAACCTACAAACATGAGAATAACATAAACACGATCAGTATCATATAGGCAAAAATGACAAATGAGAGTGCAAAACATAAAAAAAAATCAAATTTCAAACACAAAAATTTCCAACTACACCAATTTTTCATGCGAGATTTCATCTTCTCATGCAAGATTACACTTTTTTGCACGAGGAATCAAATTCTTGCATGAGAAAGATCATTACACTCAGTGAAAAAATCAACCATGTTTAGGGTTTCTCACATAAGAGATGGGTATCTTCTATGCAAGGAAACCCAAATTTCCTGATGCAAAAGTACTGGTTTGGTACTTCCTTGTACAAAAGGTGATTAAGGACTACATAAAGAATGACATCCTCGCACAAGATCTGATGAGGAAAAACTTTAAAACCCTAAAAAAAGTGTTAAAAATGCTAAAAATGCATGAAATTTCAAATGTAAGGAGGGATAGTCAATGACTCACAAGAGTTCCATAGTCTGTTGGTCAACTATGTCTCTTGGAATGCTCAAATTGATGCAAATGCACAAGGACCACCATCTTTCTCCTGAGAGTGCTCTTTGCCACAAAAGAAAAAATGCACAAATGAACTAAAAAATACCTTTTGGGCCCTTATATAGGTTTTGACCTAATTTTTCAAAGTTCTCCAATTGGCATGAAATTCAACCCCTAACTAGTTTGGCTACTCTGAACTCATCTTTAGGATCGAATTTGAAATATGACACACTTAAACAACTCAAAATTACATTTTAAAATTTTGGGGCTGACCTGATTGAATGCTTGTACAATCCATTTTTTGATACTTTATGAATCTTGGAATCTTTTCAAATCACATTTTCTTCAAATTTTCCAAAACTTTTGGAAAAAGTCAACTCTCTTCAAATTTGTCACCTTTGGTCAAACTTAGTATTTTGTTCCTCAAAATCACTTTAAATCAACTTCAAATTTTCTTTAGCTCCTTTTGATCTATTCTAGGTTCTTTTGAACCTCAAATTTCTTCAATATCTTGCAACATACTGCTTGCACCATTGTTCTAGTGTGTCATCTTTCAATTTCTTTTCAAGGGAGTAGAATGATTACATTATTGAATCTTTCAAAACTAGCTTCAACTCAATCTAAATCTTATGTCCTCATTGCTTCGGGCATCTCATCAATTGGGGTATCTTGTTCATGTCTATCTACCATCACATGTCATCTATCTTATCTTTTGATCAACTGATCATTCTTATAATGGTTCATGTTAGAATTCAATGGATAGCTATTGGGTCAGTCTAACCCTAACTCCTGAGGATCAAGCCTTATTCTGGGGATGATTCTATGACTCATGATAGGTCTTGTTATCTTTTATGGAACAATATTCAAGTGTTCTATCTAGACTCTAGGGGATTAAGCTCTATTCTAGAGATAATTCCAAACTCTTCTAGGGGATTAAGCTCCATTCTAGAGATAATCTAGATTCTTGCTAAGGGTTAAGCTTCATTCTAGAGATAGTCTTAATTCTTCCTAAGAATTAAGCCTCATTCTAGGGACAATTCTAAGCTCTTTCTTTTGATTGCTATTCAATGGATAGGTATCAAGAAAATCTAACCCTGACTCCTGAGGATTAAGCCTTGTTCTAGGGATAATTCTATGAATCATGATTAATCTTGTCATCTTCTAATGGACATGTATTAGAATAGTCTAACCCTAACTCTTGAGAATTGAGTCTTGTTCTGGGAACAATTCTGTGAAGTTTGATAATATCTGTTTTACCAATTTTAGTATCTAGGTGTTCTATATGGATTCTCTAAGGTTAGACTTCATTCTAGATATAACCTTAAAAAGCTTATCAATTTTGGTATCTAGGTGTTCTATCTAGATTCCTTGAGGTTAAACTTCATTCTAGAGATAACCTTAAAAAGCTTATCAATTTTGGTATCTAGGTGTTCTATCTAGATTCCCTGAGATTAAACTTCATTTTGGAGATAACCTTAAAAAGCTTATCAATTTTACTATCTAAGTTTTCTATCTAGATTTCCTAAGGTTAAACTTCATTCTGGACATAGCCTTAAAAAGCTTATTAATTGGTCTCTATATCATCAATTTCAGAGCCAATCTTATTTCTTGATCTATAATTCATAATTCTAATTTCTTTGAATCAAATGTGTTGCTCACACATTCATTAAAAGAGGGCAAAATGTAATACTCCAAAATTGGCACATTGTGGTGCTAAACCAATTCTGGTCTATTTGATTGATCTTAAGTCCTATTATACTAGGTAATCATGATTCTGATAATCATTACTAGACCTAAGAGTCAAATGTAGAAACTCCCTAATCTACACTAATTACATACTTCATTTAATTCCTAAGTCTAATCGAATTAACAAAGGTAAACCTATTCATTAATTTAATTTAATTATAAGACTTAGCACTTTAATAAAATAAAATTATCCTCTTTTGCTAAAATACACATTATGGAATTAAATGTATTTAATTTAATTAAATATATCCTCATTTTAATTTATTGAATTTAATTATTCAATTAATTAGGATTATGGATTCATGAGGTCATATTCAATTTTATTAAATTAAATATACTCTCCAAATACTCTTTTCAGTTTAGAAATGGAAACTCCAAGTGAATTGAAATTAGAAAAGGAATTAAATTAGTTAACTCCTTATTGCTCTCAAAAGCAATTAGTTAACTTCATTTGCACGAGGAAGTTTCCATTCTAAGTGAACCTCATTTTGAATCTTGACTATTCATCCAAATTGATCTTGGCTGTTGATCAATTTTGGAATTCTATTTAAGAAACTCTAAATTCCTCATTTTAGAGGATGCACATGAATTATATCAAACTTATGCTGAAATAATGATTCACTTTTTACATTCTTAGCTTTGATTTTCTTGCATTACAATCTCATTTTATCTTTAAAATGCATAAAATTAGTATAATTTTCTCTCTTTTATTTCTAGATTAATTGCATACATCTAGCTTAATATTGCATATCGTCTAGCTAAGATAAAATCCTTCATTATAGATGTCTAGTTGCTAGCTTTTCAATTTGAAAGCAATTAGCAGAATCATTCTAGTTAGGAGGCAATAGATCATCCTATTGAACATTTTAGATGAACAATCCCATGTTCATTCTAGGATGATTCTCAAGATAAGGATCATGTTGAAGTGCGTGTGAATCACAGAGGCCCATATTTCCCACCCACACTAATATGGATCAGCCTCAACCATTGATTATAACCTAGCTCATCTACACCAATTCCTATTTAAGAAAGGTAAACCCTAAGATGTTTATCCATTTTTGAGGAGATGAATGCTAAGATTTATGAAGGCATTCATGGTGGTTTAGATGGCTATGACAAAGTTATACATTATAGAATTAGTTTAAGGAGAATATAGTGAAGCAATGAAAGGATAGAGGAGACATATGTAATGAGGATGATTAAGGTTTAAATAGTAAAGAAGAGATCTAACATTAAGCATAAAGGTACTAATTGAAGGATCATGTGCTAGATAATTCTAATAGGTGATATAGAGTAAATCTCTTAATAGAGTAGTCCTAATAGGCTACTGTAAATCTTTTAACAGAGTGATTACTTAATTGTGAGTTTAGAATCCTTTAGTCAATGTGATACCTAATAGTCCTATACACCTTTAATAGGGAAAACCCCTCACAAGGTAGACCATAGTTTATGATCAAAACTTTGTAGCCATAATAGACCACACTTTACAACTACTGTAGTGAAAATTTGTGGGCATCATCCCCACCCTCATTTTACCTTCTCCTTGGAGGGTTTCTATGTAACCAAAATCTTATGTGTTATGTGTTAATTTACTTTATGGTATGGATGTGATGTATGGTGAATTTTTTTAATGTTAAAGTTTTAAGTATTGATTCACCCCCTCCCCTCCCAACCCCACCCCCCCAAAACTTACTTTCCCATCCAAATTTCCAACAATTGGTGTCAGAGCCCTATTTTCTAGAAAGGAAAGTTTAGCAAGTTTGGAGGTAAGATCTTGAGGATGGAAGTTTACAAATTAGGAAAGACTATTGAGAACCAGAAGATTGAAATATAACTTCCCCTACATCAACCCAAGGAGACAAGAGATGAACTACAACATTAATTAAAGAGAAGAAAGGAAATAGCTATTCAAAAAGATGACACTCAATATCAAGAAGTAGAAACTACTAGATTATTTGAGGATAGGAACTCAGAAGAATTTGATGCCACAATTATGGAATTGATGGAAAATAATGAAGCCCTAAGTGAATAAATCAAGAATCTAAAATTAGGACAAGAAATTCAACCAATACTATTGTGTGAGACAAATGAATTAAAAAAAAAAAGTTGAAGAAGGAAAAGCCATGATTGAAGAAGAAAAAAGACTACTGGCTAATAGACTTGAGGAGAAGTTATTACATGTGCAAATATTTTCAAACATTCAATTAGATATGATGAATTGGTTGATGATTGCAAATCAAGAATTAAATAGGAAAGAAATTGAGATTACAACTTTGGAAAAACAAAATATCCTATTGCAAAAAGAATTGAAGATTGATAAGGAAACACTTAAAAATCCTAGTGAAGCCATATAGTATTTTGAAAAACTGATGGAAGCATCAAGGTCAAATAATAACATTGCTGATTTGGGATACTCTACTACTGAACAAGGAGAATCATCTAGGAGTGGTGAATAAAGGAACACTAAGGGAAATAACATCAAGTCCACTTGTCAAAATTTTGTAAAATTGGGTCACACAACAAATGTTTGTAGGAGCAAGATTGGAAATCAGAACCCTAAGTAGAAATTCAAGTGACATTGTCATAATTGTAACAAGCAAGGCCATTAGAAAAATGAATATAGGACCAAGACCACCAACACTCAGAGATTTGAAGGTTATTGTTACAACTATCAAAAGTATGGAGATAAGGCACATGAATGAAGATACAAATCCAAGTGGATATCAAGGAAAAAGATAAAGGTACACCATAATGGAGATTCTTATGATTGGGATTACAACACAAGGTATAGTTGTCACTATTGCCAAAAATATGGTCACATCCCTAAAAATTACATTAGGACACACTTCCAAGGTAATTATAATAGATGATTGAATGAGATTGTATGCTTTGGTTGTCCTAAGACTAGTTATGTTAGCAGAAACTATCTAACTTGATCACCTACACTAAGCAATGAACTTAGCAAAGGTAAAGGAAAGGTTTAGGCTGAAAAGGTGAAGATGCAAATGAACTAGACATGGAGAAAGAAAGAATATAATAACATGTCAAGTCAAGATGAGTTCACTTTATCCAATGGATCAAGTGATCACATCACCCCCAACTATGAAATCAAAGGTATGTGTGGAACTAATATTTTATATATAATATTATGAATCAATTCCAAATATCTAAGGTCTAAAAGGATTATAAATGCATGAATTAAGATGCAATGGAGAAGTTAGAAGTAAGATTTATTCTATCATTATATTATTTTTTGTATTTTTTTTTAACATGGAGAGAATTATAGTTGTTTTTGAGTTATGAAGGTAAGGTAGTGATAGCTAAGCTTTCTATGTTAGTTGAGCATGTTGAAAATCCTATGATATCCAAGTTTATAGTTGTATAAGCACTGAGCAATAAATGAAAAATTTAAAGGGTTGTATAGTTGATTTTCTACTCATTTGCACCTATGAGAGTTTGAAGAGAATGAAGGAGGTTTGTGAAAGGAGATTCAAGTGTTGTCAAACTAGATTCTACTACAACTCGATATCATTCAATGGATTTGAGAGGTATTTAGCTTATGCCAAGTTTCACTATTTTATGTTTTGCAAACCATAGGAATCAATATGGAAGCTAGTTCTTCAGCAACACCTAGGAAAGAGGGGAAGGAATTTTTCAATGTGTAATTAATTAGCAATGATGTGAGGCAACCCCCATTCCATACAATTCTAAGATTACTGTAAAGGAGATCTATTTGGTGCGTTATCTATGATACCACCAAAAGTTTTGATGATCCAAGATGTACTATGTTGTTACACTTGCAAGGTGGAGAAGTAGGTGATATAGAAATAAGATACATCTATTATAAGCTATGCGAAAATGGAGCACTAAAGTAGGAAAATAAGATAATAGAGTGAAAAGAATAATGCATGCCCTAGATTTTCCTTAGGTTTTCAAAACCAAGTGGATTAAGATCATTTTGAGCCAGATACATGGTAACCAACTATAGCTAGAGAATGGACCTATCAAGATTTCTAATAGGATTATATAAAGACTTCTAGGGTATCCTACCCTTGATAGACTAAAGAGAATGAGGATTAATGCAAAGGAGATGATTGAGAAGAACATTGGAACTATGTGGAAAAAAATTAATGATGTCAATTGATACAATCATAGATCCCATGGTAGTACTTGCAATATGAGTTATTGCACACAAGTTCTTTTAGTCAAGTTAATTAAACAACATTTCTTGCATGATAGTTGACCTAGGGTACAAAATTGTAAAGAGAGATCACTCTTATGACCTAGCCAAGCTATAGCTTCAATAAATTTTAGAAAATTTGGAAGCTATTAGGTAGGATAAAAGTGCCTCATATAAGTTTGGTTCATTGGTCATTTTCATATTGTTTTATGTGAAAAATACTTTTCCCACATTTGTTAAAGTTGTTTGGAAGACTAATACACTAGTTACACACTAGATAGTAGATTTTATTGAACAACTTGGAGAGAATTTTGAGTGAGTAATGACCAACTATTTTGAGGATTTCAATAAATCTATGAGGAAAAGGTTAAGAATTCCTATGCCACTAGTTGAGCAACATTATAATGGTGTTTGTTTTCTAATTGATGCTGAATACACATATGTGTATTCAACAATACCAAGGGAAATATTGTGGAGACCTTTACCATATGAAATCAATGTTGATGAAGCTTCAACAACTATAACTGCATTACCAGAAGAAGAAGTGTATAAGGATTCCACATCCTTTGGAAATTATGATGAGGAAAAATCTAGAGTTAAAATTAACTTGTAGACTACCTCAGTCATTAGAAAGAACAATAAAATTATTAATAAATTGGAACAAAAATTTGGTGAAGGAGATGAGGAAGAAGAAGAAGAAGGAAGAGGGCATGCACCCCTAGAACTTATGTAAGGATTGGGATAAGATAATGATGTTGATGTAGAAGGTGTCAAGGAAAAAAGATGCCGAGAAAGCACCTAAGGTAACTAAGAAGAAGAAGAAAGCACAAAAAAAGGAAGTGGAGAAACCAAAAAATTCTATGAAGAAGTCAAAACAAAATCTTGTTGTACCTTTGACAATGTCAAGCACAAGGGTATCCACTACACACACAAAAGAATAAACAAAAGCAAAAGGAAAAAGAGAAACTACAATAGCAGAGCTAAGCTAGCCTTCTAAGAAGTTAAGGAGGAAATAAAAGCCTTAGGAGGAATCATACAAGGAGAGGATTGCATCAGATGAAAATGGTCAATTCAAAGTAGTAAGCCACAACCCTTTATCTGATATTGAGAATCTTTGTGAAAATGTAAAATCAAATGTAGATATATCTATTTTTTTCACATATATATTTTGATAAGAAGGGAGTGTAGATAAGAATAATGTAGAAGAAGCCAAATATGATATGATGGAAAGATTCAATACCACTCCACTAGAGATTATTACCTCTATACCAAACATTTTATATGATAGAGTTGAGCAAAATTGGCAGTTCAATTTAACTACTAAAAGACAAATTAGAGAGGCTACACTAACCCAAGTCATGCCTACTCTAGATAAGTAGATGAAATAAAAGGAAATGGAGAAAGACAAAGGAAAATCATATTTTGAAGAAGAAATTAGAAGATGTGGCAACCAAGAGCATACTTCTTTGGAAATCTATTTATGGGTTATCCACAAAAGCTATAACTAAGAAAGGAGAGAAAGAAGAGGGCGTCACTGCAAAATATGAAACAATAAAAGAAGGTATTGTGGAATAGAAAGAAGATGGAACATAAAAAATTAGCATAGCTAAAGAAGAGAAATAAGATACACATGATTCCCAAGTGTCAAGCACCAGTCCTCCACATATGAGAAAGAGAGTCAATAGGACTTAGTAACCATTAAGGATATACTCAAAAAATCCACATAGAATGTAAATCCATTGAGTGAGGAAGACATTAGGAAACTACAAGTGGAATCCACCAATACAATAATCCCATGCTCTAACCCCATATTGGTGACGATTGATGAATCTCATAAAGTTGAGATTGCATCCACTAAGAATGAGAAACATAAAGATACATCATCAGGGCCATCCTGTGTTGCAAATGCAAAAAGAAGGAACCACAAGTATAGATCACAGATCAAAGTGTAAATCTAGAATAGAAGGGCGAAACTACAAATGCACCATATACAATGCCTACTATAGACATTGAGATGAGAGAGATAGAGGTAGAAACACAAGTTACATCACTACCAAGTCTATTAAGTTCTAGATTACCAACCATTGTGGAAGTTGATGAAGAAGGAAATGAAAATAGAAATGAGAAGGAAGAGAATCAGAAGGATAATTCACACAAGGAAGAGGATAAGTTGATTTTTGGAATAGAGGAACAGGTAGCAATTAAGACATTGGTTACTTTACTAGTATCAACACCTATTTCAAGGAACCAAACTCTTTAAAAGTTGAGTTCACAAGACACATCATTGCACATAGAAAGGTTGAGTACTAGTACCTCACCAAGTACTGAGACTACATCATTTTGGGATGCATATTTAGAAGAAATGATTGTTCTACCATAATTTAATTTTGTAATAATTGCAATTGAAGAAATGAGAATACTTCAAGAAGATCTATAGAGAAAGAAAAGACAAGAAATTTTGAGAATGGAGCATAAGAAAAGAAAAAGTGCTTCATGATATTAAAGATATTTTTGTGGATGAATTTAATATTTTTGATTCCTTTGCAAATAAACTTGTTATTAAGAAACTTGTAAATATAGTTGAAAAAATAAAAGATGAAGATATAGAGACCAATTGCAAATTGCTAGAATGCTTTGAGAGAAAATTTCACATGAAAGTTATGGACACGATATCTAGTGCCATTGCACTTAATCAAGTTGATTTAGTAACTAAGGTAGAGGGTGTGAAGATAGGTTTGGAGAATATATTTTTTTTGTATAGTAAACTATGTGATGTTGGTAACTTTACCCAAGAAACTCAATAGACAATTGACAAGTTTCAAGGAGAGTTGAAATCAACTGGAAATTCATTACATGTGTCTCTTGTAACTAGCCAAATACATTTTCAAAGATTGATGCTAACATATAGTAGGCTTTCTAAGTTGCAAGCAAAAGATGCCAATATCAGATCCACTATGATCATCATATAGTCCATGTTGGCCCCATACATGGAGGTTCTGCAAAAGGAACTAACGCAAGAAAAAACATTCATTCAACAAGATTCACATCATTCTACACATGAGGGTTTAGTTGATATGGCCACCAAATTATAAATTCAAATTGACACATTAGATGCAGCAAGAGACAATTGGGATTCCCCTCTAGGAATCATCAAGCAAGTACATAAGACATTCTTGGATAAATAGACTATAAGTGTACCACCCAAATGACATAAGTGTCAAAAAAGGGGGATATTGAAGATTTTGATCTTGTATATTTTGAAGAAATATTGTCAAGGAAAATATCTACTTAAAGGAGTCACAACAATGATATGAACTATTTACTCAGGGGGAGCAATATGTTGAGGTAATACAATATTTTTTGTAAAATTTGAAGATTTTTGAAATTTTGTATTGAAGCCGAGCAGAGATGATAATATTGTTTGAATTATGCATGAGATAAGCATGTATATGCCATTTCAAAGTGTTTTTTCCACTCATGTCAAAGGGGGAGATTTTTTTATCTCATTTTGGTTTTGACAAGGCAGTGAAAAAATGCTCAGTCATTATCTAGCAGAGAATAATGCAAGTTGAGTAAGTCAAGCATAAGCCTCTAGGCAATATGTGTCAAATAATATGAGAAGTTAATGCTAAGAACTAGTAGGTGATGAGCAATTAGTGTGTGTTGAGTCACTCTATTTTTGAGTAGTCAATACATGCTGAGTGATTTAGTATCAAGAAATAGTAAGTGTTGAGTCACAGAGAATTTGAGTAACATCATTTAGAGTATAGTGAAGGCCAAGGGAATAGTCTTTGACATAGATGTTTGTTATGGCACAAAATTCTATGTAAACCATTTTTGGTTGACAAAAACATGATTTTTTTATTATAAGATATAAGTATTGAATCATATTACACTTCCCTATGCAATACATACAACTAATCAGATAAGGGAAGCAATTAGGTGGCAATGTGGATCAGCCTCATCCATTGATTATAACCTATCCCATCTACACCAATTTCTATTTAAGAAAGGTAAACCCTAAGAATTTTATACATGCACGAAGATACAAATGGTAAGAGTCAAGAAGACATTCATGGTGGCTTAGATGGCTATGATATTGTTATACATTATAGAATAAATTTAAGGAAAACAAAGTGAAGTAGTGAAAGGATAGAGGAGACATATCTCATCGAGGGAATGAAGGTTTAAAAAGTGAAGAGGAGATCTGACATTAAGCAACAAGGTGCTAATTGAAGGATCAGGTGTTGGATCATTCTAACAGGTGAGATAGAGAAAATCTCTTAACATAGTAGTCCTAACAGGCTATTCTAAATATTTTAAGAAAGTTCTTACTTAATTGTGAGATTGAAATTGTTTAGTCAAGGTGAGACCTAACAGTCTTGTAATCCTTTAATATGGAAGACCCCTTCACAGGGTAGATCATAGTTTATGATTAAAAATTGTAGCCATAATAGGCCACATTTTACAACTATAGTAGTGAAGATTTGTGGGTGTCATCCTCACCCTAGCTTTACCTTCTCCTTGGGCGGTTTCTAGGTAACCAAAATCTTATGTGTTATGTGCTAATTTACTTTATTCTATGGATGTGATGTATGGTTAGTTATTTTAGTTTACATGATAAGTTATGAGAGGGATGTATGGTGAATTGTTTTTAAGGTTAAAGTTTTAAGTGTTAATTCAACACTCTGCTCAAAACTTACTTTCCCATTAGCATTTCCAAAAATATCTTGTGGAACTAATGTATAGTGGGAATGTAATACAAACTATTGTGAAATAAGTATATGTGATATATGAGCCTTATGTGATGCAAAATCTAATATATGATCAGAGAAAGTTTGAGCTAAAATAGAGAGACAATATTGTATGTATATCTATTCTTGTGAAGAAAATTATTTGTATATTGTATGTTAGGGTAGAGGGCTCTTCTTGTATACATTATATTTAATCTACCAACTCCTAATAGGGTTGAGGATTTTAATATGACCTAGTCCTCTAACAAGGATTCAAGACACTATATGAATTTGATAGAATCCTAATAGGGTTGATATCCTTAACATGATTCTTGTGTTTAGCGGATCATCATGTGGGTATCATCCCTACTAAGGTTTTCCCTTGGCTAGGGTTTCCCTAGTTAACAAATAATGGTGTTATGAGTTCTCTATGTGTATGGTTTTATTTACTATTCAATATTATTATTTTACTTTCATATGCAAGTTATAAAGTAATTAAAAATATTTAGTTTTGGGAAAAAGTTTATAGAATACTAATTCACACCCCTCTTAGTATTATCTATTTATAACAATATTAAGTCTACCATAAACAACATATTACAATTTCTCAATCATTGATCTCTATAGTGTTTGGTTCAAATCAAAAAACACATCATTTTTAGAAAACTTACATCCCATAGACATAGGTATACTCACTCATCTTGATTCTTCCATTCCAAATGTTTTTAGTATCTCCTTGATATATTTGGACTGGGCAATGAAAACCCAAACTTCATTTGATATACTTGCAAACCAACAAAGAATTTGATTTCACCAAACATTGACATTTCAAATTCCCTTTACAATTCATTAGCAACTGATTTGCATAATGCTCCTTTTCCTCCAAATATAATGTCATCAATAAAAAATTCAGTTAACAGCACCTCATTGTTCTTACTAGTCTTCAAGTATAGATTAATGTTTTCATTTTTCCTTTCAAAACCAATACTCACTAAGTAATTATGAAATTTTTCATACCATGCTCTTAGGTCTTTTTTCAATCCATATAGAGCTTTGTTTAGTTTTCATAACATATTCTTGTTTTTTTTGTCCAAAAATGCTTCAAGTTTTTCTATGTACACTTCTTCTTCAAGCATACCATTCAGAAATGTGGATTTCAAATCCACTTGATATACCTTAAATTTTTTATAGGCTAAATATGAAAGAAAGTTATGAATCCTTCTAGTCTTGCTATGAGAGCAAAATTTTATCCATAGTCAACTCCTTCTTCTTAAGCATATCCTTTGCATACTGATGGGGACACAACCCAAGCACAAAATGGACTCAACAAGAAAGGGAAATTTTTATTAACTAGGAAAATATGCTAGTACACTTAGTGCAGAGAAACAAACTCCATAACATGCCCTATGGGTTTACAATAGCATAAATCTGGAGATAAATTCTTCTCCTAGTACCTTCTCTCAAACTCCATGCCAAACTACCTTTTACAATGCCAGAATGTTCTTAAATAGACCCCAGAGAGTTAAGGATTAGGAATAAATTCTAGAAAGTGCTAGTTGGCATCCAATGACCAAATAGAAGGCTCTAGAAGTCGCATTAGAAGTTGGCACAAAATTAGAAGAATCCAGAAATGGTAACTGAACTTTCGGGAGGCATAACTTTTGAACCATAGCTCCGATTGACGAACTGTTTACATTTTTGAAAATCTCTCAAAGTGCTCTATAGCCCTATGGACCAACTTTGCTCATCTCCATTTTTTTGGTCCTATTCAAGGTCATTTATTTCCCCTAACCTTACTTTGAAGCATTCTTAGGAGGTCTCCAAAAATAGAAAAACTGTGATAACTTTCAAACCGTGGGGCCTTTTGACCTGATTCTTTTTTTGGAATGCTCTAAATTACAATTACATTCATCTGGCCAATTTACACCCTCTAATTTACCAAAATCATGGCTCAATTACATACTCCAATTTTTTTGGCATTCACACATATCCCAAGGTGTCCAAATACTCTAACCTAAAACACTGATAGTGGAACTGTGAGAGTTGGAACCTTTATTTGACCCAAATGGGTATACAGAAATGAAAACACATGAAATAGAAACTAAGTCTAAGTACATTTTTTTTTGGGTGACACAGGATTGCCCTTATACCTCTGGATGCTCCTGTATTAGACACCCAGGGTAGATTGAAAAGTGACCTTGTCACTTTATGAGTGGTAGAGGAAATCCCAAATGGGAAACCTCAACTGCTGATATCCAAGTTGAGTCCTCTATTGGCTGTCCTTTCCACTTGACCAGATACTCTTCATACTACCTATTTATGGTACTCCTACCCACAAGACTATCTAGAATCTCCTCTATCTCCCCCTTATTAGAAGTAGGAATTAGACATGGCTCTAACATCAGCTCCTCACCTGCACCATCATCATGATACTCTATTAAGTTTGCAATGTTGAAAATAGGAGAAATGTGAATTCTATTTGGAAACTCTACTTCATATGCATTTCCTTAGTCATGTTTCTTCAAAATTTTGTAGGGGCCAAATTTCTTCATCTTCAGCTTGTTGTAAGTACCGGCTTGAAATCTTTCTTTTCTTAAGTGTACCATGACTAGATCCCCTACTTGGAACTCCTTATGTCTTCTCCTTTGATCAGCCCTAGCTTTATACTGTTGTTTCATCTTGGTAATGTGTTCCTGGACCTCCTCATGTAGATGCTTGATATGTTCAACAAATTCTTCAGCTTCAGCAGTTGTCCTCTCCCCTTGCTCTATCTTCCTCAATTCTAGTGTAGTCCTTGGGCTACTTCCATATACAATTTGGAATGGTGATCTACCAATACTCCTTTTTATATAGTTATTGTAAGCAAAATCTGCTTGTGGTAGAATCAAATCCCATCCCTTGGGCTTATCCCCAACTAAACATCTCGGGAAATTGCCCAGACTTCTGTTTACCACTTCTGTTTGGTCGTCAGTCTATAGGTGATGTGTGGAACTAAATTTCACGTCTATTCTCAACTTCTTCCACAATATTCTCCAAAAATACCCCACAAATTTAGTATCTCTATTAGAAACTATACTCCTTGGGAGACCATGTAGTCTTACCACCTCTCTGAAAAACAAGTCTACAATATGGACAACATCATGAGTTTTGTGGCATGGAATGAAATGTGCCATTTTGGAGAACCTATCAACCACCACAAATACTGAGTCATTACCAAGAACAAAATCCATACTTATGTCCTCCCATGGCTTTGATGGAATAGGCAATGGCTGATATAGTCTAGTATTTGACTAAATCCCTTGGCCACTTGATAAACCTGGCAATTCTGTACAAACTTCTTCACATCCTGTGACATTTGAGGCCAAAAATAATGTTCTTTGAGAATGGCAATGGTCTTATCTTGACCAAAATGTCCTACCATCCCTCCACTGTGTTTCTCCTTAATCAAATTTTCCCTCATGGAACTCCTTGGAGTGCACAATTGATTGCCCTTGAACAACATACCATCCTGAATCAAATAGTCTAGCCACTCGGTTCTATCTACAGCAATAGGCTCTTTACAAGCTTTCCATGCTTCAGGAAAATTAGGATCCTCAGGGTACAGATTCTTGATTTCATCAAACCCAACTACTTGAATCTACATTACTATAAGCAACAATTATCTCCTACTTAGTGCATTTGCAACCCTGTTAGATTTTCCACTTCTATGCTTCAACACAAATGTATAGCTTTGCAAGAACTCTACCCACTTCATATGCCTCTGATTCAATTTACCTTGGCTATTTAGGTACTGTAATGCCTGGTGATCAATATATAAAACAAATTCCTTTGGCAATAAATAATGCTTCCATTTCTTTAAGGCCTGAACTACTGCATAGAACTCTTGATCATAAACATAATACTTCTTTTTCGCATCATTCAATTTTTCACTAAAATATGCAATAGGCTTACCTTCTTTGCTTAATATAGCCCTAATAGCACTGCCACTAGCATCATAGTCCACCTAGAACAACTTTCTAAAATCTAGAAGTGCCAACACAGGTTGTTCTATCACCTTCTTCTTCAGCATTTCAAAACTTCTTGCAGCTGCCGCAGTCCATTTGAACTCTTTTCTATCCCCTCTTATTGTGTCAGTTAGGGGTGCACATATGCCACTGAAATTCTTAATGAACTTCTTGTAAAAACTAACCAGACCATGAAATGATCTTACCTTAGTAGAAGACCTTGGAGTAGGCCATTCCAAGATGGCTTTTACCTTCTCTGGATCCATTTTGAGACCTTTAGGTGATATAACAAACCCCAAGTAGACTAACTCCTTTTTTGCAAAGATACACTTCTTTAGATTAATTAACAATTTCTCTTCCCTTAACCTTTCAAGGACACTACGAATATGCAATAAATGTTCTTCCAAAGTCTTGCTAAAAATTAAAATATCATCCAAATAGACAATAACAAATTTTCCCAAGAAATTCTTAAGTACCTCATTCATAAGCTGCATGAAGGTGCTTGGGGTGTTCATCAATCCAAAGGGCATAACTAACCACTCATAAAGACCCTCCTTGGTCTTGAATGCTATTTTCCACTCATCTCCTTCTCATATCTATATCTGATGATAGCCACTCTTGAGATCTATCTTTTTGAAGTACTGAGCTCTACTCAAATAGTCCATAAGATCATCCATTCTTGGAAAAGGAAATCGATACTTGATGGTTATCCTATTTATAGCTCAAGAGTCTATACACATCCTCCACTCGCCATCCTTCTTTGGTGCCAGTACTATAGGTATTGCACATGGAATCAGGCTCTCCTGAATCAAGCCCTTCCTTAATATCTCATGAACCTATCTATTTAGCTCCTTAGTTTTAGTAGGAGTCATCCTATGAGCAGCCTTGTTAGGCAAACTAGCTCCTAGGATTAAATCTATTTGATGACTGATTTGCCTTACTAGTGTCAATCCTTCTAGAACATTATCAGAGATGATATCTCCAAACTCACCTAGTAAATCCAAAAATTCAAGTGGTATTTCACTACTACCTTCTTAATCTTTTCTAAGAATCAAAGCATAGCACATATGCTGATGTTTTGTGCCATCTAAAAACTTCCTTCCATCAACAAGACAAATCCTAGCTCTACTACATACCTTTTTGCCTTCCTTTTTCATGGGCTTCAGTTTGTGGTGAACTCCATCCTTTGTTAGAGAGTATGTGTTTGCATGACCATCATGTACTGCATGCCTATCAAACTGCCATGGTCTACCCAACAATAGATGGAAAACATCCATTGGAATAACATCATAGAGAACTTCATCATGGTAACTCCCAATTTTGAACTTCACTAAACATTGTTCACTTAATAGGACCTTATGATCATCTTTCACCCAAGCAATCCAATAGGGCTAGGGGTGTTTCTCCCTCTTGAGCTTCAACTTAGAGACCATCTCCTCTGATACCAAGTTATCAGTGCTACCACCATCAATGATCACATCACAAGATTTATCCTTACACTTGCACTTGGTACAGAATAAACTCCTCCTTTGTCCTAGTTCAATCTCACCACTTAGTAGGACCCTTTCATTTACTAAAGTCTCTTCTCTTTTTGCATCCTCTGAATGTGATGATTGTGCATCCTCATCCACATGAGCAACCCTATCTTGACCCTCAACTCTTCTATTTCTCCTTCCTTGTCATTGAGGGAATTCAAAGGCATGATGACCTTCTTCATTACAATGGAAACAAGTACCACAGAAGCCTCCTCTTCCTTTTCCATGTCCTTTACCTCTTCCTCTCTAATTTCCAAAGTCTTGATCATGAGAGTGGTTGAAACCCTCGTTCTTCTAGTTTTTGCTAGTACCCATATCTTCATTTTTCTTTTGGGTTTCATTTCGGCCTCCAAATGACCTACCACTACCCCTTCCTCCTTGACCATGCCCTCTTTTTCTCCCTTCAAACCTTTTATTTAGCTTCTCTTCAACTCATAGGGCAAACTGGTATGCCTCCTCAATGCTAGTCATTGTTACTAGACTTAATTCCTCCTGGATGCTAGGTCGCAACCCACTAATATAATGAGAAACCTTCTCCTTATTTGCTTCTGCATGCCCTTCTCTAATCAGAAGTCAATAAAACTCCTCTATATATTCTTGGACTAATTTTTCTACTTGCTTTAATCCATGCATCTTCTGAAACAAATCAAGCTCGTAGTCAACAGGAATGAACTGCTTCTTTAGTTTGTCCACCATGCGATCCCACCTTGTGATCTTATCTTTTCCTCTCCTATTTCTTTCCAATTGAACCTCTTGCCACCAAATTTTGGCATTTCTTTTTAGTTTGGCATTTGTAAACTTAACCCTATTTGGATCCCTGATATCCTCATACTCAAAGTACTCTTCGAGTTCATTGATCCAGTCGATCAACTCATTTGGTTTCAGATTTATTGAAAATACACCCACATCAATTGTAGGTCTTTTCCAAAACTTATTAATGGCCCTAAAAAGCCTCTCCTCTACTTGATTCAAAACTTCCCCATCAACTTCCCCTTTTGTTCCAATTCCTTCTTCTTCATTGTCATCCTCACTTTCGTCGCCTGCGGCAACATTTGTTCCTCTACAAAGCTCCTCCTGCAATGCTTGTACCTACCTTTGGAGGGCTCTAACCTCCTCAGGATTAATAGCTTTGGTCCTTCCACCATGCTCTCTTTGTGGAGGACTCTTCTTAATTCAAACCCACAACCACACAGTCTTGGTGCAAACTACCTCATAGTCGATGCTTTGTCTACACACTTAGGAAAACCAGCTCTGATACCACTTGATGGGGACACAACCCATGTACAGAATGGACTCAACAGGAAAGGGAAAATTTTATTAACTAAGAAAATATGCTAGTACACTTAGTTTAGAGAAACAAACTCCATAACATGCCCTATGGGCTTACAATAGCATAAATCTAGAGATAAATTCTTCTCCCAATACCTTCTCTCAAACTCCGCTCCGAACTGCCTTTAACAATGCTAGAAATGTTCTTAAATAGACCTTGGAGGGTTAAGGATTAGGAATACATTCTAAAAAGTGCTAGTTGGCATCACTGACCAAATAGAAGGCTCCAAAAGTTGTATTAGAAGTCAACACAAAATTAGAAGAATTAAAAAATGGTAATAGAACTTCTGGGAGGCATAACTTTTGAACTGTAGCTCCGATTGATGAACCGTTTACATTTCTAAAAAGCTCTCAAAGTGGTCTATAGCCCTATGGACCAGCTTTTCTCATCCTCCATTTTTGGCCCTATTTGAGGTTATTTAATGCCCCTAACCTGACTTTGAAGCATTCTTAGGAGGTCTCTAGAAATTGAAAAATTGCGATAACTTTCAAACTGTGGGGCCTTTTGACCTGATTCTTTTTTTGGAATGCTCTAAATTACAATTATATTCATCTAGCCAATTTACACCCTCTAATTTACCAAAATCATGGCTCAATTACATACTCCTATTTTTTTGACATTTACACGTATCCCAAGGTGTTCAAATACTTTAACCTAGAACACTGATAGTGGAACTATGAGAGTTGGAACCTTTACTTGACCCAAATGGGTATCCAAAAATGAAAACACATGAAATAGAAACTAAGTCTAAGTACATTTTTTTTTGGGTGACACAGGATTGCCCTTATACCTCTGGATTCTCCTGCATCACATACCAGTCTATCTTTATTCCTCGTGACTTCACATTTATCATTTATCTTATTCTTGAAAACCCACTTTGTTCCAATTACATTTTGTCTTTTGGTCTAGGTAATAGGGTCCAAGTGTTATTCTTCTCAATTTGTTCAATTTACTCATTTATTTTCTAGATCCAATCTTCATTTTCTAGAGCATATTTCACTGATTTGGGTTCAAATTCACAAAGTAAGCACGTATCACTTCTAAGCCTCTTTCTTTTCATAACACCAGATTTTGCAACTTTAATAATTTGTTCAGATTTATGATTTCTTCTTACATACTTGGCTAGCACAAGTGGTCTCCTTCCTTTTTCTTCAATAGGCTAATCTTGAAAAATAATCTCACATTCATTATCTCTTTCTTGTTCAAGTTTTGGCTCAATATACTTGATATTCTCTATCTGATGGTCAAAATTGTCTATCTGTGACTTGACATCTCTTGCCTATTGCTTGACACCTACTATCTATTGCTCAACAACCTATTGTTGCACCTCAACATTCCCTACCTTTTGGGAAACCACAATTTTTTTCCTTTCTCAGTAGGAGTGCTGGGAGCATCATCATCCATATATATGAATGTACTATAGTCTTTAGGTTCTTTCTTACATTCAACATCATTTCTTTCTACAATTTTTGTCAAATTTCACATTTGTACTTTCCACAACTTTGTTAGTGTTAGAGTTTAAACACTTGTAAGATTTAATCTTGGTGGAATATCTTAGGAATATACCTTCATCACTCTTGGAATCAAGTTCTCCATTCCTATTATCTTTAAATATATAGAATTTTCTTTCAAATATTTTGAAATATTTCATATTAAGAGCATATCCATACCATAGTTCAAAAGTTGTAGCATTTGTACCTTTCTTGACTTGTTCTCTATATAAGGTATAGATAGTAGTACTAATAACTTATCTCCAATATTTTTGTGATACATTCTTCTCCATCATCTATTTTTTAGCATAGTCGATTATTGGCATGTTTCTCCTTTTAGCTATCCCATTCTGAGCAGGGATCCTTGGTGTTGACATCAGTCTCTTAATTCCTCTATCATTGTAGAATGTATTGAACTCATTGGAAATAAATTCACGACCTTTGTCAAATCTCAACCACTTTAGACTCTTCCCTATTTCATTTTCAACTCCAGTCAAATACCACTTAAATAATGGAAAAGGATCAGATTTAGCTTTGAGAAACATCACACTCATCATCCTAGAGTAATCATAAAAAATTAGAATGAAATACTTATCTCCACAATAGCTTTGAACATCAATAGGTCCACATAGGTCAGTATGAACCAATTCCAAAATATCACTAGATGTGTATGTTTTTCTCTTAGAACTAGACTTTGTCATTTTTCTAAATTGACATTACTTACACATAGCATTATTAGGCTTCTTTAGTTTTGGCAATCCTTTTACTTTCTTCATTTTACTAATGTTCACCAAATTGCCAAAATTTACATGACATAACCTTTTGTGCCATAACTAAACATCTTCTTGTTGTGCAAACAAACATGTCTCATTAGATAAATCTAGATAGAACAAGTTACCTCTTGTCTGATCACCAGTTCAAATCAGCTTGCTATCAACATCATATATCTTGGCCTTTTTGAGACAAATTTCAAATCTGTACCTTGATTTTTTTAACTGTGAAACATTCAATAAATTATAGTTAACTTCTTCCACCCAATAAACATTGTCATACTTGATTTTGTTAGTCAATTGAATTGTACCTTTTCCTTTTACAACACATGGAATATCATTACCAAATTTAACATAGCCACCCTTGTATGGTCCAATGTCCTCAAATTTATTTCTATCATTAGTCATATGATTAGAGTATCCATCAATTATCAATCTATCACTTTTGTTCTAATAAGAAATTAAAGCAATTTTCTTATTGTCACCATAATCCTCTTTAATATAAACATAGACAACTTCATCATCATTACTTTTAGATTTAGTGTCAGTATGATCTTTAGTTACGAACAAGATTTCTTACCTTTTTCACCATTTTTGTTCTTGTAGTCTTAGTCATCTCTCCTTCCTTTGTACTTGATTTCCTTTCTTTCATGTTTATCTTCCCTGTCAGGACATCTTACATGAATATGACCAACCTTGTTGCATGAGAAAATAATAATAGGTAATTTACCTCTATATTTACCTCTATCTCTTCTAAATCTTTTTTCAATAAGTGCTTCAAGTTCATCAAGTTCATTATCAAAGTGTCACTATCACTCTTCACATGTTTTTGTTTTTCTTGCTAATGACTAGTTGTGACTTAAAATTAGATTCAATAGTAGTAGGCATGAAGTTATCAAAATTAGACATCTCAAAAGTAGTAAGTCTACCAATTACACCTTCCAAAGTCAAATTGTTACCTAGAGTGCATCTCAACTCTTGTATTGCAGAAACTCTAATGGCATATATAGGAAGTAGAGTTCTTAATACCTTGCTTATAAATAGTAGTAGGTGTGTAGTTATCAAAATTAGACATCTCAAAAGCAGTTGTCTACCAATTACACCCTCTAAAGTCAAATTGTTACCTAAAGTAGATCTCAACTCTTGTATTATAGAAACTCTAATGCATATCTAGGAAGTATAGTTCTTAATACCTTGCTTATGATTGTTCCATCTTTAATCTCTTCATTTGTACCTCAAATAACATTGACAACTTCCTTGATTCTTGTGTAATACTACACTATGTTCTCACCTTTTATCTTTAGACACCTAAATATGATTACATCATTTAAGTAATCCTATTTAGTCATCTCCTAAGGTATCATTGATTAAGTATCTAATATTTAATTAATTCAATGTCATCCCGTAGTTAATTAATTTAGTTAATCAACTATAGCCCAATTGATAAAATAAATGACGAGCCAAAAGTCTAATTATCAATAAAATCTTTATTCTCCTATTAAATTAAACAAATACATAATATAAATTTAATTTAATTGTAAAATACCCTTTGATTTAATAAATCATTTGAAATCAATCCCCAACCTCTTTAACTATCCCTAAATCCCTATAATTATCTAAATCCAACCCATTCACCCATGCTTATAACCTCAATTAGCTAACTAATTAATCCACCTCATAAGTTCTAGCCCACTTGCATCCCTCTAACATGCCACTTGCATCTTGATCCCCTCCCTAAACATGTGCACAACGTTAACCAAGGATAAAGAAGTCCTAAGCCAAAGCAAAGTCAAACTTTTATCCTATCCTCTTACATTCCTATCCAAAAGACTTTAAGGCTCTTACATGCATTGAAGGATTTTTAAGGCCTCTTACATTCCTCTTCCACACTCTTTCTCCCTCATAACTCCCCTTGACCCTTCCCTTGACCATCCCGTCACATCCAATCCCCTTATGACCCTTGTCACAAGGATATGGATTTGAAGAAGCACAATTCATGCTCTCCCATTTCCTTGCATCCTAGCCCTCCCTCATCCTTCCTTTGTCCTTGCATCCTGGCCCTCAATAGTCACATCCTTGGCTTATAAATGGAACCCTCTTCCTTTAAAATTTAGAGTAAACTTTCATGCAAAATCATAGTTACCCTCTAAAGAACATATCACTGAGTCATACAAGAATCCTCACTCACCCTATATACCATGTTTTTCCATTTGAAGGCTTCCATTCATTGAAGGCTTGAATCACATTTGAACAATTGAACAATCAAACAATTTAACATTATCTGATCTTCTTATCCTTCTGTAACTTGGTTACTACTATAATCCAAATAAAAATGTTAACCTATAGTTCATTGTCCAAATATAATAGACTTTCTAAATGTAAACATTTGAAATGTAAAACACCATAAAAAATTCAACAAAATTTTGATACTAGGATTTAACACGGAAACCCAATTCAGGAAAAACCACCAGCAACATGTCACCACTTTTTCACTCTTCTAAAGTGAGCCCTGTTAGGATCCAACCTTGTTAAAGGTTATAATACACACTATTAAATGTGACCTGGTTAGAGGATTTAATCGCACTATTAGGAGTGGTCTTGTTAGAGGATGTTAGAACATCCTAGTAGAATGTCACCCAGTTAAAGGATTTACACAGACTGTTAAGTCTTTTAGTGACTATTAGGTCAACCTTTGATTAATAGTATTTCAATACAAATTGTTTACAATGCTTATAAAAAAAATAGTAGGGTTTGATCTATATGATCACAACTCACTTTGAAATGTTAGATCTCTGTGTAGTTCATGTGTTGATTGCTTGATAACTCTTCCTTGTCATCTCTATCCTTGATTTTCTTGGCAACCCTTCAAGAAATAACCCTTCTCTTCAAATTAAACTTAAGCCTTTTTCTTAGATTCACTTGTCAACCTTAGTAACTTTTTTCCATATTACTGGAAAATTGAAAAACTTCTCTTTTCCATTTTCTTCTCTGCATGTCCTCTCCCTGCATTCTTCTCTCCTTGATCTTCTACTCTATTTCTCGATAAAACTTTACATAAGTGATCTCTCTTGGCTTGCACTATCAAGACTTGAACATCATTAGATTTAAACAAGCACTTTATCTTTTCAAAGTTTAACTAATCAAATATCCATTGTAGCTTACTTTTCATAACTGAAGCTTTCCTATTTGTTATGAGAAAATGATCAAATCCTCTTCATCAATGAAATAGATATGACATTTAGATCAGATAGCAACATCTCTCATAAATATATTTGACATGAATGACAAGATGATGTACTACAAGGTAGGAGAATCCCCAAAGGAGATGTCCTAGCCCCCAAAAAAAACCACATAGTGGAAGATTAAATAATAACACATATATTTAGATCCAAAATAATGCCAATTCTCATAATATAATAATAAGATTTACATCCAACATGCCTAGTTGTAAGGCCTTCTGAGTTACGGCCAAATGCATAATCAATTACAATAGTCATTCTAAAAGATCTTGAAAGATCCAAAACCTAGATAGCCTAGATCCATGATCTAGTAGAAACCCCAAGAATAATTTAAACTTGTGCTCACAAGCCACCAAGAAACCTTATTTCCCAAGTTGCAACTACTAGCTCTTCTCAACTTCTCTCTTCTCAGCTACTCCTCTCTAGCTAAATTCCTCCATGGTGGATGATGAATAATGACAAGACAAAAACCTCTACCTATACCAAACCAAGCCAAAGGTTAGACTAGCAAGTTACATTATATAAAACCTTACATTGAATAAACCCTCAAGCCGTAAGTTACATTAAATAATGCCAACTATTAAATGCCTTTCTTCCTCTTTTCTCCATTTATTTAGTTATTTAATTTTTTCTTCTAATTTTTATCACTTTCTCTCACCTTCACAATATTTTATTTATTTATTTATTTTGAAATAATTAAATAAAATTGATAACTTTTTTTTCTTTTGTCGAAAAATAAATTTCCCCCCTTTACTTTCTAATGCAAGATGATCCTGCATTAGACTCCCTATGTAGATAGAAAGTGTATCCCATAGTTTGAAACCAAGAGAAATATCTGCAACCATCTTTATCTTCACCAAAGGCTTGCAATCCATCAAGGACAAGAGAAAAAACTCCACTCAAATATCAAAATCAAATGAATTTGAATAATCCAATAAGCATGTTTTCTCGTAGGAACAAATTGAACATAGTGCTTCACCAAGAATCTGTGTAATTGATCACAACTAGTAATAGCAATATCCTCAAACATGAAATTCATGTCAAAAACACCATGTAACTCCAAAAGCAAGTTAGAAACATGTAAACCTAAACCTACAATAAGAGAAGCATGTAAATCATCTACCATGCCAGACATTAAAAAATTAGGAACATACATATCTATAGTATCATGTAGATACTCAACCACATCAGAAACCAATGAATTTGCACCAGAAAAATCCAACTCCACATCCACAACAACTTGATTATCCATGACCAAGTGCTCTAAAATTTCTATGTTAGACACAACTAACTGATCATGAAAGTAAGTCTCCATCCTAGCTTCAACAAGGTTAGGAATATACTTAGTAACAACCGTAAGTTTCTCTATAGGTTTCATATCACACTCCTCAAAATGATCAAGAAAAAAAACATCCACCTCAACCTTACCATGCCCTCTTCTCTCTCAAACAAGTCTTCTAATCAGCTAGACAACTCTCTTCTAGTTCAGTAGACTCCAAATCCAGTAGCATACAATTTTCTCCTTTAGGTCTTCAACTCTTTTAGAAAAAGAAGCATCCACAAAAACATCCACCTAAGAAATCATGTCATTGGTCCCCATCTTAAAAATATTATGGATATTCACAATCATCCTAGGGCCCAATATTCTCAGAAGAATCTTCTAAGATCTTTGCAAACCATCTGTAACAAATATTTTATACACACCTTTTTACAAACATGAATTGTTTGCAAGTTAGATTGCAATTTGCCACCTTGCATGAACAACCAAGAATAAATCACAAGTCCAAGAATATGGATTTGATTAAGAAGTTTCTCACTATGATTGAAGACTTGAAACTGATGCATTGTTGGATTAGACCTTTGAGATGGAAAAATATTTTGAGTATGAAGGTACTCCTAATAATAAGAAAATTAAGATTTCAATTACAAAGTTGAAAGGTTATGCATTTCTTTGGTGGGATCATTTGTAAAATGACAAACAAAAGAAAGGAAAATGAAAGATTAAAACATGGATGAAGATGCTTGGAAAGGTGAAGAATAAGTTCATCTCAATAGACTACCAAGTTAGTTTGTTGAAAACATACAAAAATTGAGACAAAAGGACATTAGTGTGAAGGAATATACTGAAGAATTCTGCAAGTTAGATATCAGATCTGGACATGTTGATGATGAAGTTGAGAAAGTGGCTAGATACCTAAATAGTCTAAGAGCATCAATTCAAGATGAGACCAGATATGTTAAGATGGATAACATGGAAGAGGCATATCAATTTTATTTGAAGGCTAAAGAAAGGTTGTCAAAGAGGCATGATCAAAGGAAGAGAGGAAGAGGTGGAAAATTTCAAAGAAGCAGAGGTAGAACCTATGGATAAATTAGTAGATTTGATGGCACAATGCAAGATAAAGGATGGAAAGATGAACCTAATAAAAGACTTAATTACTCTAGAGGTAGCTATACTGGTTACTATAGGAATAATAATAGTGAGAAAAGAGAAGAGAGATCTTAGTTTAGAGGTACTTGTTACAAATGTGGTGATGAAGAACATAGGGCCTTTGAATGTACTAACTCTAGAAAGAAGATTGGAGGTAATAGTAGAAATAATTTAGCTTGTGACAAAGTTGTTGAAACACCTAATGTACTTGAAAATGTTGAGAACCAGATGTTAAAAAGATCTTGTGAAATCAAGAGGCTAATGAGGAACATATTTTGATAAATTTTTTGTTCAAAACTAGATGCAAGATCATTGGAAAATGTTGCTAAGTAGTAATTGATTGTGGGAGTTCAGATAATTTGGCATCCAAAGAGCTAGTTAAGAAATCGCAATTGCTAAGATTGAGACATCCTAAGCCTTGCCATGTTGATTGGATCCATAAGGAGCATAAATTACTTGTAAGTGAACAATGTGTTGTCAAATTAAAAATTTGAAATTATCATGATGATGTCTTTTGTGAGATTATGCTTATAGAGTGTTGTCATATTCTTTTAGGTAGACCTTGGTAGTATGATAGAAAAGCTTTACATGATGGTAGATTGAATTAGTATACTATTTGGGTGGAAGGGAAGAAACAAGTGTTGTTTCCTTTGGTGGAAAAGTTTGGTGAAAGTCATTGTACTACATTCTAAGTATTTATGGTAGAGGGTAATAATTTTGCAAAGGAAATAAAAGAACAAAATATTTGTTATGCTCTGATACCATCTGATGCAGTGCAAGAAAAGAGAATCCCTAAAGGACATGTCCTAGCCCCCAACAAATAACCACACAATAGAAGAATAAATAATATCAAAAATATTTAGATCCAAAGTAATACCAATTATCATAATATAATTATAAGATTTGCATCCAACATGGCTGACTATAAGGCCTTTTAGGTTATGGTCATTCTACAAGATCTTACAAGATCCAAACCATAGCTGGCCCAAATCCACAATATGGTAGAAAGCCTAAGAAGAATCTTAACTTGTGCTCACAAGCCACCAAGCAACCTTCTTGTTTCCATGGTGGATGATGAACCAAAACCAAGCCAAAAGTTGGCCTAGTAATTTACATTAAATAAACCCTCAAGTCATAAGTTACATTAAATAATGCCACCTATTAAATGCCTTTCTCCCTCTTTTCCCCATTTACTTATTTTATTTTTTCTTCAAATTTTCATCACTTTTTCTCTCCTCCACAATAATTTTTTTATTTATTTAAAAAAAGATTAATAATTTTTTCCTTGTTTTGAAAATCAATTTCCCCCCCTTTATTTTCTAATGAAAGATGCTCCTATATCAGACTCATCAGGTAGATAGAAAAGTGTGACCCACATTTTGATGCCAAAAGAAGTATTTGCAACCATCTTCATCTTCACCAAAGGCTTCCAACCCATCAAGGACAAGAGAAAAAATCTCCAGTAAAATATTAGAATCTAATAAATCTTAGGAACCCAATCAACATGCACGCTCCTAGGAAAAACTTGAACATAGTGCTTCACCAATAATCCCTGTAACTGCTCATAGTGAGTAATATGAATTTTACAAAAATAGGTTTCCTAGCCTCTAGCAAATAACAAAATAGTGGTAGAATAAATAATAAGATAGATATTGAGATTAAAAAAAAATGCCAATTCTCATAATATAATAATAAGATTTACATTCAACAGACCTGGTTGCAATGCCTTCCAAGTTATGACCAAATACATAATTAACTACAATAGTAAATATGATAATAGCCACTTTTCAAATCAATCTTTGTAAAATACTTGGTTCCATTGAAGCTATCCATTATTTCATCCATCTTAGGAAAAGGATATCTATAATTTATTGTTATCTTGTTTATAGCTCTAGAATTAGTGCACATTCTCTGGAGTTTGTTCTTTTTAGTTGCATAGCTCTAAGCAAGGAATGTTCATAAGTTTAAGTTGGAATCATTCCTCTTGAGTCTACTCATCCCTATGTTAGGTGGTATCAGAGCATAGTTATTTCTTGTGGATTAGATCATGGAGAACCTTATTGGGTTGGTTGTAGGGTGGTAGATCTAAAATATGACCTTTAACTTGCAAAATGTTATGACCTCGTAGGAACTATCATCAAGATTGTTTATGGTAGAGGAAATTTGATATTGCTATAATGGACATATTGAGACAAATTTCAACCAAGCTTGAAGTTGTGGAGACAGTTCAAAGAAGAGGTGTACGTCTTGAAGATGTTCATAATGAAGAAGAGGCAGAACCTAATCTTGATCCTATACCTAAAGTTGAACAAGATGAGGAAAGACTTTAAAGAGTTTTGTCTAAAGATAATTCCAAACCTATTATAGAAGTTTCTCACTATGATGCAAGACTTGAGATTGATGAATTGTTGGATTGGATCTCTAAGATGGAAAAATATTTTGAGTATGAAGGTACTCCTAATAATAAGAAGGTTAAGCTTGTGGTTACAAAGTTGAAAGGGCATGCATCTCTTTGGTGGGATCATTTGCAAACTGACAGACAAAAGGGAGGAAAATAAAAGATCAAAACATGGATAAAGATGCTTCGAAAGATGAAGAAGAAGTTCCTCCCAATAGACTACCAATTTAGTTTTATGAGAAAAATGTAAAGTTTGAGACACAAGGACATGAGTGTGTAGGAATATACTGAATAATTCTACAAGTTAGATATCAAATTTGGACATCTTGATGATGAAGTTGAGAAGTGGCTAGATACCTAAATGGTCTAAAAGCATTAATTCAAGATGAGATTGGCTATGTTAAGATAAATAGCATGGAAGAGACATATCAAATTCCTTTTAAGGCTAAATAAAGGTTCTTAAAGAGGCATGATCAAAGGCAGAGAGGAAGAGGTGGTAGATTTCAAAGAAGAAGAGGTAGAACATATAAAGAAAGTAGTAGATGTGACAACACAATACAAGGTAAAGGATGGAAATATGAACCTAATAGAAGAGGTAATTACTCTAGAGGTAGCTATACTAGTTACTCTAGGAACAATAGTGGAAAAAGAGAAGAGAGAACTTGGTTTAGAGGTACTTGTTACAAATGTGGTGAAGAAGGACATAGGGCCTTTGAATGTACTAACTCTAGATAAAAGATTGGAGGTAATTCCAGAAATAATTTAGCTTGTGAAGAATTTGCTAAAATATCTAATGAACCTAAAAATGTTGAGAACCTAATGTTAAGAAGGATATTGTGAAATGACGAAGTTTGTGAGGAGCCTATTTTGAGAAGAACTTTGTTCAAAACTAGATGTAAAATTGCTAGAAAATATTTTAAATTAATCATTGATAGTGGGACTTTAGATAATTTGGCATCAAATTTTTTGTTAACAAATTGCATTTGCAAATATTGAGACATCCTAAGCCTTACCATGTTGCTTGGATCCAGAAGGAGCATAAATTAATTGTAAGTGAACAATGCCTTGTCAAAGTCAAAATTGGAAATTATCATTATGAAGCCTTGTGTGATTTTATGTATATGGATTGTTGTCATATTATGTGTTTATTCATGAAGAGAACTTTTCTATTCCAACCAATTTGGATAATATTTGTAACCTATTGTTTCAAAAGTAACTACCAAAGAGATATATTTTTGGTATTTTCTATTTTATAATGAATGTAATCTATCAATGCAACTATATGAATTCCTAATTTAACCAAGTGTTAGAAAAGAAAATAACAAAGATAAGGTAACAATAGATTAAAGAAAATAACTTGAAAGGGAAATTCCTAACATACATACCATGATAACAACACATTTGCAATTTAAATTGTCAAAAAGATCGGGTAAGAAACCAATAAAAATAGGAGAAATGCTTCCTCAAATCCATTGATCCAATCATCAATAGGAATTTAATAAAAACCAAAAGATATTTCACCTTTCATTGAATCACAAGGCCACAGAAAGTACACTCATACGAGACAAGAAGCTATGTAGGAACAATAGGGTGATCACTTCTCCAACTCGACACATCACCAAAATTCTTCAACACGTGGAAAACATAAGAACTAAAAGGTTGCACAATCAAATCAACACAACATAATGATTGGATTAATTATAATTCATGAACATAAATTCACAAAAATAACACACTCTAGAAAGAATAACTACACTCAGAATGAAAGCACCAATAGCATATATTATTGCATAAAAATAATGACCAGGAATACATATTACATCCTTGTATATATAAGACATCAACTCCTTAATTTGTGTTGAGAGTGTGAGATCTCTTAATGCAAACAAATACTTCTAAACTAATAAAAAAAAACAAATTATATATGTACAAACTTTCTGAATGATGTTAAGAAGGACTCCACCCTTTTTTTTATCAATTAAAGGGTGCATGACCTTTTACATGTCTTAAAACAAAAAAAGTAGATAAGAAGAAGGAAGCCATAAGAGGATTTGAGAGTCACTAGAAGCTCCAGGAATGGAAGCTTGACCTTCTCTAAATGTTTCTAGGAGTTGAACTACTGTCAAAATGTGTTTCTAGTGCATGGGATGTTCTTAAAATAGCAACAAGCAGTTAACTATTAGCACACCTCTGTGAAAAGTGCACCTTGCGCACCTTTAAGGAATTTGTTCAAGGTGCTCAATTCACCAAAAAATAAAAGTTCACTATTTTGAAAACTGTTTCTGGGTTTTTATGAGACAAGGTTTGGGAGTAGTCTTGTGTACTTATTTTTCCCCTTTTTATGATTTATACCCTCTTTATAGCCCATCATTTTCATGGACTTGAACTCCTTCATGTTTTTCTATCTAAACTCCCAGAGTACATGTATTGAATCTTATCACTAATAGTTTCATAAGATGAGAAACTTATTCTAGTTCATGTGTCTAGTCTCTATATCTTTGATCTTCAGTGTAAATTCATGAATCAAAACTTACGTGTGACTCCTTTTAAGGTGAAGGTTACCAACTTAAGCAAAATATCTATTGCTACTAATGATGAAGATTTTATGATAATCTATACACTTGCTTGTTATGCACCACACCTTCATGTTATGTGTACTTCATGCATTGTGAATTCTATTCATTGATTTTTTCTTCTCTTAGAGATCAAGTGATCTAGATTATCCAAAACAATCAAATGTTTGAAACTTTTTCATATATTTTTTAACGATCTTTTCTAGGCATTTTTAACTAGCTTTTTGGAGCTCCTTAGCTCAAAATTTCAAGTTGAATCTTTCATTGGTCTTTAAAATTGGGAAACCAAAGGCTCACTATTTTAGAGACTAAAATTAGATTTTTAGATCTTCTTTCCAATGGTGTAAATAATTTTGAATTTTGAGCTCTAGGGCAAAAGTTATGACCCTGACAAGTTAAAGATTCATTTTTATCTACACAAAGATGCAAACATTAGTTATCTTATGTTGGATGACCCAAAAGAGGACTCCATAAGACTTAGACTAACAAAAAAATTGGGTCAACATTAGTCAAAATAGAAAAGATAGTAGATTTTGCCCCCCCAAAAGCCAGTTTTGTGCACTAACACACCTTTGAAGGTATGCTAGTGCACTAATTTTCCTTGGAAATGGAAAAGTGTGTAGCTTTAAACTAGCACACATGCACACCTTAACAAGGTGTTCATAGTGCACATGTGCGCAACTATGCACATGTGCATTATGGGTTGTGCAAGCAATAAGGGGGTCTTATATAGGTGTCTAGGGAGACTGAAGTATGCACCTCTATAGGTACACACCTTGTGAAGGTGTGAACCTCCTAGAGTGTACACATGTGCATGTGTACATCCTTGGAGTAGGGGTGAAGTGTGCATGTGCACACTTTAAGCACATGAAGTCTTAAACTTAATCTTTTATCTCTGTATGACTGCTTGTCCCTTCCTAATTAGAGATCAGGGTTTAACCTAGACCTAGGGGAGGGTCCAAAATAACTGAGGCATCAGATTAGATGTCTCATAGGGAATTTTGAAACTAGGTAACAACATATAAAATAACAAAACTATGGATATTCTCTAGGTTCAAATCATTCCATTGTATCTTAATTCATGCATATATAATCTTTTCAGATCCTAAATTCATGGAACTGATGCATAATATAACTTTTCAAATACCAGTCCCATACATACCTCCTTATTTCCTAGTTGGGGTAATGTGTTCATCTGATCCATTGGATGGAGTGATCTCATCTACACTTGGTGTACTACAATCTTCCTTCTTCTTCCATGTCTTTCTCATGTGTAACTTTACCTTTTCAACATCAACCTTCTATTTTTCCTTGTTGAATCCATTTCTTAGCATAGGTGACCTTGTTGGATAGTTTTTATTGACATGACCTTTCCTCAAACAACTAAAGCATACAATCCTATTCAACCATCTGTTGTAGTTGCCTCTAAAATGTGTTCTAATGTAGTTTTTAGGAATGTGATCATAGTATTGAATTTCCATTGTGGTTTCCCTTTGTTTTCTTATTTGATATCCACTTGGATTTGGATCTACATTCATATGACTTGTGTCCATATTTTTTTATAGTTGTAACAATAGCCTTCAAATCTTTGTGCGTTGGTAGTCTTTGTCCCACATTCATGTTCTTGATGTCCTTGTTTCTTGTATTTGTGATAGTGACCCTTGAATTTTGGCATGGGGTTCTAATTTCCATTTTTGCTCTTGCAAAAATTTGTTTTTTGAACCAATTTTCCATAGTTATGACAAGTGGGGTTTTTTTTTTACCTTTGTTACTCCTTTTTTCACCAATTATAGAAGATTCTCCTTCTTCAGTAGTAGTATATACCAATCCAGTAGTATCATGATTAGGTCTTGGTGATTCCATCAATTTCTCAAAATAATTTATGCCTTCACTTGGCTTATTAAGCTTTTCTCTTTCTTCTCTCAACTTATTTTGCGAGAGAGAATTCTATGTTTCCAAAGTAGTAAACTCAATGTCTTCCCTATTCAATTCTTGATTTGCAAGCATCAATTGATTCATTATATCTAATTGTATGTTTGCAAGCTTTTTCACATTAGATGTCTTCTCTTCAAGTCTATTAGCTAGAAGTATTTTTCCTTCTTCAATCATGTATCTATCTTCTTCAACTTTATTTTTTAGTTCAGCTATCTCATGCAATAGTATTGATTGTCCTTCTTGTTACCTTTTGAGATTTCTAACTTCTTCATTTTGGGCACCATTATTTTTCATCAAATCTACAATTACTTCATCAAACTCTCTAGAGTTTTCATCCTTAAATAGTCCAATAGTATCAATTTCTTGATATTCAGTGTCATATTGTTGAATAATTATCTCTTTCCTTCTCCTTAATGAATGCAATAGTTCATCTCTTGCCTCTTTGAGTTGATGTAGAAAAAGTTGTATTTCAATTTCCTAGTTATCAATAGTCTTGCCCAATTTTTAGACTTCCATCTTCAAGATCTTTCCTCTCAATTTGTTAGGCTTTCCTTCAAGAGAACCAATGCTCTGATACCAATTGTTGTAAATAACAATGGGAAAGTAAGTTTTTTTTTTTTTTTTTTGGGTGGGGGGGGGGGGGGGGGGGGGTGGGTGAAACAACACTTAAAACTTTTATCTCTAAAACATATCACCATCATCCATCTCATATCTTAACATGTAAACTAAAATAACTTAACCATACATCACATTCATAGCATAAAGTAAATAATACATAACATAATAAATTGGTTATCTAGAAATCCTCCAAGGAGAAGGTAAAATTGGGGTGGGATGACAATCACAAATATTCACTATTGTAGTTGTAAAGTGTGACCAATTATGGTTACAATGTGTTTGATCATAAACTATGGTCTACCTGATGAGGGGTCTACCCTGTCAAAGGCTTACAAAGACCATTAGGTCTCACCTTGCTAGAGGATTTAAACTCACAATTAAGTAAGCACTTAGTTAAGAGATTTACAAAAGCATGTTAAGACTACAAAGCTTGTTAAGAATACAAATATTTTTAATACTACAAAGCCTATTAAGCCTACTCTGTTAGGAGATTTACTCTGTATTACCTATTAAAATGATTTAACGCCATGATCCTCCAGTAAGCACATTATTTATTGATGTAAGATCTTCTCTTTGTTGTTAAATCCTTGAGTGTTCTAATTAGACATGTCTCTTTTTTCCTTTCTCTACTTTGCTCTATTCTCTCTATAAGAATTTGCCTAAGGAAAAAATTCACCCAAGAACCAAGAACTCAAACACAAGCACAACTATAGACCAAAAATGGAGAGAGTATGATTAGAATAACAATGTATTCAATACTTGATACTTAGAGTACACTAGGAGTGCCTGATTATAAAGGCTACATGAGAGCTTCTAGAATGCATAGAAGTTAGCATCATGATGTGTCATACAACCAAGCACATGTCCACCAGATATGGATTATACTCCATTAACCATGCAAGTAAGTGTGATGATGAGAGGATAAGCCTAGAAGGGTGGGACACACAAAATAGTGTTGTAGACACCATGTGCTCAAATAGAGGTGGATACTCCTGTGTTGTCAACATGAAAAATCACAAGGTTGCACAAACTCCTATGTGTCTCATAATAAAAATAATAAAATAATGCAATATAATTAAATAATACATTAACCTAAGTAAACTTAAGTAATTGTAAATAGTAAAGTATGTATTTACACCAACACCCCCCCTTAAGTGCAAGTTAGGGGAATGCGCTTAAGCTTACAAGCTAGGATGAAGATGCAGAATGGGTCCCGGCTACTAGGCCATGTTAGGTACCCATGTACATAATGAAAATGCAATCTCCCATAAAGTGGGGAAAGAGGGAAAACCTCATGGGAAAAACCCTCCACCAAAAAGAGAGATAAAGGAGGATGCATCGATGGATGGAGTAATCAAGACCCCCCCCACTACGACATACATCCAGTATATAAAAAAGAGAATAAAAGAAGGAAGAGAGACATAATAGGCTCCCCCCCCAAAAGAAGAATGCCAACAGGTGAAAGCTGCTCCGATGAAGAAGTTGGTCCAAGAATGTAGAAAGGTGTTCCTCCCCTTAGGAAGAACCAATGCCCAAGGTATAGTCTAGAAGATGTGTGCTGGCTCGAAAACCTACTCAAGTATCCCTATACTGATGCTGAAGTTCACCCTATCCAACTATGCTGAAAAGAATGAATGCAGATCTATCAAGGATGTCTGTTGAACTTGTTCCACTGAACCATCTTTCTCCTCTATTGACAAAGAGACTTTCATGTCCCCTTTTCAAATAATTAAAAAATAATAATCTTTGCTAAGGCAGGCAGGCCCAAGAAAGTGAAGTTTCGAAAAAAGGGGGTTAATCTTTGGAAATCGTTGGACTAATAAATGAAAATTATTATTAAAATATGTTTCATTAACCTCTCTTGGATGTGAGTTATGGTTATTCCCTCTTTTAAGGGTTTGGAGGCATTTTGGGCGGATTGGAGAACTGGATTTTTGCTCATTCTTTGTTATTCTTCAGAGGCTGCCAAACCTGTGGAGAAGGAGACCCAAGAACGGGAGTTTGCAGGTTTCCAGTGAGACCCAAGAACAGGAGTTTGTAGGTTTCTAGGAAGGCTAAGGATTGAAGTTTGAAGCCATTCCATGTGCATGCTCATACAGAGTTTGCCTTTGTGCTGAACAGTGCAGATTTGTGAGTTTTCGGGTGTATTTTTTTGTATGAGTTTGGTGTTTTCAGTTGAGTATTTCATATCAGTTTGGGTTGCTGCTATATTTCAGACTTTAAGGTGTTAAAATAGAGCTAAATATATGTATTGGGATGTGATTAAACTTCTAAGATAGATTATTAGTGTTTTTGTGGTGTTTTCAGGCATTTTTGTGTTAATTTTGGGAGCTCGATGAGCATAGTTTTTGTCCTACATTTGTGAACTGTTGTGTAAAGGCTATACAGATCTGGAAATGTCATTTTTTAGGCTTTTATGCTGCTGAAATTTCTGAAAAAATTTCTATTTTCAGATTTATTAATAATTTGTGAAGTTGTCAAGCTTTTGGCACTATTTTCAACATACCCGATTTGGGGTTTCTTGAGAAATTTGGTGGATCTTTGTGATATTAGTTGTTTGATCTTAAAGATCTGATTAGAGGTTGGAAATATCATACAAAATTAGAAAAGGGACATTTCAGTGGTATCGAAGCCATGATCTTTCCAGCCTGAGGGTTTGTAGAAGTTTGCATGTCAGTTTTGAGAACTACCCAAATCTTGCATGTCATAATTTATGGTTGCATGTTTCTTCTAATCAGCTGCATGTCAAAATTTATGGTTGCATGCTAATTCTAATCATTTTCATGTTAGTTCTTGGTGAATTTGGTGGTTGTATAAGTTTGCATGTCAGTTTTGACAACTACCCAGATCTTGCATGTCAGTTTTGACAACTACCCAGATCTTGCATGTCAATTTTGACAACTACCTAGATCTTGCATGTCAGTTTTGACAACTACCAAGATCTTGCATGTCATAAATTGGTGGTTGCATGTTGCTTCTAATTAGTTGCATGTCAAAATCTATGGTTGCATGCTACTTCTAATCATTTGCATGTTAGTTCTTGGTGAATTTGGTGTTTGTAGAAGTTTGCATGTCAGTTTTGACAACTACCCAGATCTTGCATGTCAGTTTTGACAACTACCTAGATCTTGCATGTCAGTTTTACCAACTACCTAGATCTTGCATGTAATAATTTGGTGGTTGCATGTTGCTTCTAATTAGTTGCATGTCAAAATATATGGTTGCATGCTACTTCTAATCATTTGCATGTTAGTTCTTGGTGTTTGAAGAAGTTATATCCTATTGGGGTTACACTCTACTTTATCCAGAATGGACAGGTATAGTAAATAGTCTCAGAGGACATGATCTTGGATAATTGATATCTAGAGTCAAAATAGTAGAAATGATGGTTATTTAGACATTCAAGATAAACTTATGAAAATAAGCCATGACATGTCTGAACAGTTGGTTGAGCACCACCGTATAATGAATGACATGTTGTCCGACCCAGCTAAGGTGGATAAGTTGACTAGATTTCTATTTGGCAGATTTTCTCACATGACAAATAACACAATTCCCAAGAACTTGCATGAGGAGTTTGAGAAACTAGCTGATAGCTAGGCAGAGGTCTCAGATTCTACTTTTCCATAGGAGGTGGTGGGAAAGGATATTACACAGATTGATAGTAACGGTCAACTTGATACTCAAATTGAGACAATTGTTTACAGTTCGTCAAAGGGTGATGCCACATGTATTCAAGATGGTATAGTTACAACAGGCAGTGACTATAGTGTAGTGGGTTCAGATGATGATTATGAGGATGTTGTTGTGTAGGATGGTGAGATACCTAGTCGAGATGAGCAGACATTGAGCATTCATGACTTTGTTGAGAAATTGTACCAGGCATAGTTAGATGCTTCATCACATGAGGTTGAGGTTGGTAGTACTTCACATGATTTTTCTAGCCAGCTGAAGGTGAACAAAGATAGTATTGTGACTTCATTATCTCATCATGACAGGTATGTGGAGTTAGTTGGTATTGGTCATATTACTCAGGTGAGGAGTTTTCTTGAGTTACCAGTTGATTCTAGTTTACGGATATGGACTCGAGATTGTTATATTGGAATTTGGGATTCAGTTGACTGGAGATCTTTAACACTTTTTGGTAGCAGTGTTTGTTTGGGTGCTATCATGGATTTGATTAGCAGATTACACGGCGTTGTCTTTTCTTGTGCCAATATGTTGTCTGATGTTGGTATTAGTTTTTATACACCGATGTTGGGCTTTGTTCATATATCCAGTCGACCATACTTGCTGGAATGTGTTGATTATATTTCATATTTGGCAGTGTGTATAGATGAGTCCCAGGATCATATTGGCATTGATGACATCCAGGAGGATGTAGTGGGCAGTTTTGAAGACTTAGTTTCCTTGGGTATAGAGGAGTTGGACAGCAATGCTAATGTTTTTGATACTCCATATGTTGATATGAGCTTTAGATTTGATTCACAAGATATGGATGGTAATACTTTAGAGACTAGTAACTTTGAGGATACTCCTTTAGACAGTGCATCAGAGGAGGTTTGTAGGAGACAGTCAAGCCAGTGCCATCATGTGTCTAATCAATTGAGAGTTAGTGACCGAGACATTGCTATCACTTGCCAGCATTTTGATGCTGCTCATCAGTTGTTAGTAGTTTATGGATGGGTTTCTCCTACTAGTGATGAGCAGGGAGGCAGTTATTTTTCCTTGATAGAGATCCACTCTTTATGGGAGGCTATTCATATTTTGAGACAGAATTATATGCAGTTGGTAGCCGACAGAGATTATCTTATGGAGTGGGGCAGTACAACATATGATGCATTGTTGGCCAAGGAAGATGAGGTGAGTGAGCTTACTGAGCAGCTTGAGGTGACTTCTGAGATTCTTGAGAGTACACAGTTGGCTTTCAAGGAGTCATAGTTTCATTTGGCTAAGGTGACCATGGAGTTAGAGGAACTACAATCTTTACTTGATTCTATACAGTCACAAGTTGTGGTGTTTGGTGATCCGGGGATGTCCATGGCCGAGATTGTCAAAGAAAGTGGAGATGGGGATGCATCCATCCTTGATACTAACATTGGCATATCAGGTTCATTCCCACTAGAGTCAAGTTCAGTTGAGTTGGGTGTTGTAGCAGATTGTTGTATGCCTGACATGGTGGTGGCCTCTAGTACTGATGGCACGAAGACTAGAGATGTATCAAAGATCATGTGTGATGTTGGTGAGTCGGCAGTTGGCATGGTTCCTGCTAGTAATACTATCGGCATTACACTGTGAGGTACGCTCATCAATTTACCTTTGATGACCATGTTGATGAGATGATGATATAGAGATGTACTTTGGTTCCTAGTGCTTATCATCAATAATATCCTAGACTTGTTAAGTATGTAAGTAGCACTGCTAATGGATTTAACTTCAAGTGTAGGATCAAGAGACTTGGCCTTTATCATGAAACTTGCCATGGTCTTGAGAGTCCTAATCCTAATAGCTACAACATATGTCTTGTGTGAACTGAATGTTGGTGAGTTCTAAAGATCAATGCCCTTAATTCTGCAAAAGTGCTTGAGTCTTCTGTCAACATAATGGTTCTCATTGTCCACTCTTAATACCTTGATGGATTTCCTTGACTTGTGTTCAACATGAGTCTTGAAGTCTTGAAGCTTATGAACTACTTCATTCTTATGATGAAGGAAAAAAACCCAAGTGAATCTGGAAAAGTCATCAACAAATGCATGTATGCAGCGGCCTTGGCTGACTGAAGTCACTACAAACGGTCCTGCTAATACCATGTGAACAAGCTGAAGAACAACTGGAGCTCAAGAAGACTTCCCTTTATCATACTTCTCCTTGAGATGCATATCCACTAAACAAGATGAACACTCCCCCTTAGAAAATTTGATATTGGGTAGACCTTTGACCATGTGTTTTGAGCAAAGTTGCTGAAGAGAGCAGAAGGCAAGGTGACCAACCCGCTCATGCCATAAGTTGATGTTTGAATGAGAGTGAGTTAACAAGACTTGGGAAGGACTCTTAGGCACAAACTTGGAAAAGGAATAAAGCCTCTTTTCATTATTGACTTTCCCAACTGCTACCAATGAATCATCTTTGAGACTTCGCACCATCACTGAATCAGGAAGGAAGTCAACTTTATGACCATCTCCAAGGTGAGTGATTTGGTAAAGTGATAGGAGATTAGAGCTTAGATTGGGAATATAGAGAACATCTTTGAATTCCCCATCTTCCATTTCAACATGTTCTTTCCCTTCAACTTCCATCTTAGCATCATCTCCCACAAAGATGTGTGGCACCTTTGACTGCTTCAATGTAGAAAAATCTTGCTTTGAAGAACCCATATGGCAAGAGGCACCTGAGTCAAGTATCTATTCTGAAGAAGAATTTGTGTTTGCCATAAGTGCTTGACCTTTACCCTTTGAAGAGTTAGGAGTAGAATCCTTGGAAGTACCTAGCACTTGAATCTTATTCTTCTTGAGTAGATTTTCTAACTCATCGATTCTTTTTGTCTTGCAATGATGCTTGTCGTGATTTGGATTTTTGCAAAATGAACAAAAGAGTTTGTCCTTCTTTTCATTACTTCCTTTCTTGTTTGAAGAAGAACTACCTTGTTGAGGGGAGTCATGTTGTGTCTCAGATTGTGTTTTCTACTTCCACTGCTTCTTCTTGTTGTTGCTTTTTCCCCCTTGACTTGATTTAGAATCATCACTAGCCACCAAGGCTTTGGTCTTAGATGACTTGAGAAGTCCAAAATCCACCAAGTGAGATTGTTCAACAATCAACATGTCTATAAATCCATCAAAGGAAGGTTTCTGGTAAGCAGATCCCATGGTTAACCTATGAGTATTAAAGCTTGAAACAAAGTTGGCATACTCAGAAGGTAGCTTCTTCAAGATGTGATGTATCAACCTATCATCCTTCATGGGATTTCCACAATCTTTTAGAAGTGCCCTATGCTCATTGACTTTGATGATATAATCCTAAATTGTGTCATAATTCTTAGGATCCAAGAGAAGTAGATCATCCTCAATCTGAAATCCCTTTTCTTCATCCACTTTAACATACAACTATTCAAGTTTATCCCAACCTTCTTTGGATTCTAAACAATTTTTAATGTGAAAGAGAAGATCCCCATGTACACAAGTCCTGATAACACCTAAAGCTTGTTGGTCTTGAATTTTCCAATTAATGAGTTCTTTAGCATCAGTAGGTTTGGTAATTGTACCATCAACATACAAACTATATCCTTTTTCCATTAATCTACTCCATGCAATATCTTTCCAAGTAGAATAATCGTGTGAAGTTAAAGGAGGACATTTAAAACCCATGATGCAGAAATGAAAGAGCACAATAGAGACACAAGAACACAGTACACACCCCCCCTTTTCACTCAATCAAAAGACCCCCCCAAAAAAGATGCTTTGGCACTTTATAAGTAGTGCGTTTACATTGGGCCACTTGTCAAAATGAACAAAGTGGTCTTTTTGATTTGGCTTTTACAATAGCCTTATGAGGCTTAAATCTGTCACTTAAGCACTGTAGCTCAAATTTACAACAATTCTGAAAAAGAATCAAAGCTTTACAATGCCAAAGAAGGCCTAATTCTAAAACTGAGAAATATTTCCACACAACCCTAGAATCTAATTTTATATCTAGAAAGTAGATGAAAAAATATGCACTTTCAAAAAAAATAGAACCTAAAAAAGTGACCAGATGTGCTTGTACGATGCTTCTGAAGTTGCAAAAAGTAGGATTATGCAGGTACAGTCACCAAAAAATGCAATTTTTGCAAAATCTGTCCACCAAAACTAGAAAACAACACCACCAATGGAAAATTCAAGAAATTTTACCTAATTTCAAAAAAAATTACACCTAAAATGGAGTTCGAATGTCTAAGTTACGAGCTCACAAAGTCAGGCTGCCAATTGAAAAGCAAATTGGAGAGGAGTCTGGAGGTGAAATTGCAAGTCTCAATTTGGCAGTCAAATGATCATCAATTTAGTTCTAACATGCTTGGGTTTGATGTGTAGATGGGCATCAAATTTAATACTGTTGAAATGATGACGTTAGCAAAAATTTAGCCACTTGGATAATGTGTCACTGACTTGGCAATACGGATTGTACGGAATAGTGACATGTCACTGTCGAATTCCACATGGCACGTGGTAGTTTCAGGCTTACATGGATTCTGAGGTGGGTGTCCAAATGCCGATGTGGTGCTGACTAGACTAGTAGGCTAGTGTGTCCACGTCACTGCGTGGACTGCGATAGATTTTGTCGCGTGGCATGATGTGTCGTAGGGTGGGCAGAGATGTACTGTCACATGTCGCAGAGTTTGCTATGTCATGGGGTGGGAGAAACAAAATCGCCAGATGTGCAATTTTTTGCCAGTTTTCATGTTGCGGATGCCGGACTATTTTAAATCTGAGTGCTGTAGGTTTCAAAACAGCGACTACGATGATCTTCGCTGCCATGGGGAGTTGGAGCCTGTGGTCATTTAAAACAAAAAGCCTGCAAATGCATACCAAACACGGTTCCCACCGAGTAATTCTTGCCAATGTCACAGATATATGTACAATGCCCCTAGAAATTGGTGTAGACTACGCCCTGCGAGGAAAATATATTCCACGACTGGGGATTGGATATTGCCTGGCTCTGATCTACAATGCAAGATTTAATCAACCCGCAAATGTAACATAATATGCCCTGCAAATTGAATAAATAATTCCACCACAAGTGTGCAGTATGGGATCTGACAGCCCGTACTACATAAATTTTTTTCCTCTAACCGGCTATAATATATTCCAAAAATTTTCAAAAATTTCGCAAATAAAATTGATGAAAATTAGAGAGAAAAAATGACAGATCCGAAAATGAATTAACAAGATCTGCAAGAGATCATACCATACCACAAATCAGTGCCTTCGGGTGTCGGTTTGCAAAAAAAATTTTCCTCACGATCGACTATGGGCCAAGGTAGGCATTCTTATAGTCAATTTTCACCAGTTTAGCATTTTGGATGCAATGGAGAGGTCAAATCTGGTGCTAGACGCTCCCAATTTTTGTAGCACTCTGGATTTAGGCTAAGGTGATGAAGCATGCAAGAGGTCTCAAATGGCTTGTGATGAGAAAATCTCCAAGCTCTGATACCATGTAAGAATTGGCCTAAAGAAAAAATTCACCCAAGAACCAAGAACTCAAACACAAGCACAACTGTAGACCAAAAATGGAGAGAGTATGATCAGAATAACAATGTATTCAATACTTGATACTTAGAGTACACTAGGAGTGCCTAATTATAAAGTCTATAGGAGAGCTTCTAGAATGCATAGAAGTTAGCATCATGATGTGTCATACAACCAAGCACATGTCCACCAGATATGGATTATCCTCCATTAAGTGTGGAAGTAAGTGCGGTGATGAGAGGATAAGCCTAGAAGGGTGGGACACGCAAAACAATGTTGTAGACACCATGTGCTCAAATAGAGGTGCATACTCCTATGTTGTCAACATGACAAATCACAACGTTTCACAAACTCCTAAGTGTCTCATAATAAAAATAATAAAATAATGTAATATAATTAAATAATGCATTAACCTAAGTAAACTTAAGTAAGTGTAAATAGTAAAGTATGTATTTACACCAACACTCTCTAACTAATTCTAAAATTCATTACATTATCATAACCTCCATAGCCACCATGAATAATCTCTTTGCACTTAGCATTCATTTCTCACACATGTATATACTCTTTGGGTTTGTCTCCTTAAATAAACATAAGTAGAATGGGCTAGGTTAGACTCAACAGTGGTGATTGATCCATATTGTCACATAATTCATCCCTTAATCTGATTGGTTGCATGTACTACATAGGGATTCACAATATGAATTTATCCTTATCTTCTACAATCAAAAAGAAAAAAATTCAACCCAAAAATGATTTACATAGTAGTTTGTGCCATTACAAACAACTATGTCTTTGAATATTCACTCGGCATCCAAAGACTCTGATGCTTGGCCTTAACTATGCTCTCAATGATGTAACTTGGTTTATGAACAACTCAATACACATGTTAGTTTGTGTCTGCTAAACTTGATCGAGTGATTAGTTGAAGCCTAGCAATGTTTTTTCAAGCTAATTAGAAAATTAATTAGTGCCAAGAAAAGTGAAAAAATAGTGTATGTTGAGAAAATTTAGTATGTGACAAGTGATAGTAAAAAGATAGTATGTGTCAAATAAATTTTAGTGGTGCTGAGCAACCCAGTGTGTGTCAAGCATCGAAAACTAGTTATTGCTAAGTGACAACAATAAGAGTTTGATCAAATATTCACTGAATCTAAGATGAAAAAGTTGATTTCTTGAACTGTTTGAAGCATTTGGAAGATAAGCTTGATGTATTGGAGGAGCAAAAATCATCATAAACCATTTTGAGGTGAATTCAAAGAGGATTGTAAAGGAAGTTTCAAGAGGGAACAAATGGAAAGAGGGAAGATTTGATGAATCTAACCTAATCCTAAAATGGATAATTATGGTTGAATAGAAAAGACCTATTTTTTCTTTATAAGGTGATACATGGCTAGAAACAACTATTGACATGTGTGAGAACCTAGGGTAGACAAGGAGTCTATATAAGTTGAGAAAATGAACTTCACAGATCCTCAAGAACACCTGCATGCAAATATCCTGCAATGAAGAGAAGCCAAAAAAATAGAAAACATAGGGCTTAGAATTTCTCAAGAATGTGAGAGCAAAAATATATTCTAAGTTATGAAAAAAAAATACAAAAGTTCAACCTTTTAAGGTGAATGAAACCCTAAAGCAAAGAAAGCTAGGTTTATGCATTATAATTAATATAAAATATTAATTATATGCACCTAAGAGAGCTAAAGCACCTAGAGTAATAAATAACTTACTCTAACACCCCCCCCCCTTAAGTGAAGCTTAGGAGGAAGCTAACCTAGCAAAGCTATGAAAGTAGGAAAATGGGTCTCGGCAACAAGGCCTGATTAGGTACCCAAAACAAGGAAATCTTTATAAACTAGAGACAAAGGAGAAAACCCAGTGGGAAAAACCCCTCTCCAAAAAGAGATAGAACAAACAAGCTGAAAAAAACATGAAGGAAGGAAGGCCTCAAGAAGACCCCCCCAAGGATAATTTTCGTAATCCCAAACATAGACCGTAGCTGAAGATAGAGAGGTGATGCAAATGACTTGGTGAAGATGTCAGCAACCTGTGCAATAGTAAAAATGTACTCCAAAGAGAGAACACCATCTTGGATCAAATGAAAAATGAGATGCATATGAAGCTCAATGTGTTTAGTGTGTTGATGGTCCACTAGGTTGCAGGATATATGAATAGCACTCTGATTATCGCACCACAGAACAGTGGGACGATTAGGAGGAAAACCTAACTTAGTCATCAACTGCTGAAGCCATAAAATCTCTTGACTAGTAAGCACTGTAGCTCAATACTTAGCCTTTTTAGATGAAAGTGCATGAGCTTGCTGCTTCTTGCATGACCATGTGATAGGACCAGAGCCAAGATAGAAAAAAAATCCAGAAGTAGACTTCCAATCATCGACATCATCGGCCCAATCTGAATTAGTGTAGCCAACAATGTGAGGAGTCCCTACTATGTAATGAATGTCATACATAAAGGTTCCTTTAATGCATCTCAAAATAGGCTTGGTAGCTTGCTAATGACTCTCATGAGGATCATGTGAGAATTGAGAGACAAGATCCACTGCAAAGGAGAGATCAGGATGAGTGTGTGTTAGGTACAACAAGCTACCAACCAACTGCCAATATAATGTGGGATCCACTGAAGGTGAAGTGCAAGAGGTAGACAAAGTAATACCTGACTAAAAAGGTGTAGGAGTAGGCTTGCAATCAAGCATGTCAAAGCATCGAAGCATGTCAAGAACATACTTCTGCTGGTAAACAAAGATTCCAATAGGGGACTGAACAATCTGAAGACCAAGAAAATATTGTAGTAGGCCAAGATCAGTCATCTCAAATGGTTCCATCAATGCTCTCTGAACATCCTTAATCATAGAGGATGAGCTACCTATGAGAAGAAGATCATCAACATATAGCACAAGGATCAAAACCTTAGCCTCAAGACACTGAATGTAGATTGTAGGATCGAAATGGCAATGGGTGAAGCTGATAGAAAGTAGAAAAGAGTCCATCTTCTCATACCAAGCCTAAGGGGCCTATTTGAGACCATACAATGAGTGTCAAAGTCTACAAACCACGGAGGAATCTTGCATAAATCCCTAAGGTTGCTCCATGTAAATCTCCTTAGTAAGATCACCATGCAAGAATGCACTCTTCACATCCATCTAAAAAATGGGCCATCCCTGTGAAGCTGCGAGGGATAAGACAAGGTGAATAGAGTTCATCTTGGTGACAGGGGAAAATGTCTCATTGTAATCAATACCCTCAACCTATGAGAAACCCTTTGCAAAAAGATGAGCCTTGCGCTTATCAATGGAACCATCAACAGAAAACTTAGTATGATACAACCATTTGCATCGCACAACCTGTCTTCCCTTAGGAAGAGAACAAAGATCCTAAGTATGATTATTCATCACAGAAGAATACTCCTCCTCCATTGCACTATCCCACTTAGGATGTCCTGTCACTATTGCAAAAGTCTGAGGGTCATCACAAATAGCATGAATGAGAAGACTAGAACCCGTAGTATGTGAACGGGTGTGATAGGAAGTGGTAGGGTCACCAGCTAGTGATCCTGCAGCCTCAACTATAGCTCAAGCCCATTTAGGCATCTAGGGAGGATCTTATGGTGAAGGTAAATGGGGATCAACATGATCATCTTCCTCATCATTAGGAAAAGAGACTAGAAAGGATGAGGGAGTGGTGGTAAGTGAAGTAGACTCTAGAGGGAGGATATCTACTACAAGAAGGCACTCATCAAACTGGACATCTTGTCAAAATAGGAGATCTCTAGAATCAGGATCAAACAACCTATAGGCCTTAACATCCTTGCAGTAGCCAACAAAAATGAGGTGTCAACTCTTTTGCTCCATGGCTCTCCTCTAAGAATCTAGTATAAATGCCCATGCTTCACCACCAAAAAATTAGAATGAAGATACATTAGGCTTGACATGAGACCAAGCCTCCTCAGGAGTCATATTTCAAATTGCCTTGTGAGACATCTAATTCTGAATATAGTTGGCACAATTGATTGCCTCTACCCAAAACATGAATCCATGGACCTGGACTGAATCATACAATTAGCCATCTCTTGAAGGGTTTTGTTCTTTCATTCAGCCACACCATTCTGCTAAGGGGTATAGGGCACTAAAAATTGATGCTAAAGACCATGCTTAGAGCAAGAATTAATGAAATCTTAGTTCACATACTCCCCCGCATTATCTATGCAAAGCTACCAAATAGAAAGACTAGATTATGCCTACATAAATGTCTTAAAGACTCAAAATAAATTGAAGACTTCATACTTGTACTTCAAAACGTACACCCATGTACATCTAGAGCAGTCATCAATGAAAGTAAACACATATCTGGCACCTAAAAAAGGAGTGGGAAATGACATGAGGTCACTATGAGTCAACTCTAGTGGTTCCAAAGCACAAGTGGCTCATCCATGTGGAAAAGGATCCCTATGTTGTTTTCCAAGTGCACAACCCTAACAAATACCATCTATGTAAGAAATCTAGGGACGCCCAAGAACAAGTGCCTATGTAATCATCTGTTGAAGATATCTATAATTGACACGGCCAAAATACTCATGCAAAATTGAATCTACATGTACAGCAAGACATGAACCTATGTTATCAAAAGACTCAAATCCATCAAATCTATAGAGGTGAGATGTAGAGTCAACACTCCTAGTAGCCACAATCATCTCAAAATTGTGTAAGTCCTAGATAACCACACCATGTGTTGAGAACTCAACTATTTTACCAGAGCTAGAGTGGAAAATCTGATAAATAGACAATAGGTTTGTCAATATATCAAAGATGAGAAGAACATCCTAAAGAGAGCCCCTAGCTAATGCAACAGAGCCAAAACCCATTACAGAAAGATGTGATGAGTTCCCAACAACAATCTATAAAGTAGGACAAGGGGCAAGTGAGGTGACCAACTGCTGAGTGTTTTTCATATGGTGAGAGGCATTGGAATCAAGAATCCAAGTAGGCGTAGAAGTCATAGCTCGTGTAGTAAGAGTGTAACCTTTCCCTACAGGTGGGGATGAAGACTTAGGAGCTGAAATGTGATGCTCTTGCATGAATTCCTCTAAAGCCTCCAAATGTTTCCAACACCTAAAAACAAGATGTCTATCCTTTCCACAAAAACTATAGGTCTTAGTTGATTTCTTCTTAGTCTTGGAGGTAGACTCAGTAGACTTCAAAGTAGATTTACCCTTGGTATCTGCGGGGTATCTAATGTAGGAAGGTGCTCATCAAACTAAACATCCCATCAAATAAGGACCTCACAGGAATCAAGATCAAACAATCTGTAGGCCTTAACATCCTCATTGTAGCCAACAAAAATGAGGTGTCATTTCTTCCACTCCATTGCTCTCCTCTGAGCATCTGGTATAAATGCCCATGCTTCACTACCAAAAACTTAGAATGAAGATACATCAAGCTTGACATGAGACCAAGCCTCCTCAGGAGTCATATTTTGAACTACCTTGTGAGGCATCTAATTCTGAATGTAGTTGGCACAATTGATTTCCTCTAACCAAAAACACAAATCCATGGACCTAGATGCGAAGGGTTTTGTTCTTCCTCTAGGCCACACAATTCTGCTAAGGGGTGTAGGGCACTAAAAATTGATTCTAAAGACCATGTTTAGAGAAAAAATCCCTAAAATCTTGGTTCACATACTTGCCCCCATTATTTGTGTGTATCTATTGAATAGAAAGACTAGACTACTTCTCAACAAATGTCTTGAAGACTCGAAATAAATCAAAGACATCAAACTTGTACTTCAAAAAGTACACCCATGCACATCTAGAGAAGTCATCAATGAAAGTAAGAACATATCTGGTACTTGAAAAAGAAGACTCAAATCCATCAAATCTGTAGAGGCGAGATGCAGAATCAACACTCCCAATAGCCACAATCATCTCAGAATAATGTAAGTCCTAGATAACCACATCATGTGGTGAGAACTCAATTGTCTTACCAGAGCCAGAGTGGCAAATCTGATATATAGACAATAGGTTCATCAAAATGTTAGGGACAAGAAAAAAATCTTGAAGAGAGCCCCCAACTAATGCAATAGAACCAGAACCCATGACAGAAAGATGTGATGAGTTCCAAATAGTAATCTGGGTAGTAGGACAAGGGGCAAGTGAGGTGACCAACTCCTAAGTGTTTTTCATATGATGAGAGGCACTAGAATCAAGAATTTAAGTAGGCCTAGAAGTCATAGCTCATGTGGTAAGAGCGTGACCTTTCTCTGTAGGGGGGGATGCAAACTTAGGAGTTGAAATGTGATGCTCCTGCATGGCTTCCTCTAAAGCCTCCGAATGTTTCCAAAACCTAGAAATGGGATGTCCATCCTTTCCACAAAAATTGTAGGTCTTAGTTGATTTCTTCTTAGTCTTGGAGGTAGAATTAGTAGACTTTGAAGAAAATTTACCCTTGGAAGGGTTAGCTGGAGGTTTGGCATCAGTTTTTGGTGCATCTTTCTTTAGTTTGGCTTTCTATTTTGGTTTACCCTAAGAAGTGTAAGAAACCAATGCTTGGTTGGAAGAGCCAGAGGAATCCACCTATTGGATTTTAGCCTATTCCTATATCAATCAATCACAAAATGTCTCAAATGAGGGCATCTAATGTCTATTACCCAAGACATCCATGGTGGAGTAGAAAGTGGAAGAAAAGATCTAATTCTATCCTCACAACTTTGAGATTATCAAAAAAATACACTCATCATCAGTTTTTTTTTTACCACATCTTGTCAAGATAGTATGCAGAGATTTGAACTTCATCAAGAAGTCTTCAATAATGGGAAATTTGGCAAGTGTTAAAGAAGTCAACTTTGCATCAAGCTATAGTGCTTGAAACTCATTCACTATGCCAAACAACGTCTATAATTTGGTTCAAATAGCCCATGGAGTGGTCAAACCATTCAAATGAAATAGTAGACTATTAGAGATGTTCAATGCAATCAGTCCCATGGCTTCACACATTTTTTTCTATGCTAAAGAACCTCATAAGGGCACTATAGAGTAGGTTGGTTCATATCTAGGAATGACCATAAGCCTCTTGACATGAGAAGCCTAGTCATCTATGTCTTCCAAGTGTGATAGTTGTGCGGCATTAGCCAGATAATAGAAGGATCTGACATTGAGAGAAATAAAAGACAAAAGTAGAAGAGTTTGATTCTAAAGAAAATTATAGAATAGAAAATGCTCCCCCCCCCCCCACAATGATAAAAATATCCCCCAAAACCAAAGCAACAACTATGGAAAAACACAAAAATTGAGAAAAGAACCTAGAATTCAGATGCAGAGAAGAGGAAAATAGAAGCCTCTACTTCAACACCAAATTTGGAAGATCAAACAAACTCAAAATCAAACAAAACTAGAACCATTGTATCCATCTCTGAGTCAGCTTTTTGGTGGCTCTTTTGGATCACAAAAATATGTTTGTATGCTTAAGTTATGAGCAAAAAACCAACTGCAAGTCCAGAAAAAGAGCTCTCTGGAAAATTACAGAGACATGCTTAAATTTGATGCCCATACGACCATCACTAGGCTATCGCCAAAAAATTTTTTGGTCACCATAAAGATGATGTCAACAATCAGAAAATAATGTCATTTGGCCAGAAAGTGATGTCATCTGAGGGTCCTTGAAAAGTGTCGTCAGCTGACAAAATGACATGGCTTCACTGAAAATGATTTCATTCGTCGAAGCTATGGAAAGACTGAGACTGCCAGTGGTGGTGGTGCCCAGGAGGAGAACTTGGCAGTGCCGCTAGTTGGGGCTGGGTAGAGGTGGTGCCTAGGCACTAGCTATGCTGGTGGTGCTATGTCAGCTATGGCTAAGAGTAGGCTGGGCGTGAGTGGTACTTCGGTGGCTACGAGGTGGCGTTGGGGTGGCCCATGGGTGGAGCACCCAAAATTGACAATTTTTAATTTTAATTTTTTTGAACCTGGCATCTGTATGACTGTACTAGGGGGCGAATTTTTTTTTCCAAAACCCCCTGTAGCTGAAAATAAAAAGTTTTATATATTTTTTTGACTTCAAACGACCTTCTGGATCCAATGGTGGCATCCGTTTGGGCCCAAAGTGCCCCAAAAATTTTCCCTTCACCCTTTTGAAGAAAAAAACTTTGAAAAAGCTAGGGTTTCTGATTTTGAATCATGGCTTCAAGAATCTTTAGATGAGGAAGCAACAGGTCCACTCTAATACCATGTAGAAGTTGAGAAAACCAACTTCACAGATCCTCAAGAACACTTGCATGCAAATATAATGCAATAAAGAGAAGCCAAAAAAATGAAAAAAGCAGAGCTTAGAAGTTCTCAAGAATGTGAGAGTGAAAATATATTCTAAGTTATGAAAACAAAATACAAAAGTTCAACCTTTTAAGGTGAACGAAATCCTACAGGAAAGAAAGCTAGGTTTGCACATTATAATTAATATAAAATATTAATTATATGCACCTAAGAGAGCTAAAGCACCTAGAGTAATAAATAAATTACTCTAATAGAGTCTGGGGTGTTGCTTCATATGGTCACTGAATAGAACAACATGCAATTGGCATACAAAGAAATAAGGCTTCAAAGGATGAATGCTTGAAGTGTGAACAAGCTGTCAAAGATGAAGAGTATGAATGCCAAGCATAATGGAGGACTGAATCAGAGATTTGTAATCTATAAGTAAGTTGTGATTTTTTATTAGATCAAGTCCTACTCTTACTTTCTAATCATTGTATCAGTTTGGATAAATCTTTTGGATTAAGGTTGACCAAATATTAATTTATAAATCCTTTAACCGAGTAACATTCGAATGGAATGTTCTAAAGTCCTCTAACAAGGATCACTCTTAATAGGGTTATTGAAATCCTTTAACCATGTCACATTTAAAAGTGTGTATTGTAACCTTTAATAGGGCTGGCCTTTCATAGGGCATGACTTCAGAGGAGTGAAAATTAGTAGAATATTACTAGTGGTTTTTCTCAAATTGGGTTTCCACATAAAATCCTTATGTCAAAATGTGTGAATGATTTTGTTGTGTTTAATTCTTACATTTCTACAATGTGATTCTAACCTAGGATAATGACTTACTAAGTTATGGAGATATTAGATGCATGCATGATACGTGATAATAAGATATATGGATATGAATTTATTAAGTACTAAAAAATTTTATTTGGACATTTGGACCTTGGATGACTGATTCACTTGCCTCCCTTGTCAATTATTCTAAAGTATTCCAATAATTGGTATAAGAGCATTAGTTCTTGTGAGCAATAGTTGAAAGGTACTATTAGAAACTATAGTCCACCAAGATAATTGAGAGGGGGGGTGTGAATTAGTTATCTAGTAATTAAGACATTTATTAAGTTCAAATAATATTATCCATTAAACCAAAGTAAACATCAACCATAAAAAGATGCACATAGACAATTACACCAGATATGTTAACTAGGGAAACCCTTGATTAGAGAAAAAACCCTAGTGGGAATGATGCCCACAAGATGATGTACTAATATAAATATTCCTTGTTAGAGGATGGACCATATTAGGAGTCTATTACAACATTTAGTACATAAGAGTCCCTGTTAGGAGACTTTGAATCTCTGTTAGGATATTCCAACTTTGTTAGGAGTTGTGCCAACCCCGTTAGGAGTTGTAGAAGATAGAAGGACCCATTGTCTAAACAACTTTTGGGGCAAGGTCATTGAACTCAATGGCCAACTGATATCTCGATTATTCCTTGTAGAATAATTGTATGTACTACATTGTAACTTCTTTCCTCTATCCTATTAACCAGACCAATCACTATCAAACCTTGTGGATGAAGTCACCAACCTTGTATCCAAGTATCCAACTTTAGATCACACAAGAAAACCTCAACAATGAAGTTTCCTTCACTTCTACTCTGCTTTGCTCAGCTTTGCATTCCTCTCTTTGTGCTACTTATAATAATATCATATGTCATATCTTAGATAAAGAAACATGTCCCTTCTTTATACTAAATCCATAAAACAATTCCCTAAGTTGATTGTTACACCTTCTCAATTAATTATTGTAGGACCTCATTAAGAACACGTTACACTTAGTGATAACATTAATCTTTTGGATTTCAACTTGAATAACTTTCTATACACATAACATTATGACAAGTGATCTTAACCACATCATCACCAACATGTCTTCTTCACATCTTTAACTTCAGCATCTTAGATAAATACCTCTGCTAAGAGAAATGACAAGTTTACCATAACATGCCTCTATAAACTCTATCTCAAAACTATCTTCACTGAGACTTGCATAAATTCTTCCATACTTAATATCTTGTACTTTTGAAGTTAGCTACATATAATAGACACATAGTAGTATCTCTCTTTAACCTCACTACTAAAAGTACTCAATGATTTGTCCATACCAACTTGATCTTTCTATTATTCTTCTGTCAGATACCACAAAAAACTACTATGTTGACATCAATGACAAACATAGTCATGAGTGTAACATATAATCATGATAATAATCTAATAATATTTCTACAATACTCCCCCATAGGAATATCTTCAACATTCATGATTGCAACAATCTACCCCTTTGGCATTGATAGCAACATAGATGAAATACCTCTAGTTTGGAGAATACCAATTGCAAAAGACTAATAGCCTTTCTTTTCAAATCCTCTTCATCAATCAATCTCCCAAACTATTTTCTTCTCCCTTCAATGTACTCAAATTTTTTTTCATGCTCTACTTCTCCCCTATTGACATCAATGTCAAAGGTTTCAACAACCATCAAACTCTACAACAACTATTTTTTTACAATAGCTCAAGTGTCCAAAGACACTATTCAAAAATGACATACAAGAGTCCTAGACGAATCTATCCATCATAGATACTCCCCCATATAGAAAGCATTAGCATTCAGTCTAGACAAACAATAGTGCTCTGTTACATTGGACTAATGCACTCTTACATCTTCTACTCTGATGTAGGAACTACTCAACTGCTAGCATACCTCACAAATACTCAAAAGTCTCTTTGGGAAGAGGCTTAGTGAACATATATACAATCTACTCTTTAGTACTCACATACTCAAATCTAATTTTCTTTTTTGCAACTTTCTCTCTCAACATGTGATTCTTGATAGAAATGTTCTTGGTCTTAGAATGCAACACTAGATTCTTAGACATATTTATTGTGCTTGTGTTGTCACAATGTATGACAATAGGCTCACTAAATTTTTATCTTCATATCCTTAAGCATATGCTTCATCCAAACAACTTGATTACAAATATTTATTACTAAAATATATTCTACTTCTTTTGTACTTTGTAAGGTACAATCCTACTTCTTTCTTAGCCAAGAAACTAATCTTACTCCAAGAAAGAAGGCTCCACCACTGGTTCTCTTTAAGTCATCCATACTACCTACTCAATCAACATTATTATAAGCACACAAAGTGAACTAATTAGATTTATTATACCAAAATATGAACTTTTTTGTTCCTTTCAGGTATCTAAAAATCCTTTTGACTACTGTATAATGTGCTTCTCTAGGATCAACTTGAAATCTTGCAAGATTTCAAACAACATTTTCTATATTTGACCTTGTGTGAGTTAGATATTGCAAACCTCCAATCATAGATCTGTACTTCTACTCAATAGTAGGTGTCTCATCTTTTGTAGATAACTTGTGTCCAATTACCATAGGTGTTCCAATTAGTTTACATGTTTCCAAACAAAACATTTTTAGTAAATCCTTCAATTCACTTAGTCTGAAAAATAAAGATTCCTTCTTTATCCCACATAATCTATAATCCTGGACAATATTTCCTTTCTCCTATCATACTCATTTCAAATTATTTCTTCATTTCTTCTGCAAACTTGTCACTTTCATCATTATTTCCCCCAAATATGATACCATCAATAAATATTACCAAAATCATTAATCCACCATCAATTTCTTTCCAATACAGACTACTATCTACCATACCTTTGCTATATCCAAGATTTGTCAAATTCTTGTCAAACCTTCCATACTAGGTTTTGGGTGCTTGCTTTAAGCCATGCAATGCTTTCTTCAATCTACATACCATGTCTTTTTCATTTGTAAAAGGACATCCTTCAAGCTATTCTATGTATACCTTTTCTTAAATTCTCCATTAAAAAATGTTGACTTGACATCCATCTGATATACATTGAATTTCTTATATGTTGCATATGCTAAGAATAATCTTACCACTTCTATTCTAGCCATAGGAGCATAGGTCTTATTATAGTCTATTCATTCTTGCTACGAGTAACCTTTACATGACAATCTTTCCTTGTTCCTTACAACTTCACCTTGCTCATTTATCTTGTTTTTGAATACCCATTTAGTTACTATCATATTCTTGTCTACTAGCCTGGGGGCTGATTCCCATGTCTCATTCTTTACAATTTGATCCAATTCCTCTTTCGTAGCTTGCTTCCAGTAGTCATCTTTACATGCTTCATTTGCATTCTTAGGTTCAACATGAGCTATCAAACATAGTTCTTTATTGAATATGTTTCTTGTCATCACACCTTTATCTTTACTTCTGATGATCTTCTTAGATGGATGATTATTTGTCATATTCTTACTCGAAGTAGGACTTGTTATCTCAACTCTTGGCTCTACTTAAAGTTCTGAGCTGTGTTCCTGCCTTGGCTCTTCTTCATTCTATAAATTATTGTTAGTCTCAAGGAATATTTCATCATTCCTTGGTTTAGTAACAACATCATCATCTAAGTTGTAATCAACTACTCTTTCTTGCATCTTGAATTTTTCATCAACTCTCACATTTGAATTTTCCATAATAGTTACCAAAGCTGTCTCTTCCATTACTTCCTCTTCATTAACCAATCTAGGCTCATTATTCAATAATTTTTTCATACTTTCTTTAAAATCTTCAACTTGATTTGAAAGTAAACTCTTTCTAGTTTTCCTTAGTGTCTTAGGACATCTAAATGAAAAATTACCAAACTCTTTGCATGTCCAACAAACAAAAATGTTCAAATCTTTTGGCTCTCTTTTCATAAGTAGATCAATACCTTCCTTTATCTTTATGTCTTCTTCGGATCTAGATCTATCTTTTTCTGAGCTTCTATTCTTTTGTATACTGTTGGGACTCAAAATTGAAGCCCTAATTTTGAGTACCATCATAAAAATCCAACCCTATAAGCACTTTTTAATGCATGTGTACCTAGCTTTCCTTTTGAGGCCTAAGAGGTGTTAAATGTTTCTAACACATTTTGAGTAGCATCCAAATCTTCATTTTTTCCTAAGTATCAAATAGTGATAGGATGCCATGTTTGCATTTTAATATCTCACACCCAATAATGTTTCAGGACTCACCACTTTGGGAGTGTTTAATATCCATATTAGAGAACTTATGTTTCATATTTTGAGTCATTTCTATATGTTTTTATTAGGTTTTTAATCCCTCAAAGTTGGTCATTTATTGTTGTCACGTTGATGCAAATTGTTCAGAATTCTAGGAGGCCCTATTTGACCAGTTATAAATTTGACCTAGTTGACCAAAATGAGAAAATTATTTTTGCAATGCATTCTAGAAGTCAAGGACTTGTTATGTTTCAATTTTGAGATTATGAAAAATCTTGTTGATTAGTTTTTGCATGTGATTCCATATGTAATTTGTAAAGTTTTACTAGTGTCATAAATTGTAGATTGGTCGATACCCTTGTTTGTGATGTCATAACTCAAAATTTTTGATAGGTGAGATCAAATGGATAATACCATTGTGTTCTACTTTAAAAATTATTTAAGTGTTCCAATTCACAAGTCTTGATGAGTCTATTGACACACTTTCCTAGGTCTATTCCATTTACAAAAATCACTTTTCTGCTAGTGTTTCCAGTTCTGCAAATCTGAGTAGCCCACTTTGACTGCTTGCCAAATTTGCCTCATTATTCACATGAGCCCAAATCCTAGATTTATACTCTCCTTGTGATAGCAAACCAATGCCCTATTTTTCATTCTCTTAAGGGTCATTTTGACCTATTTTCAAAGCCAAATCCAAATGCAATTTGTTGTTTTTTGACATGTTTGCTTGCAGGCAGTTTTGAGAAGGCAACTTTGGTAGGCAATATCTTTGGATTGAGAATTCTTCATGACATGAGATTCACCAAGTTGCAAGAATGTGGGATAGAGAATTAGTGTGCCTATTTTTAGAGCCCAGTCAAGTGTTTTGGTTAGTTTTTAAAGCCAGTCAAAGGACCCCTTGGCATGAAGTTGATGGTTTGTAAAAAGAGGTGAAAATAGGTTTCATAGTTTCATTCAATGGTTGAGTTGATTTTCAATTAGTATTTGGTGGTCAATAGACCATTTTGAATGATTAGGTGTTTGAAAATTATTTTTTCTCAGCCAAGCCCACTTTGGGGCCCAATTATTTTCACTTGATTAATAAGGCATTAAGATATAAAAGATGTCTTCAAAGAGGAAATTGGTTATGTTTCAAGTCATTATGAGTTTTAAAAGATACACTTAACATCATAATTTCTTTGGGTGCCTAGTCATTAGCAAATGTAAACAAAAAGTTGAACAAATAAAAGTGTGAAGACATTCATACTAGCAGTTGAAAGGGAGACATGTTGTAAGAGAAAATCAAATTTAGAAGAAGATTACTAGATTGAATCATCCTCCTCCAAAAATACTAGACACATTCTTATTCATATCTGATGTGTTTAATGTATGAGGTTGTTGTATGGTTTCAAGTATATTCTTTTGATTGTTCAAAGACATAGCTTCCTTGATGTTCTAAGCATCCAACTTGTGAGACAAGGCATTTCTCTCAAGCAACCCACAAATCCAGATGGAAAGTGGATTTTACCACTTATGTGAGAAACATTTTTTTTATGCCATATTGTTAAGGTTAAAGATGAGGGGTTACTATGGAGGTCATTATTCCAATTATTTTCAACAAGATTTCTTATAGGCAAGATAATGATGTCCACATGAGATTGGCAGGATAGGCCTATTGTCAATGCTAATTACCAAGCAAAAAATACTGATAGAAAATGTAACTCGTTGTTGAATGAGACCCATTTGGGCAAACTCATGGAGGAATAGTTAGTTGGTGTGTAGCGATAATTCATTCACCATAATCTTTTAACCCATAGTTGCTAGCCATAGAGAAGATGGGAGGCCAATGCACTTTATACCAGTCAAGTCATTAGGATTTTGAACCAAGAGGGAGAATCCATTCTACCATAGGAGTATTAGTGAAAAGGTCCCTTGGTAAAGGCAAGCAAAGACAAAGGATTCAATTTTGGAAGCCATTGGAATCATTGCTACATCTATCCCACCAAATGGATTTTGCCCCAAAATTGGCACTAAGGTTAGGGAATAGTATTTGTAACTCTTGTAAATTATGTTTGCACTGCCATCTTTTTATTTCACATAAATCACCTTGTGCCCATTAAGTATCCCAAGTAACAAGGAACCAAAGCGATGGACAACATATGTTGTGGTAAGTATTATGGAATCAGTGGCTTGGGCATTGCATTTTGGATTGAGGATAATATTAGATGGTCAGACATAGCAGTTAATGGATCTCCTTGTTTCTTCTTTACCAATCTTAATGCCATTCTCAAATCATCTGCAAGGATTCATGAAAGCTAGTTGAGCAATTTCTTACAAGAAGAGTTGTATACTTTGCTTAAGGTTTTAGTGCCACATCATTTCTATGGTAGACTTTATGTTTTTTAAATACCCCAATCTTCACATACTATATGTCTAAAAGGTTTTTTCCTTTTGGGATACAAGGTAAGCTCATAAGAGGCCCACCTAGCCGGTCAAAGGATTTAAAAAGCCAAATTTTGACCAAACACGAAGACTAGGTGCTGATGTGGCATAATGATGTGGAATCTGTGGACCAATCACAAGGTGACAAGTGGTATTATATGGCACCATATGGATGAATTGTGGAATGACACATTGTAGAGGACTATAGACATGGCACAAAACTTGAGGTGTTGATGTGGTAGAAAGTGATAGGTGTCGTGATGTTGCTATGTCATGATGATGTGGCACCCTGCTGACATGTCATGTGACATAGTGACCAATGACATGGAATGACGACATGACCACCATGTGGAAGAATAGAGGACCAATGAGGAAATGACATGTGGTGCCTACATGGTGGATGTCAGATGACAAAGCATAATTTAGTGAATCAAAATGTGACATGTGTTGGGGTCAGTCAAAACCAATTTGACTCAAATTGGATTTTGGAGGGGACAATTAAACTGCATAAAATAATAATTTTTACTATTTTCTCATTTATTTGAGTGTGTAGAAGTTTTAAATAAATTTTGATTTAAATCTATAGTTCAAACTTTAGAAAATGTTTAATATTTTCTCAAATACATTTTCAAACCCAGTCCAGGAATGTGTTTTTCAAATTAAGATTTTGGACATTTTTGGTAAGAAAGTATAGCAGTATTATATATCACCAAAGCTAGGAGAGAAAAAGCTTTCTATTTTTGGAGTTTTTTTTCACATAGGAGGCCCCTGGTTCACTTTATGTGAGGTTTTTTCTCAGGTACCCAATTTTTAGTTTCATTCAGTTGAGGCAGTTTAGATTTGATTTCCAGGGAAGTGGTGAATTGATTGAATGTAAAAGGGAGTAAAAATACAGTTATGGGCGACTTGTGTCACATCCAAATTAGTTGAATCAAGGTATTATCAGCATTTCATGATGCATTTCAAATATTTTAGTAGTAGACGGGTTTTCATCATTGAGGAAGAGATATTTTGGGTTTGTTACAAAATAATGATGAAAATCATATCAAATTTCATGGGTAGAAGATGAGAGATGCTCTACAACAATAGGGAATGAGGATTCAAATTGACACATGTCACTTCTAGATTGAATTCAAGATTCCATTCTTCTCCTATATATTTCTCTTTCTCATCTATTGTAAGGGTTGGTTCCAGCTTGTCTATGAGACCACATTGTTGGATCCAGAGCTATGATTCCACCATTTTTCTCCAACATTTTCCCTTGTAATAAACAACAAGAAATAAGAATATAGATAGTTTTGATTTGTTAGGCAGATTTACATTTCAATTTCATGCATCTTATTATATTTATTTTAAATAAATGAATGAAAATGCAACAACAAGTTAATCTTCATCAAGTAAGAGCATAGATTTGTGTCACCATTTATGATACCAAAACTTGTTTTGGTCAAATCTATTTTCTCTATCAAAACTCTTTTTTTTCAAAAACCAAAAATACCCTTTTATAGATCTCAGATTCAATATCATTATTATATTTTTTTTAGTGTTTTGATTAGTTATAATATGTTATAATTTAAAAATATTATAAGTTGATATTTCAACATTTCAGAAAATGCTCCCTCAAAAAAGGAAAAAAAAAAAAAGGTAAATCATAACAAAAAAATTTAAAAATTATATTTATCTCTAGAGGAGAGAGCTCTCTTCATGAATATGCAATTTTTTTCAAGAAGATATAGATTTGATAGGGAAGTTTTGACGGGAGGAAAAAACTATTGTATTTTGATAAGGTTGAGCTTAAGTACTTATAACAAAGAAAATATACATCAAAAATAATTATTTCTTTTTTTGTTCCCTAGCTATACATGTCATCTATAAGATATTTTCAAATTAGATCAAAAAAACATTATTTTCATATACTTCTTTGATGGGAACTACACCTTTTATTTTTTACAGTTAAAAAAGGGACTTCAAATTAAAAGAAAATTAATAAATTCTTACGCAAAAAATTTATAAAAATTCTAGGCATAAAATTTATCCAATTCTACACATTTCATTAGTTTACATCATCTTCAAATTTTAAACAAAAATACCTTTTTTTTTTTCATTAATGTTGAATTGTAACATTCTAATATACCATTTCTTTATAAAAGGTGACACGGGTTCATACTTTTACCCCATTCTGATATCTTGTCTCCCATTCATGTTGTTTGTGATCTTTTGTGTTTTGTAAACAAAGAGTATGAAACTTAGTTGAAATCTATTGGTTGTATATGTTGATTTATTTTGCTTATGACTCAAGGAGTCATGTAGATGCTTGGTTTATCATCATAGGATTGCAAATCTCATGAAGGGCTAGGTCGAGTATGAGGTTCAAAAAGATGTAGATGTCTAATTCACAAGGCAAATAGATAGATCAGGAAGTCCTGATGTATGGGATATGTCAGTGACTTTAGGGATGTGTGTTAGGGGATTGTAGAGCTGCCCAATAGATAAGGCACTGATCAGCTACAAGATCAAAGTTTTATGTTGTTCATACCATGTTTTTCTGAAATCAACATCATTAATCAAATATCTTTCCTTCAATGTTGAAGGAAATGAAATTTGATGCCCTCACTTAGCTTACCAATTTTTTTGGCCATGTTATTAGCTATTCCATGTCTGAGATCTTTGCACAAGTGTTAGAAGATTAAGGTTTTTTATCTACTTTGTTAGATTCAAGTGTATGTTTTAGCAATGGTGCAACATAAGTGAATTTGAGGTCCACCCACCTAGGTTTTGTAGAGCTTGAAGTAGAAGAAGGGTCTAGCCTTATAGTTGGCTTGGTGTCTGAAAGGGTATATTGAAAATAAGAAGAAGTTTCCCCTAGAAGTATCTTGAGCTCATCAGGGTAATTTGAAACTGTGATGTTTCAAAACACCAACATATATAATAGAAGGATTCTAGATCAAAAAACTCAATATTTTGTTCTTTGCACAAATCTAATAGCTCACCAAGAATTTCCACCATCCAAGTGTCAAAATTTATTCTACCTAACTTAGGACTATAATTCCTAAACATGCTTGCCATGGATCTCTCAAATTTGTTAAACTTTATCTTCAAGGACCTAAGGCTCTAATACCAATTGTTAGAAACAATAGTACACCAAGATAACTGAGAGGGGGATAAATAGATTATGCAATGATCAAAACATTTATTAACCTTAAACAATCTTATGCATTCAACTAAAGTAAACAACAACCATAAAAAGATGCACATAGACAATTACTCCAGATATGTTAACTAGGGAAACCTTTGATCAGAGGAAAAACCCCAGTGGGAATGATGCCCACAAGATGACGTGCTAATATAAATATTCCTTGTTAGAGGATGGACCCTGTTAGGAGTCTATTACAACATTTAATATATAAGAGTCCATGTTATGAGAGTTTGAATCCCTATTAGGAGATCCCAACCTAATTAGGAGTTGTAGAAGATAGAATGACCCACTGTCCAAAAAGCTTATGGGGAAAGACGATTGAACTCACTGTCCAACTAATCTCTCAACTATTCCTTGCAGAATAATTGTGTGTACTACTGGTTAAAACTTCTTTCCTCTATCTTTTCAACTAGATGAATCACTGTTAGACCTTGTAGACTAGGTCATGAACATCAGATCCAAGTATCCAACTTTGGGTCACACAAGAAAACCTTGGCAATGAAGTTTCCTTCACTTCTACTCTGCTCTACTCAACTTTGCATTCCTCTCTTCATGCTACTTATAATCATCTCATATGTTACATCTCAGATAAAGGAAAATGTACTTCCTTTATACTAAATCCATAAAAAATTCCTTGAGTTAGTTGTTACACCTTCTCAATTAATTATTATTGGACCACATTAAGAATGTGATATACTTAGTGATAACATTAATCTTTCACCTTGCAACTTGAATTACTTTCCATAAATGCAACATTATGATGAGTGATCTTAGTGATGTCATCACCAACATGTCTTATTCAAATCTTTAACTTTAGCTTCTTAGAATAATAACTTTGCTACAAGATATAACATGTTTACCAGAAAACACCTCTGTAAACTCTATCTTAGAACGATATTCATAGAGAGTTGCATAACTTATTCTAGACTTAATATCTTATACTTTTTTAGTTATCTACATATACTAGACACATAGTAGTATCTCTCTTTAGCCTCACTATTGAAAGTACTCAATAATATGTTCGTACCAACTTGATCTTTTTGTTGTTCTTCTATCAGATACCACAAAAAATTGCTATGTTGACATCAATGAAAAACACAATCATGAATGTAACATATCATCATGATAATAATCTAATCATGTTTCTACAATACTCCCCCATAGGAATATCATTGACATATGCTTCCAATAGGTACTAAAAGCTAAAGATAAAGATGTCCAAAAGAGAGGTACCCAAACTTAGCAAGGAGAACTTCCCTGCGTGGAAGACTCTGATGAAGCTACATCTAGGAGGATTTGGAGACTATGTAGAATCTATCATTGCCACTAAGTATGCTGATCCTACTAGAGCTCCTACTATTGATTATTTAAAAAAGAAGAAAGAATACAATCAAGAAATGTTAGAGATGGCATCTGTCCTAAGATACATAGAGTTCGATGACATCAAATGATATGATTCTTGCTAAGAAGATGTGGGATGCTATAATCTATGGAGGAGATAAGAATGTGTTCAAAGACAAATTTTAAAGTATTAGAGGTAAGTTTGATGAAATGAGAATGCAATAAGGTGAGAACATAGTTCAGTATTGTGCTAGAATAAAAAAAAGTTGTTAATGCTATTAGAGGAGTAACTAGTATTATTGAAGATGAAATTATAATCAGCAAAGTATTGAGAACCCTGCTACCTATCTATTCTATTAGATTCTCTGCATGAAAAGAACTAAGATACACACCTAGTAATGATTTGAACCTTGAAGGATAGATGGGTAGATTCACTACTTTTGAACTCTCTAATTTTGACAATTTCAAAACTAAAAATGTTGAATTTTCTTTCAAAGCTAAATTGTCACCAAAAGGATTTAAAGAAAAGAAAAAGAAAAAGGTCATACATATTTCTAGTGATAGTGATACAAATGATGATGATGTAGAGGAACTTGAAGCATTGTTGGCTAGGAGATTTCACAAAGGAAAAGGAAAATACAAAGGTAAGTTACCTATCATATGCTTCAATTGTAATGAAGTTGCTCATATTGCTACAAGGTGTCCTAAGAAGAAGAACAATAGGAGTAGAGACAAATATAGAGGTAAAAGAGATGAGAATAGAAAATACTATAATGACAAAGGAAAGAAAACTTGCTAAATTTCTAAAGAGGAATCTAATGAAGAATATGATGCATCATGATTGATTAAAGGAAAAGGATCAATAAAACTGACAAATAAGATCATATGTGACAATGCTTAATATGTAGGACTTAGCTATAATCTATTAAGTGTGTCATAATTGAATAGTGTTGGATTTAATGTTTAATTTGGAAACATAAAATCTAAGATCTATGATGCTAATGGAGAACTAATTGGACACGGTGATCAAACTAGAGGTAATATGTTTTATCTTGACATGAATGATGCTACTTGTCTTATAATACAATTTGATGATGTGTGGCTATGGCACAAAAGATAATGTCATGTAAATTTTGATAATTTGGTTAGTATCAATAAGATGAAGAGACTTAGAGGTTTGCAAAAACTAAAGAAACTAGATAATGTAATATGTAAACAATGTCAATTAAAGAAGATGGAAAATCCTAGTTTTAAAGTAAGATCACTCCTCAAAAGAAGTTCTAGAATTTGTTAATATTGATTTATATAGACCAATTAATATGCAAAGCTACAAAGGTGACAAGTACATTATTCTATTTGTTGATGATTATTCTAGAATGATGGTAGTTATGTTTTTGAAACAAAAATATGATGCATTTCAACTATTTAAGTGTTACTTAGCAAGAGTTGAAAAGGAAACTAGCTAGAGCTTGAAATGTCAGAGATCTTATAAAGGTGGAGAATTTACATCAAATGAATTTTAGATATTCTATAATGATAGAGGAATCAAGAGACAAACTTCTATACCTAGGACCCTCAACAAATGGGATTACTGATAGGAGGATCAGATCAGTAATGAACTATGCTATAACAATGATGATGGAGAAGAATTTTGCTTTGGAATACTAGAGTGAAGCTTTCAGTATAGCTGTCTATACCTTGAATTGAGTACAAGTCAATAAAGGTAGAAATTACACACCTTATGAGCAATGTTATGGATACTTGCCCAATGTAAAGTATTTTAATGTATTTGGAAGCAAGTGTTACATTCTTAAGGATAATAGAAATGTAAAATTTGATGCTAAAAGTGAAGAAATTATATTCCTAGGCTATTCCACATGAAACAAAGCTTATAAGTGTTTAAATACTAACACTAACAAATTTGTGAAAAGTGTAATGTGAAGTTTGATGAATATACAAAGGTACATAAAGCCAAACCTATGAAGGAACATGAAGAATACAAAACATTTGTATACTTCTATGAATACATGAGTGATGATAATGCTATGAACCAAGTTTTAAATCAATAGCAACAATTTTCAATGATTGTCGAGTCATATACAATGAATGTTGAGTTGCATTTAGGAGCCAAGTTGCAATAAGAATCTGAGGTACATTTTGATACTGAGATTAGTGTACAAGAAAGGAATGCTAAGTTACTTGACATAGAAGTGCACAATGATTCTAAAGTTGAAAGATCCATTGTGGAAAGTAGAGTAGAACCAAGATTGTCAAAGTATGTCAAAAGACACCATCTTGTTGAACAAATTATTGGAGACAAAGAAGCTAGACCAAGGACAAGGAACAAGTTGAGAAGTGACTATTTTCACAAAATTTTGCATCCTCGGCTAAAGTTTTTACCTAAAGGAAGCCTTGTGAAACATGGATACAACCTGCAAGTTGTGGGACTTGAACAATGAGGTTGAGTCTTCGAAGAAGGTTAACTTCCTTTTCTATTAGGGTGCACTTAACTACTCTTTGGAAGAAAAAGGGGGAAGGAATGCATGAAGAAAAACTACCTAATCTAATCTAAAGGAGGTGATGCATCAAAATAGAGTGTTCAAACCTATCTCTGCCCATACATGCATAGTTAAACTATCATGACATTAAAAATATATAGATTCAAACTTGTTTTAACCCAATAACCACATGCAGATCATATAACCAAATGGATGACACAAGGGAGAAGAATTCACTATATACCATTCATTGGTCAAAAGGAGATATAATCATGCAAATTATAGATATCCACAATACATTAATGATAGGCAAAGGAGTCTTACATAGTACATCAATGGCTGAAAGGGATAAGGAAGAATATCATGAAGTTCATAGGTAAACAGAATTTGCAATGAGCATGCCAAAGAAATAGAGAAAAGTCAACCATATGAAGGGTTTTTTAAATGTATCTTTATAGCTTAGGCATAACCCCTAGATTGCTTCACAATTTAACCAATGCATTCAACACTGTCAGAGGATGATTGGATACAATCTAGATGGTGGATTAAATCTGGTACATATTTTGAGGTGAGAAAATTATGAAAACTCTCACCTAGAAGAAACCCTAATATGAGAGAAATGATGGCATTAATGCTCTAACTAGGCAGATGGATAGTCAAGCAATGATTGAATGTCCTTTGTGTTGTTTCTAGCCTCTGTATTTATTCAGAGTGGTTGAGATTGATCATGGAGATCAAATCATGTAGGAACCAACTTCTTTCCCTCTTGGCTTGTCAAAACATCAATGTTAGCAGTCAAATGGGTCTAACAACAAGAAAGCACCATGTGGACCCATGAGGATATTTCCCTTTTCCACCTTGCAAGGTCTTCATGAGTTTGACCTCTTCATCATATAACCTTTTCAAATTAACCATAACTATTTTATGAAACTATAACTTAACTATGATGTTTGCTTCTTAACTGGGACTTCTTACTTTCCAACTACACTTTCCAAGACACATGTCCATCTATTGTTATGTTGCTAAAGGTAATAATCTTGTAACTTTGCATAGCAACATAATGACAACACTTGATCTTGTTTCATCTAACATCCCCAAAGATATGATGATCTTGTTAGCACATTGACCAATAGAAACCTTACCTTATGCTAGCTTATCTAACACCTTATCCACCTTTTCTATGACCCATAGAGAAACATGTCCTACATGTCCACACATCACACTATCACTTTCTCACATGAAGTAAAGTTTGTTCATCTTTGCAAAATGATAAAGTGATAGTCATAGATCTTGGAAGATTAGACAATGGATGGAAAAGACCCACATGTCGATGTTAACTAAAGAAAAATAAGGGCCATGGTACTCTGTGAAAAATTGTCACTTTGTCACTATGACAAAAGGGTTTGTAGTTTCTAACAATGACAAAGTGATGATTGTCGATCCCTTTTGATTTAACATGTATGAAGATGCGGGCCTGTTGAAGTACTAAAACATGAAATCACTTAAGACTTAGGAAATAAAACATATAGAAAAGGTTGAAATGGTATTTTTATGTACCCTAATATTTGAATATTCAAATATATAAATGTTAACTAGGTTTAAGTTCAATTCTTTCAATTTTGTGGGAAGGAAAAAATAGCTAATAGTGATACATGTTTGCTAAGCATGCATGAGCCTAAGTATGTAAAGGATGCATTAGAAAATGATGACTGGAGTCAAGCCATGAGAGAAGAGATTAATTAGATTGAGAAGAACAAAACCTGGTCACTTGTACCTAGACCAGAGAACAAGAATATTATTAGAACCAAGTGGGTATACATAAACAAATTGGATGAGAATGGTGAAGTCACAAGGAATAAGGAAAGATTAGTTTGGAAGGGGTGTACTCAAGAAGAAAGAATTGACTATGGAGAAAGATTTACCCATGTTGCAAGATTGGAAGGAGTAAAAACTTTTCTTGCTTACTCTAAATACAAAGGTTTCAAAGTTTACCAAATGGATGTGAAATATTCATTTTTGAATAGTATACTAGAAGAGGAGGTCTACATTGAACAACCTGAAGGATTTGTTGATCCAAAAAACAAGAACATGGTATGTAGATTACACAAAGCTTTATATGGTTTAAATCAAGCCCCAAGAGAATAGTATGAAAGGCTTCAAAACTATCTTGTGAAGATTGGTTTTGAGAAGAATGATGACAACAACAATCTGTAGTTGAAGACTGAAGGAGATAAAGGTATTTTACTAGCTGAAATTTTTGTTAATGATATCATATTTGGAGGAAAAAATGCATTGTGCAAGACATTTGTTGATGAAATGAAGAGAGAATTTGAGATGTCCATGTTTGGAGAGATTAAATTTTTTATTGGTTTGCAAGTGTATCAAATGAAGTATGGTATTTACATTGCTCAGTCCAAGTATGTTAAGGAAATATTGAAAACTTTTGGTATGGAGGATTCAAAACTAGTTAGCATACCTATGGTCATAAGATATAAACTATCAAAGAATTTTGATTATGCTAAAGTAAATCAAATACTATATAGGTCTATGATTGGAAAATTACAATATGTAGTTCATAGCAGACATGAAATTGCATTAAGTGTTGGGATTAACACAAGATTTTTTGAAAATCCTAAGTAGAATCATTTGATGGTTGTTAAGAAGATTATGGGATATCATAAAGGGACAACACACTATGGTCTATACTAAAAGAAAAATAATAAGTTTGAATTAAGAGCCTATACAGATGTTGATTAGGCTAGAAATATTGATAACAAAAAAAGTACAAGTGGTGGAGCATTTTTCTTAGGAAAAGACTAGTTTCATGGACTAGTAAGAAACAAAATTGTATATCACAATCTACTGCTAAAGCTGAATATATGGTTGTTGTAGTGAATTGTACAAATGTGCTATGGATCAAACAACTACTTAAAGTCATAAAGGAGGAAAATACAAAACTTGTGATACTCTATTGTGACTATACAAGTGCTATAAAAATATCTAAGAACCCTATGATGCATACAAGGACAGATAACATCGTAATCAAGAATCATTATTTGAGAGAGTTGGTTCAAGACAAAGAAGTGAGAATGGAATATGTGAATACAAAAGAATAGATAGCCGATATATTCACAAACACTTTATCTAAGGATGATCATGAGTATATAAGAGGTAAACTAGGGGTGATACCCTTATCCAAAGCTACTTAAGAAGTAAGAGTATTGCCCTGCATCAACTGAGTTGAATGTCTATCACGCCCAAAATACATGGGCAAAAACACAATTTTTTTTTTATAAAGTAATAATAATTAGATTCACTAAGGTTTAAGAGTTTGATTTGCAAGTGAAAGAATAGGTTTACTACATTTCATCTTAAGTTTATAATGATGAGAAGGAATAAATCGTTAAAGTTAGACTCTTGTTATTAAATTGGTATCAACATTTGATTCGTTATTACATTAGTATTACAACAATGTATTAAAATTATTCTAATATCGATCGGGTGGAGTATAAGTCCAATTATTTCATAGCATAAACATCAAAGAACTAATTACTATGATAACATGAAATAATTGTCTAACTACAATCAAATGCAATTCTAAAACTAAATATAATTGAATTTATGATCTATTGAAAAAAAAAAATAATGATAATAATAATATAGCTAAAATTGAATTAACTAGAATCTAAACTAAAATTTACTAAGATAATTTATATTTGCAACATAACCATTAACTTCCTTTATCAATGAAACTAGAGTTACACTAATTAAACTTTTACTAACCATTTAATTTTAAATCTATATTTATTAGAACTAACATCTAATAATATTTAAATGAAGGAGACGTTTCAACTATAGTTACAATAATTTGCAATATTAATAAGCACTATTAAAATTCACATACTAAATTTCATTTATACTAACTCAAGATTTAAACTAACTTATTACAAACTAACATAAGTTAAAACAAAACATTAACCAAAGAAAACTAACTTAGATTAATAAACTAACTAAAAACTAACTTAAAAAGTAATAACATAAGCCTAATACAACTAACCTAAATCTATCTCTAGTACATTCATTACTTTCTAAATGAATGCTAAACTTAAACTAAATTTAACTAAACTTGAAAAAGAACTAGCTAAACTAGCCTCCTAACCTATCAACCTGCCCCCCCCCCCACATGGCCATGTGCATCGCAAGGGGCATACACACTACCCAAGTGCTGATAGGCATATCCCCTTGGTAGAAAACTTCCACCTCCTGTGCGTGATAGTCCCTCTTGGGTGGGTGATCCAAGGAGGCATTGTGTAAGAAGTTTCACCAACAAACTTTGCTGCAGACTAACATTAATGCCCAACTAGGTGCATGACAAGGGGGAGGTAAGTATGATTGCCTCACCGTAAATGCATCTGACAACATATAAGGACACGCTTCGCAGATCAAACAGGGGTAAAGTAAGCTTAGTTAGACTTAAAGTAGAACCAATGACTTGCTTCCCATCCAAAATTGCAAATCACAAAAAAAACATAAGTGCCAAAAGAGACAACAAGGTTTGCACCTGTCTATGACAAGGGTTTAAATAGTAAAACAAGTTAGATAGGTAAGTTTTTAGTGTTGGAAATAGAGATGGAGTAACTGAGAGAAGAGAGGTAAATCACTTACCACAAAAATATTTCTACAGATCCTTAGATGTCTTAAAATACAGTTGCTGCTGACACTCGGTAACCACACAAATAAATGTTGAAACTAGATAGATGTTCTGTTAACTTTATTAAGCATTTAAAGTGATTAACATGCATGCATAAAGAAATAATATGAACACAAGAGACACTATATTTAATGTGGAAACCCAATTTTGGGAAAAACCACCAAGTAACTAGTTACCAATTTTCACTCTTCTGAAGTGAGCCCTGTTAGGCACCAACCTTGTTAAAGGTTACAAAACACACTGTTAGATGTGACCCTGTTAGAAGATTTGATCACCTTGTTAGAAGTGGCCTTGTGAGGTCTTTAAAACAATTCAACTGAATTGTCACCTTGTTAGAGGATTTACAAAATGGCTGTCAAACCAACTCTGTTAAGAGATTTTGAATCACTATTACAATGATTAGAAAGCAACAATGAAGTGATCTAAGATATATGCAACTTATCTTTTCTGAATACAGATCTTTGTTCCGCTTCATTAGATCCTCACTGATCGAATGCAACTTTGTAGCTTCATAGGGATGATAAATTCTTCCTCAACATTCGCTCAAGTAATTTCTTATACATTTACACTTTTATGCGTCCACGCACTTTTACATACATTGAATTCACAACTTGACCTTTCATATATACATTACAGATTATCAAGTTAGCTCAATTACAAGTTTAACACAACTGGGAAAACATAAATCAGTCGGCTGCACAAAACAATTAAACTTAATTCTTTAGAATCATAAAATTCTTTGCTGCCCGACCCAGCTCGATGACCACTGCTTCAAAATGGTTTCCTCGTGTTAACCAAGTAAAGCTCAGTAAACACTGCAAACCTTGCAACTTCCTTCGAAGACCAAGTTAACTCGGTAAATACTAACCTTCCTTTGTTTATCGAGTGAGCTCGGTAAAAACTAACTTTCCTTTGCTTACCGAGTGAGCTCGGTAAAAGCTAACTTTCCTTTGCTTACTGAGTGAGCTTGGTAAAAGCTAACTTTCTATGTAATGTTTAGGAATGCTCGGTAGTCACTATAAATTTCTTTGCTAACCATCTGAGCTTTGTAGACACTGTCTGATGGTTGATATGGCATTTGTGTAACATCAAAGATAATACACAATTAACAATTGTATCCAACAATCTCCCTCTTTGGCATTGATGGCAACACAACATGTCATAGCAGAAATGAAATTTGAAAACAAGTCTTTCACTTGTATGGAAACACAACATGTCAATATAACAATTCTCCCTCTAAGATAGAAAACTCTCCCTCTTACAGTAATCTCCTTCTATGAAGGAATTGCATAGAAAAAATATTTTGAACAAATTTCAGAGAGATATGAACGTTTCCTTGTACCTTTAGTACTTACCTCTTAGATACAAGAATGCATCATTAGGTAATGGTTTTGTGAATATGTCAACAATTTGGTCCTTTGTATGAATATATTCCAATCTAATCTCCTTATCTTGCACCAATTCTCTGACAAAATGATATTTTATTGCAATATGCTTGGTTTTGGAATGCATCACTAGATTCTTAGATATGTTGATTGCACTTGTATTATCATAGAACATAACAACTAGTTCTTAGATTTTCATCTTCATGCCTTCCAACAACTATTTAAACCAAACAATGTTAGAACAGTTTACTGTTGTAGCAACATACTTTGCCTCTGCTGTTGATTGACATGTACAATTCTAGTTTTTGCTTGTCCAAGAAACCAACCTTTTTCCAAGAAAGAATGCACCTCCACTTGTACTTTTTCTGTCATCAAGGTTTCCTGCCCAATCAACATCATTAAATACTTTCAAATCCAAATTTCCTCCAAACTTATACCATAAACCATACTTTTCAATTCCTCTCAAATATCTCATTATTCTTTTGATTTCCATCAAGTGGTTTTCTCTTGGTTTTGCTGAAAATATTGCTACAATACCAACTACAAGAGCAATATTTGGCCTTGTATGAACTACATACTACAATTTTCCAATCATATATCTATACAATGTTTGATCTACTTCCTTTGATTCATCTTCCTTGGTAAGTTTTAATTCGGTACACATAGGAGTCCCAACTGGTTTACAATCTTCCATTCCAAACTTTTTCAATATCTCTTTGATGTACTTTGATTGAGTAATGTAGATACCATTTTTATTCTGTTGAATTTGAAGACCACCAAAGAATTTGATCTCACCAAACATAGACATTTCAAATTCCTTGTTCATTTATTTTGAGAATTCTTTGCACAGATCATCATTCCCTATGAAAATAGTATCATCTACAAATATTTCTACCAAGACAATCTTATTATCTGGTCCTTCTTTAATATACAAGCTACTATTATCATTAATTCTTTGAGAACCAATCTGAATAAGATATTTATGCAATCTTTCATATCATGCTTTAGGGGCTTGTTTCAGACTGTACAATGCCTTGTGTAATTTGCAGACCATGTTCTTCTTATCTGGATTAACAAAACCTTCAAGTTGTTCAATGTAAACTTGTTCATCTAGTATACCATTGAGGAATGCTGATTTGACATCCATCTGATAAACTTTGAAACCCTTGTGAGAAACATATGCTAGTAAGGTTATGACTCCTTCCAATCCTACAACAGGAGAAAAATTTTCTCCATAGTCTATTCCTTCTTCTTGAGCATATCCTTTGCATACTAGTCTAGCTTTGTTTCTTGATACCTTACCATCTTCATCCAACTTGTTTCTGAATACCCACTTAGTTCCAATCACATTTTTGTCTTTAGGTCTGGGTAAAAGAGTCCATGTCTTGTTTTTCTCTATTTTCTCTATCTCTTCATTCATAGCCTCAATCCAACTATCATTTTCCAATGCATCTTTGATATTCCTAGTTTCAAAATCAGCAAGTAAACAAGTACCTTTAAGCTTATTTCTTGTCATGGTTCCTTTAGATTTATCTCCAATGATCTGATCTACTGAATGATGTCTCCTGACATACTTAGCTAATATAGGTTCCTTGCCTTTCGAATGGATTTCATTATTATCTTTTTGCATTTCAACTTCAGGCTCTTTATGTTCTGGCTCGATAGATATTTGCTCTGTAGATGTTTGCTCGGTAAATACTTGCTCGATAGATACTGAATTTAACTCGATTTGCTATGGCTCGATTTGAACTTCCTGTAACTCGGTTATAGATGACTCGGGAGTAAAAGTTTCCTGATTCTTTGATGTAACTGGTACTGTATCAGGTTCACTGAAGACAAACCTTTTATAATCTTTTGGTTCCCTTTTGCTTTCTTCTTCAGTCCTTTCTGCAAACTCATCAACTTTCACATGTCCACTTTCTATGATTTTGTGAGTAGACAAGTTTAAACATCTATATGCCCAACTTGTGCATGAGTATCCAAGGAATATACCTTCATCACCTTTTACATCAAATTTTCCTTTTCTAGATTCTTTCAAAATGTAACATTTACTTCCAAATACTTTAAGATAACTTACATTAGGTTTATAGCCATACCATAACTCATAGGGGGTTTTGAATGAGTCTTTCTTCAGCTGTACTTGATTCAAGGTATAGACTGTAGTGCTCATTTCTTCCTTCCAGTATTTGATAGCAATGCTCTTTTCAATCATTAATGTTCTTGCACAATCCATGATGGATCTGTTTCTTCTTTCAGCTATTCCATTCTGCTAGGGTGTTCCAAGTGCTGATACCTATCTTTTGATTCCTCTTTCAATGCAAAAGTTATTGAATTCATGTGAAATGAATTCTCCACCTTTGTCTAACCTCAAGAATTTTAATCTTTTTCCTATTTCCTTTTCTACTCTGGCCAAATACCATTTGAACTTTTCAAATGCTTGTGATTTATTTCTTAGATACGTGACTGTCATCATTCTTGAGTAATTATCAACAAAAAGAATGAATAACTTTTTTCCAGTATAGCTTTCAATTCCAATGGGTCCACATAAATCAATATGCACAATTTCTAATATGTCTTCAGATTGATAGTTTTTACTTTTAAAACTAGTCTTTCCCATCTTTCCAATTTGACAATTTTTGCATAGATCGACCTCAAGTTTCTTTATGTTGGGAATGCCTTTTACTTTTTTGAATTTTCTTATCTTTACCAAATTATCAAAGTTTACATGACACAAATTTTTATGCCATAACCAACTTTCTTCAACTTGAGCAATGAAACATGAACATTCACCTAGTTCAAGATAAAACAAGTTACCTTTAGTTTGAGTGCCTGATCCAATCAGCTTTCCTTTTCCATCTTGTAGTCTCGTTTTACCATGCATGAATTCTACTTTGATTCCATTATTGAGTAGTTGTGCCACACTTAACAGATTATGCTTTAGTCCTTCTACCCAATAGGCATTATCACATATAAGTTCTTTGGTTAGAGGGATTCTTTCTCTTCCTTTTATACAACAAGGTTCATTGTTACCAAATCTTACACTACCACCATCATAGTCTTCAAAGTATTCAAACTTAGTTTTGTCGCTAGTCATGTGATGAGAACAACCACTATCTATGATCCATGTATCATTTTTTCTCATATGAGAAATGTGTGCCATTTCTTCATCATTATCAGATTCATCTTTTACAGCAATATAGACAGTCTCATCTTCTTCTTCATCATTAGAGTCATTAGAATCTTTAGCCATAAAACATATTTTCTTACCCTTTTCCTTGAATGATTTGAAATCCTTCTTGCCATTCCATTTTTGATCTTTCTTTGCATCTTTATTCTTCTTCTTTGGACATCTAGTAGCAATATGACCAACTTCTTCACATGAAAAATAGATTAGGGGTACTTTACCTTTGTATTTTCCTCTGCCTCTAGAATATTTCTTTGCTAGAAGGGCTTCAATTACTTCAAGATCACTGTCTAAACTTTGGTTTGATTCATCTTCACTTTCTGACTGAGATTTCTTTTTGCCTTTCTCCTTGAGTGAAATTTTGGCTTCAAATGCTGATTCAATATTTTTGGAAGCTAGAATATAGTTATCAAAGTTGTCCAGTTCAAATGCAGTCAATCTTCCAACTATAGCCTCTAGATTTATCTTATGATTTGCTTCACATCTTCTTTCCTGAATTACAGAGACTTTGATTGCATAAATGGGAAGTAGAGTTCTGAGAACTTTGCTTACAACTGTCTCTTCACTTATATCTCCTCCAGAAGCTTTGGTTGCACTGACACATGCTTTAACTCTTTCAACATATTTTGCAATGTTTTCATCGTCTCTCATCCTTATTTGATCAAATTGTCCTCTCATACTTTCTGCTTTGGCTCTTCTAACATTATCATCTCATCTATAGATCTCTTTCAGCTTTTCCCACATTTCAAAGGTAGATTTGTAGTCCTTGATATGATCAAATTCTTTATAACTCAGAGTAGATGATATATCTATCATCATAATGTTGTGAGTCTTCTTTTCAACAATATCATTGATAGATAGTGTACCAGCTAGTTCTGCATATTTTTCATCAAGGTACTTTAGTCCTATATCACCAATGGATGCTAGGTGAAGTCTCATCAATCCTTGCCATGCTGAGAAGTTATTTCTATTAAGTCTTGGGATTTCCCTTTTGTAAGACATCCTGATCTTTGGCTTAGATCCTTGAAATATTATCCTACAAGCACCAAAAGCTCTGATACCAATTGTTGGAAATAGAGATGGAGTAACTGAGAGGGGAGGGGTGAATCAGTTACCACAAAAATATTTCTACAAATCCTTAGATGTCTTAAAATATAGTTGCTGCTAACACTCAGTAACCACACAAATAAATGGTGAAACTAGATAGATGTTCTGTTAACTTTATTAAGCATTTAAAGTGATTAACATGCATGCATAAAGAAATAACATGAACACAAGAGACACTAGATTTAACGTGGAAACCCAATTTTGGGAAAAACCACCAAGTAAGTAGTTACCAATTTTCACTCTTCTGAAGTGAGCCCTGTTAGGAGCCAACCCTGTTAAAGGTTACAAAACACACTATTAGGTGTGACCCTATTAGAGGATTTGATCACCTTGTTAGAAGTGGCCTTGTTTGAGGTCTTTAAAACAATTCAACTGAATTGTCACCTTGTTAGAGGATTTATAAAATGGCTTTCAAACCAACTTTGTTAAGAGATTTTGAATCACTATTACAATGATTAGAAAGAAACAATGAAGTGATCTGAGATATATGCAACTTATATTTGCTGAATACAGATCTCTGTTCTGCTTCATTAGATCCTCACTGATTGAATGCAACTTTGCAGCTTCATAGGGATGGAAAATTCTTCCTCAACATTCGCTCATGTAATTGCTTATACATTCACACTTTTATGCATTCACACACTTCTACATACATTGAATTCACAACTTGACCTTTCATATATATCTTATAGATTGTCAAGTTGGCTCAATTAAAATTTTACAACAACTAAAAAAACATAAATTAGTCGACTGCACAAAACAATTAAACTTAATTCTTTAGAATCATAAAATTCTTTGCTGCCCGACCTAGCTCGGTGACCACTGCTTCAAAATGATTTCCCCGTGTTAACCAAGTGAAGCTCGGTAAACACTGCAAACCTTGCAACTTCCTTCAGAGATCGAGTTAACTCGGTAAATACTAACCTTCCTTTGTTTATCGAGTGAGCTCAGTAAAAGCTAACTTTCCTTTGCTTACCAAGTGAGCTCGGTAAAAGCTAACTTTCCTTTGCTTACTGAGTGAGCTCAGTAAAAGCTAACTTTCTGTGTAATGTTCAGGAATGCTCGGTAGTCACTATAAATTGCTTTGCTAACCATCTGAGCTCAATAGACACTATTTGATGGCTGATATGACATTTGCGTAACATCAAAGACAATACACAATACACAATTGTATCCAACATGTAGTGGAGGGAATAGGATTAAAGACAAAGTTTTATAGATGAACTCTAGGATATTTTAGGAAAAATTTAGCATAATCTTTATCTCTTTATTTATTTATTTATTTAATTGAATAACACAAAAGATTACAAAGAGAAAAAAAAGAATATTCTCTGTTGCATCCTAAAAGAATTAAAACATTCTAACATGCAAAAACTAGAGACTTTTACTCCTTGGGGCATTTTTTTTTTCAAGTCCTAATTTATGCTAAGTATAGATTTTTTTTTAATAGTCCAAGCAATATATATATATTTTTTAAAAGGGGGTTTTATAACTTGGAGTTTATTAGTTTGTTTCCAAAGTAAATCAAGATCAATTTTTATTTCTTATTAAACTCAAAATTGAAATGATGATTCAACCATATCAATAAATATACCAATTTTTATAATTGAACTCAAAATTGCATAAAATTGCACGTTACCATTTTATCTTCTTTTTAATACACATGATCATATAACTGAAAATATGAAAATCTCATGAACAAGGATATTAGCAATCATTATTTTATTGACCACCTGATTCAAAGGGCTCCACTAGGAAAGAACCAGGAAGAAAACTTGACATCATTGCCACTACAACAAAAAGTTAAAAAAAACAATTTACATAGGATTTCAATCCCAACATAACTGAATTTCAACAATAAATTTAAATTTCCTTCATGGCCCTTAACAAGGGACCCATCTCATTTTCTGTAATACATCATTGATAGCATGGAGAGAATAGAAACTGACCAAGTGACAACAACCATAATAAGGAGAGAAAATCAAACATTCATTCCTATACTGAGTTTTCACAATAGGTTTGACATTGAATCAAAACTAGGGGAAATGTGAATTTTTCTAATAGGAGATGTCAGACACAATACCAAAACAAGTGCCCAATCGGGGCTATAACTTGACAACTTTCATTCTTCCATTCTTACATGCCAAAACTCATATGTGGTTTATGCTGACAGGTAGGGGCCCATAACACCCTGCCCTCTCTCCCTCTTCTTGTCTTGAGAAGAGACTCTATACTGTTGGAGTCCAATTGAAGACCTTTCCCCAAAAATGGCCACTTCTACCCTATCTGAGGGTGAGTAATGCCAAACACCCATGAAAGAAAACTTCAAAATTCAAAACAAACCCAAAGGAAAATCATTGAAGAAAACTATTTCCAATTCCTCCCAGCATACTCAACACACATACAAACATACATAAGTAATAAAACTGAACATGAAGCACTACATAAAACCAAAATGAGGCAAAGTATTCCTACCTTCAAGAAAATAGTTTATGGAAATGAACAAGTTTGAGAAGGCCTAGCTTTCCTCTCCTTCCCTTCAATTCTGAAAATCCCTCTAAAACTAGAGGTTGGGTGAATAACCCAAAAATCCTCAAAATTGCCTCTAAATAAGACCATAACTCAACCACCTCTAAAAGAAATAACTCCCCCCACTTTTCCAAAAGTTCTAGAGGCTTCTAACCCATCTAGGCCTAAGGCTAAACTCAAGGTGGAGTTAAAGTCATCCAACTCATGATGGGATCAATCAATTTTTGCAACCAAGCAAAAATTAGATTTTTGAGTGATCATAAAAGTCAACAGAAGGGGTTGGGGGGTGGAATATGCCCCAAACCCATACTCATACCTCTTGGGTATTAAGATTTCATGATTCTAGGCCTTAGGCATGAATTTGGGGACCTAACAAATGCAAGGAATATAAGGACTAACTAACAACCTACCAAAATGCAGCTTAAACACTAATCTAGATTAGGGGTAAATAATTTTGATTAAAAATTGATTAGCAATAAGGTCACTAACTTGGTCCAACTTATATTTAAAGGCTACTTGGTTAACCCTAACTAGCATGCTAGAATGCATAAACAATTCACAAGTGTCAAGCGACACTATAAAAATATTGTTATGAAATGTTAATATTTACTGAATATAGAATGATATATTCATACATCTCATGATTCAATTAAGATACAAGCAATGAGGTTTCCACAAATGGCACATAGGGTTCAATTTTTTTCTCCGTTGGGTTTCTTGGCTAAAATATCCCGCACACTCATTGCACACATTAGTAGCTCCATAAAATCACATGCACATATGTATATACGTATCAAGGAAATCACATAAATTAAAAAATGCATCTTCCATTTAATTAGGGTTTCTCTCATTCTACTCATATTCTCAATCATTAAAATTTTATAATCAAAGTGTTAATTTTGCATTCACTTACTTCAATACACATGTTCATAAAGCATTAAATGACGAAACCAAATATTTGAAAGTAAAACTCCACACAACATGAAATAATATTATATGTTCGGTGTATCTGACAGTGTCTCAACATATCGAGTCATGAGTATCAAAAAAATGTATCACTATGCTACGATGGGTTAGGGAAAGGTCTCACAATGTCATATTTTAAAATTTGATGTAGTATATCTTACTTTAGGAGTTTCCTAAAGTAATCATAGAGCTAAAACATAAGATTTATAGTCACAAGTAAGGTGATAGAGGGAGAACCTAAATTGGTAAGATCTACATGTTGAAATGACAAGTCTTGGCATTGTTGTCAAAGAGGGAGATATACATTGAAAGAGGGAGAGATAACCTAAAGAGCAAGTAATTCAAAAAGTCAGAGGGAGGTAGTCAAGGAGAGATCAACGAATAGATAGAGAGATCTACATGGAGAAAATGAATGAATGAAGATATACCTAAAAAGAGGAAGATATAAGAGAGTTACATTGAAGGTGATTGGCAAAGCTCACATTACCCTACATAGAGGAAGGACACATACATATAAAGGGAGAAGTTTTAGTCCTAGGTATTAATTTTCTTTTTGGTATTTTTTTTGGTATTGGTTTGCCATCAATGATAAAGAAGGAGATTGTTGAAAAGGGATTTTTTAAAGTATGGAACCTATCATGAATAATCATTATTTTTTCAATGACGTCAAACTTGCTACTTGTTGGTGAGACAATTTCTTTTTTGGTCTAAATGTTATCATTTGTTTGATTGGTGAAGAGGATTTGAAAAGGAATTATAAAAAGAGTACCTAGAGAAAGGTTGACTTATATAGTGTATAAAGGAGCACTAAGACCAAGTAAGATATCGATGATATGGTGTATTGTTTATCTACTCAAAGATGAAGTTGATGGATACACTAGCTAATTCTATAAGAAGAAGGAAAATGAAATGTGTTTGCTAAGCTTGACCAAGTGATCAATTGGAGTCAAGAGATGTTAGTTCATGCCAAGTAGAAAATTAATTAGTGCCAAGAAAAGTGAAGAAATATTGTATGCTGAGAAAGCTTAGTATGTGTCAAGTGACAATAAAAAGATAGTATGTGCCAAGTAAAGTTTAGTGGATGTTGAGCAACCAAATGTGTGTCGAGCATTAGAAGCTAGTTATTGTCAAATGATAATAATAAGACTTTGATCAAAGATTCACTAAATTTGAGCTCATAAATTTGATTTCTTGAATTCTGTAAAGAATTTGAAAGTTATACTTGATGATTTGGAGGCATAAAATTCAAGATAAACCATTTTGAGGTAAATTCAAAGAGGATTGCATAATGATTTTCTAGAGGGAACAAATTGAAAGAGGGAAGATTTAGTGAATTTAACCTAACCCTAAAATGGATGATTGTGGATGAATGGAATAAGACCTAAATTCTCTTTATAAGGGGATAAAAGGATAGAAGCAAATATTGGCATGTGAGAGAACCTAAGGAAGACAAGAAATCTAGGGTGTTAGTTCATATGGTGGCCAAATAGAAGAGTCTATAATTGGCATACAAAGTAAGAAGGCTTAAGAGGATGAATTCTTGAAGGGTGAATAAGTTGTTAGAGATGAAGAATATGAATGCCAAGTAGAATGGAGGACTAAATTAGAGACTTCTAATCTATAAGTGAGTTGGGATTTGTTATCGGATCAAGTTCTACTACTACCTTCCAATCATTGTATTAGTTTGGATAAATTCTTTGGATTAAGGTTGACCTAATAGCCTTTTGTAAATCCTTTAACTGGGTGACATTATAATGGAATGTTTTGAAGTCCTCTAACAAGGCTCACTCTTAATAGGGTGACTAAAATCCTTTAGCTAGGTCATATTTAAGAGTGTGTGTTGTAATATTTAATAGGGTTGTCCTTTCATAGGGAATCACTTGAGAAGAGTGAAAATTAGTAGCATTTTACTAGTGGTTTTTCCCAAATTAGGTTTTTGCATAAAATCCTTGTGTCAAAATATGTGAATGATTTTGTGGTGTTAATGTTTACATTTGATCTGCAATGTGATTCTAACCTAGGATAACGACCTAATGAGTTATGGAACTATTAGATGCATGCGTGATATATACATCATAAGGAGATATATAAATATGAATTTGTTAGGTACTAGAAAGTTTTATTTGGAAATTTGGACCTTGGATAATTGATTCACCCCACCTCTCAATTATTCAAAAGTATACCAACATTAATCACGTTGTTAGAAGTGGCCTTGTAAGAGGACTTTTATCATTCCATTTAGAATGTCACCCAGTGAAAGGATTTACACAAACTATTAAGTCTTCAAATGATTGTTAGGTCAACCTCTATTGAAAGGATTTCAATACAAACTGCTTACAATGATAAGAAAGAAAATAGTAGGTTTTGATCTATGTGATTACAACTTACTTTTTCTAGTTCAGATCTTTGTTCAATCATTATGCTAGTTCAATGATAAGCCATTCCTTGTCATCTCAGATCTTGATCTTCTTGGATACCCTTCAATAAATCAGTCCACTCTTCTCATCAATACTTAAGCCTTCTGCTCAAATTCACTTATCAACAACAACATCACATCTACAAGCTTTCTCTTCTAGCTTCACATCCACTCACTTGTGTTCTTCTGATCAACCTTGCTATGTATGACTTCTTTCACATAAAAACTTGTACACACATTGGTTGGGACTAGATTGGGTACGAAATGTTTGGTTCTATATCACCTTAAATAGGCAATTTGTTCTTTACCATTTTCTACATCCATCGTAGATCTTAGGGTTTACAATTAGGTTCAATTTGATTCAATGTTTCTATACATGTCCTTGATCATTCTATAGAAAATTCTTTAGAATCCTTTTGTTAGGCCTTTACCTCACCTTGAATTTAATGATCCAACTCATTAATCTTATCTTTTCAACATATTTTACATCTCCTAAGAAATCAACTGAGTTAGTCTGATCTTATGATTTCTTTGAATTTGATCTTTTACTGTCACTTACCAATCATTAAATTCTAACACTCAATTAATACTAAAATCCTCAATCACTCTTTAAATTTTTTAGCTCTCTGTCAACTAACTTTCTTAGATGATACTAATGCTCATTCAACACTAGATTTTCTTGCCACTAACTATGGTTGGGTTGACACTAGCATTGCTCAACACTCATTAGTATTTTACTCTTTTGCTCAGCTTAGCTTAGCTTCTTAAACATAAACAATTACTTTACTTTATTAGAGTATATCTAATCAAATGTCCATTGTAACTTCCTTTTCATAACTTCAACCTTTCCTCTAGGTGCTATAATTATGTGTAACTCTAAAATCCTCTTCATCATTCAAATATATATGACATTTAGATTTAGTAGCAATATGTCTCATCCATAGATTTGACACCAATGACAAAAAAAAAACAATTGTTCCAATTGTAAGTTTCCAAAAAATCCCCCACTGGCATTGATGGAAACATCTCAAATATTTGAAATCCCTAAAATCCAAAAAAATTCACTTCCATGAGTGACCACTATCCTTAGTTTCATTCTTATTCTCATCCATTCAAACTTTCAAACTCCCTCTGAGGTTTATCTTTCTTTTCTCAATAATATTGGGACTTCTTTCATAATTCTCTCTCTTTCATTTGAGTTTCTTATTTCATTCTCTCCCTCTTGTACAATAATTACAAAGATTTGTAGCTATCTCATCTTTAAATTCTTCATACATCTGAATTATGTAAATTTTGCACATTTGGTTGATATCTGTCATCTATCTATGACTAATATTTTATGTTGTATTGAAGTATTCTACCTTAGGTATGTCCCAAAGTAGAGTTTTCTTGCACTACTATGTAGAATGTTATATTAATCACATGTGATGCAATGCACCTTGTCTCCTTAAGTAGCTTTAGTTAGGGGAATGACCCCTAATTTACCTCTAAGATATTATTGAGCATCTTTAGGTAATGGTTTTTTGAATATGTCAGCAATATGTTCCTTTGTATTGACATATTCTAGCCTCACTTCCTTTTCATGAACTAATTCTCTTAAGTATTGATACTTGATTGAAATATGTTTTTTCTTAGTGTGCATCACTAGATTCTTGGAAATATTAATAGCACTTGTGTAATCACAATAGATAACTACTAGATCTGTAATCTCTTCTTGCATGTCTTTCAACGATTGTTTAATCCACATTATATTTGAACAATTCAATGTAGCTGCCACATACTTGGCTTCAACTATTGATTGGGAAATACAATTTTGTTTTTTTCTTGTCCATGACACCAATCTCTTTCCTAGAAATAATGCACATCTACTAGTACTTTTCCTGTCATCAATATTTCCTACCCAATCTATGTCGATGAAAAAATTTAGTTCAAATCTATCACTTCTCTTGTAGTATAATCCATAGTCTTCTTTTCCTTTAAATTATCTCATTATCCTTTTTACAACCATCATGTGATTTTCTTTATGATTTTTTGAAAACCTAGCAACTATCCCAACTACTAATGCAATATCTAGTCTGATGTGAACACTATATTGCAATTTTCCTATCATGGATCTATGTAGGTTTTGGTTCATATTAATAGAATCATCATTCTTAGATATTCTATGTCATGTAGACATAGATGTGCTCACTAGCCTTGAATCTTCCGTACCAAAAGTCTCTAATATTTCCTTGATGCAATTTTCTTTGTGAAATGAAAATGCCAAACTTCAGTTGACACACTTGTAATCCAACAAAGAATTTGATTTCACCAAACATAGACATTTCAAATTTCTTTTTCATTTCATCAAAAAAATATCTACTTAATGCTTCTCTTCCTCCAAATATAATATCATCAAAAAACATCTCACATAAAAGTACTTCATTGTTTTTACCATTTTTCAAATATAGATTTTTGTTATCATTTGTCCTTCAAAACTAATTTTCACTAAATAGTTATGTAATCTTTCATACCATGCTCTTGGTGCTTGCTTCAATCCATAAAGAGCTTTGTTCAATTTACATACCATGTTCCTCTTTTCTAGATCTACAAATCCTTCAAGCTGTTCAATGTATACTTCTTCCTCTATTATACCATTAAAACTATAGATTTGACATCCATTGTATATACCTTGAAATTCTTCTAGGTTGAGCATGCAAGTAGAGTTCTAATTCCTTCAATTCTAGCCATAGCAGTAAAATTTTCTACATATTCAACTCCTTCTTGTGCATAACCCTTGTATAACAATATTACTTTGACTCTTGTTACTTCACCATTTTCATTGAACTTGTTTCTAAAAACCCACTTTGTCCCAATGACATTCTCATCTTTAGGTCTTGCAACTAAGGTCAAGGTATTATTAGATTCTCAATCTAGTCAATTTATTTGTTCATATCTTGTATACAATATTCATTGTCTAAAGCATATTTTATCATTTAAGGCTCAAACTCACATAATAACCATGTTTCACCTTTTAGTTTTCTCCTTGTCATAAAACTTGATTCAACATACCCAATGATTTAATTTGTTTTGTGATGTCTTCTCACATATTTTACTAATAGAGGTAGCTTTCTTGTTGGCTCATCTTTAGGTTCATTTAGAAAAATAATTTTAGGCTCATTTCCTCTTTCTTGTTCTAGTTTTGGTTTAGGTTTTGAATGCTCGACATTTACTATCTAATGGTTGGCATTGCCTGTCTATGACTTGGAATCTTCAGTCTATTGCTCGACACTCACTCTCTATTTCTTAGAAATTTGTATTCACACTCCATAATTTCATATTTTATGGGAACTTGTAGCTTGACTTGTCTGTTCATATTTTCTAGGAGCATCATTATCCACATAAATGAATTTACTATAGTCTTCAAGTTCTTTACTACATGAAGCATCAATTTTTTCTACAAACTCATCAGCTCTCACATTTACACTTTCCACAACTTTTTTAGTGTTATGATTTAAACACTTATAAGCTTTTATTTTTTTGGAATAACCTAAGAATATGCCTTCATCACTCTTTGCATCAAGTTTTTCATTCCTATTATCTTTTAGTATATTGCATCTACTTCCAAAGATTTTGAAATATTTAACATTAGGAGCATAGTGATACAATAGTTCAAAAGGTGTGGCATTTGTACCTTTCTTGACTTAAACTCTATTCAAAGTATAGAAAATAGTACTAACCACTTCTCTCCAATATTTTTGTGATATGCCTTTCTCCATCATTAGTGTTCTTACATAGTCCATTATTGATCTATTTCTTCTTTTAACTATCCCATTATGAGAAGAGTTCCTTGGTGTTGACATCTGTCTTTTAATTCCTATGTCATTGTAGAATGTATTAAACTCATGTGAAATGAATTCACCACTTCTATCAAATCTCAAACACTTTAAATTCTTCCCTATTTATTTTTCAACTCTAGCTAAATACCACTTAAATAACTAAAAAGCATCAAATTTAACTTTAAGAAACATCACAATCATCATTCTAGAGTAGTCATCCACAAATAGAATGGAATATTGATCTCCATAGTAATTTTTAACACCAATGGGTCCATATAGGTTAGTATGAACCAATTCAAAAATATCATTAGTAGTATATATCTTACTCTTAAGACTAGACTTGGTCATCTTTCCTACTTGACATTATTTACATATAGCATTTTCAAGCCTCTATAGTTTAGACAATCCTCTCACTTTCTTCATCTTATTGATATGCACCAAATTATCAAAATTCACATGAAAAAATCTTTTCTACCATAAATATCTTCTTATTTTACAAACATACATGTCTCTCCTGATAGGTCTAGATTGAACAAGTTACCTCTTGTTTTCTCACTAGTTCCAATTATCTTACCATCACCATCATGTATCTTGGCATTTCTATTGTGAAATTCAACTTTGTAACCTAATTTTTTCAACGTTGAAACACTCAACAAATTGTAGTTAAGTCCTTCAACCTAGTAAACATTTTCACATGTAATCTTGTTAGTTAGTTGAATAGTGCCTTTACCTCTTATAACACATGGGATATCATTACCAAATATAATAAATCCACCATTGTATGGACCTATATCTTCAAAATTTTCTTTATCACCAGTCATATGATTGGAACATCCACTATCAATTATCGATCTATCACTTTTGTTCACATAAGAAATTAATGTAGTTTTCTCATCTTCATCAAACTCTTCTTTCATAGAAACATAGACAAGTTCATCATAATTACTCGCAAATTAATTATCAATCTTTTCTTCAAAAATATAACAAGGTTTCTTACCTTTGTCATCTCTTCTTCCTTTATACTTGATTTCCTTCTTTTCATCCCCATCTTCCCTATTAGGACATCTAGCAGTAATATGACCAACTTTATTACATAAAAAATAAATGATAGGTAATTTGCCTTTTTATTTACCTCTTCCTCTCCAAAATATTTTTGCAATGAGGACTTCAAGTTCATCAAGCTCATTATCAAAACTACCACTTTCACTATTCACATGTTTTTCTTTCTTCTTACTAAGAACTAGTTGTGACTTAAAAGTACATTCAATGGTAGCAGGTGTGTAGTTATCAAAATTAGACATGTCAAAAGTAGTAATTCTATCAACTACACCTTCTAAGGTCAAGTTATTACCTAGTATGCATCTCAATTCTAGAATTGTAGAGGCTATAATGGTGTGGATAAGGAGTAGAGACCTCAATACCTTTCTTGTCACTATTTCATTTTTAATTGTTCTATTTTCCCCTCAAATAGCATTAATAGCCTATTTTAGTCTTTGTTAATATCATTTTGGTTTTGACAAGGTAGTGACAAAACACTTAGTCATTATCTAGCTCAAAATAGTGCAATCCAAGTGCATAGTATATGTTGATCACTAGTGTTTGCCGAGCAATTAATGTATGCCAAGTCACTCCAATGGTGAGTAGTCAATACATGTTGAGAAATTTAGGTTTTGAGCTAAAGTAAGTGCCAAGTTATAAAAAAAGGTAGAATATCAGGATAGAGAGCATAGTGAAGGCCGAACATCAGAGCCTATTGATGTTGAGATATCAGTCTTTAGCATAGATTTTTGTTATGGCACAAAATTCTATTTAAACCATTTTTGGCTGAGGTAAACATGAATTTTTGATATTAAGAGATAAGGATCCAGTCATATTATGCATCCCTATGCAATGCATGATCCAATTAGATTAAGGAAAGCATTAGGTAGAAATAAGGATCAACCATAACCATTAATTATGACCTATCCCATCTCCACAAATGCCTATATAAGAGAGGTAAACCCTAAGGAGTAAAACCATACATGAAGGAGATGAATTCTAAGAGTATAGAGGGAATTCATGGTGGAGAAGATGGCCAAGATAGAGATATGCAATGCAAAATCAGTTTGAGTAAAATATAATAAGTAGTGAAAGGATAGACCTGATTAGGAGGATCAAGAGATAATTAGTAAAGAGGAGATCTAAAATCAAGAAAAAAGGTAATAACTAAAGGATTAGGTGTTGAATCATTTTGATAGGTGATACAGAGTAAATATATTAATAAAGTAGTCCTAACAAACTTTTGTAAATCTTCTAACAGAGGGCTTACTTAATTGTGAGTTTGAAATTTTTTCGTCAAGGTGAGATCTAACAATCTTGTAAGTCTTTAATAGGTCAGACCCCTCATAGGGTAGATCATAGTTTATGATAAGAAATTTGTATCCATAATAGGCCACACTTCACAACTGTAATGGTGAAGATTTGTGGGTGTTATCCCCACCCTCATTTTTCCTTATCTTTGGAGGGTTTCTAGGTAACCAAAATCTTATGTGTTAAATGTTTATTTACATTATTCTTTAGATGTGATGCATGGTTACTTATTTTAGTTTACATGTTAAGTTATGAAATGGATATATGGTGAATTATTTTAGTGGTAAATGTTTTAAGTGCTAATTCACCCTCCTCCCAAAAATTACTTACCCATTAGCATTTCCAACAATTGGTATCAGAGATTTGTTCTCTAGAAAGAAAAGTTTGACAACTTTGGAGGTAAGATCTTGAAGATGGAAGTCTATAAATTGGGAAAGACTATTGAGAACCAGAAGATTGAAATATAGCTTGCCCTAAATCAACTCAAGGAGGCAAGAAATGAACTATAGTATTCATTGAGAAGAAGAAAATAATTGTCCAATTAGAAAAATGATACTCAATATCAAGAAGTAGACACTACTACAAAAGAGTTATAGATCTGATGGAAAAGAATGGAGACCTAAGTGAATAAATTGGGAATCTAAAAATAGAATGAGAAACTTAGTCAATATTGTTGTGTGATACAACTAAACTAAAAAAGAAAGATGAAGAAGATAGATTCATGATTGAATGACATAAAAGACTATTGGCTACTAGACTTGAGGAGAATTCATTAGAAATGTAGAGATTGTTAAGTATTCAATTAGATATGATGAATCAGTTGATGATGACGAACAAAAAATAAATAGAAAAGAAATTGAGAGCACAACTTTGGAAACATGGAATAACCTACTACATAATACATTGAAGACTAAGAAAGAAAAGCTTAACAAATCTAGTGAAACCATAAAGTATTTTGAAAAATTGATGGAAGCATGAAGGTCAAACTATGATATTGCTAGTTTGGGATATTCTACTACTGAGAAAGGAGAATCATCTAGGAATGGTGAACAAAGGAAAAATAAGGGAAATAACATCAAGCCCTCTAATTATCATTATAATGGAAAATTGGGTTACTTTACAAATGTCTGTAGGAGCAACACTAGAAATCAAAACCCTAAGAAGAAACTTAAGGGACATTATCATAACCAAAAGAAGAAAGTACATCAGGCACATGAATGTAAGACCAAGATCACCAATACTCTAACATTTGAAGGTTATTGTTATAACTATCAGAAGTATGCACACCAGGCATATGAATGAAAAAAAAAATCCAAGTGGACATCAAACAAGAAGACCAAGGTAGAACATAATAGAAATTGTTATGATTGAATTACAACACAAGGTAGAATTGTTGGTATTACCAAGAATATGGCTATATCCCTAAAAATTGCATTAGGACAACTTTAGAGGTAATTAAAACTAATGGTTGAATGAGATTGTATTCTTTAGCTATCTTAAGATTGGTCATGAAAGTATAAACTACACAACTTAATCACCTACACTGAGAAATAAATTTAGCTAAGGAAAATAAAATGTAGATGATGAGAAGGTATAGATGCAGGTGAGTAAGATATGGAGAAAGAAAGAAGATTGCAGCGCATCAAGTTCAGATGAGGCAATTTATCTAGTGGATCAAGTGATCACATCACCCCCAACTAGGCAATCAAAGGTATGTGTAGAAATGGTATTTTAAATTATATACTTTGCATTAGTTCCAAGTATTAAAGTAATTAAAATGATCTATCAATATGTATTAAGATGCAAAAAAGTGATTAGAACAAAGAGAAAATCTATCATTTTGTTACTACCGATCATTGAAAGTTTTGTAATTACTATTGAGTAATGAAGGTATGGTAGTGATAGCCGTGCATAATGAAAAACCCTATAGTAACCAAGTGAACAACTGTATATGCACTAAGCATTAAAAGAAAGGGTTTTAAGGCTATATACATTCCTTTTGAGTTATTTTGACTTACTAGAGTTTGAAGAGCATAAAGGTGATTTGCGAAAGGAGATTCAAGCATTTACAGACTAGATTCTACTACATCTTGACATCATACAACACATTTGAAAGGTATCTAACTTGTGCCAAGTTATATTATTTCATGTTTTGTAAACCCTATAGAGTCAAGATGGCAACAAGTTCTTTAGACATGCCTAGGAAAAGGGGAAAATAATTTTTTAATGTCCAATTGATTAGCAATGATGTGAGACAACCTCTAATACATGTCATTATTGATATTGTGTATAAAGGAGATCCTTCTGGTGCACTATCCACGATACCACCGAAGGTTTTAATGATTCAAGATGTATGATATTGTTATACCTGCAAGGTAGGTGAGGTTGTAGATTTAGAAATTAGACATGCCTATTAGAGGTTGTGTGAGAATGGTGTGTTGAGGGAAGAAAAAAAAATTGTAGAGAGAAAAGGGTTAACATGTGCCCTAGACTTTCATGAAGTTTTCAAAACTAAATGGATAAAGATAGTGCTAAGCATAATTTATGACAATTAGATATGGTCAAAAGGTGAACCAACCAAAATATCTAAGCATATCATTTATAGAGTCACAAGGTATCCAACCCTAGACTGGCCAAAGATATTGAGGAGCAATGGAAAAGAAATTATTGAGAAGAATACTAGAGCTATGTGGAACAAATGAGGAATGCCAATTGATTCAATTGAAGACCCTATTATAGAATTTGTAGTAAGAGTGATTTCACATAGATTATACCAGTCAAGCCAACCTAATAGTGTGTCATGCACTATTTTTTGCCTAAGTTATAAGATTGTGAAGGGAGATCACAACTATGACTTAGTTGAGCTACAATTTTAGAAACTATTAAAAAATATAGAAGCTATCAAGAAAGAAAAGAGTTCCTCATGTAAGTTTGGTTCACTTATCATTTGCATAACCTTTTATGTGCAAAATACATTTCCTACATTGGCAAGGTTACATGGAAGAAAAATAAATCTGTTACTCAAAAGATAGGAGAGAGCATTGAGAAATTACATGATAATTTTGAGTTAGTAATGACCAATTATTTTGAAGACTTTAAGAAGTCTATGAATTAGTTGTCAAGAAATCTTATGTCATTAGTGGAACAACATTACAATGATGTCTATTTTCTAGTTAATTTTGACTACAGTTATGTACATGCAATAATTCCAAGGGTAAGATGGTTAAGACCTTTACCATATGAAATCAATGTTAAGAAAGCTTCAATAGCTATTATAGAATTATTGACATAAGAGATTGATAAGGATGCTACATCCTTTGGGAACTATGAGGAAGAAAAGTCAAAGATTAACATTAACTTACAAACTCCCAAAGTTATAAGGAAGAAGAACAAGATGGTGAAGAAGTTAAAATAAAAAATTAGTGAAGGGGAAGAAGAACACGAATAAGAATATGAAGAAGAAGAAGAGAAAGGTCAAGCACCTTTCGAACTAACACAAGGACTAGGCGAAGACAAAGATGATGATGAAGAGGATGTTGAGCAAGAAACTAAAGAAACTAGCAAGATGAAGAAATCATAATAGAAGGAAATGAATAAATTAAATAAAGTAAAAAAGAAAATTGAGAAGAAGCCAAATGCACCTTGACAAGGTCAATCACAAGGGTTGCCACTACAAAAGCCAAAGAGACAAAGGCTAAAGGCAAAAGAGAGAGTGCCATGGCAGAGCTGAGCTAGCCTACTAAGAAGATAAGGAGAAAGTACAAACCACACGGTGATTTAGATGATGAGAAGACATGACCTAATGACTTAATTCAATTCAAAGTGGTAAGCCACAATCTCTCATTTGATATTGACAATGTATGTGAAAATGTAATGACCAATAGAGATTTATTTGGGTTTTCATATATTGATTTTGCTAAGTTAGGGAGTGAGGATAAAAATAATCTTGAAGAGGTTATTTATGATATGGTGTCCACATTTAAGACCACTCCATTAGAGATTTCTAACTCTATTCCTAAAATTTTGTATGAGAGAGTTGAGAAAAAGTGGAAGCTCAGTTTGGAGAATGAAAAGAAAACCAAAGAGGCTACTTTAGCTATAGCTATGACTGGACTTGAAATAAGAATGATTGTAAAGGCTATAGGGAAACACAAAAGGGGGTTTTCTCCCAAGTACCAAGCATTTAACGTTTTGAGGAATAAAGTAGAAGAGGTGGTAAGCTAGAGAAAGTTACTATGGAAAGTTATCTATCAATTATCCATCGAAGATGTAGAAGAGAAGGGAGACCAAGAAAAGGAAAATACAATAGTAGTAGGAGAAAAGGAGGTTATAGGAGAAGAGAAATATGTTAAAGAGAAGGATGATACTATTGAACAAGATAACATAGCTATAGAAGATGCATAGGATGCTCAAGTGTCAAGTACCAATCCCTCACATGTAGAGCAAGAATCTATAACCATTGAAGGCATACCATACAACTCCACTCAGAATATTAATCCATTGAGTGAGGAGGATATAAGGAAATTGCAATAGGAATCTACCAATACTACAATCCCATGCACAAATCTTGTATTGTTTAGGATTGATGAATCTCAAAAGGTTGAAGTTGCATCTAGTGAGAATGAAAAAAAAAAAGATACATCATCAATACCATCAAGTATTGCTAAGGAGAAAGAAAATGAGCCACAAGAAAAAACCATAGATCAAAGTGTAACTCTTGAAAAGAAAGAAGATCTCAATCAAGCACTATCTCTAATGCAAGAAATTTCCATTAAGATGAAAGAGAAGGAAGCAGTACCACCTATGACATCACTTCCAAGTCTACCAAGTTCAAGATTACTAGCCATTGTGGAAGTTGATGAAGAAGGAAATGAAAGAGAAATGATAAGGAAGAAAACCTAATAGTAGCCCCATTGAAACCTAGTGAAGAAAAATAGGAGATTGAATAGAAGGAAGAGAATAATATGACTATTGAGAGTGAGCAACATGTACCAATTTAGACACTGGTTACTTTACCAGTCACTACACTTCCTCTGAGTAGTTAGACCCTTTAGAGGCTAAGTACATAAGCTACTCCATTGCATATTTCTAGGCCAAGTTCAAGCACACCAAAGAGTTTTGAGACTACATCTTATGATGATGTGAGTTTACATAAGGTGATTATTTTTTGACTATTTGATACCACAAAAATCACACTTGAAGAAAGGGAAATTATTCAAGAGACATTTCAAAGAGAAATTTTTAGAATAGAGCACAAAAAAAAATATGCGCTTCATGATATTAAGGATATTTTGTAGATGCATTTGATATTTCAAATTCTTTTGTAAATAAACAAATTATTGAGCAATGGGTACATATAATTGACAAAATAAAAGATGAAGATATAGAGACTAGTGTAAAATTGTTTGAATGGTCTAAGAAGATGTTTCACACCAAAGTCATTTCACATAGTCAAGTTGATTTAGAAACTAAGATAGAGGGTGTGAAGATAGTTTTGGGGAATATTTATTCTTTGTACACAAAATATGTGATGTTGATATCTTTACCCAAGAGACTAAACAGTCAATTGACAAGTTGGAGTTGAGATCAACTAGAAATTCATTGCAAGTATCTCCTACAACTAGCCAATTACATTTTTAGAGATTGATGGTCACATAGAGTTGGCTTTCCAAGTTGCAAGAAAAATATGCAAATATCAAATCCACTCTGATCAGCATATAGTCCATGTTAACCCCACACATGGAAGTTTCACAAAAGGAACTAGCTCAAGTAAAAGCATTGATTAATAAATGTCCACATATTTCTAATTATGAAGGCTTAGTTGATATGGCTACTAGACTAAAACTACATATTCAAACACAAGATGCATCAAGAGATTGTTGGGATTCTACATTGGGAATCATAATGCAAGTGCACAAGCTTTTTTTGGACAAAAAAACTATAAGTGTACCACCCAAATGACATAAGTGTAAAGAAAGGGGGATATTGAATAATTTTGAAGAAATTTTGTCAAGGCATATATCTACTTGGGGGAGCCACAGAAATGACATGAAGTATTTACTTAGGGGGAGTAACATGTTAAGGTAATTACATCATTTTTAAGATTTTGAAATTTTATACTGAAGTTGAGCAGAGATGATATATTCAATATGTATATGCCATGACAAAGTGTTTTTACCACTCATGTCAAAGGGGGACATTGTAATCTCATTTTGATTTTGACAAGGCAGTGACAAAATACTTATTCATTATCTAGCAAAGAACAATACAAGTTAAGTTCATAGTATATGCTAAGCACTAGTAGGTGTCAAGCAATCAGTATGTTTTGAGTTACTCTAGTGCCAAACAATCAATACATGTTGAGTGATTTAGGTGTTGAGCAATAGTAAGTGCCAAGTTATAAAAAAGTCAAGTATCAACATTTAGAGCATTGTGAAGGCCAAGCATAAGAGCCTATTGATGCCGAGTTACCAATCCTTGTCATAGATGTTTGTTATGGCATAAGATTCTATGTAAACTATTTTTTGATGACATAAACATGAATTTTATATACTAAGAAATAAGAATTCATGTTGGATACAATTGATTAATTGTGTGTTATCTTTGATGTTACACAAATGTCATAATCATTATCAATCAGTATATGTCGAGCTCACTCTAGCAATGAAGATAGTTCTCAATGTCTACCAAGCATTCCTATATTTTCCTAGTTCAGAAGGCAGTGTCTATCAAGTTCACTTGGGCATTGAAGGGAAAGTTGTAGAAAGAAAGTGTTAACCAAACTTACTTGGGTAATGAAGAAAAGTTGGATGGAACTAGTGCTAATCGAGTTCACTTGATTACCAAAGGATTTTCATAAGATTGCAGTATTAACCAAGCATCTATTGGTTAACAAAGGAAATCACTTCAGAATTAGTTTCTACTGAGCACAATCGACTAGCAAATGATTTTCCTATTTTGTTATATTAAGTTTAATTGATCTATCTATTGATTCCAGCCAACTAAGGTGATAAATATTGATTATTGTATGTTTTATTTGAGCTGACTTGACAAATGGAAGGTATATGTATAAGGTCAAGTTGTGATTTCAATGTGTGCAAGCAAGTATGCAAGTGTGAGTGCAAGAGAATGCATGAATTATGGTGATGTGATTGAAGATCTATTGGTAAGCAGAAGAAGTGAATTTGAAGGATAAGTAGAATATCCTTGTGGTGCAACAAAGTCATATTCAATCATAAAGGATCAAGTACAAGCCAAAAAAGAGATCTAAAATCAGCAATTAAGTTGCATTCAAATCAGGTTATTTTATTGTTACTCTCTAACCATTGTAGCAATGATCTAAATCTCTTAACATAGTTGGCTTAACAACTATTTGCAAATCCTCTAACAAGGTGGCAATTCCATTTAATTGTTCTCAAGACCTCTAACCAGGCCACTCCTAATAGGGTGATTAAATCCTTTAACAAGGTCACACCTAACAGTGTGTTTTGTAACCTTTAATAGGGTTGGCTCCTAATAGGGCTCACTTCAAAAGAGTGAAAATTAGTAACTAGTTGCTATTGGTGGTTTTTCCCAAATTCAGTTTCCACGTTAAATCCTGGTGTCAAATGTTTTCATGCTATTTTCTTTATGTGTTTGAAAATAAGTTAAAGTAATGGTAATCATCAATAACATCTAATGGTTTTTATGTTAATCCTTTACTGAGCTAATCCAATTACTATTGAGTTACAACACTCTGTGTGTTTATTGAGCTTTAGCATTACTCAATTATTAGTTTTCATTTTGTGCTAACATCAAAAGGGATATAGGATTTATTTTTTAGCAACTAATTCACCCCTCCCCTATTAGTTACTCCTCTTATATTTCCAACATTTGGTATCAGAGCTTTTGGTGCTTGTAGAGAAGGTTTCAAGGACTTGATCTAAAGATCAAGATGTCTTACAAAAGAGAGATTCCCAAGTTGAATAGAGACAATTTTGCAGCATGGCAAGGGCTTATGAGATTGCATTTGGCTACCATCAGTGATTTAGGTTGCAAGTATCTTGATGTTGAATATAAGACTCTCACTGGAACATTATTAGTTGAAGATATTATTGAAAAGAATAATAATAATATCATGATGATTGATACTGCATCTACTCTCATTTATGCTGAATTTGATGAGGTAAAGGATTGCAAAACTACTTTTGCAATGTGGAACAAACTTAAAGATATATATGGAGGAGATAAAAATGTAAGAAGAGCCAAAGCATAAAGCCTTAGAGGACAATTTGATTAAATGAGAATGAGAGAAGATGAAAACATTGAAAAATATGTGGAAACAATGAAGGCCACTGTGAGTACAATCAAAGCATCTTGAGGAGACATCAAGGAGGAAACTATTGTAAGTAAAGTGTTCAAAATTCTTCTTCCCATTTATGCAATTAAAGTATCTGCTATTCAAGAAATGAGATGTGATCCAACTAATATGATAGGTTTGGATGCTCTAGTTTGGAAGATTAACAACTTTTGAGTTAGCCAATTATGATAACTATGTTCCCACTTCAAAGAATATTGAATCTGCATTTAAAGCTAAACTCTCATTTAAAGAAAGGGTTAAAAAGTCAAAATATAGTCAATTAGGAAGTGAAGAAGATAGATCATCAGAAGAAAGTTCAGATAGTGATTTTGAAGTTATTGAAGCCCTGCTTGTAAGGAAGTATTCCAAAGGAAGAGGGAAGTACAAAGGTAAAGTTCCTCTGATCTTCTTTTCTTGTGAAGAAATTGGTCACATTGCTGCTAGGTGTCCAAACAAGGAAATAAAGGATGAAAAGAAAAGAAACAAGCATAAAGGCAAGAAGGACTCCGAGAACTACAAGAACTTTGAGAACAAAGGTAAAAAATCTTGTTTCATAGCTAAGGATTCTGATAACAATGAAGATGAAATGGTTTATATTGTTGTGAAAGATGAATTTGATGATTAAGGAGATAAGATGATGCTTATCTCTCATGTTAGAAAAAATGATATATGGATTATTGATAGTGGCTACTCACATCATATGACTGATGACAAAAAAAAATTTGAACATATGTAATATTATGATAGAGGTAGTTTAAGATTTGGAACTAATGAACCTTGTAATATAAAAGGAAAAGGATGTATCTTGTTAACTAAAGAGCTTGTGTGTGATAATGCTTATTGGGTTGAAGCACTAAAGCATAATCTACTAAGTGTGGCACAATTGAATAACATTGGATTCAAGGTAGACTTCATGAATGGACATGTCAAATTGCTGGATGGGAAAGGAAATTTGATTGGTTCTTGCAAGCAAGGAAATTTGGTTGGTTCTGGCAAGCAAACAAAAGGTAATCTATTTTATCTTGATCTCAATTATTGTTCATGTTTTATTGCTCAAGTAGAAAAAAGTTGGTTATGGCACAAGAGACTATGTCATGTAAACTTTGATAATCTAGTTAAGATAAGAAAACATAAAGGAGTAAGAGGTATTCCTAGTTTGAAGAAGCCTGACATGAGTCTATGCAAGAATTTCTAAATTGGTAAGATGGGAAAGACAAGCTTCAAAAGAAAAGACTATCAACCAGAAGAAGTCTTGAGAATTGTTAATATAGACTTATGTGGACCTATTTGAATAGAGAGTTATAGTGTAGAAAACTTTTTCATTCTCTTTGTTGATTTCTACTCCAGAATGGTTACAGTAATGTACCTAAAAGAAAAATCAGAAGCTTTTACAAAATTCAAGTGGTATCTAACAAGAGTAGAAAAAGAAACTGAAAAAAAGTTGAAATTCCTAAGATTAGATAGAGGTAGTGAATTCATTTCCCATGAAATTCAACAATTTTTGCATTGAAAGAGGAATCAAAAGACAAGTATATACTCTTGGTACACCATAGCAGAATGGTATAGTAGAAAGAAGAAATAGATCTATCATGGATTGCGCAAGAACCCTGATGATTGAAAAAAATGTTGCTCTCAAATACTGGAAGGATTCTATCAGTACTATAGTTCATACCTTGAAAAGAGTTTAGTTGAATAAAGATTCAAACATTAGCTATGGTATGGCTACAAACCTAATGTAAGTTACTTGAAGGTATTTGGCAACAAATGTTACATATTGAAAGAATCTAGAAAAGGAAAATTTGATGTAAAAGGTAATGAAGGAATATTTATAAGATACTCCTACAAAATCACAACATACAGATGTTTGAATTTATCTACTCACAAAATTGTAGAAAGTACACATGTTAGAATTGTTGAATATGCAGAAAAGAGTAAAGAAGAAAGAAGCAAGGAACCTAAAGACTATAGAAGATTCATTTACTATGAACCTAATACCCTTCCTGATATATCTAAAAGAAAATATGCTTCAACTCTTGAGTCCCCAGAAACTCCAATAGCTATCGAGTTGTAGATAGTGCAACTTGAGCTATAAGGACTCAAGTCACAAATAGAGGCTACTGAGCTAGTTTAAACTAAACTTGATAGACCCGAGTCATAGATAGAAGGACCCAAGCTTGAAACTAAAATTCAAGAAGAAGAAGATGGAACTCATTCAAAGACCAAGGATCCTATATTAGAAAGATATGTCAGAAGGCATCATGCACCTAATTAGATCATTGGAGATAAATCAAATGGAATAATGAAAAGAAGAAAATTAAAAGGTATAAGTTTACATGTTGAATTTGAACCTAGAAGTGTTAAAGATGCTCTAGAAAATGAAATTTGGATTGAAGCAATGAATGAAGAAATAGAACATATAGAGAAGAACAAAATTTGGACTCTTGTTCCTAGACCCAAGGATAAAAATGTAATTGGTACAAAATAGGTATTTAGAAATAACTTAAATGAAGATGGAAAGGTATCAAGAAACAAAGCAAGATTGGTATGCAAAGGTTACTCTCGAGAAGAAGGTATTGATTATGGTGACACTTTTGCTCCTGTAGTAAGACTTGAAGGTGTTAGAACTTTACTAGCATATGTAGCACATAGAGGATTGTATATCAAATAGATGTTAAATCTGCATTCTTGAATAGAATCCTTGATGAGGAAGTTTACACTAAGCAACCAAAAGGTTTTGTAGATCCTAGGAATGGAGACATGGTTTGCAAACTGCACAAAGCTTTTTATGGTCTCAAGAAAGCTCCCAGAGCTTGGTATGAATGACTCCATAATTACTTGGTACATTGGTTTTCAAAGGACTAATGATAACAATAGTTTTTATATCAAGGAAGGACCAGATAAGAAGATTATGTTAGTAGAAATATTTTTTGATGATAATTTATTTACAGGAAATGATGATTTATGTAAAGCATTCTCAGAAGAAATGAGCAAAGAATTCGAGATGTCCATGTTTGGTGAAATAAAATTCTTTGTTGGATTGCAAATACGAGAGAACAAGAATAGTATCTACATAACTCAATCTAAGTATATCAAGGAGATACTGAAGAGATTTGGAATGGAAGATTCAAGACCATTTGGAACACATATTTCTACTAGACATATGCTCATTAAAAATGATGTATCTAAAGAAGTAGATAAGACTACCTATAGATCAATGATTGGAAAATTGTAGTATGTAGTTCAGACAAGGCCTGATATTGCTCTAGTAGTTGAAATAGTGGCAAGATTCTCAACAAATCCCAAAGAAAATCACATGATGGTAATCAAGAGAATCATGAGGTATCTAAAAGGTACATAAGACTATGGTTTATGGTACAAACTTGGAGACAGTTTGAACTTAGAAGTATTTATTGATGCTAATTGGGAAAGAAGTCTTGATGATAGAAAAAGCACTAGTGGTGGAGCATTCTTTCTTGGTAAAAGACTAGTATCTTGGACAAGCAAGAAGCAAAATTGCACTTATCAATCCATAGCAGAGGTTGAATATATAGCAGCAGAAGTCAATTGCTCTAACATTGTTTGGTTCAAACAACTATTGGAAGAAATGAAGGCAAAAATCAAAGATCCAGTTGTTATATATTGTGATAACACCAGTGCAATCAACATATCAAAGAATCTAGTAATGAACGCCAAAAGAAAGAATATTTCTATAAAATATCACTTCTTAAGAGAATTGGTGTAAGATAAAGAAGTTAGATTGGAATATGTGAATACAAAGGAACAAATTGTAGACATATTCACCAAGCCATTACCTAAGGATGTATTTCTATATCTAAGAGGTAAGGTAGGGGTCATTCCCCTATCTAAAATTAACTAAATGAAGTTTAGTGAATGCATCAACCAAAACCTATTGAAGATCAATCAGTTGGTGTAGAATTGTCAAGGGCACATTGCAGATGAATTACTACTTAAGGTACATTGGAATTTATAGAGTTATTGTCTTTGTCATGTGTTGTCAAAGAGGGAGAAGTCTCATATCTTTGAGAAATTTTTTGGGAATGCAAGTAGATTCAGAAGCTAGAGAGGGAGAAGTCCTCTAAAAGATGAGGTATGCTGAAAGAGGGAGAATTTTTTGAATGAACGTGGTAACAGATGTTATAGCTAGAATTTAGTAAAAATGAAAAGCTCATACTAATAGAGGGAGTTCTCAAATTCAAAATTTCATTGTGTTATGGCATGTTGTGTTTCCATCAATGCTAAAGAGGGAGATTGTTGGATACAATTGATTAATTCTATGTTGTCTTTGATGTTACACAAATTTCATAATCATTATCAGTTAGTATATGCCAAGCTCACTCAAGCAATGAAGATAGTTCTTAGTGTCTATCAAGTATTCATGTGTTTTCCTAGTTTAGAAGGTAGTGTCTACTGAGTTCACTTGGGTGTCAAAGGTAAAGTTACAAAAAGCAAGTGCTAACCAAGCTCACTCAGGTAATGAAGGAAAGCTAGATAGAACTAGTGCTAATTGAGCCCACTCAATTGCCAAAGGATTTTCATAAGATTGCAGTGTTAACCAAGAATTTTTTGGTTAACAAAGGAAATTCCTTCAAAATTAGTTTCTATTGAGTAGGGTCGAATAGAAAAGGATTTTCCTTTTTTGTTGTATTAAGTTTAATTGATCTATCTATTGATTCCAACCAACTAAGGTGATATTTTTTGATTATAGTAAGTTGTATTTGAGCCAACTTGAAAAATGGAAGGTATAAGGTCAGGTTGTGATTTCAAAGTGTGAGTGCAAGAGAATGTGTGAATTATGGTGATGTGATATAAGATCTATTGGTAAGAAAAAGAAGAAAATTTGAAGGATAAGTAGAATATCCTTGTGGTGCAAAAAAGTCATATTCAATCAGGAAGGATCAATTACAAGCTAGAACAAAGATCTAAAATCAGAAATTAAGTTGCATTCAGATCAAGTCATTTCATTGTTACTCTCTAACCATTGTAGCAGTGATCTAAATCTCTTAATAGAGTTGGCTTAATAGCTATTTGCAAATCCTCTAACAAGGTGGAAATTCCATTGAATTTTTTTCAAGACCTCTAACTAGGCCACTCCTAATAGGGTGATTAAATCTTTTAACAGGGTCACACCTAATAGTGTGTTTTGTAACCTTTAATAGGGTTGGCTCCTAACAGGGCTCACTTTAGAAGAGTGAAAATCAGTAAATAGTTGCTATTGGTGGTTTTTCCAAAATTGGATTTCCACATTAAATCCTAGTGTCACATGTTTTCATACTATTTTCTTTATGTGTTTGCAACTAAGTTAAAGTAATGGTAATCATAGACAACATCTAATGGTTTTTATGTTGATCCTTTATTGAGCTAATCTAGTTACTATTGAGTTACAACACTCTGTGTGTTTACTAAGCTTCAGTAGTATTTAATTATTTGTTTGAATTTTTACTGACATCAAAAGGAATTTGAGATTTATTTTTTAGTAAGTGATTCATCCCTCCCCTCTCAGTTACTCCTCTTATATTTCTAAAAGTCCTATTACAAATCCCTGTGCAATGCATGCATCCAATGAGATTAAGAGCATTAGGCAAAAATAAGGATCAACCATAGTCATTTATTATGACCTAGCCCATATTTAAAAATGCTTATTTAAGAGAGGTAAACCCTAAGGAGGATTACCATATGTAAAGGAGAAAAATGCTAAGAGTTTAGAGGGTATTCATGGTGGAGAAGATGGCCAAGATAGAGATATGTAATGCAAAATTAGTTTGAGAAGAACAAATTAAGAAGTGAAAGGATAGATCTGATCAAGAGGATCAAGTGATAATCATTAAAGAGGAGATTTTACATCAACTTGCAAGGTGCTAAAAAAATTATTAGGTGTTGAATGATTTTGATAGGTGATATAGAGTAAATCTCTTAATAGAGTAGTACTAACAAACTTTTGTAAATCTCCTAACGTAATGCTTACTTAAGTGTAAGTTTGAAATACTTTATTCAAGGTGAGACCTAATAGTCTTGTAAGCCCCAAGGTAGGCCCCTCATAGGGTAGATCATTTTTTATGTTAAAAAATGTGTAGCCATAATAGGCCACACTTTACAACTACAATAGTGAAGATTTGTGGGTGTCAACCCTACCCCAATTTTACCTTCTATTTGAAGGGATTATAAGTAACAAAAATCTAATGTGTTGTGTATTAATTTACATTATGCTTTATATGTGATGCATGGTTACTTATTTCAATTTACATGTTAAGTTATGAGATGGATGTATAATGAATTGTTTTAGTGGTAAAAGTTTTAAGTGTTGATTCCCTTGATTCATCCGCCCCCCCCCCCCCCCCCCCCTCTTAGAACTTACTTTCCCATTAGAATTTATAACACTCTTGTGCATTATTATACTATGTTCTCAACTTCCATCATTATCATATCAAAAAACTTACCTCTCAGACTTTCTTCTTTGGCTCTCAATGTATTTAATATTCAAAACATCCCTAGGAAAGAGAATAGACATGTTGATGGACTTACAGTAGTGGGTGCATCTTATGATGTCCCAAAGAGCCTTGAAGATGAGAAGAAATAGAAGATTAAAGTGGTGATTAGACCCACTATCCTTGATAATAATATCAATTAGAAGGTCTTTGAATTTGATGTACAAATTGTAAGTTTCTTGTAGAATAAAGCAAACTTCTCAGATAGAAATCAGTCAAGATTGCATGACTAGTATGGTGATCAAATCATCAACCTCAGCTCCAATAAGTTTCCTAAGGGTCTTATTACCTTAGAGAGTGTCTTCTATCCTAATGACCATGGAAGGGATAGAGGCATGAATTGTGTTGCAAACAAAGATGATCATATGCTAGTTGCAATTGCTAATGGAAGAATGCTAAACATGGCAAAGGTATTTTCTAAAACCAAGCAATAATGTTTTGTTCATCTATGTCATGAATTTAATGATGTATTTTTTTGGACATATGATGATTTAAGGGGTTTTGACCCAAGTCTATTTCAACATACCATAGATTTAGTTGATAATGTCAAACCTATTAGGAAAAAGTAGAGGCCAATAAATCTTGAGATTGAGCCATTAATGAGAAAAGAGCTATCTAAATTGATTAAGGCCAATATCATTTTCCCTATTAAGTATTCCTCTTGGGTGGTAAACCTTGTTCCTATTAGGAAGAAGAGTGGACAAATTAGACTATGTGTAGATTTAAGGGATCTTAACCAAGCCTCCATTAAAGATCACCATCATCTCCCTTCCATGGAACAAATATAATCTAAGGTTATTGGTTCAAAGAGATTCTCTTTCTTGGATGGATTCTCAGGTTATAACCAAGTGTTAGTCAAAGAGGCTGACATATATAAGATTGCTTTTACCACCAAATGGGCCACCTATGCCTATAGTAAAATGTCTTTTGGACTATCAAATGCAGGTGCCACACTTTAAAAGGAAATGGATATGGACTTAAAGAACATGATTGAAAGGTTTGTATTGGTATACCTTGATGACATCATAGTATATTCAAAGAATTTAGCAGATCATTTTAGCCATCTCAGGCAAGTATTTATAAGATGGAGGGAGTATGGAGTATCTTTGAATCCAAGAAAGTCTGTATTTGCCACTAATCAAGGGAAATTGTTAGGAGACATTGTATCTAAGGATGGTTTGACCATTGATCCAGAAAGAACAAGGAAATACTTGCCCTCTCCCTTCCTAATCATAAGAAAGGTCTACATAGTTTTCTTGGTAGAATAAATTTTGTGGGGAGATTTATTTCTAATTTAGCTACTATGGTGAAAATTCCCAAATCTATGCTTAAAATTAATATGGTCTTTTCATGGACCAAGGAAGGGAAAGCATGTTTTGAAGAGATCAAAGTAGCCATATCCTTAGCCCCTGTTCTTATCAATCCAAATTTTGATAAGGATTTCATTCTTTACACCTTAGGAGGTGTGTCAAGTATTTCTACTATTTTGACTTAATTGAATGATAAGAAAGAAGAACAACCTATTTCTTTCTTTAGTGAAGTACTGAAGGACTATGAAGAAAAATATAGCTGTGTGGGGAAACAAGCCTTTGTAGTCATAAGATCTTTGAAGAAATTCAGACATCTTCTATCCCACAATAAGATCCACTTATTGGTCCCTTATCCAAGTGTTAAATATTTCTTGTTGAGTAGAGATATTAGTGAGAAAAGAGTAGGTTGGATCACTAAGGTGATGGAGTATAACGTGGACATCCAGATAACTAGGTTGGTAAGAGGGAAAGGACTGTGCAAGTAGATGATCTTGTCTCCTAAATCAGATGAAGAAGTAGCCTTGGTGTTGAGAGAACAATAGGAGGTGAGAGATGAAAATCCAAGGAGTTGGATAGATGACATGATGATGTTCTTATCAGGAAATACATATCCTCAATGATTGGATGGGGAAAAATGAAGACAGTTCAGATTGTAGTCCATTCCTTATGCCATAATTGATGGTATGTTGTTTAGGAAGGACTTCAATAGAGCTTTGCTAAGGTGTATTGGTGTAGGTTAAGTAGAGAGAATGATTAAGGAGCTTCATGGTGGTCCTGATGGTGGCCACTTTTTAGCAAGAAAAACTACTATGAAGATAATGAGGTTAGGATATAGCTGGCCATACTTATTCCATGATTGCCATAGGTATGTTAGAAAATGTGCTTTATTTTCAAGTAAGAAAAGACTTGCAACTCTTCCACTTCATCCTATTCAAGTGGATTGGCCTTTTTCCCAATGGGGATAAGATTTAATTGGTCCTATTAATCCTCCTTCTAGCTCCATTCATAAGTAGATTCTAGTTGCTACAAATTACTTTACCAAGTAGATAGAGGAAATTACATTGAAAGATGTTACTAAGACTTTAGTTGTTGACTTCTTAGATGGACTTGTTATGAGATTCGGTTCCCCTTCCACCATAATATTAGACAATGCAAAATCATTTGTAGGAGCTCAGATTTGTGCATAGGCAATTGATCATGACACATATCTAAGAACTTCTTTCAATAACTACACACAAGGTAATGGCATGGCTAAGTCATCCAACAAGAATCTAATTAGGATAATGAAAAGAACTATTGAAGACAATCAAAGATGTTGGAATTAGAAATTGATAACTTCCCTTTGGGATGATAGAATAACACGTAAAAGGGCTATTGGAAACTATCCTTTCATGTTGGTTTATGGTAGGGAAGCAAGGCTTCCCTTTTTATTGAAGTTTCCATCCCTAGAATTATCCCATCAGTTGGAACCAATTGAAAATTAATCTATGATATTAAGAATAGTAGAACTAATGGAGTTGGAGGAGAAGAGACATCAAGCAATATAGACCTTGGAAACACATCAGCAATAGGTGAAGGAATGTTTTGACAAGAAGGCCTAGCTTAGAATTTTTAGAGAGGGCTATCTTGTGCTAAAGTGAGATGCAAATAGAGTGAAGGCATGGAGAAATTCAAAATTTGATTCCCTATGGAGTGATCCCTATGTAATCATCAATTGCAAGCATGCTAATGCTTTCCAACTAAGTAGGTCTAATGGTGAAATATTTCCTATTCCAGTCAATGGTATATATCTCAATTCCTATTCCTGATAGAGATGAATGTTTCATGTACATAGTTAGAATAGTTTTCTTTCTATTTATTCTTATTTTCCAAGAAGTGTCAAGCACATGTTTTGTTATAGAGGTAGAAGGTTATGCTTTATGGCTCATACTATGGTGGAGGCAATAAAGTGAATACATTCTTAGATTTAGAGACTCTATAGCCCAATCGATCTTCAGTGGTTACTGACCTTATGCAAGGTAGACTTGCATCCCATTTGAGTCACCATAAATGTTAACCAAAAATTCCCTCCCACTAGAAAACCAAATTCAAATAATAGGTTGCTCAATAGTCACCTAGGGTTTTCATGAAATAATTTAACATTGGCTATATTCATTGTCTTCATGCTATGCCTTAGAATGTTTTAAGTTGTGATTGTGCAAATCACCCTTTGGTTCACATAGTCACAGTAGGGTAAGAGCTAACTAGAGTTTGAATGGAAAAGGCCTGATTGCATTATGTTTGCATTTTCATAGAGTTAGTTGGCTCAACCAAGGTTTAGGGCCCAATGGCACAATTGCACTATGTTTGATTGGTCACAAGGTTAAATTGACATACTGTGGTTTAGATCGTGATAGTTCAATAAGGGAAAAATCTTCAATGTTTCAACGATGTATTTTGTATCATTGGATCTATTTAGATCTATGGCAAGTGTGCTATCACAACAGATTAAGAGGAAGCTAAGGTTAGAGTTGCAATCAAGTGACTTCTCTTTTTTTCTTGGTTGCAAGGTTGGGAAGTAAACCTTAGGTCACAACGATGGCAATACGAATGCAGTTAGGATCTTAGTATTCATAAGGTCATAGCAATTAATGAAATATGTCAAGGGTGAAGTTGCAATCATGAGTAGTCAAAGACATAAAGACTTCATAGAGTGGTAGAATGGTAAAGGACGATTGGTCCATGTAGTAGGGCCTCATGGTTTGACTCTAGTTGATCGATGGTGCGGCTGATTTGGCAAGTTGATGACAAAAGAAATAGTTCTTTGATGATAGATTTGACCCTTTTGATCTCCTATAACCACTTTCATCATTCCCTAGGTCTGATAAATGCAAAAGAATACTCCATCACCACCAATTGATACATCTACTTAGTCAAAAGTTAATAGCTATTGTTCCTAACCTCTTAGAGATTTGTTTGGTGTATAAATGAATTTCTAGCATCTATTTTTGTACCATGATTAGATATTTTCTAGATTTGTAATAATGGTTGGATGTAGTGGCTCTTAATCAAAAATATCTATTTATGCTTAAGCTATAAAAGCACATTTGGTAGCCCTTCTAAGGGCTAATAGATTCTTCTTTGTATTCCTTGGCATGTTTTACATGCACATTATAAATTCCCTTTTCCTTTGAGCCATTGGAATTCTCTATTGTATCTCTTCCAACCATTAACACACTATGAAAGACTTATTTGCCTCTAGTTAATGTTCTTGTCTATATTCTGCAATTCACATGACTGTATCTATTTTGGAATTAGAATGATATTGAGTGAAGTTTCTTCCTATAACATTCTTTTATTGTTTGAGTTACATGTGGTTGTTAGATTAAATAAGGTATGAATCTATATTCTTTAAGGTTATAACTAGTTAACTATGCATATATGGGTAAAGGTAGGATTGAACACCCTATTTTGGTGCATCACCTCCTTAGAATAGATTATGTAGTTTCTTTCATGTATTCCTTCTCCCTTTTCCTCTTTAAGTCTAGCTTAGGTGCATCCTGATAGTAAAGGAAGTCATCCTTCTCTGGAGATTCAACCTCATAGTGCAATTCCCATAGCTTGGAGGTTGTTTCCATGTTTGATAAGGTTGTCCTTAGGTAAAAAATTTGGACAAGGGTGCAAGCTTTTGTGACAAAAATCACCATTGTCATCTAGTTGTGATAAAAGAGCACCTAAGGAAACTAAAGTGATAGAAATGCAGAGATTCAATGGTCTACCCACGATTGGAGGGACTAGTATTGGTGGATAACCTAGGTAGACTTTAACTTTCTCAAATTCTTTTTGACATAGGAAATCCCATTGAAACTTGGTGTCTTTTCAAAGAAAATATTGTAGTGGATGAACTTTATCTACTAACCAGGATACAAATCACTTGATGGACTATAACTGCCCTTGAAAGCTTAAAAGTTGTTTCAATGTAGTAGGTGGAGGCATTTTCATGATGACTTTCACTTTGGCAAGGTCTACCTCAATGCCTCTTCTTGAGACTATGTAATGTAAAATATTTCTAGATTGAACCCTGAAAATACACTTCTTAGGATTAAGGAAAACTTTGTACTTTTCTAACCTTTCAAATATGGTGGTAAGAACCATAATGTGGGAATCATGTGTCTTAGATTTTCCTAGAATGTCATCAATATAGTCCTCCATTATTAGATGTAGAAGATCATAAAAGATTGTGGTCATTATGTGTTGATTGGTGGTGCCAGTATTCTTCAAGCCAAAAGGCATGACTTGGTAAAAAAAGGTTCCACATGGGGTGGTAAATGTCATTTTTGAGTTGATCTTTTTCTACAATTTTGATTTGATTGTAACTAGAGAGATTACCTATTAGAGTTAATATTTCATGTCTAATAGTCAAATCCACTATAATGTCTATGTTGGGGAGTGGAAAATCATCCTTAGGACATGTGAGATTTAAACAGATGTAGATGCCCCTAGAGGTTTTACCTATAGGAACATTGTTGGAAACCCACTTAGGATAATCAATAGGTCAGATGAATTTTGCCTCTAACATTTTTTGTAGTTCTATTTTGATCAAAAGTGCTTCCTTAGGATGCATCTTGCATAACTTTTTCTTCATAGGTTTAATCTTTGGATCTACTGCTAGGTGATGCACAACTAAGTCCGTGTCTAAACCAAGCATGTCTTTGTACGTCCATGCAAAATTGATTTTTCCTTTCTATAGGAACTCAGTCATCACTTTTTGTTCTTCACAAGTTAAGTTAGCAACAATGTATGTGATTTTTGGATTATGAATTGTGCCCAAGTTAACTAGAATTATATCTTCATTCAATATAGATGACTTTTTTGGTGTTAGAGTTCTAAATGGCAAGTTAGTATCTCCCTCTTTTGGCACCTCTAGGAGGTTTTCACTAAAAGATGTGTGCATTATTTTATCTTTTTCTTCATCCAAGAGTGCTCTAAAAGAGTTTTCACTAGAGGATGTTTCTTGTAGTTTTTATTTTTGTTTTCTTTTTCACTTTTGTAACTAAGAGAGTTGACTTGGCTACCAAAGTAGGCTTCCTCATTGTATTGGATCTAATACTAGTAATCTTGGAGTTTCTTGAGGCCAAAAAGCGCCATCACTGCTTCATTAGAGTTACATATATTGAGAGTTGGTGGTGTGTCTTGAAGGTCCCAATCTATCATGCCAAGGTTAGTAAGGGGTAAGTCAGTGGATCAAAAGTTAGCTATGATAATGGCACATACATAGTTATCTAGGTCATCCTTAATGTATTTGAAGGGTTTTTTAAAGAATTCCTCCTCCTTAGTCTCAAAATTAGGTTCAATCATACAATAGTTGTCAACAAAGGACACCTTGGGTTTAATGGAGCACAAACCACATGCTTTAGGATAGTTATTAGCCTCAAGGGGTTGTCTGATTCCATTTTCTTTAGGTTTGAGGCTAGTGTTGTGATATCCCATGTTCTCAATGATGGGAGGAGCTTTGACATACTTATCTTTAGGGAATTCCATAGGATCATCTTTTCCATCATAATATAGCCAATCTGAGATATTAGACTCCATGTGTTCATTAATAAGTGAACCCCAATGTTCAAAGGTTATTTTATTAACATGCATAGTATCCTTATTTGAAGAAAGTATTTGGGAAGGTTTAGCAAAGGATCAGGGGAAGAGTGGTAGTTTTCCAATGCATAAGGAATTTTCAAACATATACTCTCTTATTCCTTGATCGACAAAAGTAACCTTCTTTATTTCAATATTGACCTTGATATCTTCTAGCTTCTCTTTTCTTTTACAAGAACTAGAATCAATATTGGATGACTTTGGAATTTTTGTGGAAGTTGTTTCTATTATGGTGAGATATCTAGGTATAACCTTAGCAAACTCATTGACTAGACAAAAATTTGTTGGGGCACCTTCTGATCTCTTACAAAAAGTAAAAGGAAAATGATCGTCTAGAATTGTGACCTCTCTTCCCTAGTGCAAAAATTTCAAGCACTAATGATATGTAGATGGGACCTCTTTTAGTGTATGTATCTAGGGTCAACTGAGCAAGATGTTATATGGTAAGTCAGAATCTAGGACATGGAAGTCAGAACCTTTAGTAGTAGCATGATAACCCCTTTTTATTCTCTTTCTCTTTCATCATATGCTTTAATTGTTATCCTTTAATTGATGTCTAGCAGTTCTTTTGGAAGCCACATGAAGTGGATCATCTTCAATGTGCAAAGGTTCAAACTAGATCTATTATCTATAAGGACTCATTTTATTTTGTGTCATTGTATAAGGACTTCAATGTGGAGCAACAAATATTGGTGGTGATCAAGACCTTGGAAATCTGTCTATGAAGACAAGGTGTTGTTGTGTAGCAAGATTTCTAATCATGCCAATGAGTTGGGATCAATTGATTTTTTTAGGAACACAAGACTCTAAAAGAGTAGTCTCAAGAATTTATTTGTAGATAGGTGAGGTAGTGAGAAGTTTGAGAATGGATATTTGTGCAGGAGTCTTCCCTAACTGAGATAGCACATCATAGCAAGAAGTAGGTCTTTGTGAAGTGAATGGCATAGTAGGCACATGTGAAACTGATGGATTAGTGGGATTGGGAGTGGGAGATTTTAATGTAATTCTTCTTCGCCAAGTGGTTACACCACAATCAGCAGCTTGTAAGGCAATAGTGTTTACATTAGTGTCTACTTCTTCAATGTGGCCACACATGGAGTCAAAATCAAATATATCATTTATTTCTATTATACCACATAAGGAGTTAAAAAATAATATTTGGTTAGTAGAATAGTCGTAATGAAGCACATTGGACATGGATGCTTGATTGACATTGTTTGTATTGTTGTTTCCATTGTTTTTATTGTCATTGTTGTGGTTAGGGAATTACTTTTGAAAGATCTTCAGTTTAGCATTTTTAGAGGGTGGTCCTCCTTGAACCTCAATTTCCCCATGATCAACAAGATTTTGGATAAAGATTTTGAGATTGATACACTTATTTGTGTCATGTTCTTTGATACAGTGGTACTTACAATATTCATTTTCCCTATACCATATGGATTTGGGTTGATTTTCATCAAAAGGCTGAGTGTTGGGAAAAATCATGAAATAGTGATCCACTAGCTTCTGGAATATGGCATCTAAGGGTTTGCAAAAGCTAGTGAACCTTCTATTTTGGTCATAATCACAATTATAGTTATTATTGCGATGAAATAATTGTGTTTAATTGAAAGATTGTTGGTTGTTCTTATTGTTGTTTTGATTTTGATTGTGATTTTCATGGTTTAAATTGTTGTTGTTGTTATTATTTCCACCTTGAAGGTTTTTTACACTTTTGGCATTGGTGACACCATCGTGGGTAACACCTTTGTTTTTGGACCAAAATTTTGGTTTTCTATTGTTATTTGTTTCATTCTTTGAAGATGACAAGTTATAATGTTTAATGGAACCCTTGCCTAGGAGTCCATTTTCAATGTTCTTTCCTTTCTTAACTAACGTGGAAAAGTCTTTAGGACTAGCCATTTCATTTTGAAAGACATCTCTAGAAACATATTCTTGATAAATATGTCTACAAGGTGGAAATCTTCAGTTTTGTAGGGCATGTGATTAGGAAGGTGCCACCACTATTTAGAAAATTAGCAAATGTTTCACTAGTTCATTATTTTGTATTACACAAATCACTCAAGGAGGCATGATGTTCTATGTTTTATGAATATTGTGCAATGAATTTCCCTGTCAAGTCATTGAAGGAGGTGATGGAACTTCTAGGTAAGTTCATTAGCCATTCAAGTGTAGGGCCACCAAGGCTTCTTGTGAAGAGCCTCTTAAGGTAATCCTCATTGTAGGCAACTTCTTGACATAATATGGAAAACTCTTTGAGATGTGTGATAGGGTATGTTTCTCTTGTGTATTTGTCAAATTTGGGGATCTCAAAGTTTGGAAAAAATGGTATCATGTTGATAGATTTTTCAAATGGAAAAGGGAAAATTTCCTTAAAAGAGAAGTCCTTCACCCCTTTGTTATTCATGTTGTGGAACAAACTTCAGAATTCATGTAAGTGTTGGGCTAGAACTTGGTTTAGTTACATCTATGATGGTTGAGAATTGATGAATCCACCTCCAAAGTTGTATGAATTCCCAAATGAAGTATAGGGTGGGTCAGGTAGCAATGTGCAACTTTGGCCAATGTATTGATATACAATTGTTGGGATCAGCATAGATGTTTTTTTTCATATTTGTTGGCATTTTTAAATAGGAGGAATATATTGGTTTTTTTGGGATAGTCATTTCTTGGATAGGTATTTGCCCAATGTTTAAGCGTCCTATAGCTAGATCTATCAAGATTGACTATGAAATACTAGCATGTGTAGTTGTGTTGGGCATAGCACTTATAATTTTTTTAATGTGTTCCACACTTAATTAGAATGTGGGTTGTGTTGAAGTTGATGTAGGTATGGAACTAGTTCTCACTATAGGTTTTTTTCCCTTGCCAAATTTTTGTGCTATGGTGGAATTTGGCAATATGGGAGCACCATCTTTGGTAATTTTTCTAAACAAAGTGTTCTCATCAAAACTTGTAGGGACATTAATACCATCTTTGACAAGGTTTAGGGATATCTTAGTCCTGTTTTCATAATAGATTTTTCCAACATTTCTAAGTTGTATAGGTCAGCAAGAAATGTTTGAACATCATTAGGAATGTCATTATTTCCAATAGGGTCTTCATCTTGGTAGACTTCATCATCATCATCATGTGTGTTACTGCCTATAGTGGTGTTTTGAAAGGTATTCTCTAGTTCATGTGTGGGTGTTGAGCTAGGTACACTTGAGTTCATACTAGGGGGGAATGTGTTCCCTAATGAGGTTGGTCTAGGAAGAAAAGGATACTTCATCTCTTGTTGTCTTAGTGATTCCAATAAATGAGACATAGGGTTACTTGTGAGTTTTCTGAATCATTTTTTTACCATACAATTATGACCAAATCAATGGGTGGAATATTGTGGAAGAAGGAGATGTGAGAGAGCAACTGAACCTTATATGATAAAAGGGAAAATGACGTAAATGTGAACAAAAGACCTTGTTTATTCAGAAAACCAAGTGTTATATAGGATAAAAAAATCTTTCTCCTACCAAAGATGTACAAGTGATCTTTAGGCAACATAGGACACTAAATAGAGGACTCAATATTTGGAGATGGACTTCTGATTCCAAGTGATTGAGTGCAACTATGATAAATGTTGGTTTGTGGATAAAGGTCTAGTATTGTAATCTTAGAAGTTTTGTAACTAAGATGTTCTTAGGAAAAATGATTAAGGTTCAAATAAATAAGCTCTCTAGAGGAAATTTTGGAAATGGAAGACTAAATTTTTTTAAAATGGATTGATGTGGAAAATGAGGGTGTTGTGGTCACTATGTGGATACCTTAATTGTCTCTCATTAGAAACAAAAATCTTGGGTTTACTCTAGGGAAAACAAACCAATTTTGAAAATTAGCATTGTATAATATTTTGTCATAACAATCATGTTCATCCTCTTCCTTTCATTGTCGAAAAATGGTTTCGATAACTTCACTTTCTTATGTTTCACTTTGTCAGACATGGCAGGAACAAAATAAACCCAGTTATAATACCAAGAACAAGACCTTTATAAAAATTATTGTGAATAACAAGACCCAATGAATTTCAAATACTAGACCAAGTATAAGGACTTATGAAAATAACCATAGGTCAAGAGGATCCACTTACAACCATTTTGTTCACTAGATGTTTAGCTCACCGTTTCACTCCTTTTAGACTTGTTTGATGTTTTGTATTTTTTTTGGATGTTTAAACACCCAAGCACATTGAACACATCAACAATCCTAATAAGGATGCAACTAGGATGTACAAAGATCAACTAGAGGGAATCCTTGATATACACAAGGTACACAAGGCCCAAATCAATAGATAAAAATAATAATGACACATAGTTGGGAGGAGATGGTAACCCAAATCTCCACCTTCACTTCCCAAAGGTATAAATTTCTTTGGGGCTTAGCCAAGAGTGACACGATTTTACTTCCAAGGGAGGTGTCTTTCACCTCCCAATATTTATACTCCACCAAAACATTGGAGTTGAGGCCATCCCAAGGGGTGATGAAATCCCCAAGAAGACCTCTTAAAAATTAAAAAACAAGACCACTTATTTATTGTGCACTCAAGATCACCTAAAGGCATGAGAGGAGAGAATATGTAAGTGGCCTCATGGTTTAAAAGACACGTATTCTTTTTCAAATAAAGTTTTAGATTTTCTATCTACTCTTAAAGACACTTGTGTTTAAGCATAAATTTTTCCTTCCAACTTGACAATGTCATCAACCAAAATTAAATCGATCATCCTCAACATAAGAAAATCAATGAAAGTAGAAAAAATTTCCTTAAGTAATTCAAGATTGAGTATATTCATTTTAAGCACCAAGTCCAAATGTTTCATAGCAACCTTCTTTGTCCCTTAAGCATTCAAGATTGTATGAGCATGTTTTAAACCCAAATCAAAATATTCCATCGCATTATTCTTTGATCCTTAAGCATTCATGAGTGTATGTTCTATCTAACCATTCATTCCAATGAAAATCATGTCAATTCCTTAAGGCACTCATGATTTTATTTTGCTACTCTATACATCCACCCAAATGAAAGGCTTGTTCATTGTTTGAACATCCATCCCAATGAAATATGTGTAAATTCATGTAAAGCATTCAAGAGTGTACGTGTAATGTTACATTAAATGCATTCAATAGTTTGTTTGGAGTTTGGTATTAGTTGCAACATACATTCCAAGGACAAGTTCTTAAGTCATACACGTTCATTTGTCATTTAAATCTTACAAGTGGTTAAAATCACTACAAGTCCCCCAAGTGATTAAAATCACTAAAAAATATTTCAAGGTTTGTCTCCTACAATAAAATTAGATTAGTAATCCTTTTATGTCAATCAATTAGTGAGTAAGACATCAAGACATAAGTCAATCTACAAATAATCAAAGATGGCAGACAATAGGTAGAGATGACAAAACATTAGAGACAATAGAGATGAAGATGAAAAAACATAATCTAGTAAGATATAACTTTTACTTAAACTTTGCACATCATAGACAACATGATCATATTTGGAGATGTGAAACTTCATAGATGCCATAAAAATTGTAGATGACAGTCAACTACACTTAGAGAAAATATGATAGTAGAAAATATGATAGGCTTTTAGTCCATCTACAACATAGACAATAGTTCACAAGAAAACTATAGAGATGACTATTATTAATACTACAGGTATTTGGCCACACACAGAAAAATGACATAATCAACAAATTTTGGAGATAATAGATCAGAAAATATTTCTAGCTTTTAGCTACTCACAATGTAGCTAAGAGAATACGATTTTTTTTGGAGATGATATTTTTTTTAACCACCCACAATGCAGATGATAGAAGGGAAAATAATGGAGACAACAACTTAAAATATAAAGATGTCAAAGAGAAATAGGATGACATAATATAAATGATTTAAAGTTTAAAGTAGTTTTTAAATCTATCGTAGGTGGAGATGTTAAACTACAGAGATGATGTTCTACGCAGACGATGAAGCATCATCATAGATGAAACTACATCCTAACAAAGATGATAGTGCATTGTTTTTACAAAAAGCTTCAAGTTTTGACTAAATTGGAAAATAGAAAAAATAGATTTGGGTCCCACTGAGCATTCCAAAATGTGTACAAGAAAACTTAACTTGTTGGGAACACACGTAAATAGGCAAGAATTAGTAGCATGTGCATATCAAAAATTTAAATAAGATTGGAATACAACTAATTCTATTTGAGTTTTAAAACCTAGTGCAACCAAAAAGAAAAGTCCCCATGCAACCTCAAATTAGCTCAAAAAGGGCACCCATAAGAGGCCTTATTGGTGAGCTCAAGATTAGGGATGTGGATATCCTCTCCTCAAACACAACTATGGATGAATCCCTTTAAATTGTTTGAATGAATGCAAAAGTGCATGTATGAAAACTATGCTAAGAGGTATGTGAAAAATCTTCAAGAAATGGCTATGAGTAAGCCAACCTCAAAGGATTCCATGAATGTGAATGAAGATGAGATGCAATGAAGAAAGAAACCTAACAACATTATGCTATCATGAAACAATGTAAAATCTAGAAATTTAAACAATGCAAACAACTATCAAGGGTTAGCTCTAAGCATGAAAATCTCTAAAAACTCTAACACTATACTAGCATGATAACAATGTAAATGGAGGAGATGGAAAATTCTTGAGACAAGGGTTCCATTTATAGGTTTGAGAAAGGCCTTGGGGAGGTGGCATCTATGTGACATCCACATAGGTGCCACAAGGGAGACACATTGGCTAAGGGGTGTTAGTGTAAATAATTAATTACTATTTACACTTTACTTAAGTTTACTTAGGTTAATACATTATTATATTAGTTGTCATATAGACATATGAGTTGTCTTATTCACAACTAGGAGTTTGCATATTCATCCAAGTTTTCATGTAGACGACATAGTTGTTCACACTCTAATTGAGCACATGGTGTCTACAACATCTCTTTACAAGATACAACTATCTAAGGTTATCCTCTCATCATCAACCAAACTTTTGTGCTCAATAGAGGATAACCTAGTCTTGGTGGACGTGTTCTTAGTTGTGAGGCTTATCATTTTGCTAACTCCTAGTCATTTTAGAGGCCTTTATATAAAGGCACTTCTAATGTACATGTACATAAATTATTCATTCTCATATTGTTATTATGATCATACATCATTTGGTTCATATTATGCTTTATTCTTGAGCTTCTTGATCTTGGTGTCATTTTTCCCTAAGGAAAATTCTTACATCATATTAGAACTATACCAAATTCTTACATGGTATTAGAGTTGAGGGAGTGTCATTTCATAGCCATTGGAGACCATTTTCACTTCACCTCTTGGAGGGCCATGATTTAGATCTAGAGTATCTACAGCTATTGGGAGCATTTAGAGCCAAAGTGGACCTCACCATTTCATTTGGAGCATCAATTTGGTGAATTTTGACTATAAATTTTCCTACCCCAGGCCATAGTCAAAATTGAGGCCCAATTTTTGAAATTGGTATGATCTTTTTTAGATCTATACATTTAATTTTTTAATCTATATTTTTTATTATATGCCTCATTGCAATTTCTCTGCAATTTTTTTAGATTTGTATTTTTGAATTTTTTTGACCTATTAGGCCTATAGAGGAGTTTTTATTGTAAGAAAATTGGGTGGTCAAATCCCAGTGCCCACAGTGAAATATTCCATACAAAATTTGGCAACATCTTCCTCCAACTAGGGGACTTCATACAAACCAATGTTCATAGAACATCGATAGTTTTCACTATAGTTGACAATCACATAAGACACTGACAGGATCTTTTAAGCACATCAACCCTCTTTGGCATGGTGCATGTAGGATGAAAATCCCACACCACTGCACCCTCTGGTAAACTCCACATGTAGCTAAAACTTTCCTAGTGGCTAAAACCTTTCCAATGCTACCCACCTTAGTTGTCCCTCTAGTGACTGTCAATCTTCACCAGCATCCATCCATTGACCTCCAATGATAATTTTGACCCTATCCAAATACACAATTTACCATGTCCATTGACTCAGCAACTAATGGTGATTAATTAGACATGTTAGCCCATGGGGACACATCGATAGGTGCTAGCAGCTTCAACCGTATGCACAATCATCTGATACATCAAATTTTTATGGATCTACCACATCGACTACCATGTAAGTAGTCCATACCATACGAATATGATATGTCAACTGTACAGACTGCCACATCATTTGGACGGGTCCTTTTGACTGATGTTAGCATTTTATGAGCCTAAATTTGACTGTCATTTGACCATCACCAATAGGCCAAATTGCACTACTACAATGGCCATTTGGACATCCATTTTAACATAGTGTTTTGCTAGGTAGACCCTTCACCATATTTAGTTTTGATTTGATAGTTGAACTTCAAGAGCCCATGTTTTAGTCATCTAGACTCCAAATTAGGTGCATTTTTTAAAATTTTGGCTAAGTTTTTTAGAATTTTTTATTTGTGCTATTATTTTTGTTTTGGTGCATGGATTTGTTAGAAAATTTAGGTTTTGGTGATTGTACGTATCCAATCTTGCATTTTGCAACTTCAAATGCTCCACACAGGCTCATCTAGACACATTTTTAGGTTTCATTTTTTTAAAAAAGTGCATAATTTTTTATCTATTTTCTAGATCTGCAATCATATTGTAGGCTTGTGTGGATAGAAATAAAACTTTCAGAAATAGGTCCTTTTTTGCATTGTATTGCTTTGATCAAACTTCAAAATTGTTGTACATCTGAGCTATAGTACTTAGTACTAGATTTGAACTCCAAAGGAGGTTGTAAATAGAAAAATCAAAAGTCCACCTAGGTCTAAATTGGCAAGTGGCTATTGTAAAATGCACTAAGTATAAAGTGTCAAAATCATTCACTAGGGGGGAGGGGGGGTGGGGTGTCTCTTGGTGTTGTGTTCCTCTTTCTTACTATTATCTTTCTTTCCTTGCATTATGGGAAATCTTAAGATTCCAAAATTAACACCACATAACTATGCCACATGGTTAGTTAAAAATGGTGTGAATTGATGAATAAATAAGTTTCTCAATATACAAATGGATCTTTTCCTAAACCAATAGGTGATCAAGTATCTCAAAGTGATACCAATGATTAGGAAATAGTAGATAGGAAAGCCCTAGGACTCATTAGGTTAGGGGTTGATGACAAGAATCTCTATCAAATCATAAAATATAATACATCCAAGGAAACTTGGGATGCTCTTAAAAACCTATATGGGAGAGTGACTAAGGAAGATGTCTACAAGATTGAATATGAGCTTATCTCCCTAGATCCTAAGAGCTTGGATCCTATCCAAGATTTTATCATTAACGTGAATAAGTTGAGAATAAAACTTAATTCTTGTGGTAGTCCCATTAAGGATGATAGGTTGATTTATCTCATTTACAATAAGATGCCATCTAAATACTTCACATTTGTCTCTTCTTTCAACACCACAAAGACTACCTTAGGGGCTTCCTATAAGAAAATCACTTTTGATAACTATGCTCAGTTGTTAGAGGATGAACAAGAGAAGTTGATAACAATGGGGATTCTCAAGTCTTCAAAGTTTAGGGCATTGGTGGCTAACAATGAGAGTTTTATAAATTTAGTTGGTGAAAGTTAAAACAAAGGAAAGGGCAGAAAGAAGAAGTGGAAAGATAACAAACAAGGGAACACAAAAAAGTCAACACCAACATCAAATAAAAAACAAGGCAAGTCTTCTCCTAATACCAACAAAAAGGGGGACAATAATCAGGAAAAGAAGAAGTGTGCCTATTGAAAAAAAAAATGGTCATGATGAAAATTACTATTATAATAAGCAGATTAATGAATTGAAAAACATCATAAAGAAAAATAATGTTCCATTGTCCAATGCTTATAAGGAAAAGGGGTGTTTATCTTCAGATTCTAAGAGCAAAGGGAAAGATTTATTCACAAACATTGTTAGTCAAGGAGAATGGATTATTGACTCAGGTGCCACACATTATATGGGTGCTTCAAAGAGAGATTTTTCTTCTATTACACATTCAAAGGTACCTTACATATTTGTAGGGGATGATACTAAAGTGGAAGTTGAAGGAAAAGGTGAAGTTGAGATGGAAAGTGGAGCATTCAAGGATGTTCTCTATTTTCCTAATCTTATCTCCAACCTTCTTTCAGCCTACCAAATCACTCACTATGGAGGTGGAAACAAAGTTGAATTTCTTCCAAATTTAGTGGTAGTGAAAAACATCAAAGTTGACTCTATGGTTGCAATAGTTGAAGCTAATCATGATTCAAGCCTTTACACTCTCTCTTCCTTTATGCCTAAATCTAATGCACAAGCCTTGTTAATGCATTCAAATACAAAAATCAGACTGTGGCATGAGAGATTTCGACATCTCAACTATAGGTATCTTCAACAGCTTAGTAGCAAGAACATGGTTCATGGTCTACCTCAAGTCCAATTTTCAGATGGTGTTTGTTTAGGTTGTACACTTGGTAAGCATCAAAAAATAATGTTTGACAAGGGGAAGTACTAGAGAGCATAATGTGTTCTTGAACTAGTTCATAGTAATGTGGTAGGCCCATTTCTAGTACAATCATTTGGAAAGTCTCACTATGCACTCATCTTCATTGATGACTACTCTTACTATACTTGGGTATACTTCATGGCTCATAAGAGTGAAGTGTTTGAATGATTTCTCAACTTCAAGGCTCAAGTAGAAAAGTAGTCAAAGAAAGCCATCAAAGTCCTTTGAACATATAATGGAGTGGAGTATGTGAACTCAAGACGTATAAACTTTTGTACTCAAAAGGTAATTAACCTTCAACATTCAATACCATACATGCCATAGTAGAATCATGTTCCCAAAAGGAAGAATAGAACTCTCAAGGAGATGACCACTTGCATGCTACTACATAAGTCTCTTGATCAAGCCTTTTAGTCTGAAGTAATGAATTGTGCTAACTACATCTAGAATAGAATTCCTCATAAAGTTTTGGATGGTGTAACTCCTTTTGAAGCTTGGATTGGAAGGAAACCTTTTTTAAAGAACTTTAGAGTCTTTGGTTGTCCAACATGGGCATGAATACCTCCAAAAAAATGCAAGACATTGGAAACTCAAAGTAAAAATTGCATCTTTATTTTATATGTAGACTCACATAAAGCCTACAAGTTGATGGATCCAAAGACACAACATATTCTATGAGAGGAGTGTTCTCTTTGAAGAAAGTTGTCCTAGCTTTACTTCGTCAACTCCTCCTTCTTCCTCCTTCATTGAAGATAGTGACAATCATGATAGTGACTTGGAAGATGTTCATCCATGACCTAAATAGAGGCATTAGTCAAATGAGGTTGAGGATATCCCTTCTAAATTTTCTTCCACTAGACCTAAATGGGCTTAGCAAACATTGGATGCAGCGGGATGATTGGCAAGAAATCCTTTAGATACTAGGAGGACAAGATCACAACACAACTCACTCCCTTCCTATCCTCAATCATTCAAAGAAGCTTTAGGTGTTCTAGAATGGAATAGAGCCATGGAGGAAGAATATAATTCTCTTATGAGAAATGACACATGGGACTTAGTCTCTCTTCCTAAGGGAAGAAAATTGGTTCAATGTAAGTGGATATATCAGACCAAGTTTGCAATGGATGGAAGTGTCGATAAGCATAAGGATAGACTTGTTGCAAAAGGTTTCTCTCAAGTACCTAGTATTGAGTACACTGAGACCTTTGCTCTAGTTGCAAAAATGAACTCCATTCATTTGACATTAGGTATTGCTATAGCTTAGAGATGGGTTGTTCATTAGATGGATGTGAAGAGTGCATTCTTGAATGGTGATTTCATGAGGAGATTTATATGGAGCAACCATAGGATTTCATTTAGGATTGTACCTTGGTTTATGAGTTAAACAATTCTATCTATGGACTTAAACAAACTCCAAGAGCTTGGTATGCCAAGATGGATTCTTTCCTTCTCTCAACAAGGTTTACTAGCTATCATTCCAATCCAAATGTCTACATTCTTCAGTGGGATGATTCTCACTTGCTACTTGTGCTTTATGTTGATGACTTGATCATTATAGGGAGTACAAAATTCATCATTGATAGTGTCAAGGCTACTTTTTAGGATAGATTTTTGATGATAGACTTGGGTCTACTTCATTATTTCCTTGGTATCAAGATACATTAGTCTTTATCATGGATCACATTATCACAACCCAAGTATGCTCTTGATCTACTTGCTCAATTTTGCATGAGTGACTACAAGGCTTCATCTACTCCATTTCTTTTAGGTGTTAAGTTAGAAGCCAAGTGTTCCAATCCACTTGTTGATGCTACTTTGTAGAGACAGTTGGTTGAGAGCCTCATCTACTTGACACATACATGCCTTGAAATCTCATTTGCAGTTGGCATGGTTTCTCGCTTCATGAAAGATCCACATGAACTTCACTAGAAGGTAGCCAAATGCATCCTTCACTATATCTAGGGTACACATATATATGGGATATGTTATGCAGCTAGTACTAGACTATAGTTACTGGGTTATATAGACTTAGACTATGCAAGGGATCTTGATTCTCACAAGTCTACTCCAGGATATATGTTTCATCTTGGTTATGACCTTATTTGTTGGTAGAGTAAAAAGAAAAACACAATTTCTCTTTCATCAACTGAGGTTGAGTATCAAGGAGCTAAGATTGCAGTGATAGAAGCCATTTGGTTGTATAATATTATGAAGGAGTTTGTTTTTGATCCACCTAGACCAACAATCATACATTGTGATAATCAGAGTGCTATTGAAATCTCAAAACATCCAGTGCAACATTAGTGGACAAAACACATTGAGGTTCATATGCACTACATTAGAGAGTTGATTCATGAGTAGGTCATTGCATTGCAATGTTATCCTATAGAGCAACAAATTGTAGGCATCTTCACTAAGCCCTTCACTAAGGTCAAGTATCTTCATTTGTGAGATCTCTTGTCAGTGCAAGATCTTTCACCATGGGGGGTGACATGAATCATCTCTTCTTTATTATACTTATCTATATTTTGGGGGTTGGTTTTTTCCCATGTGGTTTTCCCTCTTTCTCCCTTTTCAAATAGATGCATTTCATCACATTATATTTAGAGCATTGCATTTGTACATGGGTACCTAACATGGCCTAGTAGTTGGGACCCATCATGCATTTCATCATACCTTTTGCTAGCTTAAGAGAATACCCCTAAGTTGCACTTAAGGGGGGGTGTTAGTGTAAATAATTAATTATTATTTACACTTTTTAAAGTTTACTTAGGCTAATGCATTATTATATTAGTTTTCATATAGATACCTAGGAGTATGCATAGTCATATGAGTTGTCTTGTTGACAACACATGAGTTTGCATATTCATCTGAGTTGTCATGTAGACAACATATTTTTTTGGACTCTATTTGAGCACATGGTGTCTACAACATCTCTTTATGAGATACACCTATCATCATTGCACAAACTTCTGTGCTCAATGGAGGATAATCTACTCTTGGTGGACATGTGCTTAGTTATGAGGCTTATCATATTGCTAACTCCTAGTCATTCTAGAGCCTTTATATATAGGCACTTCGAGTGTACATGTACATGAATTATTAATTCTCATATTGTTATTATGATCATACATCATATGGTCCATATTGTTCTTTGTTCTTGAGCTTGTTAGAAATAGATAATACCGAGAGGCGGGGGGGGTGGGCTAAATCAGTATTTTCAAACTTTTTACTGAGAACTAAATACTATTAATTACTTTACCACATGCGTAAGAAAGTAAACCAATAATGATGAATAGTATAAATAACCACACAAAGAGAGATAATAACATGATTTTTTTTAACTAGGGAAACCTTGGCCAAGGGAGAACCTCAATGGGGATAAAACCCACTAGATGGATCACTATATAAAGAATCTGGTTAAGGATATTGACCCTGTTAGGAGTCTATGAAGAATGTATAGTGTCTTGAGTCCCTGTTAGGAGACTAAGCCTTGTTAGAAGCCTCAACACTGTTAGGAGTTGCTTTAACCATGTTAGGAGTTGGTGGATCATATACAAATGTGTGCATGAAGAACCCACTACCCTAACATGCAACTATACAATGAGATCTCTAGGAAATAAGTATACATACAAGTCTGAGATACTTGTTGTACTTCAAAAATCTTTTGATTGAAAAATATTCATAAAAGAGTGACTACACACAATTTAATCTACATCATATCTAGCATAAAAATGCTTCACATCATATAGCACAATGTCATGTTCACTTGTTAGTTTCATTTCACAAGATCATATCAACTTCACAATCACTAATCACACATCATTATCATCATATGCTTCCTCACTTAACTTCACAAAAGAAGTTCTTTACTTATACCAACATATTGATAAATTCTTCCTTAGTCAGCTCACATAATCATCATTAGATTTGACTCATAAAGAAATAATAATTAAAATAATAAATCAAATTGTTTAACATAATTTTATGACATGCTCTATTTTGTGTTGAGTTATCATTGCATTACTAATTCCTTCATAACTCAAACTTGATTTATCATACTCACATGTGCACTAGTTTACATCATCACTATGATGTCCTGCATCTTTTGTTAACCATGCAAGAGAATATTCCAAGGGAACATTTTGTTATCATCAAAATTGTTATGTTGTTGTAACACTATCTAACAGTTAGACAATTTTCTTTACAGATGAACAAGATTGATCTTGAAAACTAATATGTTTTCATAAATGGCAACCATAACTTACCTTATCTAATTGATTTGAAATTTTTCCAACAATCTCCCCCTTTGGCATTGATGACAACATTTTGGGAAAATTGGCTAAGTCCCAAACTTCTTGTCATACCAATCAAAACAAATAACCATAACATAATTTAAAACATTTGTATTGATGTTATGAAAGAGGTTACATCCCTTATAACTTCCTATTACAACTTATTGCTCCCCCTTACAATTATAATTAATTACAATTTTCCATATATATCCCCCTTTGACATCAATGAAAAAGGTATCAAAAAGAGACTATCAAATTCTGGTAGCTGCATCAAAACATGGAAAAGCAATCACTAAAGTTGGTTTTTAACTATGTAAAATGCTTCTTCCAACCTTCTTTCAATGCATCAGATACACTGATAAGAACACATATAGAATATACAACCAACTCTACTATGTTCAAGTCTGTAGCCACAAACTTGTTATAAGAAGATTTTGCTGACAAACATTTCTCTAGTTGGTTCTCTAGCAATGTTATTTTTGGGAACAAGTGTTCTCTTAGGAGAGTGAATCTCTTCAAATATTTCTCCTTTTCATCTTGCAAGTCCCTGATGCTAACATGAAGTATCTATATTGAGGACTCAATGGTATCCATCTTCTAATTTTGCTTCAAAAATTTGTCAATGACCATTTGAAGCTCAGTTACCTTTTCTTTGATCTGATCATGAAATTCTTGAAGATAATTATATGCCAATTTGCACTTAGCATAAGCCTATTCTCCTTCTTCTATGCACTATCTCAATGCTTTAATACATATGTTCAAAGTTTCTATATCATTTCTCATATTAGTGCAAATATTATTTAGAAGTTTACCATCATGCTCTATTTGTACTTGAATTGTAGCCAGATTTGTGAGTGTTATGAACTCATCATCAAAAGCTTTGCACAAAATTGTTGCGCACTGTTGAATATCTATAGAGGTGTCAATAGGGCTTACTACTTTCTCTATTTTTTTCAAAACTAAGGTCAAGGTCTTCTCAATTGACTTGACTGATTTCTTCTTCTCAAGAATTTTACTCAAAGAAGACAGGAGACTTTATGCTTCATCTTCATTATTTTATTGTGCTATAGCTACTACTTGAGTAGGTGGGGTGGATGGTGTTATTGCTACTGGAGTTAAGGGTACATTTATAGTAGTTGCTTCACAGCTAGAATCAATTCTCTTTGTAGAAGATGCTTCTTCTTCCTTTGATTCTTGATCCTTTTCTCCTACTTCATTTGATGAGCTTCTCTAATCTACAATATTGCCAACAATGCTAGTAAAAATCCTTGAATGGATCCTTTTTTTTGTCAGCTATCACCTTGGTGTTATCTATTTGCATAGATTCACTATCAATAGTAATATGTGGTGAAGAACTTGGTGTAGTTACTAGCTCAAAACTATGAGGAGGACTACATGTTGTAGGACTAGCTTCATTTGTCTACACACACTCCTCAGGTGTCTAGCTTGCCTCCTCTAGCTACACACTTTCTTTCGCCATCTGACTTGCCTCCTTTGTATGCACACTTATCTTAGGCATAGTAGACATGTATGAAACTATAGCCTCTTGAGTTTCTTTATTAACTTCTTCATAATTTCATCCCATGAGGAGAATGGATCTCTTCTTATGTCTCAGCAATGGTGCTATACCTTTCAAAATTTCTATTATTTCTTCCTCATTATTTACAGAACATAACTTTCTCACCATATTCATTCTTATTTATTTGTCTTCTTCTACAACTCCGCTCTTTCTATTTCTCAATCTATTATATAAGTCTTTGGGTATCTAGCCTCTTATACTATCAAATCTCTTATCTTTAAGAATTATGTTTCTAACTATAGCATTTTCTAGTTGTCCCCTATTCATATTATTATAAAAATCATAGTATTTATTCAAATGTACAAAATTATTGTTATTAATGATTTGCATGTTTAGATTTTCTACCTTTGGCTTCCATTCTTTTTGCCTTGCTGATGTCTTTGCTTCTTGATCAATTGGCTCAATTGATCTATCACCAGTTTCTTCTTCTAATTCAGATGAGCTAATCTACAAGGTTCTTCTCTTTTTTTCTTGGGTCACTTGTAGTCTATTTCATTCTTATTTTAGGAGGATTTTTTCCCCTTTCATTTTTTGTAGGTTTCCTTGTAGCTAATGTTTCTTTAGACTTCATTAGGTTCCTTGGGGTTTGCTGCTACGAAACTACTACATAAGGCACATTAGGTGTCTATGCACTTGTTTGAGCAATTGTGACCTCTTCAATAGGTCCTACTACTACAATGGGTGTAAGGGTCAAAATCTTAGATTGGCCACTAGCCTTTTTTTCCATAGCTATCCCTTTCACTTCATCAAATTCTTTCTTAGTCATCCTAGATTCTTTCAAAATAGAATCAATTACTTTCTCCACCTTTTTCTTGGAATCCTTCATTATTTAACTAGTTTTAACTTCTCTAATTTCCTCAAAATATGTCCCCCATCTAGGACATTCAGAATCAAATTCAAACTGAAGGATTATTTTCCCATACCCTTTAATCAATTCCTCACTCATCTCATATCCCATAGGTTCAATGAATTTCACCCAAGGAACTAATGCCTCCATACATGTGAAATCTATCTCAACCATAAAACACAATTCATCCTTATACTTCTCTACTAGCATAGGAGGTATCCTATACCTTTTCTTCATTTCAACTTGGAAGGATTTCATTATTCTATCAATATCATTGTCCCTAACTGCTTCAAGTCTTGACCTATATGCTCGAGTGATTAGCTGCATTACACACTCATTTTCATTCTAGTTTGAGATTCTAGGGAATTTCTTAGTAGAGTAGAAAAATATATGTGTCAATAGGGATTCAAATTTGAAGACTGCACTCCTTGATTTCTTGATTCTAGATATGTTGTCCAATAATTGTTTTCTAATAATATAACACATGTTAAACTCTTCATCTCTTACTACCAAGAAAGCTACATGAATAAATCCTGTAGGTATTGAATCTATCCTAGATCCATGATTGTATTTGTATCCCAAAATATTTCAAATGAGTCTCACTCCATCATCTTGAATGGTGTTAACTTTCACATTTTTTCCATCAAAATATGTATTGAGATTCATCTCAACTATCTTGCAAAAACTCTTAATGTTTACTGGATTGCATCCTTCATTTCTCAAACTTGTGACTTTGTAAATTAGGTCATTGTCAATACAAATGATAGAATCTCCTAACCATAGAAAATCATCATGTACTCTTCTCAAAATTATCCTTGTCCATTTGTTGTTATGAAAATCCATGTAGAACATATGCTTAACTAGGTTAAGTCATTCTAGGTATGTATGTTTAGGTTTCAATAACAAGTCCTTATTGCACATCTTCTCTAATTCATTATGAACTTCTAAGTGACCTATGCTTTCAATTTTATAGCGAATGTATCCTCTTATATCTTTGATTTGAAGAACATTTTCCAAAACTTGCAAAAATGCTCCAATGGGGTCATCAAGCAAAGAAACAAATGGGTGTTTCTTGAAATTGTACCTAGGCCTATTGCTTACACTAAAGACTTCCTTTCTTTCCATTCTTAAAATATTATGCTCAAGAATTCAAAAAATACCTCAATTTCACATACTAGTGTTTTTGGCAACTTTGCATGATTGCAGGCCTCTTAAATTCTCCAAATCTTGCTTCAATCTTTCACACAAACTTTACACAAGAAAATGATGTGTGCAAGTCAGTTTTCATCCATTAAATCTTTTGAAATCTATACTTCACATTAAATGCATGTCTTCCACTAGTTCAGAATATTGCCTCTATGCAACAAAGAGTTTAATCTTCTTATATATCCTTGTCTTGACCTTGTTAGACAATGTGCACTTAACTATAGATTTCTCTCAATGTCTACTATATACTATCAACTATGCAACCCTTGATACTTACTCTAAAATTAGTTATCAAAAAATGATACTCTGTCTTATAGAGAGTGCTCAATTTTGGTAAGAAAAGTCACAAATAATAAGTGACTTCATTGTCTTGTTAGGTGCATCTTCTGTAACTATATGCAAACATCTTGGTTCCTTTTCCTTAACAAATGATTCCTTTAATTCCTTTGTCTACTCCTTTATTTCTTTCTTCAAACTATCATCATTTCTTCTATTGTTTCTTTTGTAATTATGATTCATGTTTAGGTCTCTTCTGTCCATTTTGCAAAACTTCACTATGTGTCCAAAGTTATTTCATAGTTAACATATAGGTAGATTTCTTTTCTATTCATTTAGTTGGTTGTTAGGTGCTCTAAAATTCCTTGTAATGTGTCCAAGATTGTTGCATTTGTAGCAAATAATTTTTCTTTTTTCTCCACTTTCATTACTATGAGATCTTCTTTTATTACCTGCATAGTTAGTGTTCCTATATATCCTACTATTTGCATTATTGCTATCAAATTCAGGTTTCTTACAATCTATTTCATAATGACCATATCCATGAAAATCATGGAAATAAAACTTTGAAATAGGTTTGAAGGAATTACCTTTGCAATCAACTTCAGTGTCTTTAGGTTCATCACACTAGGAAAAAAATTCGTTTCTTTTCATGTCCATCTCTTGATCAAATTCTTTATCTTTCTCAAAATGAGCGATATCCTCTTTGTCCTTGGGTGGTCTTTCTTAGATCCTTATTGGTTTGAGGAGAATTAGGTTCTTTTCTCTCAACATATTTCTTGGTGGATTGACCAAGAAAGAATCCAAGTCCATTCTTATCATAGCTAGGTCTTTGTACACATATTTGCTCTTCAATCTTATCACTATTGGTATATAATTTTTCAAGTTGCTGCTTGGTTTGTACCAACTCACCTTTTACAATGGTGTTTTATTTTTCTAATTCTGCATACTCTAACTTAATAAATTCCAATTTAGATGTTACCTTGCTTATCTAGGATCTTAGATTTGCATTTTCAGCTTTCACTTCAGAGTCATTCTTTCCTCCATTTTTCCTAAGACTCATCTTAAGTTCAAGTATTTTTAACTCATGTTTTAGGATCTCATTTTCTTTCTTTAGATCTTCAAATGTCATCATCACTAGTTTGATTATTAGGTCCTTTCTCCTTCAAGTCATCTATTTTGTCCTTTAATTCACCATTGTAGGCTATTACATCCTTGTATATGTCATTAAGGTCATCTCTTTCATCAGTAAGAAGATCAATCTATTCAAGTGCTTCTTGAATATTCTTCTTCAATTGTTCCATATCCATAGGGATCTTATTCAAGTTGTTAAGCCTTTTTTGAATAACTAGGCTCTGATACCAATTGTTAGAAATAGATAATATTTGGGAGGGGGGGGGGGTGGGGAGCGGGGGGGTTGAATTAGTATTTTCAAACTTTTTTGCCAAAAACTCAACATTATGAATTATTTTACCAAAATTCATAAGAAAGTAAACCAATAATATTGAATAGTATAAAAAACCATACACAAGGATAGATCATATCACCATATTTTGTTAACTAGGGAAACCCTGGCCATGAAAAAACCCTGGTGGGGATGAAACCCACTAGATGGATCACTATATAAAGAATTTGGTTAAGGATATTGACCTTGTTAGGAGTCTATGAAGAATGTATAATGTCTCAAGTCCCTATTAGGAGACTAGGCCTTGTTAGAAGCCTCAACCCTATTAGGAGCTAGTGGATCATATACAAATGTGTGCAAGAAGTGCCCACTGCCTTAACATGCAACTATTGAAAGAAGCCGTGGCAGATGTGAGAGGCTCCATTGAAAGAATCCGTGGCAAATGTGAGAGGCTCGGGCATGAAAATAGAGCTCCACACTGTATGATTCAAACCAAATACTGAGAAATAGTCGAGCACAAAAATCCCACATTGGGGGGATGACCGAGCCTTCCTCTATTTAAAAAACATTGCACTCACATGACATTGTGAATTGAAGGCAGAGGCTTTTGAGAAGCCGCAAGTTAGAAGGTGGGTCCCATTCATCCAGCCAGTTGGAAGATAAGTATAATTTTAAACAAATGTGCAGTCTAAGTTGGTGACGTCAGTACAGTTTGAGGCAGTTGGAAAACTCAAGAATTTGGCGCCTCGCTACTTCGCCAACCGAAAAATCTTGGCAACTCTAGCTAGCGAGATAGCGAGGTCGCCGGAAAACCCCAAAATTAGGTGAGATTCAAAGTGTTATGTGGGTCCCGCATGTAATGCCATCAGCGAATCAGCTGGTGACAAGTGGCAGCAACAGAATGATTAGATAATGATGTGGTGGGAAAAGCTCATAGTTCACCAGATGTTGACACGTGGATGATCTAACGGTTATAGCTAACTCGCCAAGAGAAAGATGCATGACAATTAACATAGCAAGCTAGCGAGAAGACGACACGTGGAAGATGGTACAAATCAAGTAGGCCAATCAGCAAGTGACATGTGGCACTTGGTCAACAGTAGTTGACCACAGATTTTTTTTAAAAAAATATTGAAAAGTTAAAAGTAATAATATTTTATTATTATATTTGTTTAAAATGCCCACGTCAAGTTTTAAAATCAAATGGGACATTTTCTAAAGTTTATGCTTTAGAATTTTTTAAAATTTTATAAAAAATCAAAGTTGCAAGCATGAACCTTCTAGCAGAGGACTATTTTTTGAAATAAGAATCTGGAGATTTTTGAGAGGCCAGATAGGCAATATTATATATCGTCAGAATCGGGAGAAGATGAACTTTCTAATTCTGGAGTTGGTTTTTGCACAAGTATCAGACAGTTTGAGCTACACAAGGTTTTCTATCAGGTACCTGAATTGCAACCATTTTCAGACCATGAAGTTCAGTTTTGATTTTTTGTCAAGATAATGATGTTAATATCAGTAGAAGGCAATGGAAATGCGGTTAGGGTCGAATTTGTTCAGATTTGCTCAGTAAAAACTCATTTTCACTGGCTTTTTCATGGGGCAATCAGATAATTTGGTGATTCAAAAATCTTTCATCATTAAGCAGAGATATTTTGCAAATCAATTGCAGATAATGATGAAACAAAATCAGATCAGATGGGATGAAAGAAAAAAGAGGTTACTCAGTTGCACAGGATTTAATTTCAAGTGGACACTTGTCATCTTCAGAATAGATTCGAGAATTATTTCTCTTCTATATCTTTCTTTCTTGCTTCCATTTGAGGGGTTCCAGTCTTTGGAGAAAAACCAGTCACTACTGAGATACCAAATTTTGGATCCAGTTTTGATATGTTCCCATACTGTGATACCACATATTTCTTCAGCAATTTCTCTCATGTGAATAGTAGTAGAAATAAGAATACAGATAGTCTGATCTGTTAGGTAGCTTTGCATTTAAATTTCATGCATCTTATTGTAATTTGTTTCAAGGAAATGAATGATAAGGTAGTAGCAAGTCAATCTTCATTCTGATATCTTGTCTCTCATTCATGTTGTTTGTTATCTTTTGTGTTTTGTAAACAAAGAATATGAAACTCAGTTGCAACTTATTGGTTGTATATGTTGATTTATTTTTCTTATGACTCAAAGAGTTATGTAAATGCTTGATTCGTCATCACAGGATTGCAAATTTCGTGAAGGGATAAGTCGAGTATGAAGTTCAGAAGGATGTAGATGTCTAGTTCACAAAGTGGTTAGATAGATCAGGAAGTCCTGATGTATGGCACATATCAGTGATTTTCAGGGATGTGTGTTAGGTTTTTGTATGAATTTCCCAATAGATAAGGCACTAATCACTTATAGGATCACCTGTTATACTGCTGCATATTTGAGGTTTTGCTGAGATCAACATCAATAATCAAATGCTTTTCCCCTTTCATGTTGAAGAGCTATAATAGAATGTCCTCACTCAGCTCATGAGATTCCTAGATCTGCATTTAGCTACTGTAGATGGATGTCATTTCATGAGTTATCAGGAGAAATAAGGGTTTTATCTGCTTCATATTAGATTCAGTGTATGCTTTGACAACTGGTACCATATAAAGAATCTATAGGTTCACCTGCCTAGGTTTTGCAGAGCCTGAAGTGCAGAAGGAGTATAGCCTTATAGTTGGCCTGGTGTCTGAATGGACATGTTGAAAATGGGAGTTAGCTGCCCCTAGATATGCTTTGTTCTCATCAGGGTAATTGGAAATGGGTAACGTTTTCAAATTCCAACAAAATGGTGACTCTACTGGGGAGTTGCATATAGAAAGAATAAAAATCTCTACCATGAAACAGATTGGATATAGCAAATCTAGAGCAAGATGTGTTCCCTTTTCTTTGCTGAAGTTTCATGTTCCCCAGTTAAGCTTTATTCATGATCAGCAATAGGTTGCAAAATTGGATGAAAATTGTGTTCTATGACTGTCATAGGTCTATCTTCAATCAGTCTAGTTTGCCAATACTGTTGAGAAAGTTTCAGAGTCAAGAATTCGTTTATAAAGTGTAAATTCTTTTCAGGATGTCAGTGATCTGCAAGTTTCTCCTACATTGAAGGTCTGGTTCAAATTTGTCAAGTGACAAATTATGTTTTATTTCTCACCAAGTGTGAGTGGTGACTCTCAAATCTCTGTACCAGTTTGTTCCTAGTTGATTTCAATGCAAAATTTTGAAGGACTTTTAGTTGTATGGGTAGATCTGAAGCTTTTGGTAATTTCTTGAAAAGGAGTTTCAAATTCTTGATAAGTTTTTAAGTGCGGGTTGCAATCTGCTATTATAAATAATTGAAATGTAAAAGTAGATCACAACAGTGATTATTTTATTCCTCTTGCAAAGAGGTGGCGACTCTACAAAGTTTGATCAATGGTGTGAAGGAATTCCAGTCTTGCACCTGTGCCAAATCAGCAGATCGAAGTTTAGCATCAGCATTGGAGGTATTTTGATTTTCATGCTTCTTTTCATGGAAATCAAGTGTTTAAAAAAGTTGCCTCTATTCAGTGATTTTCAGCACTAGAAAGAAGAGGTAGAAATTTTGTTTTATAATGGAGTCAGATCTGGAGTCAGATCTCAGATCTGAGATTAGGTTGCCAAATTCTGAGAGTCTAGAAACTATGAATAATAACATTGCTATGTTGAATACAATGGTTTACAAAAGGATTATCAATATTATAAGAACTGAAGTAGGTAGTACTCAAGGTCTAAGTATCGAACAATGTTATTTAAGGCTTAAGTCAGTAATCAGTAAGATGCCTTTTCATTGTAGACCTGAGGAATCTTCACTGCCTAGTGTTTTCCTTGATGTTGTAGTACCCGATTCAGTCAATTGGCCAGCACCTATAAGATTACAAAAGTTTTTACAAATTGAAAGATTCATTCAGGAGATGGAAGATGATGATTACAGATTTCATATTATGTCTCTTGATGATAATGAGTGTGCTGAAAGCCAAGGTAGTAATGAATACAATGAGTCCATAGAGCAAGATAACCTGTCTTCCAATTGTGAAGAGGTGGATTCAAATGTTAATGATTCAGGTAATAGCGATCAGCATGAAAAGGATGGATATAAAAGAGAAGATAAATTAAGTTACAGTACATATGAAGTTGAAGAAAGTTGTAACAACAGTAGATCCAGTGATTGCCATGATAAGAAAGAATGTTGTAATAATTCTAATTTTCCAGATTGTTACACTAAGGATCCTGCTGTTGTAAGTTCTTCATGTTATCCAGATGACAATCACAGCCAGGAGAAGATTTGTGGGGCAGTCTTCTGGAGTTCTGATGAAATCTCTATTTTGTTGGCTCGTGAGTTTGAAAAGCACGTAAGTATCTCTAAGGATCTTCATATGTTCTCTCATAATACTTTCTCATTCAGTCAAATCAATTCCCCAAAGTTTGATGTAGAAAAAGATCTAGAATCTGAACAATCCTTATCAGATTTTGGAGGTGTAGATGATAGTACCTCAAATGTCTTTGCACATGACGATTTGTTGAATGCTAATTATGTTAATGAAGGGAAGTTTAATGTTGTTTCAGATTCTTTCCATGCTGGTTATGCTACAATAAGTTTTGATTTTTCATATGATGAGGAGAAAAATAGTGAAGGTTGTCAATCAGATTATAGATTTTCTTCATGTGCTGATAAGTCTTGTAAAGATGAGTTCAAGGTGTATTTCGACATTCAGTTTGATGAAGAAAATGATAGTGATCAGAATAGTCTAGATCAACACTTTTAGAATGAATTTTCATATATGGTGACTAATCAATGTTTTGAGTGTGAAGAGGTTTCAGGAAAGGATAAATCTGATTCAAAGTGTAACATGGTTGCAAGTAGGCAACGATCAGATTTCACATACTCTTCATTTATGGAAGCACAAGGTGAGTTACCATCTGATTCATGTAACTCGTTCAACGAAATAGAGTACCAAGCTTTTGTGTTTCCGGTTAAAGGAATCCATGATTCAGTTAGAAGTGATCAGTTTCAGCTTGATATCAATTGTTATGGTCATGCTGATCCATTTTTTCATAGTGGGCAAGATGAGGAAAGTATGTCTGATTTTTATTCGTACTATGAAGATGATGATAGTTTTGTTTTACCTATTTAGTTGATTGTGAATAATGATGTGTTGGGTAAGACAAGGAAGAATGAGGGTTTTAGTTTTCCTCAGGAGAATGTGAATGAAAATAAGGTATATGACAGAGGTAAAAAGTTTTGAAACTTTTCAGTGGTCTGGGGCCATCTCTTGTACATAGTTAAGAGTAGTTTTCTTGTTTTCAATAAAGCTGTTTGAGAGAGTTTTGTTGTTCAAGTGTGTGGTCTACTTCTCCCAAAGATCTAAAATCTTGCCATGCCCGCAAGGGACATGCATCCCCAGACAGAGCCACTGTTGGGACTAAAAATTGCATGGTCAATTTTGAGAACCATTGAAAAAATCAAGCCCTTAAATGCTTTTAAATGAGATTGTACCCGGTTGTTAGTATGAGGCCTAAGAGGTGTGTAATGTTTCTAACACCTTTCATTTAGTGCATCTATGTGTTCTATGAAGTTAAATTGACATTTTGAACCATTCTGCGAAGTCCCATTTTGAGCTAGTGTCAAAATTTGCAATTCTGCCCAAGTGTCAAATAGCGATCAGAGGCCCAGTTTGCATCTGAATATTTTTTACCCAAGAATGTTTCATGGCTCACCACTTTGGGTATGATTAGTATGCATATCAAAGAACCTGTGTTTCAATTTTCAAGTCATTTAGAATCCGTTTGACTAGGTTTTGCACCCCCCAAAGTTGGTCATTTACTGTTTTGTGCATTTGACTAGTTGTTCACAATTCTGGGAAGCCCTGTTTGACCAATCATATTTTTGACCCAGTTGACCCAAATGAAAAAATTATTTTTTCATTATTTTCTAGGGGTAATAAACTTCATATGTTCCAATTTTGAGATCATGTCGAATCCATTTGATCAGTTTGCTAACATGATCAAAAACCTAGTTTGCATTGTTTTGTTACGGCTAAGGTATCCAGATTGATCCATACCCCTGTTCGGCATGTTATAACTTTGATCCTATGATTGGATAGCCTAAATGGATTGTACCATTGTGTTGTTTCCTAGAAATCCTTGAAGTATGCCAGTTCTTAAGTCATGATGAATCCATTTGCATACTTTCTTATGTCCGTACATTTGACAAAAATCACTTTTTGACACATTTGCCAGTTAAAATTTCCAAGTGCCTGTTTTCGAAAATTCGCCAAATGTGCCCTATGATTCTTCATGAGCCTAAAACATGGAATTATATCCTCTTCATGGCAAAGAACTTATATCCTAGTTTTCAAAACCCCAAGTGATCAATAACTCAGTTTATAATGTCGAACCCAAGCCCAGTTTATGTTTTTTAACATTGTTTGCCTGCAGGGTAATTGAAGTATGGATGTTCGGCAATTAAAATCTCTTGACTAGGAATTCATCATGGGAAAAAAATTTGCAGTGTGATAGAGTATGCAGGATTGAAACTCATGACAAATTTTTGTGGCCTGGTTGCTTGATTGAATTAGTTTTAAGGCCAACTGGCGAGCCTCCAGACACAAATTCACAATTTGCAGGTTTGATTAAAAGCGAGTTTTAAAATAATGAATCTATGATTGGATTTGAATCTAGTCAATCTGAGATGTCCAATGGGGTCAAGGGACACATACGAGGATGCCAGTTGTTTGGAAGGCAAAAAATTTTAGCCGAACCCGCTTTGGAGTCCGACTATTTTCAGGCACGGGTGATTGGGAATATTAAATAAACATTATCATAATTCAAATTATTTGAATGTATGATTAAAGTTCACAAATACAATGAAAATGCCCCATGGCGTTAAAGGACAGATGAAGTTGCCATTTTGGTAGGCAATGTAGTTTCTTTTTTTTATTTTCAAAAAAATGAGTGTGCAGGCACAAGAGCATTATGTAAATTAAATAAATTAGCCCCCATCTTAAAGCCATGAGCGGCAAGGGAGAAGTCAGAAATTATCAATGTTAAATAATTCTTTTTGGATATGCTTTGATTTAATGATCAAACTATGGAGTAGATATAGTTTGCCAAAGCATTTAAATTGCATTAAAGAAAGACTCCTCACACATTTGAAGCAAAAACCTGAACTGAGATGAGGGGAAGTTGGAGATGATGAGTTTTACATTGAAATGGCAGAGGAATGGAGGACATCACCCATAGTGGTCTACATCATGAGCAAGAACAGAACCCTCCATGCCAATAAAGAGAGCAGGTCACACATTGAGCAATCGACGCACGGAGAAGGAAGTTTGCACTTGCAAAAAAAATACATCTGCACATTCAAAGAAGCAACATCCAAGCATTAAACAAAAGAAGACACCATCAAGCAAGTCCGCAGTCAGTAGGAAGAAATGGTGATTGCCCCACGTAGAGAACAAAAGGATCAGTGAAGACACACACGCATTGCAAAAGGAGATACCAAAACGTGGGGGGCAGGGCAATATAAGAAGGAAAAAGCCGCCAAAGTAAAGGAAATTCTCATGCAAGAACAAGGCATTGAGAAGAGCAGGCCGCTGTTTTAAAACAGTCTAGTTGGCAAAAAAGACAAAGCCACTGATTTAAAAGGAAGAAACCTGCGCATTTTTTAAAGTGAAGCCGCCCATGCATTTGAATATAAAAACCAGCTCCATTGAAAGAAGCCGTGGCAGATATGAGAGGCTTGGGAATGAAAATAGAGCTCCACGCTGTATGAGTCAAAGCCAAATACTAAGAAACAGTCGAGCACAAAAATCCCACATTGGGGGGACGACCGAGCCTTCCTCTATTTAAAAAAAATTGCACTCACATGACATTGTGAATTGAAGGTAGAGGCTTTTGAGAAGCCGTAAGTCAGAAGGTGGGTCCCGTTCATCCAGCCAGTTGGAAGATAAGTCTAATTTTAAACAAATGTGCAGTCTAAGTTGGTGACGTCAGCACGGTTTGAGGCAGTTGAAAAACTCAAGAATCCGACACCTCACTACTTCGCCAGCCAAAAAATCTTGGCAACTCCGGCTAGCAAGATAGCAAGGTCGCCGGAAAACCCAAAAATTAAGCGAGATTCAAAGTGTTATGTGGGTCCTGCATGTAATGCCATCAGCGAATCGGGTGGTGACAAGTGGCAGCGACAGAATGATTAGATAATGATGTGGTGGGAAAAGCTCATAGTTCACCAGATGTTGACACGTGGATGATCTGACGGTTATCGCTAACTCGCCAAGCGAAAGATGCACGACAATTAACATAGCGAGTTAGCGAGAAGACAACACGTGGCAGATGGTACAAATCAGGCAGGCCAATCAGCAAGTGACATGTGGCACTTGGTCAACAGTAGTTGACCACAGATTTTTTTTAAAAAAATATTGAAAAGTTAAAAATAATAATATTTTATTATTATTTTTGTTTAAAATGTCCACGTCAAGTTTTAAAATCAAATGGGACATTTTCTAAAATTTATACTTTAGAATTTTTTTTAATTTTATAAAAAATCAAAGTTGCAAGCATGAACCTTCTAGCAGAGGACTATTTTTTGAAATAAGATTCTGGAGATTTTCGAGAGGCCAGATAGGCGATATTATATATCGCCGAAATCGGGAGAAGACAAACTTTCTGATTCTGGAGTTGGTTTTTGCACAGGTATCAGTTAGTTTGAGCTACACGAGGTTTTCTATCAGGTACCTGAATTGCAACCATTTTCAGACCATGAAGTTCAGTTTTGATTTTTTGTCAAGATAATGACCTGAATATCAGTAGAAGGCAATGGAAATGCGGTTAGAGTCAAATTTGTTCAAATTTTCTTAGTAAAAACTCATTTTCACTGGCTTTTTCATGGGGCAATCAGATATTTTGGTGATTCAAAAATATTTCATCATTAAGCAAAGATATTTTGCAAATCAATTGCAAATAATGATGAAACAAAATCAGATCAGATGGGATGAAAGAAAAAAGAGTTTACTCAGTTACACAGGATTGAATTTCAAGTGGACACTTGTCGTCTTCAGAACAGATCCGAGAATTATTTCTCTTCTATATCTTTCTTTCTTGCTTCCATTTGAGGGGTTCCAGTCTTTGGAGAAAAACCAGTCACTACTGAGATACCAAATTTTGGATCCAGTTTTGATATGTTCCCATACTGTGATACCACATATTTCTTCAGCAATTTCTCTCATGTGAACAGCAGTAGAAATAAGAATATAGATAGTCTGATCTATTAGGTAGCTTTGCATTTAAATTTCATGCATCTTATTGTAATTTGTTTCAAGGAAATGAATGATAAGGTAGTAGCAAGTCAATCTTCATTCTGATATCTTGTCTCTCATTCATGTTGTTTGTTATCTTTTGTGTTTTGTAAACAAAGAATATGAAACTCAGTTGCAACTTATTGGTTGTATATGTTGATTTATTTTGCTTATGACTCAAAGAGTTATGTAAATGCTTGATTCCTCATCATAGGATTGCAGATTTCATGAAGGGATAAGTTGAGTATGAGGTTCAGAAGGATGCAGATGTCTAGTTCACAAAGTGGTTAGATAGATCAAGAAGTCCTGATGTATGGCACATATCAGTGATTTTCAGGGATGTGTGTTAGGTTTTTGTATGAATTTCCCAATAGATAAGGCACTGATCACTTATAGGATCACTTGTTATGATGCTGCATATTTGAGGTTTTGCTGAGATCAACATCAATAATCGAACGCTTTTCCCCTTTCATGTTGAAGAGCTATAGTAGAATGCCCTCACTCAACTCATGAGATTCCTAGATTTGCATTTAGCTACTGTAGATGGATGTCATTTCATGAGTTATCAGGAGAAATAAGGGTTTTGTTTGCTTCATATTAGATTCAGTGTATGCTTTGACAACTAGTACCATATAAAGAATCTATAGGTTCACCCGCCTAGGTTTTGCAAAGCCTGAAGTGCAGAAGGAGTATAGCCTTATAGTTGGCCTGGTGTCTGAATGGGCATGTTGAAAATGGGAGTTAGCTGCCCCTAGATGTGCTTTGTTCTCATCAGGGTAATTGGAAATGGGTAACGTTTTTAAACTCCAACAGTCAGCTCACATAATCATCATTAGAGTCTCCTCATAAAGAAATAATAATTAAAATAATAAATCAAGTTGTTTAACACAATTTTTTGACATGCTCTGTTCTATGCTGAGTCATCACTATGTTACTAATTCCTTCATAACTCGAACTTAGTTTATCATATGGACATGCACATTGGTATAAATCATCACTATGATGTCCTACATCTTTCATTAAATGTGCAAGAGAATATTCCAAGGGAATATTTTGTTATCATCAAAACTGTTATGTTGTTGTAACACTGTTCGACAATTTTCTCTATAGATGAACAAGACTAATATGAAAAAAAAAATGTTTCCATAAATAACAATCATAAATTACCTTATCTAATTGATTGGACATATTGCCAACAGAGCTTCTTGGTCTTGGTGTCATTTTTTTCTAAGGTAGATTCTTACATGGTATCAAAGCTATACCGAATTCTTACAAAGGGACAAGTCATGCAAAGGTCAAAATAAGCCTTTTTGGTGAAAGAGATGGCTCAAGGTTTGCTAATAGATGTGTGAGCAACCTTGGAGAAAGGAAAGGGGGACAAATGTGTAAGAGTGTAAGAGATTTTTGAATAAATTAACCTTTGCATACAATTTTGGCCTTGTTTCACACAACTTGACCTTGTTTATTCATCTTAATCCTGAATACCCATTTGGTTCCTATCATATTCTTGTCTTTAGGTCTAGGAACTAACTCCCATGTCTCATTCTTCATGATATGGTCAAGTTCTTACTTCATTTCTTGAATCCAATGATTATCTTTCCATGCTTAATCTTCACTCTTAAGTTCAACTTGAGAAATTAGGCATAATTGCTCATTAACCTTCTTTATTGTCATCACACATTTGTCTTTACTTCCAATTATCTGCTTTGGAGGGTGATTATTGTTGATCTCAAATTGGTTTCAATAATTGAGTGTCAACACACTTAAGAAATTTTCTAAGTTGATGCTGAGTATAATATAGATGCCAAGTTACAATATGTGCTGAGCTAGAAATTCAACAAGTGACAAGTCATTCAGATGTCAAGCAAACAGATAGTCTTGAGAAAGTTTTAGATGCTGAGTGACTAATAGATGTTGAGCAAGGTTCAAGTGTTGAGCAAGATAGGATTTAGTATGTGTCAAGCATCAAAAATCATTAAGTTCCTGTAATCACCTAAAAATGGTCATCTAGACTATTAGCCCCCTTTTCAACATTTTGGCTAAATTAATTTAATCATTTACCTCGACCAAATTGCTAATAATTAATTTATTTGATTATAACCTATAGTTTGACCATTCCATCCTAAGTTCATTATTTGATTAAAAGAACATGTCCCCTTTTAATTAAATAAAAGACCCCATTCTTCTAACCCACTTAAAGTGCACACATAAAGTCCTTTTTCTATTTTGCAATTAAAAGAAAAGGCTTTGTGACTTTTTTCTTATATGACAAGTCAAATTATATTCTATTGGTTGACTTGTGTGTGCACATGGATCACTCCTCTTTTCAAATTCCATCGTTGATCATCCACCGTCTTCATCTTGATCTCTACCATCCGTACAACTTTAAAAGGGAGAGAGCTTTCCCCCTCCAAGCATCCATCTTTTTTTGAATATTGTCATGCTGCAGGTTTTCTAACAGGTTTCCTTGGAGCTTTGTGGAGAACTTCTCATTTTCTTGTCTCATTCTCTCATTTCCTTCATATTAGTCTTAAGATCATATTGCATGATAGTGTAGTTTCCTTTGCAAATAATTAGATCACATAGCTTAATAGCTGGATTTGTAACATTCCCATCTCATTTTTAGTATAGCTTGCATTGTGCATCTCATCCTAATATAGTTTTATTTTTGCATTGCATGATCCAAGAGTTCTTTGACACTAGCACTCTTGCTCTTGTCTAAAGAATCTCCCATTTTGTGGTTTACTAGCAAGGGTTGTATTTCTAAGGCTCATCCGAGAGCTCCTATATGCTCATTTTTATGCCCCTTGCACTCCATAACTAGGGAGCTCTAAGTCGGCATTCGAGCTTTCCAATCTATGGAGAACCTCGGATAGAATGATTTAGAGAAGTGCACCTTTTTGAGTGTACATTTTTGGCGCCCACTGTGGGGCTTGAATCAAGTTTTCAGCTCCATTTTCTTTCATTTCTTATTTCTAATTTTTTACAGCAGCATATTGGATCTAATCAAGTGCTTTTGTAGAATTATCACTTTGGTTTTAAGGCCAACCCATAAGTAGATTGGTTTGAAGGCCAAAAATCTAGTTGGTTTGAAGATTTAATCATATATTTTAAATCGCTTGGAGTAGGGTTCTGAATTTTTTTTTACAAGTTGAGTATATGTTCAAAATGTCTTAGTCCTATTTTCAAAGTATTTTGACCTGATTTTCGAGAGCTATGATTTTTTCTTTATTTTTCATAAAAAGTTGTTTCCGATCGCAAATCAGCATATTTTTCAAAAAAACTTACATTTTCAAAAAAAAAATTGAATTTTAAGAGGGGTATTATCTTTGTGTTTTGACTTTTGAGGTCATATTAGAGATCAAAAACCCAATTTGATAAATCTGGCCTATTTTGACAAAATTGGTCTCTAGGGTGCAAATGAAGAAATTTTTTTGAATTTCTTTCGTTTTTGGAAAGCTCTCTAATTTTTAGTAGTTTATTTTTGTTTTTGGATCCGAAATCATAGCAAACAAGTCCAATCTTGTTGACTAGGTCAAAAGCAAAGAGTAAAAATGAGAGCATTTGTGATTAGTTTGCACTTTCTTTGCATACACTTGATTGGAAGATAACTTGGATATTTGAGGCAACTAACCACTTTTTATTGCATTATTTTATGTTATTTCACACTAACTTGTGGTGCTAACAAGTTGTGATTGCAGGTTGCCATCATTGTGAAAAAAAATCGAAACATTGCATTAAAAGAACGCATGTCAAAGCTTCAAATGCACAAGGGCTACTAACAATTGTTTGCAGGGCTGCCCAATGCATAAAAACCCAAATTTTCTTTTTTTTTACTTTTACATGTGTGACATATACTAGTTTATTTTTAAGCACATTAAAACTTACAATTGGGATCTTTTGGTGATAGGAGATTATGCTCTTCACCCTTGTGGTGAATCAGAAATCTTGACTTACCATTTGATTTCAAGAGTAAGAGACAACTGAATCTTTTTGGCGTGTTTGGGAGAAAATGATTGGAATAGGAGAGTATGCTCTTCACCCTTGTGGTGAATCAAAAATCTTGACTTCCAAAAGTTGATCCACTCTTTGTGTATTTTAGAATCCTTTAGAGGGCCTGCTCTCGGACAACCTGAGAGGAATGACCCAAGTGGGGACAAGTAGATTACCTGGCTCTTCCAACCTACTATAAACTCAAAGCTATCAAAGACACAAAACTTTGGTAGACATAGTGATTGTCTTTGCCTAGTGTGATCGCTTATGGGATTTCGACCATAGAGAGATCACTAGGCAAGAATGCTTAAGGTACTCTTGTGGTCGCGAGATCGGTTACTCATTGCAAGGTGAGGTGTCCCGTAATTGGGAACAAGAGGAACACTATGAACGGAAGCCCTATCTAAACACTCTAAGTTAGTAACTACCCTTTTTAGCCGCTCAACTTCTTGGTGCAAGGATCGATCCTAGTGGACTACCTGGATCACCCCAAGTTTTTACACTCACCATCTGTGTTCCCTTGGTTATGCTTATGGAATTTTTATGAAAAAGCCAATATCTCTTGTGGGAAACCACTTGGTGTGAGGCGAAGGAGCATCAAGCGTGGGCCAAGTTGTTGAGTAATGAACCATGACTTTTAGGTAGATATTGCTTGATGTGTTCTCGAATGTGCTAGACCTGTGAAAATCTTTGGAACATATACATGACGATAGTTCTAGGGATTTCTTTTGAGACCTCACATATGCTTGTATCATGCAAGGTTGCTTTGTCCCTTGCTTGATTGTTTGAATAATACTCCATGTGTCACTATCTTTCTTGGAAAGAAATTGCTTTTGAACATCAAACTTGCTATGCTATCAATTATTGTAAAACTTTGTCAACCAAGTCAAAACATCAAGTGCAAACATTTTCTTGTGTTGCTTGCTAAGAGGAGTCTCATCATTTGAATTTTTTTTATATGTCTCTCTAGTGCTTGAACATGCTTAAAGTGGCTCTTTGGTCTTAGTGCTCTTGGTCTTTTTGTCTTCATGGTCTATTCATGCTTGCTAGTTATCCTTTTGCTAAAATGGTTACCTTGATTTCTTGACTACACTCTTGGGTTGGGAAAGTTGTTCACTTGTCACCCTGCTTGCTCTATCTATTTGGCTATTTGGGCATCTTGCCTAGCTATTGACTTGAGTCATTCATGTCATAAGTTTCTTGGACATATTGTTTGACAAGTCACTTTAATCTCTCTCTACTATCTTGGCAAGTGAACACTCTACCTCCTATAGTTTCAACATCAAGTTATCTTGTAGGCTCTTTTATGCTTGGTTTTGCATCTAAAACTATGGGATTTAAACCTTGTGCTACCAAACTTCAACCAAATCTAGATGATCATGATATCCTCCATGTCACTAAAGAGTTTCAAGATCTATATGCACAATACAAAGAACTAGAAGAGGCAAATGATCTTTCTTACCTTCATCTCTCTAAGGGCATGATAGAAATGAAGTCTAAACTTGAGAAAAGGTTATAGGAGAAGATTGCATCATCACATGAATCTTCCTTAAGGTCTTTACATGCATGTGAGTCACCTTCTTTGAGGTCATCCTCTTCTTCTAGGTCTACATGCTCTACTTCAAGACATCAAATGTCTTCATCTTATAGATCTAAAGACCTCTTTAGAGAATAAGCAAGTGATACCTCCTTTGAGCCTATGCTAAAATTTCATGATGGACCTATCTTTGACCAAGATAATGATGAAGACAGGGATGCATACCATTCACTTGAGAAACAAAAAAAGGACTCTAGACATAATTTTGATAGAACTTTTGCTCCCTTGGAAGATTCTTATGATGACACTTTGCAAACACTTATTAGCACCAAGCTCATCATGTTGCCTAAGTCTAGCTCATATGGAAACCCATTCTTGGATATCTATTGTGTTTATCATCAACATAATGAGCATAGTACTTCAGATTGCATTGAGCTAAAACATAAAATCCAAGATCTTATTGATAATGGAATTATTGATACCTCTAATGATTCATGTGATGAGGATACTTTTCTTGAGCAAGATCATATTAATGAGCCTATGTCTAGTGATGGTTTCCTTGATACCTCCACTTCTTCCAACACTCGTGCATCTCCCAACACTACAAAGCTTTCCAACATGCCTCCATCAAATAAAGAATCTAATGTTTTCCACATAGACTACGTGTATCCTCAAGGGCTACCTCTAAAAGAAACTCAAGCTAACCTTCACTTGGCTGCGAACCTTTTCCATGCTACTAATCCTAAACATCCTCAACCTTCATGCACTACTATGCTTAATCCAAACACTACTCCATTCACTCTTCATTCTCCCTTGTCCTTGGAAGTGGCTCCATGTCAAGAGGACTCTCAAAAAGAAAAAGCTATAAATGTCAAGAAAGATCAAGATCAAGCACCCTTTCATCTCTTTCAAGATTTTTCCCCTCCATATCCTATAACTTGTCCACCTCCTAAGTATGACGAAGATACCACTTCCATTATCTCCCTTGAGCTTACTGAAAATTATGAGAAAAGTTCTCTTCATATGCTATCCAAAGCTACTTGTCAAGATCAAAGCATTGCCTCATGTTCTACTTCTCCACATCCACTTCAAAATTGTGCTCAAGCTTCAAGTGCTCCTATTAATAATGTTGCTCCTATCAAAGCTACTCATGAGTCTATCGATTGCTTTGACCACGTTGCTCACTCTAAAGATGTTGATATCCCTTTTCACTATCCCTTTGCATCTTCTAAATCTATCCTTGGTCCTTATCCATCAAATCTAAAGTCTTCAAACCTTCCATCTATATTGGGGCCTTATGTTCCTTCATCTCCTACATTCACTCCTAGCTCATTTCCTAGCTCTCCTATAATATCTCAAGATCAACAAAGACACTCATCCTTGATGACTTTTCACCCATCTATCCATCTAAACCAGTCATATCATCCTTATTCATCCACAAATCCCAAGTCCTTTGGAAGTGAGAATAAACATAAGAACCCATTGAAAAATGAAGATCACTATGTCCCATCTATTCGACATGTGAATGCTAAGAAGGAGAATGCACAAAAGAGACCGCAAAGGTCCACTATTAAAAAAGCTAAATCAAAGAAAATATGGGTTCCTAAACCCATTATTGAAGAAATGTGTTTTGAAGTATCCAAAGGAAAATCTAAAGCTATATGGATTCCCATGTCTCTTTTAGAAGACTTGAATATTGAAAATACTTCAAAGTTGACATTCAAGCTTCCAAAGGCTTCTATTCCATCTTCTTCCAAAAATCTTCCTAAAAATATTCCAAAGCCTTCCACTCCACTTTTTTCCAAATCTCTTCTACCACCTCATACATCTAAACCTCAAGCTACTTCATCCATGATTCCTCCATCATTCCAATACCCTTCAAGGTGTGTGTCAATGTTGATCTTGTCCAATATTTCAACTACCCTCATGAAATCCTCTAAAGCTTACACTTACTTTCTATACATGAACTATTATCCTCCATATACTCTTCCTACTACCATTTCTCTTTCATCACCCTATCAACATCTTTGAGCATACCTTTCTATAGTCTTGGATTATCATGACTTATCTTTCCTATAAAAGCACTATAAACATTCAAAAAGCTTGAGCTCTTTCTAAAAATTCAAAAAAAAAAAAGAAGAAGAAAAAATTCAAAAAAAAACATGAAAAAAAAAATTAAAATGTACCTTGGTGAAAACCACTTCTTGTGGCACCTTGGTAGCAAAAGTAAAGAGAAATAAATCCATCCTATGGTGAAAACTACTTCTTGTGGCACCTTAGATAAGTACCATGATGAAAACCTGGCAAACAGGCATCATGTGTAATTCTTCCATCATCCATCTATCCCCTCTTCTCTCTTTGATCTTGACAATGTTGAGCTATCTTTGCATATTGGCTATCTTATCCATGAGATTCTCTATTTGTGCTTTCTCATTCCCTCATAGCCTCCATCTTGAGCTTTATTTTTATTGCTCTATCCCATCGCTATCCTATCTAGTTGACCCCTTGGTCTTGATCATAATAAATGAAACATGGTTCTCATAGGTCTCTTGACATGGCTACTCTTTTGGACTACATGCGTTCATGCTATCTTACTCATTAGCTTCCATTGCTTATCTTATATTCTATCACACTTGTTGGCTTCACCACTTATCCTACATGTTATATTTCTCATTACTTCCATTTCTTATCCAAAACATGCTTCATATGACTATTTCACCTCTTTCCCTAGCTTGGGTACTCTTAAGGAGTCAGTTCTTGAGGATCACTTTCACTTGCTTCACATTCCTTTCTTATGCATTATTGCTTATCCACTGGCTTGTTTCTCCATCATGTCCTATACCTTGCTAGGCATTAGGAGAAAATGATGTGATCTTGCTTGAGAACTAGTAATCTCTAAAACCTTCTAAAAAATCCAAAAAATCATATATGATGCTAAAAAAATTCTAAAAATTAGAAAATGTCCAGAAAAAAAGATCTTCTTAGTGAAAACCAACAATAGGTACTTTGATGTATCATCAAAAAAATCAAAAATACATAAATACAAAAAAAATGAAAAAAGTCCTGAAAAAATCTGTCAAGTGGAGAAAACTTGGAAACAGGCGCTACTGGAAACCCTCGCACCTATGTCTATCTGTCTCAATCATCCACTTCGCTAAACATTTCCTAGCTTGGAATTGTTTCTTGTCCTCATCTCGGGGGCATAGCTACTTAGCCTATTGAGGTATTCTTGTGCATTAGGGTTTCTTCGACAACTCACAAAATAGTGTTTCTCAACACTACCCCCACCCACTTTGACATCAAGTATTTTTCAACACTTTTCAGATAGTTTACCTACGGTCTCCGATGTCACAATATTTCTCACTATCAAAATCAAGTCTTGAAGAAATGGCTAAGTGACTTACACACACACACTTTAACACTTAAACGACTGAGCTATGTTGATCTTTATCTAGTTTGTGTGCTGTCTATGATGATTTCTTTGCCATGTGTTCCCTCCCTAATAGTCTTTCGAGGATGTCATTGACTAGAAGACTAGGGGCATGGGGCATGTCTTCTTGATTTCTGCTTGTGGGTATACTTTGTTTGTCTATAGTGTTGTAAGCATTTGTGCTTGTCCTATTCAACACTTTGACTTATAAATTTATCATCCTTGACTATTTTGCAAGACCACACTCAGGGTTTATCCTAGCACTTATGCCTTGATATAGGTGTAATCTTGCTAAATTAAACTTAGGGAATCTAATCGCGTAGTTATCTTGACTTACATGTCTCTGATGCTTAGATTAGATTTCCACATACCTATTTGATATTGATCATATTCATATCCTCATAGTTATACTAGTGATGGTTGTATGATCTCATGATGTCCCTAATAAATGCTCAATGATGAAATTAAGAGTCTAAATGTTATAAACTTCTTGCTGGTAAACCACTTTACATATTAGCTTGCATTTTAGGTTCATTTTCTAGCTTAGTCTTACATTCTTGCATGTGGGGAGAGCTCTCTCCATCTTTTTGTGGACATATCAGCTAACTCCTTTCATATATTTCTTTACTTTCTTCTTGTTCATGTCTTTTCACCTTCTTAATCTTTCACTTCATCTCTTTTCTATCTTATCATCACATTATATAAAGTTTTGACCTCTTAAATAAATTCAACATACTAGATTCATTTTCGGGATCGAAATCCAAATTCGAGTTCATCTTGATGGTCAAAATTGTTTTTTAAAATTCTACTTTCTTCTAAGCAGTTAGCAGACCTTTTGAGGTCTAATCTCTAAATCATCACTGGGGCATCTTCATTTCTTCATGTCTTCATCATTTCCATACTTCATATCTACTTAAATTCACTATTTCATGTCTAAAATCACCTTTCTACTCATTTTGACCTTATTTTTATGCTATATCCTTCAAGGTCAACTCTAGTCAAACTGGAGCATTTTATCAATTTTTTTTTTATAGTCATTCTTGGGTTCTAATCATCTATCTGTCATCTTGGACATTGCTATATTCTATTTTCTCAAGTCTAGCCAGTTTTTGCATCCCCTTACCTCATTTCAATTTCGATCCCAAGGGGGCAGAAATACTCTATCACTGATTACTACAACTATCTATTTCTTAGGAGCATTTGTTTGATCTTCTCACTTGTTCTCGATCTATCTACTTTGCTAAGTGTTAGCATTCTTCTTGAATTCTGACATCATCTTTTCCTAGTGTTTAGTACTACCACTATTAGGCTGTACATTTAGGACTTGCTATCTTTTTCTACATTTTATTCTTCAAAATTAGATATCTATATCTATCACTGCCTACTTGGATTTCTATTTTCTTTGACATAATGTGTTCCCAAATCGATCACGCATTAGTTAAAGAGGGGCAAATGTAATCGCCTAAAAATGGTCATCTAGACTATTAGCCCCCTTTTCAACATTTTGGCTAAATTAATTTAATCATTTACCTAGTCCAAATTGCTAATAATTAATTTATTTGATTATAACCTATAGTTTGACCATTCCATCCTAAGTTTATTATTTGATTAAAAGAACATGTCCCCTTTTAATTAAATAAAAGACCCCATTCTTCTAACCCACTTAAAGTGCACACATAAAGTCCTTTTTCTATTTTGCAATTAAAAGAAAAGGCTTTGTGACTTTTGTCTTATATGACAAGTCAAATTATATTCTATTGGTTGACTTGTGTGTGCACATGGATCACTCCTCTTTTCAAATTCCACCGTTGATCATCCACCATCTTCATCTTGATCTTTACCGTCCATACAACTTTAAAAGGGAGAGAGCTTTCCCCCTCCAAGCATCCATCTTTTTTTGAATATTGTCATGCTGTAGGTTTTCTAACAGGTTTCCTTGGAGCTTTGTGGAGAACTTCTCATTTTCTTGTCTCATTCTCTCATTTCCTTCATATTAGTCTTAAGATCATATTGCATGATAGTGTAGTTTCCTTTGCAAATAATTAGATCACATAGCTTAATAGCTAGATTTGTAACATTCCCATCTCATTTTTAGTATAGCTTGCATTGTGCATCTCATCCTAATATAGTTTCATTTTTTCATTGCATGATCCAAGAGTTCTTGTACACTAGCACTCTTGCTCTTGTCTAAAGAATCTCCCATTTTGTGGTTTACTAGCAAGGGTTGTATTTCTAAGGCTTAGTTGAGAGCTCCTATATGCTCATTTGTATGCCCCTTGCACTCCATAACTAGGGAGCTCTAATTTGGTATTCGAGCTTTCCAATATATGGAGAACCTCGGATAGAATGATTTAGAGAAGTGCACCTTTTCGAGTGTACAGTGCCAAGTAACACAGAATCAGCATAAGAGTTTGTGCCTTCACAAACTAAGATGTAAACCATTGTCGAGCTAACATAAGGATAAATCTTGAAGGATTAAAAGATAAAATTGAATCTATTTGATTTCCTATGTAATCAACATGCAACCAATTAGAAAAATGGAAAGATTTAAGCAAGAAAGATGGATGAATCTCAATCATAGATTCATACCTAACCCTAAGTCATGAAAACTTTTTAAGGAGGTTGAAACCACATAATTCAGTATGTAATAGAGAGAGTGCAAAAAGGAGAATGCATGTAAGGAGATAAAACTAGTGAAGTTTGAAGGAAGTGAAAGGGATGAATTGACTTAGAAGAAGGACATTATTGTAGAATCAATTAGCAGAATAGAGAATCAAGGTCACAATAGTTTCATACCATATCAGTGAGGAATAGATTGGATAGAACAAGGATATGAAATCAATAACAAAAAATTGCAAGTGATCAGGTCAAACATTCTACTATACTTTCTAACAATTGTATTTATAGAATGAAATCCTATGGAGATAGGATGGTTTAATAACCATTATATAAAACCTTTAATAGGCTGACATTCTAAGTGGTACACTTTTGATAGAGTGTTAAAATCCTTTAATAGGGTAGGACCTAACAATCCTTGTAAACTTTTAAGAGGGTAGGTCTTTCATAGGGAAAATCATGAGAATGGTTAAAAATATGTAACCTTAATAGGTGAACTTTATTGTTGTAGTAGTGAAGAGTTGTGGGTGTCATCCCCACTCCAATTTTACCTTCGCATTGGAGGGTTTCTAGGTAATCATGTCTAGTGTCAAGTGTTTATGTGGATGCATTTACTTTACATGTTATTTTCATATGTTTGTGCATGCAATGTTTTAAAGATAAAATTTTTATTGGTTAAAGTTTAGTACTTTTGATTCATCCCCCCTCTCAGAAGTATATTTCCCACTTGTTAATCCCTAACAATTGGTATCAAAGCTAAGTTCTCATTAAGAAAATCCTTACAACTTGGAGAAAAGATCTTGAGATGGAAGCCTACAAGTTGAAAAAAATCATTGAGTATTAGGAGATTGAGATACACCTCCTACTGCAACAATTGAATGAAGCTAGAAATGCCTTGAAGAGTTTACTAAAGAGAAGGAAAGAGATTGCCATAGCTGAGAATGACACTCAATATAAGGAGATTGAGACCACAAAGTTATTTGTAGATGGTAACTCATGTGAGTTTGATGTAGCAATTGCAAATCTTATGGACAGGAACATAGCACAAGCTGAAGAGATTAGAAATCTCAAGTTAAAGCAAGAATCATAAGAAATACTACTATGTGAAGTGACTAAACAAAAGAAGAAAGCCATTGAGGATAAGGGCATGTTTGAAGAAGACAAAATAATTTGTTCAAACACATTGGATGAAAATTCAGCAGAGTTTTCTAGGATGCCAAACATGTACTTGGATACCTTGAGCCAAATGATGAATGCCCATCATGAGTTGACCTAAAAAGAGAGAAGGAGTTTGCTAAAAGCTTCAACAAGCCAAATGAAGCCATCAAGTACTTTGAGTAGCTACTAAAATCCCCTAGATCTAGTAAAGACACATTAGGCTTGGGCTACATAAGCACTAAGGAAGGAGAGTCATCCAAGACTGCTGAACAAGGAAATGACAAAGGTAAGAACACCAAACCTACTTGTCATCATTGTGGTAAGAAAGGACATACAACTAATGTTTGCAAGAACAAGAATGCTAAGTCAAAGAATATGACATATTGTTACAAGTGCAACAAACAAGGTCATCAGGCACATGAATGCAGAACAAGGACCATGCATTCACCAAGATTTGAAGAAAATTGCTACAATTGTTAGAATTATGGACATAAAGCCTTTGAATGTAGATCCAAGCCAACATGGTCATCAAACAAGGGAAGAAGCCATGGAAATTCCTATGATTAGGATTACAACACAAGACATAGCTATCACTACTGTCAAGATTATGGACATATCCCTGAGAATTTGATAAGAACACATTTCAGTGGAAGCTATAGTATATGGTTGAGCCAAACTACATGCTTTAGTTGTTTGAAGACTAGTCATATCAGCAAGCACTATCCAAAAAGGATAGAGGCACTTAACTTTAACTCAAACAAGGTAAAAAGAAAAGTAGATGTTGAACATATTAGAGGAGAGATGAATAAGACATGGATGAAGAAAGATGGAAGCAACACATCAAATGAAGGGATCACATCACCTAAAGGGTTAAGTGGTCATACTTCATCAAACTAAGTAAGAAGGTATGTGGGACTGATATTTAAGTGATTTATCATACATTAGTTCCTAGAATGAGTAATCACTAAAAAGTTTAGATCAGTATAAATAAAGATGAAAGATTAAATCTTCAAAGTTTTCACACTGTTGACAAGTAAGGAAAAGTTTCCTTTACATCTCGAGTGAAATCCTAGTGTATGCCAAGTTGTCTCCCAAAGTCAGTAGAAGCCAAGTGTGTAGTGATTGCTGAGTAAAAAGGAAATTCTTATTGAAGTCAAGTAAAGGAAACTCCAATGGATGTCGAGTAAAGGAAACTTCAATGGAGATTGAGTAAAGCATAATTTTATAAGGAGACAAGTGGGCAGTTGGATATGTACTAAGCATCAAATGCTATGTAATAAAAGGTATAAAGTCAAGTTTTTGATCATTTCTCATTATTAAAAACACAGAGCGAGAGAGAGAAGAGCACAAAAATAATTTCCAAGTAGAGATTAATTATTTTGCAAAGATTTCAACAATGATTCAACATTGTTTCATCGATCTAAGGTATTTACTCAAGTGTTGAGCTACATAGTTATGCAATTTCTATATTTTGAAACCCTAGCTTTAAGAAATTGAATCTAGCTCTAGAAACCCCAAAAACAAGGAAAATTTTAAGGTTCAATTGGTCAACAATAAATTCAAACAACTAGATTTTAGACCAATTCCTGAAGTTGCTTACAAAAATGACCCAGCGGACACTATGTCTATTATCCCACCTAAGGTTGTTATGATGCAAGATGTTAGAAAATGTTATAATTGTAAAGTTGGAGAAATAGGTAACATGGAGATTCAACAAGCCTATGACAAACTTTGTGAGAATGAGGTATTAAAGGAGGAATTTTAGATTGTTGAGTGAAAGGGCTTAACCCATGCCCTAGATTTCTCCCGAGTTTTCAAAATTGAATGGATAAGAATAATGTTGAGCATAATTCATGATGGATGCCTATGGTTGGAGGGTGGACCTATCAAGTTGTCAAAGAGAATCAAACATAGGGTAATAGGGTACCCAACCCCAGAATAGCCAAAGACCTTAAGGAGTGATTCAAAAGAAGCCATAAAGAAGAACACTAGGGCTAAGTGGAACAAAAGGGGCATGGCAATAGACACAATCATAGATCCACTTGTAGAATTTTTTTGTTATGGTTATATCCCATAAATTATACTAGTCAAGTCGACCAAACAGTGTCTAATGCATTGAAGTTGATGTGGGATACAAACTTGTCAAGAGAGATCATACATATGATCTAGCAAAATTGCAACTGCAATAGATTATGGAGAATTTGAGAGCAATAAGGAGATCCAAGAGTGCTCAGTGTAAGTTTGGATCAATTTTGATATGCACATTTTTTTATGTTTAGAATGAATTCCCCTCTTTTGGTAAAATAAGTTGGAAAACAAATAGGTCTATAGCAGTAAAAGTTAATGAGTATATATAATAGATGGGGAGCCAATTTTGAAACCTTAATGACAAGCTATTTTGAAGACTTTAAAAATTCTATGAAGAAAAGGCTCAAAATACTAGTTTCTCTAGTGGAGCAACACATCAATGACATTTGTTTCTTAGTTAACATTGATTGTACATATATCCAAGCAATAGTACAAAGGGTAAGATGGCTAAGACCACTTGGATATGAAATTAACATTAACAAGGAATCAACAACAATCATAACATTTCTTGCAGAAGATATTGATAAAAGTTCAAAAGTTTTTAGCACTTTTGATGTTGTAAAATCCAAGATAGAGATGGAATTGAAGACTGCTTCAACCCTAAACAAGAAGGATAAATTGGTCAAAAAGCTAAAGGCCAAATTTGGTGAAGGGACAGTAGAAGCAGAAGAAGAAGAAGAGGAAGAAGAAGAATAGGGCCAAGGGCCACTTTCCTTGACACAAGGCATGGGTGAAGATACCGAAGAGGAAGAAGGTGTTGAGGAGGAAGAGCATGCCAAGAAAGCACTTGCCAAGCTAGAGCCAAAGAAAAGAAAAGATAAAAAATAGCCTGCAACTTAGCCAAAAAGAAAAAAGATAGCAAAGCCAAGCCTAGCTAAGCCTACTACAAGGGAAAGTACAAGAGCTACAATAAAGGAGGCTAAGGAGCAAGAGAAGAAGATGGCTACCATGTAGAAAGGTCTAGATAAAAAGCAGTTGAGAAGAAAGTATGTTGCACCTCCTGAATCAGATGAGGAAAGGACTGAATCTGATGACAATAGCCAATTTAGAGTGGTAAGTCACACCACCAAGTCTAATCTAGAAAATATATGTGATAAAATTAGAGATAATGCAAACTTATCTGGCTTAAAAAGCATTGATTTTAATAAATTGAGTAGAGAAGAAAAAAACATGGTTGAAGAATCAACCTACACTATGATGGGTAAGTTCAAGAACACTCCACTTGAACTTGACAATTCAATGCCTAAAGAGTTATATTCTATTGTTGAAAATAAATGGCATTATTGCCTTAATATGGAAAAAGAAATAAGAGAATCAAAATTGGCTCAAGTAATGCCTAATCTCACAAAAGGGAAAATAACCAAGGCAAATAAGAAGCATGGGAGCAAATTTGCACCCAAATATAGAGCATTTAGTATTCTCCAGAGTAAGATTGAAGATGTTGTGAAAAAGCCCACTCAAATGTGGAAAGTAATCTATGGACTAAAAACTATAAATGAAAGGGAAGAAGATCCCCTTGAAGGGAGAAATAATGAAGAAGAGGATGACAATGAAAAGGAAGGTGAAGGTCAAAAAGACAAGGTAGATGACATAGTGGAGAAGGAAACTCAAAAGGATGATATGGAAATTACTGAAGAGTAGCAAATAGAATAGAGTGTGCAAGACACACAAATGCCACCTCCAAGTCCTCCACATAACACTTCTACACCTATAGAAACTATAAAAGTAAATGATGTTCCTAACAATTCTAGTTAGAACATAAATCCATTGACTGCAGAGGATCTCAAGAAGATCCTTGACCAATCGACTCTACAAGCTCAATTATGTAGCAATACAGTGTTGGATAGTGTAGATGAGTTGCAAAAAAGTAGTAGTTGACTTGACTAGGGATAAGATGGAAATAGAGGAAACATCTTTTGTCATCCCTACAACTAAAAGTGGACAACCTAAAGAGAAATTTGTACAAGAAACATCAAATATGGTTGACTCCATAATTAAAGTTACTACAACTGTCGAGGAGCCAGCAAAGGAGCAAACAAGATAGATGGATACTTTTGTTACTACTACACAAGTACAAGGTGCACCACCTCAAATAATAGTCATTGATCAAGGAAGATTAGAGGAAGAAAATGAGACCCCAAAGGAAAAGAAACAAACAACAATTCAAACTTTGGTTAATCTGCCAACCTCTAGGACTCTAAAAAAAATGCCACAAAAGCTACGAACTTGAGTAGTACCACTTCAAATTTCAGCACCAGGCTCAAGCTCTACAAAGGTTCCAAGGGTACTTCACTATGGAGACCTTGCACTAAATGAAGAAATAGTCATTCCTAAGTATGACTATGAAACCATGAAAATTGATCAAATCAGTGAAGTGTAAGAGGCACTAGAGAGGAAAAAGAACTAGGAGATACTCAGGAATGAGTATAAACAGAGGAAAGCATTAATTGAAATACATAACATTTTTTTAGATGCATTTATCTTGCAAACACCAGATGAAACAAAGCCCATTATGGAGAAACTTTCAAACATAGTGGACCAGGTGCAAAGTGAAGACCATGATACTAATGCAAAACTAATGGAATGGTCAGAAAGGAAGTTTCAAACAAAAGTGAATGAAAGAATATCCAATGAGATAGCACTATCATAGGTAGAGCTAACCAAGAGAATTGAAAAGGTGAAGGAATTACTTGAGAACATATTTTCATTATACTCAAAATTGTGTGATCCTTCTGTCTTCACATAGGAAACTAGCCAGAGAATCATGAGCTTGGAGAGGATCTTGAAGATATCAATCATGCAACTACCTAAAGATCCAACTCAAAGTGAGAAGCACTTTAATAAAATGCTTCACACTCAAAAGGAACTAGTTGTATTAATAGTAAAAGAGACTAACACAAGAGCCAAATTGGTACAAATAAAAGCCTCCCTCACCCCTCACATGGAGATTTTACAAAAGGAACTAGCCTATGTAGAGAATGTGATAAAGAAAGATCCCAATCTTTCTACATTAGATGGCTCAGTTCACCTTGCAGCAGAGACAACCATCCAAATTAAATCCCTAGAAGTTACAATAAAAAATTGGGATGTTGCTTTGAAAATTTTAATGGAACTGAACAAGAACTTCTTGGCCAAGTATTCTATCAGTGTCTAAGACCCCTTGACATAATTGTTGAAAAGGGGGAGAAATTAAAGAAGAAGGGAGAAATTAAAGGCATAGAAGGACACTTAAACTGTAAGTGAAACATGTGAAAGGGGGAGCTAAAATGAAAGGGGGAGTAACAAACAGAGAAAGCAAATAGAGCATAATAGAAACACATTAGATAAAGAGTGTCATAATTGAAGACAAGGAGTATCAGCTGAGGCACATCAATCTATTTAGATATATTTTGGTTACAAGGATATGGCATATCAACTCAAGGGGATATACAAAATTTTGAGGTATATAGTTCTTCACAAAAAATTTAACAATTTTGAAGTTTTGTATATATTTCGAATAGAATGTATATTATACTCGAGGAGATTAGTTTCATTATGTATAGTTGAGTATTTTTGACACTCATGTCAAATGGGGAGATTGTTGATCTTAGATTGGTTTTGACAATTGAGTGTCAACACACTTAAGAAATTTTCTAAGTTGATGCTGAGTATAATATAGATGCCAAGTTACAATATGTTCCAAGCTAGAAATTCAACAATTTCTGAGTCATTTAGATGTTGAGGAAATAGATAGTGTCAAGCAAGTTTTAGATTCCAAGTGACTAATAGATGTTGAGCAAAGTTCAAGTGCCAAGCAAGACAAATTTTAGTATGTGTCAAGCATCAGAAATTAGTAAGTGCTAAGTAACACAGAATCAACATAAGAGTTTGTGCCTTCACAAATTAAGATGTAAACCATTTTTGAGCTACCATAGGGATAAATATCAAAGGAATAAAAGATAAGATCAAATATATTTGATTCCCTATGCAATCAACATGCAACCAATCAAAAAAATGGAAAGATTTGAGCAAGAAAGATGGATAAATCTCAATCGTAGATTCATACCTAACCCTAAGTCACAAAATCTTTTTAAGGAGGTCAAAGCCCCATAATTCAGTATGTATGAGATAGAGTGTGTGAAAAGAGAATACATGCAAGGAGATAAAACTAGCAAATTTGGAAGGAAGTGAAAGGGGTGAATTGACTTAGAATAGGAACAACATTGCAAAATCAGTTAGCGGAATAGAGAATCAAGGTCAGAGTAGTTTCATACCAAATTAGTGAGGATCAGATTGGATAGAACAAGGATCTAAAATCAACAATTATGGATTGCAAGTAATCAAGTCAAACATTCTACTATACTTTTTAACAATTGTATTAGTAGAATGAAATCCTATGGAGATAGGTTGGTTTAACAACCATTGTATAAAGCCTTTAAGAGGGTGACATTCCAAGTGAATGTTTTGTAAATTCTTTAGCCAAGTACACTTTTGATAGAGTTTTAAAATCCTTTAATAGGGTAGGATCTAACAATCCTTGTAAGCTTTTAACAAGGCAAGCCTTTCACAGGACAAATAATGAGAATGGTAAAAAATATGTAACCTTAATAGGTGGACTTTGTTACTACAGTAGTGAAGAGTTGTGGGTGTAATTCCCACCCCAATTTTACCTTCTCATTGGAGGGTTTCTGGGTAATCATATCTAGTGTCAAGTGTTTATGTGGATGCATTTACTTTACATGTTATTTTCATATGTTTATGCGTGCAATGTTTTAAAGATAAAAATTTTATTGGTTAAAGTTTAGTACTTCTGATTCACCCTCCCCCTCCCCCCGCAAAAGTATATTTCCCACTTGTTAATTCCCAACAATTATTTTCATGTTATTGTAAGAGGTAGGAGTTTCCATTTCAACTCTTTATCTCATCTCTTGTTTTAGAACTCTCTGCTCCTTTGTGCGCAATTAGCACATCATTTTGTAGATTATTGTTAGTCTCAAAGAAAACTTCAACATCCTTCCTACCAATTCTAGAATTTTATTCTTATTCATCAAAATTATAATCTACCATCTTTTCTTTAGTTCCAAACTTTTCATCAATCTTTACATTTGCACATTCAACTATAGTCTTGGTTCTGTGATTAAAACACTTGTATGCTTTAATTTTCAATGAATAGCCAAGAAACATACCTTCATCACTTCTTGGATCAAACTTACTAATGCCATCATCTCTCTTAATGTGACATTTGCTTCCAAATATTCTAAAATGCTTAATTGATGGTGAATGACCAATGAATAATTCATAAGGGGTCTTGCTCATACCTTTTTTGATATGTACTCTATTAATAGTGTATATTTTTGTATTGATTGTTTCTCTCTAAAATGTCTTTGATACATCATTCTCAAACAATATTGATCTTGTTTCCTTTGAACTTGGTCTATTCCTTTTTCCTACAATCCTATTTTTCTTAGGAGTCTTCGATGAAGATAACTATCTTTTGATTCCATTCTATTCACAAAACATGTTAAACTCTCTACAGGTGGATTCTCCTCCTCTATGTGATATCAAACACTTAATCTTAAGACCAGATTCATTCTCAACTCTATTTTTAAATATCTTAAACTTATCAAAGGCTTCATATTTCTCTTTAACAAATGCAACCCACATCTTTCTAGTGAAATCATCAAAAAAAGTCATGAAATACCTTTCACCATAGAATTCTCTTGTTATGGTAGGACTACTCAAATATGTGTGAACAATATTAGTAGGCTTTGTTATCTTAGGAAAGTCTCTAACTACAAATGTGCTACTAACTTTCACAATATTTCAAAGTCTATATGAAAAAATCTCATGTGCCATAACCAACTATTATCAACTTTAGCAACTAAACATGTCATTTCAGTAGGATTCAACAAAAATACATAACCTTTCGACCTAGTTCTAGTTCCAATCATCTTACCATCCTTATCTTTGATAATGGAAGTCTTTAATGTGAATTGCAATTGATACTATTTGTCCACCAATTGTCCAACATTCAAAAAATCATGCTTCAATCCATCAGAAAAATAAGAAGTTTCAACATTAGTTCTTCCATCTAAAGTGATTGATCCAATCCCCATAATATGATAGGCTACATTGTTACCAACTCTAACAATACCTCCATCATAGTTCCTAAATTTAAAAAACTTATTCATATCATTAGTCATGCGATGTGAACAACTATTGTCAATTATCCAATTAGATTTCTTTTCAACTTGGGAAACTAGAACTTTTTCTTCTCTAATTTCTCTATCAAGTGTATACAAGAAAACCTAACCTACCAGACAAAAACATAAACAAAAAAACATTAGTAGCATGTGCATATCAAAAATTCAAATAAGATTGGGATACAACTAGTTCTACTTGAGTTTTAAAATTTAGTGCAACCAAAAATAAAAGTCCTCATGCAACCTCAAAGAAGTTCAATAAGGGCACCCATAAGAGTCCTTGTTGGTGTGCTCAAGATGAGGGATGTGGATGTGCTCTCCTCAAACACAACTATGGATGAATCCATTTAAATCATTTGAATGAATGCAAGAATGCATGTATGAAAACTATGCTAAGAGGTATGTGAAGTATCTTCAAGAAATGGCTATGAGTTAGCCAACCTCAAAGGATTCAATGGACATGAATGGAGATGAGATGCAATGAAGAAAGAAACCCAACAATTTTTTGTTACCATGAACCTATGTAAAATTAAAAAATTTAAACAATGCAAACAACTACCAAGGGTTAGCTCTAAGCATGAAAATATCTAAAAACTCTAACACTATACTAGCATGCTAACAATGCAAATAGAGGAGATGGAAAATGCTTGAGACAAGGGCTCTATTTATAGGTTTGAGAGAGACCTTGGGGAGGTGGCATCTATGTGGCATCCACATAGGTGCCACAAGGGAGACACATGGGCTAAGGGGACAAGCCATGAAATGGTCAAAATAAGCCTTTTTCATGAGAGAGATGGGTCAATGTTTGCTCACGCATGTGTGAGCAACCTTGGAGAAAGAAAAGGGGGACAAGTGTGTAAGAGTGTAAGATACTTTTGAATAAATTAATAAAAGGGAGGCTTTCTTGGATCTTGAGTTGCTCATACTAAAAGGTGTTTAGAAAGGTATTTAGGATTAATTAAGTGGGATTCACTATTGGGTAGACATAAAATGATGAGAGTGAGGGTGGTAGACTAGGTTTTAGGTGGGTTTAGGATTAAATTAAATAGGATTTAACTTAATCACAAGATTAATGAATTTAATAAAGTTGAGGGAATTAAATAAATTGGGATTTATTTGTAAGGGGATTTATGGAGTACTATGCATTAAATAAATTTAATACATTAGAAGGGCTGCATTTAAATTAAATTTAAATACATTAGGGAAGAAAACCTATTTAATTAAGTAGAAGAATATGAAAAATGTAATTAATTAATAAATAATCAATTATAATGTCAAATGAAATATTAAATAAATTAATATAGTGTTTGGGACAATTTTAAGCATCTACATCAAGATCACCTTCCTTAATAGTCACAAATCCTAGCTCATCATCACTTTCACCTTGAGCACTTTCATCAGATTCCTCATCTTCATTAGCATACAAATATTTTCTATCTCTCCTAGACTTAAAATTATCCTTATTCTTTTTCTTCCTTTTAGGACATTTAGATGCATAACGACCAAACTCATTGCATGCCCAAGATTTAAAGATATTCTTACCATCTTTTTCTCTTTTCACAAGAAGTGCTATACCTTCTTCAATCTTCTTGTCTTCATTTGATTTGGTTCTACTACTACTAGAAAAATCTCCATGTCTACTTGCACTTATAGATAGTCTTCGCTAAATATTAAGGGCACTGAAGGTTGTCTCCACTCTTGTTAATTCTCCAATTTGTCTTAGATCCACTTCTGCTACTTCCAATCTTCCAAGAAATGTTTCTATGGTAAATTCCTTAGTATAGGGTATTAGCAACTGAATCATCTGAGCTACTTGCTTGAATGGTGGTGTTAGAGTCTTCAAGATCTTCCATATAGCCTCATATTCTTCTTCCTTGATTCCACCATGTGACTTGATTCCTGCAACAACTTTGTTAGAATTCTTTAGAATAACTGGGAGGGGGGGTGAATCAGTTATTCAAGGTCCAATAATGTCTAATCAAACTATCTAATAAAACAGAGGTGAATCAGAAGTACTATCCTTTTTACTTTTTTATCATGCATGTAATTAAACATTAAACAATTATGAAAAGTAAACATGCATCACACCATAACACAAAGGATTTTGATGACCCAGAAACCCTACAGGAATAAGAAGGTAAAACTAGGGTGGGGATGACACCCACAAAATAACTGCGCAATTAATTTCAACCACTTCTGATGGTTTTCCCTATTAAAGGCTTTACACACTGTCAAATGTGACCTTGTTAAAGGATTTCTACACCTCGTTAGGAGTGTGCCCTATTAGAGGACTTAAGAACATTCAACTTAGAATTCCACCCTGTTAAAGGATTTACATAGAGCTGTTAGGCTAACCCAAGTCCATGGGATTTATAGTCACCTTCTCAAAAGAATCTTTTATCCCTCTCTAAGGATCTCCTATCCTCCTCCTAAGGATCACTTATCCTTCTCCTAAGGATCTCTTTATCCTTCTCCTGAAGATCTCTTATCCTTCTCCTAGGGATCTTCTATCTTTTTCCTAAGGCTTATCCACCTAGCTGTTAAGCTAACCTAGAAATGTAGGATTTCAATATCTAATACAATGGTAAGAAAGTATTAGAAAGGTTTTGACCTGATAAAGATTGCAACTTTCACCTTGCAGATTTTAGATCACTCTTTAGTTCCTTTCTTTGCTTGGCTTTTCTCCCTTGTAGTGCTGACAACTTGTTCACCCTTCAAGATTTGTCTCCTTGAGTTCTTCCACTCGTAATGCCAATGCACTCTTATGGTTACTTGATCAACTTAGAGTCTTGATGCTCTGTCCTTACTCGTCACTGTGTCCTCTTCTTGACACTTCACACTAGCCTTCTCTTGGCTTCTTCGCATGACCACACTTTTGATCTTTGACTTGTAACTCCTTATAAAGAAGTTTTGTTCTTCATTTCTCGCTCAAATCTTGATTTGATCTTGAGAAAATGGTATTATTTTCCCTCCAAATTTCTTCTTCTAGAAACTTCTTGATAAATCCATTAGCATTCGCCTTGAAATGGTTTGCATGGTTTACATAAAATTCTGTGTCATCTACTCATCATCCTTATCATCCAAATAATTCACAAAATTTGATGTAACAAACTTATCGTCACTGATCTAGAAAATCTTTTGACTTAACAAATAATGCAGCAACTCGGCATTATTGGTTTACTAATGCTCAGTACCTTCTGTGTTACTCGGCTCCTACTATTGTTTTATTAGTGCTCAGCACCTATAGGATTTCTACTTTTCTTGACACTTGAAGACTTACTTGGCATCCATTACCTTTTTTTGATGCTCGACACGTGAAGGATTGCTCGGCACACACTAAAGTTGAACTTTCTTGGCACTAACTAGCTAGCTCGGCTCTCTCAAATGAACTTAGTTAGGCTTTACAAATGACTTAGTTAATCCTTACATCTTTGATGTGTCTTAATGTGTCCATTCTCTATGTCTTAGAGTATGTCATCAATACACTATTTCATCAATGGCTTAGCTGATCCTTATACTTCTTTACAACGTCATAACTTCAACCTTTCTCTAGGTGCTCTAGTTACATCTTATTGATTTCCTCCTCCTTGTCAATCAACCAATTGATAGTACTTGGATCACTTAAGCAATTGTCATTCCTGCAAGTAGCAAGTTTGACATCAATGAAAAAACAATGATTGAAAATATTCTTTACCAATTCCATTCTTCATTCATTATCTTTTCAATAATTTTCAACAAACTTATGATATCCTACAAATATAGTTTCTTACAAATTCATCTTCTGTTATTTTGGCATCTTGAAATGCACATATCCAATTCTGCAATCTTACTTTCTTTGTATGTGTATCACCTTCAAAAATAGATCCTAATGCTTGTAAAGCTTCTCTGGCTCTCATGTTACACATGAATAGATCTCTTTCCGCCTCATTGAATTCTTCATGATTTTCTTCTTTAACAATCTCCTTATTACTCTTTGTTACAAGGCAATAACTTAGACCTATGCATAAAAAATGAGTCTTCATCTTCTCCTTCCAACTATTATAGTTGGCCCCATCAAATCTAGGACTATCATTTTTGAAAATATTCTCCATCAATCTACCATTGTTAAGCTTACCCTTCAAGGAACTAATGCTCTAATACCAATTGTTAGAATGTATAGTCCACCAATATAATTGAGACAGGAGGAGGGTGAATTAGTTATCCAACTAATATCACAAATATCAACCTTAATAAATTTTAACCATATGAGCAATATAATTAGAAACCACAATAAGATATTTATGCACAACTTAAACCATTTATGTTAACTAGGAAAACCCTTGATCAGAGGGAAAACCCTAGTGGGGATGGTACCCACAAGATGATGTACTTATATAAACATTCCTTGTTAGAGGATGGACCATGTTGGGAGCCTATAACAATATTTAGTACATATTAGTCCTTATTAGGAGACTTTGAATCTTTGCTAGGAGTTGTAGAATATAGTTGGACTCACTACCCAAACAACTTTAGGTGTAAGACCAATGAACCCACTATCCAAATGATCTCTATATTATTCCTTATAGACTAGTAGAAATGCAATGTCCTTCCTTCCTCCACCTCTTTCCTATTGATTGGACTTCTACTCCTTGAAATCTTGTAACTAGATCACACAATTCACATCTAATAATCCTTTGGATCGCTTATACACATTGATTAAACACTCTACACCTTTTTTCACTTCACATATACTTGATGCATACAACCACATCACAAACAAGGGAAAAAAATATTTATACCATATTTTCAAAATAATTCCTTGAGTTGGCCTTGAGGATTTCCCAATTATTTATAATAAGATAATTAATTAATTACATTTACAATAGCACTATCAGCTCACAGTCTACACAACTTCTCACATGTGTGATCCTAGGGCATGCATATCCACTAATATCACTATTTGACTATTGTGAGTCACTAGATGACTACACATCTCTCACTACATCTTAGATGAAAGTTATTGAACAAACATTAGAAACTACTTTTCAAGCACTCTATCTTAGTACTACTCTTAGTAAATCAAGTACAACTTCTATACATCTTTGAATTACATCATGCACACTTAAAAACATCATCAAAACATAGTGAGGAATGTATCCATGACCGTGTATCACTAGAAAATCAAACCATTGTCTATACATATAGGATATCTTTTTGATACTCCTAAAATATTCATAGACTTACTGCTATGTTGACATCAATGAAAACTATAGTCATAAATGCAACATGTCAATACTCTCCAATGCTTAGGATACTCCCCCAAAGTAGTATTATCACCATTCATGCTAACAAAAACACCATCCACTTACAAGGTATTAGTATCTATTCATAGATTTTATCAAAATCCAATCCACAAGAAGGGATCTAAACATATACCATGACAATTATCCCTATTTTAGTCAACTATAACCCAAATATCATTTGCAATTAGAAATTCAATATTAAATGAACCTAACTTCAATAGACATTTAACCATCCATTCTCATTGTCCTAAGTCTAGCTCACTATTAGAAATAATTATCAATCTAAAATGATCACATTAGTAAAATAACAATTATGATTTGTTGTCCAAACATAGTTTTCTACCTTTCTCCTGTTAGAGTAAATAATTATTATTTATGCTTTACTTAAGTTTACTTAGGTTAAATGCATTTATTTATTAGTTGTAGTCTAGGAGTTGTTGACAACACAAGAGTTTGTTCCTACTTAGTCATACTTATCATCTCACCTACATGGAGGATAATCCACCTTTTGTGGATGTATGCTTAGTTGTCAACCTTATCTCCTAGCTCTTTCTAGCTTGCTCTACAAGCTTCCTAGAGGCCTTTATAAACATGCTCTCCCATTGCATTTTTGTACAGCAATTTCATTTCTCATTGTTGCAATATATTTTCTCACTTTGTTGAGTTACTCCAAGATCTTGTTCCTTCCTTCTTCAGTTTCTCTTTAGTGGGTTATTTTCATATAGGTGCTCTTAGCACACTGTGAAGTTTGCTTTCATCAACTTCTACATGGTATCAAAGCTTTGTTGTTGCTTTCTAGTTTGAAGGATTTTTGAAGTCATGATTCAAAGACACAAACCCTAGTTTGCATGTGAATTTTTCTTCAATCAGAGGAAGAGCATTTTTTTGGGGCACTTTGGGCTCAAACAGACATTGCCATTGAGTTTAGAAGGCCTGTTATAGTCAGGATCCATATAAAAAATTTCATTTTTGGTGATTGTAGCTTCTAGAATATTTTTTTTCCCCTCGGGTAGGCCATACAAACTGTATAGACAATTTTTTGACAAAAATAGAGGGGTGCCACTATACCACCGCACCACCATAGCATTTCCACTACACCATTGCAACACCACCCCCATGGCACTACCACTGACAGCCCCACTATGGAGACACTATGGTGCCACTAGCCCTTGGCCACTGCTCCATAGCCACTGACGTGCTACCAACCCCCCACCCACCACCTCGACGTAATTAGAAATCTTTGTCAGGATGCCACCTCTGCCAGCGATGTCACCACTAGATAACCTGCATAAGCTGATGTCACTTCTCGGTGTTGTGATGTCATTTCCTAACTAAGAATGTCACTTTTCTAACCTACCATGTCACCTTTATCCAGTGTGATGTCATCTTCTAATTTATTGATGTCATCAACGTGAGACATCTAGTTGATGGCCATACATCCATCAAATTTTTTGTCATGCCTATAACTTTCTAGTGAGCTTTTTTTTTGGAGCAACAGTTGGTTTTTTGGCCATAACTTGAGCATACAGAGATATTTTTTTTATATGAAAGAAGTACTAGAAAGCTGGTTTAGAGATAGAGACAATGATGCTAGTTTGATTTCATTTTGAGTTTGTTTGAGCTCCCATTTTGGTATTAAAGTAGAGGCTTCTATTTCCTCCTTCTCTACATCCAGAATCCAAGTTCTTTTCTTAGGTTTTATACTTTCTATAGTTATTTTCTTTGGTATTTGAGGGATATCTTTATTAGTCGTGGAGGGGGGCATTTTCTTTTCTGTAATTTAATTTAGAATAAGACCCTTCTACTTCTATCTTCTTCTCTCAACGTCAGATCCTTATGTGACCCAACTCATGCCACACAACTATGACACCTAAAAAGCACAAATGACTAGGCTTCTCATGTCATGAAGCCTATGGTCATTTCCAGATGATAACCAACCTATTTTGTAGTGCCCCTTTAAGGTTCTTCACCACAGAAAAAAAAGGATGAAGCCATGGGATTGATTGCACTAAACATTTTAAATAGTCTACTATTTCACTTGGATGGTTTGACCACTCAACGGGGCTGTTTGGACCAAATTATAGACTTTGTTTGGCATAGTGAATGAGTTCTTGGCACTTTAGCTTGATGCAAAGTTGACCTCTTTGACACCAGCTAGCTTCCCCAACAATGAAGACTTCTTGATGAAGTTCAAATCTCTGCATATAGTTTTGCAAGGATGTGGAAAAACAAAATAGATGATGAGTGTATCTTTTTGATACTCTCAAAGTTGCAAGGATAGTATCAAATCTTCTCTTCCACTTTCTACTCCACTATGGATGCCTTGGGTAATAGATATTAGATGCCTTCATTTGAGACATTTTGTGATTGGTTGACATGGGAATAGACAAAGATCCAATAGGTGGATGTCTTTGGCTCTTCCAACCAAGTATTGGTTGCTCAATATTCTAAAGGGTAATCAAAGAAAAATTCCAAATCAAAGAAAGATACACCAAAAATTGATCCTACACCTCTAGTTAACCCTCCAAAGGGTAAAGATTCTTTGAAGTTTGTTGAGTCTACCTCCAAGACCAAGAAGAAATCAAGTGAGACCTACAATTTGTATGGCAAAGATGGACATCCTATTTCTAGGTGTTGGAAGCCATGAAGGAGCATCGTATCTTTGCTCCTAAGTCTTCATCCCCCCTAGAGGGAAAGGTAATACTCTTTTTGCTCGAGCTATGACTTTAGGGCCTACCTAGATTTTTGATTCTAGCACCTCTCACTATATGAAAAACACTCCCAAGTTGTTAACTTCACTTGCTCCTTGTGCTACCTCAAAGATTACAGTTGGGAACTCATCACAACTTTTAGTTATGGATTTTGGTTATGTTGCACTAGCTAGGAGCTAACTTTATGATGTTCTTTGTGTCCCTAATATTTTAATGAACCTATTGTGCATCTATTAGATTTTCCACTTTGGCTCTAGTAAGACAGTTGAGTTCTCACCACATGATGTGGTTATTTTGGACTTACATGATTCTGAGATGATTGTGGCTACTAGGAGTGTTGACTCTACATCTTGCCTCTATAGATTTGATGGATTTGAGTCTTTTGATGACACAGGTTCATGTCTTGTTGCACATTTAGATTTAGTAAGTAGACTTTGGCATGAGCATTTTTTCCATGTCACTTATAGATATCTTCAACATATGAGCACCCAGGCACTTGTTCTTAGGCTTCCCTAGATTTTTTGTCTAGATTGTGTTTGTTAGGGTTGTGCACTTGGCAAGCAACATAGGGATTCTTTTCTACATGGATGAGCTACTCATGCTTTAGCACCTATGGAGTTGATTCATAGTGACCTCGTATCATTTCCTACTTCTTTTTTGGGTGTTAGATATGTGCTTAAATTCATTGATGACTTCTCTAGATAGACATGGGTGTACTTTCTAAAGTACAAGTTTGATTTCTTTGATTCATTTCAAGTCTTCAAGACATTTGTAGAGAAGTAGTCTAGTCTTTCTATTTAGTGGATACACACAAATAATGGGGGGAGTATGTGAACCAAGCTTTTAGGGATTTTTTCTCTAAACATGGTCTTCAACATTAGTTTTTAGTTCCCTACACCCCTAAGTAGAATGGTGTGGTTAAGAGAAAGAAAAAAACACTTCAGGAGATGGCTAATTGCATGATTCAGTCTAGGTCTATGGATTCATGTTTTTGGACAAAGGTAGTCAATTGTGCTAGTTATATTTAGAAGTGGATGCTTCATAAAGAAATTCAACATATGACTCTTGAGGATGCTTGGTCTCATGTTGAGCCTAATGTATCATCATTTTGAGTTTTTGGGAGTACAACATGCATATTTTTACCTAATGCTCGAAGGAAAGCAATGGAATGAAAGAGCCAACCACTCATTTTTTTTGGCTACTAAAAGGATGTTAAGGCTTACAGGTTGTTTGATCCTGATTCTAGAGAGGTCTATTTTAGAGGGATGTCTAGTTTGATGAGAGCCCTCTTGAAATTCATACCTTGCCTCCAACACCTACTTCACCTCCCACTACTCCCTCCTCTCTTCTAGTTTGTTTCACAGATGATGGGGATGATAATCTTGGTGAACCTCATTTATCTCCACCACAGGATCCTCCCTAGATGCCTAAATGGGCTCGAGCTATAGTTGGGGCTGCAAGATCTCTAGTTGGTGACCCTTCCACTTCCTATCACACCCATTGTCATACTATGGGTTCTAGTCTTCTCAATCATGCTAATTGTGATGATCCTCAAACATTTGTAGAAGTGACTAGAAATTTTCAATGGGGTAGTACAATGGAGGAGGAATATTCTTCTTTGATGAAGAATCATACTTGGGATCTTTGTACTCTTTCTAAGGGAAGAAAGCTAGTGTGATGCAAATAGATCTATCATACTAAGTATGTTGTTGATGGTTCAATTGATAAGAACAAGGCTCATCTTGTTGCGAAGAGTTTTTTTCAAGTTGAGCGTATTGACTACATCAAGACATTTTCTCATGTTACCAAGATGAATTCTATCCACCTTGTCTTATCTCTCAGAGCTCCATAGGGATGGTCTATTTTTTAGATGGATGTGAAGTGCCTTCCTACAAAATGATCTCACTAAGGAAAATTACATAGAGAAACCTCCAAGATTTTTGCATGATTCCTCCTTGGTTTTTAGAATTTGACACTTATTGTATGGTCTCAAACAAACCCCTCACACTTGGTATGATAAGATGGATTCTAAACTACTTTCTACAGGCTTCACCTACTACCATTCCAATCCTACAGTATACATTCAACATCTTGGAGATGAGATCTTAATTCTTGTCCTATTTGTTGATGATCTTATCCTCATGGGTAGCTCATCCTCTACTTCAAGATGTTAAGCATGTATTGATGGACCAGTTTGAGATGACTGATCTTGGTTTGCTACACTATTTTCTTGGTCTTCAGATTGTTCAATCCTCTATTGGGATTTTTGTTTATCAGTAGAAGTATCTTTTTGACATGCTTGATTGCAAGCCTGCTCCAACACTTTTTTAGTCAGGTGTCACCTTTTCTACCTACTACTCTTTGCCTTTAGTGGATGCTACTTTGTATCGATAGTTGGTTGGTAGCTTGTTGTACTTGACACACACTCATCCTGATCCATCCTATACAGTTGGCCTTGTCTCTCAATTTTCTTAGGGTCCTCATGAGAGTCACTGGCAAGCTACTAGGCATATTTTGTGATGCATTTAGGGCACACTCATGTATGAAATTAATTACACCTCAAGGACTCCTCACATTGTTGGCTACACTAAATTAGATTGGGCTAGTGATGTCGATGATCAAAAGTCTACTTTTGGCTTTTTGTTTTCTCTTGGCTCTAGTCCTATGACATGGTTGTGCAAGAAGTAGCATGCTCATGCACTTTCATCTATAGAGGCTAAGTATCATGCTGCAATAGTTGCTAGTCATGAGGCTTTATGGCTTTGACAATTGATGACTAAGTTTGGTTTCCCTCTAGATTGTCGTACTATTTTGTGGTGTGATAATTAGAGTAACATTCATATTTCTCACAACCTAGTGGAGCATCAATACACCAAGCACATTGAGATGCATATGCACTTCATCCATGAGCTGATTTAGGATGGTGTTATCACATTGGAGTACATTCCTACAGATGTGCAGGTTACTGACATCTTCATTAAGCCTTTTGCATCACCTTGCTATCTTTAGTTGTGGTCTATGCTTGAGGTTATGAAAGTTGTCCTTGGGGGGTCTTTTTGAGGCCTTCCTTCCTTCATGTTTTTTCAACATATTTGTACTTACCTCTTTTTTGGGGAGGGCTTTTCTCATGAGGTTTTCCCTCTTTCCCCATTTTTAGAGGTTGCATTTCTTTGCATTTTTTCATGGGTACCTAACATGGCTTTGTTGTCGAGACCCATTCTATATTTTATTTTAGCCTTTTTGTAAGCTTAAGTGCATTCCCCTAAGTTTCACTTAAGGGGGGTGTTAAAGTAAATTATTATTATTTATGCTTTGCTTAAGTTTACTTAGGTTAAATGCATTTATTTATTAGTTGTAGTCTAGGAGTTATTGACAACACAGGAGTTCGATCCTACTTATTCATACTTATCTTCTCACCTACATGGAGGATAATCCACCTTTTGTGGATGTATGCTTAGTTGTCAACCTTATCTCCTAGCTCTTTCTAGCTTGTTCTAAAAGCTTCCTAGAGGCCTTTATAAATAGGCTCTCCCATTGCATTTTTGTACAACAATTTCATTTCTCATTTTGTTTAGTTGCTCCAAGCTTTTGTTCCTTCCTTCTTCAGTTTCTCTTCAGTAGGTTGTTTGCATACAGGTGATCTTGGTGCACTATGAAGTTGGCTTTCATCAACTTCTACATCTCCAACACATTTTAACTCGAAACTAAAAGAATTTTGAAGGGTCATGAATTTACTATTAAAATCATGATTTTCAATTAACTCCTTGGATGTGATCAAACCCATTCCCTTAATGTTGTAAATGAGAAATTTTTATTAGTTTTAAGATATTTTTTCATTATTTTCTTATAATCCATGGATAATCACACAAATGAATCTAGAAAACTATTAATATATTCTTTTACCATTCCAAATCAAATAGAAGATAAATCTTACCAACATTAAATTGGCATGAATGATCACATAAATGAATTGAAACTTCTAATCAAATGCCATCTTATTCCTTGAAATTTATATTTTATATATATTAGAGTGATTCTATGATGGGAGGGATCTCCTTCTCCACAAAGATATCACCAACCCTTGGAGGATGCCAATAGGTTTTCATCTACTTATATGACTATCCTCAGATATAATCAATAGTTAGGGGTGTTTGGGATTAATCCTTAGACCTTACCCTTTTAATTTTCTTCTTCAACTAGTCCCCCTACCTATAATAAACCAAAATATGACTTTTATAGAATTTTTTATATTTTGAAACTAATTACCTATTAGACAAATCAACAAATTTTGATGCAACATTTGCAACTTTTAATGGATTTTGGATTGTAATAGAAACTTTAATGTTTCAAGATTGGAGAAAGAATGGAATGATCATCTAGTTGGATACTTAAACAAAAACATTGAATAACCTTGGTAAATGGATAATTCCTAGCCTTCAATTATTGAAGTTGGTAACCTTTGAAAGTAGACCTTGATTGTGATGTTGTGATCCTAAAAGTGGTGAAACAAAAATAATTATTGTGGAGCCCTACAACTTGATGAAGAAGCCCTGCATCTACTATGAGACAAATTGAGGTGCACAAGGAACCTACAAATACCATTTTCATGTATGTTGCATAGACATGTCAGTGTAGTACAATCCCGAATATCCTTCCAGAGATAAAAAGGAATGGAAGTTACAAGATAAGAGCTAATATTATCTTGATTTTCTTTTAGTTTTACAATGCCCCTACAAATACACGATAATATTTTACAAGTTTTTGTAAGAAATATTTGATATTAATTTTGATACAAAATATATAAAAATATTTTCCAAGGAATTGTAAGTAGTATTCAATGTTGACAATATTTTGGCATGTTTAATTACAAAAAAACATCACAAGCAATATAAAATTTATTTTCAACATATCATATTATTGATACATGTTTTAAGAAGAAAATGCAATGCCATTTAAGTTAGTATTGTAATTTTATCTTTAAAATTCTGATGCTATACGGGTATCTATAGGATCATGGTAAAATAAACTATGGCCTTAAGTGGCAGTGAGAACACAACAAATTAGGGTTTTGTCAACTTGACACATTATTTTAAATTAGTTATGAACTATATATCAAAAAGTTGTATGAAAAGAATCTATAGGAAATTGAATGTAGTTTGTAAATTACTAGGCCTTATCTAGAGAAAAAATTATTTGATTGGTCAATATTTTGGATTTCAATGGAATAATAAAAAAAAATTTAGGGTGAAACAAAAGTAGGTGTGTGTCAGACTACCTTAATCAAAATTAAATGATAATAGTTTTTAATATAATTATAGATATAAGAAGTAGAGTCATGCTTCAATTTTACATATTTTTGGGTACTTTTATTCCAATTTAAAAATTAAATATGATTTTTTTCTACTATAACTTTTTAGAATAAAAAAATCCTATATCTAACCACCTGAACTAATTTAAAATGTTATAATTTTGTTTTTCTTATAGTAGGCAAAGCATATAATGTGACACAACTTTTTGATTTTAAAAATGTTATACTGTTTGAAAGTTATAGCTATTTTTAATCAGTATGTCAATCAACACTTTACAAACATCTTCATTTGAAATCAACTAATAATTACTTATCAAACTCATAGTTTGACAACAATTATATCAATGGAATATTGAGAGTGTTCTCAACAAACCCTTTTTGTTTCTGTGAATTTAGATGAAAAAAATGTTGTCAAATGACTAGTCGAAGTCTGAATGTTAGGAAACATCGCTCAAACACATTTTTTGAGTTGATCAAATAGGTTTGGTAAATAAAAAAACTAATTGAGTATCCGATATGCAATTAGGTACCTGGAACATTGATCAAAATACAAAATTTCAAATTTGAGATATCAGGGACCAATTGTATATTTTAAACCAAAACTCTTACAACCATACTTGAGCATGTTGTACATTTAAGATATAACGATATTTGAATATTATTTTTAAAAGTTTTATTATTATATATTATATAATAAATTTTATTGTTATAAGATTATATATGGCATTAAATATGATTAGATAGTATATTAGGATCATAGTACTATATATTATAATAAAGCATTGTATATTATCTATAGCATAGTATTATATATATAATATTAATTTTTTTGATAGGTAATCAGCCCAAGCTTAGATTATTCATTATTCATTTTATTATTATTGTTTGATTAATTATTATTGTGTTAATTGTTAGAGTAAATAATTATTATTTATGCTTTTACTTAAGTTTACTTAGGTTAATGCATTAGTTGTAGTCTAGGAGTTGTTGACAACATGGGACTTTGTTCCTATCTAAGTCATACTTATTCCTCACCTTAATCAAGGATATTCCAAGTTTTGTAGATGTATTCATAGTTGTCATACTTATCTCCTAGCACCTTCTAGCTTATTCTAGGAGGCTCTTTGAGGCCTTTATATTCAGGCTCTCCTACTGTATTTTAAACACATATCTTTTCATATCATATTGTACAACAATACATTTTCATTGTTGCAATATTTTTTCTCTTAGTCCATTTAGTTTCTCAAAGCTCCGCCTTCCTTCTTTGGTTTCTCTTCAATAGGATATTTGCATGTAGGTGATCTTGCTAAGCTATAAAGTTGGCTTTCATCAACTCCTACATGGTATCAGAGCCTCCCTATTGCTTCTTGGTTCAAAGGATTTTTGAAGCCGCAATTCAAAGACACAAACCCTAGTTTGTTTGTGATTTTTTCTTCAATCGGGAGGAAAAGCATTTTTTCAATATTTGGAGAAAATTTGACATAATAGATCTGACATTTTTGAGGTTTTTTTCTTTATTTTTTGGAGGTGGAACAGTGGTGATTTAGAAAAATAACTCTAGAGGTGATTTTCAAACAACGATATCTCCCTCATACAGATGCATTTTTTCGAGCAATTTCTTTTTGTTTTGGGGTAGAATTTTGTGATCTACATATTGGTGTAGGAAGTTTGACATCTCTATTGATGAATTTTTCTACAACTTGAAAATCCCACTTTTGTACCTTTAAAGGCTTCATTTAGGCTCATATGGACACACATTTCAATGCTATTTTTTTTCAAAGTGCATGATTTATTGTTAATTTCTAGATCTGGAATTAGTTTGGAGTAATATTGAACTCCTATTTTTGGTGTTGAAGTAGAGGTTTCAGTTTCCTCCCTCTCTGCATCTGAAATATAGGTTCTTTTCTTAGTTTTTATGCTTTCTATAGTTGTTTCTTTGGTATTTGAGGGATATCTTTGTCAGTTGTTGGGGGGGGGGGGGGGGGGGTGTATTTTCTTTTCTATAATTTACTTCAAAATAAGACCCTTCTACTTCTTTCTTCTTCTCTCAATGTTAGATCCATCTATGACCTGGCTCACACTACACAACTATCACACTTGGAAGGTACAAATGACTAGGCTTCTCATGTCAAGAGGCTTATGGTCATGTTTGGATGAGAACCAACCTTCTCTAACACGCACGTTTGAGGTTCTTTAGCACAAGAATAAAATGGATGAGGCCATGGGATTGATTGCACTGAACATCTCAGATAGTCTTCTATTTCACTTAGATGGTTTGGCCACTCCACAAGCTATTTGGATGAAATTTCAATCTTTATTTAGCACAGTGAATGAATTCTGAGCATTGCATCTTGATGCAGAGTTGACTTCTTTAACACCTGATAGCTTTCCCACCATTGAGGACTTCTTTATGAAGTTCAAATCCTTGTGTACGCTTTTGCAAGAATGTGCGAAAACCAAGACAGATGATGAGTTTATTTTTCTGATACTCTCAAAGTTGAGGGGATAGTATTAGATCTTCTCTTCCACTTTCTACTCCACTATGGATGCCTTGGATAACAAACATGAGATGCTATCTTTTGAGACATTTTTTGATCAATTAACTCATGAACAATTCAAGATCAATTAGATGGATTCACTTACAGGTTCATAGGCAAATGCATTTCTTGCCAAGGATACACAGGAGTAGAAGTCAAAGCAGATATCAGATTCTCCTTCTACTAGTTCATTGTCTTCTTCTAAAAAGAAGGAGAAAAAGAAGACTAAGACTCCTACTTGTTCCTATTATTGAGAAGGATCTCATGATGAGGCACCTTGTTTTTAGAGAGATTTGATGGCTATGAGAAACAGATTGCAGATTTGCAAGCTCTTCTTCAAAAGAGAACTATTTCTTCTTCATCCTCTTCTACCTCACAAGGGTCTTCCTTTCAATCTTGTTCCATATCTTCATCCTCTACATCAGATTTTGGACAGGGTCATGCATTACGGGCATCCATTGCATCCCCTTCCCAAGTCCCTTAGATACTAGATTTAGGTACTTCTTACCATGTGACATCTTCTCACGGTGTCTTCTCTACTCTTGAGGCTTCTCCCATTCCTCATATTCACATGGAGAATAACACTTCCCTACCAGTCTATGGGAAACATTCAGTTAGCATTCAGGATGTCATCTTCAATGATGTATTGTATGTTCCATCTCTATCTACAAACCTTCTCTCAATTTCTTAGATTATACATAGTGGATTAGAAAAGACAGTTGAGTTTGCTATAGATTCAGTCTTCATTTGGGATCATGCTACAGGAGACCTTATTTCTATAGGGATAGTTGATTCTTCCACCCATCTCTACACCTTCTTGCACTTTTGCCCACCATCTCCATTTTCAAAGCACACTACTTCTCTTTCATAGCAGCATCATGTGGTGTAGTTAGGATACTTGAACCTTTTTATTATTCCTGAGATCCTTATTTTGACTACCACACTACATCTAGTTGAGGTCTATTCTCTTTAGTAGGATTCTTCTTCTACTCTGCCTCATCTTCCAGCTCCATTCATCAAGCCTCCAAGTGCACCTATTGTGGATTCTATAGTAGACATTCATGACAGTATCATCACACCTACCTTGGGGATTCCCTTTTAGGATCCTCATATTTTCTCCTTTGAGCATCAGCTAGGCATTCCAATTTTCCATCTCATTTAGGGGTTCCCTTGTTTTGTTCCCTTGTTTACTCTACATTCAAGTTTCATTGGTTTGATTCTTTCTCTAGGGGCTCCATTATTTTGGGGGGCTTTGGCATCTTTTATATCTCTCATGGGGAGCTGGTCAAGTACTTATGGTTTTGAGAGAGTCTCTTGATACATTTTTGGTGGAAGTTCTCCTTGGGGGGTCTTGTTGAGGCCTTCCTCTTTTTTTTTCAGCATGTTTGTTCTTACCTCTTTTTGGGGGAGGGTTTTTCCCATGAGGTTTTCCCTCTTTCCACATTTTCAAAGGTTGCATTTATTTTCATTTTTACATGGGTACCTAGCATGGCCTAGTTGTTGGGACCCATTATTTATGCTTTTACTTAAGTTTACTTAGGTTAATGCATTAGTTGTAGTCTAGGAGTTGTTTACAACATGGGAGTTTGTTCTTATCTAAGTCATACTTATCTCCTCACCTTGATCGAGGATATTCCACCTTTTATGGATGTATGCTTAGTTGTCATACTTATATCCTAGCACCTTCTAGCTTATTCTAGAAGGCTCCTTAAGGCCTTTATATTCGGGCTCTCCTATTGTATTTTAAACCCATATCTTTTCATCTCATATTGTACAACAATACATTTTCATTATTGCAATATTTTTTCTCTCATTCTATTTAGTTTCTCCAAGCTCCACCCTTCCTTCTTTGGTTTCTCTTCAATAGGTTATTTGCATGCAGGTGATCTTAGCAAGCTATAAATTTGGCTTTTATCAACTTGTACATTAATCTCGAGTAGATTCAAACCCAAGACCTCCCCAATGAGAGGCTCAGAATTTACCAATGCATTGTAGGCACTTTCCTATATTAAAAATATATTATTAAATATACTACTATAATATATATTTTAACATAGTATTAGAAATTATTACATATTATTATATAAGTTATTAAATAAAAAAACATAAATGATATGGGTCGAAGGGGGTTGTAGGTTACCTTCGACCCATATAATCAATAATTATGTAATTATAATTAATACAGATATATATTCAATATGTAACTAGAAAATATGTGTATGTATGTGTGTGTGTGTGTGTGTGTGTGTGTGTGTGTGTGTGTGTGTGTGTGTGTGTGTGTGTGTGTGTGTGTGTAAGTATATATATATATATATATATATATATATATATATATATATATATATATATATATATATATATATATATATATATATATATATATATATATATATATATATATATATATGTATATATAAATATATATACATATATATGAATTAATTGTTAGGATTAACCATAGACATAAATAATAGTTACATGCAAATATAACCAATAGTAAAAAATAATAAATTGCACAAAAGAGAATACAATACACAAGGATTAATGCAGTTCACCCAATCCCTGGGCCGCATCCACCAATAACAAGTCCAATATTATTATTCTTCAATAATTACAATTTGTAATCACTTACAGTTAAATACCACCGCAAGAAGCTACAATATCATCATACCTTATGAAATTCTTAACCCTAAGCCATTTTATACAAGCTTTTTTTGCTTAAAAATTTAGGGCTAGAATAGGTCATCCTTGATAGGAAATAACAATCAATGCCTTTTACAATAGTGAGTCATTTTTTGCTTCAGGGGCACTGCCCTAGAAAACCCTCATGAGGGCATTGCCCTTTGACCCCACCCTATATTGCAATAGGGAGCACACTTAGAGTGTTTCCCTAGGAACCCACAAGGGGTACTACCTCTTGACCTCATCTTGAGGGTGCTACCCCAAAATCCCTATAGAAATAATTTGGGGGGAAAACTATGTTGAATAAACCTCTAAGTCTAATTAGGCTCCACATCACAACAATTTCCCACTTGGAGATTGATCAATCTCTACAATAATAACCACCAACTTGTAGACTAATCATAGCACCACTAAACCTATAGCTCCCACTAGAATATCAAATCACCTAGGATTCTTATGTTCTTTTATCTTGTTCAGTCTTGAAGACCAACTAAAGGTAAAGAGGAGTTCAACTTCTCCTTTGTGACTGACTTTGTAAACATATTTTATTGATTATCATCTATATGTATCTTCGCCAAATTTAACTATCCATCAACCAAAACTGACCAAATGAAATGACACTACAACTATATGTGTTTTGTCGTTGAATGTAGAGAAGAACCCTTGGCAAGATGAATAACACTTTTCCTATTTGTAAAAAAATAATCATCTCTCTGTGAGTGTCCTAATTCTTCCATAAGTATTGAAACCATATCATTTCCTTGGCTTCCTTTGTAGTGGATAAAGCATTCACCTTTTGCAACTAATAAACCCAACTCATTACTGCGCCATCAATAATAAATACAAAAATTTTAGTACTCTTCTTGGTATCAATATCTCCTACCAAATATGAGTTAACATATCCCTTTAAATTAGTAGTAGGGTCCCCAAAATGTAACCACTTACTAGATGTTCCTCTCAAATAATTGAGAATCCATTTGACTACTTCTAGTTTCTTTGGACACATCTCCTTAGTCAACTTCAAATGACTAGGTAAAGGTGTGCTGACAGCTTGAGCGTTCTCCATAGAAAAATGTTGCAATAGCTTCTCAATATAATCATCTTAAGATAATTTCAATTTATTTTGCTTCATATCTCTCCAAATTTTCATACCAAGGATTTTCTCTTCTACCCCCAAATCCTTCATAGCAAATGAATGTGCTAAAAATTATTTAAAACCCTTAATGTGATCCATGTTAGACCCACTACAAGCATATCATTGACATATAAACATAAAATAATGTAGATGTCACCATCTAACCTCTTAAAATAAATACAATGGTCAGAATGACACTAAGTGTAACCGTGCTCATGCATAAAATTATAAAATATTAGATACCATTGTTGAGGTTCTTGCTTCAAGCCATATAAAATTTTCTTCAATCTGCACACTAAGCTCTCCTTACCTTTGACCTCAAATCCTTGTGGTTGTGCCATATATAGCTCTTCATCCAAATCATCATGAAGAAAGGTCATTTTAACATCAAGCTGCTCCAAATACAAATCTCTAGTAGTCACAATTCTTAAAATAGTATAGATAGAAGTCATTTTAACAACTAGAGAAAATATCCCATCAAAATCAATGCCCTTTTCCTATGAAAATCCTTTTACCACTAACTTATCTTTAAATATTTTCTTACCTCTATCCTCTTCTTTCAACTTGTAAACCTACTTATTCTATAAAGCTTGTTTATCTCCAAACAACTTGCATAAGTCTCATGTCTGATTTTTCACCCAAGAGTCCATTTCTTTTTTCATTGTAGAATTCCACTAAGTATTTATATCCACCTACACAACTTCATCACAAAATTCAGCTTCACCAACATTAGTTAGTAAAATAGAGTACAAAAAGGGAGAAAATCTTTTTGGAGGTCTACTTTGCCTTGTTGACCATCTAACATTTATTAGGGTGTGTGGTATTTTTTGTTGCGATTTTTGTAGAGCATGAGGAACTAGTGGAACATCATCTTTTGGAATTTCATCCAACACAACATAATCATTTTCTTTCTTCTCATTTTGCTGCAACAGATCTTTAGACAATACTTTCTCATTGAATATGACATCCTTGCTTCTTACAATTTTATGATATTCAAAATTCCAAAGCCTATAACCAAATTCATCAATGCCATATCCAAAAAATACATATTTCTTTGACTTACCTTCCAACTTGGTTCTATTTTCAAAATCTATATGTACAAATGAATCAAAACCAAATTTTTTGAGAAAAAATAACTCACCTTTTTACCAATCCATACTTTCTTTGGAATACCACATCCCAAAGGAGTAGAGGGACCTCTATTGATCAAATATACAATAGTATTGATAATCTCATCCCACATGTTTAAGGGCAACCCAATATGTAACCTCATGCTCCTTGCATGCTCCATTATTATCCTATTTATGCATTCAACTACTCCATTTTCCTATGGAGTCCTTGGAACAATTTTTTTGTCTACAATTACCATTAGTGGAGGAATAATCTTCAAATTCATGACTACAATACTTACCACTATAATATGATCTAAGACATTTTAATCTCTTACTAGTCTCATTTCAACCAAGCATTTCCATTTCTTAAAAGTTTGAAATACATCAGCTTTTTTGTAGGAAATAAACCCATACTTTTCTAGTTACATCATGAATAAATGTAACATAATAATGAGAGCCACCAAGAGAAGATACTTGAGCTGGTCCCCATACATCTATATGCACAAGCTCTAATTTATCATTTTTCTTTTCCTTTCCACTCTTCACCAACCTCATTCTCTTTTGTTTTCCATGGAGTAATTTCATACCTATCTCACTCATGTGCTTAAGTTTGCAGTCCCATAGAACAATATTAGATTCTACAACATATGTTTCTTATCCTTGCTTAATTGCAACAATTTTTCATAAAAATTCATTTTTCTCCCAAACAATTAAAGTAGAAGGAATAATATGACCTGTAAAAAGATATAAGGTTTCTACTTTTAGACCTTTTGCTACTACAAGGGAACCTTTTGAAACCTTCCAATTTTTATCATTAAAAGTAACTACACAATCCTCATCACCTAGTTTCCCTATTGAAATTAATTCCTACTCAACCTTTGAACATGTCTTACCTCATGCAATAGCCAATGATTCCCATTTTGCAACTTAATATTAACTTTTTCCTTTCCAACAATTTGAAAGGGTTCATTACCTCTCAAATAAACAAACCCAAAATCCCCTTGGACATAATGAATAAAATAACCTCTATGGTGTGTAGGATAAAATGAAGCCCCATAATCTAAAACCCAAGAATCATCAACACTTTCTAAAGAAAGAAGAAAAGAATCTTCTTCAGATTTGTTACTTACCACATTTTCTTCCTTTTTCCCTTATGGTTTATCTGCTTCATTATTCTTTCGAGTTCAACAATCTTTCTTCCTATGCCATGGTTTCCTACAATTTCAAAAATCTATTGGTCCTCTAGATGAGACCTCTTCCCCTTTAATTTTCCTTTTGATTTCCCATGATTTCCAGAATTGTTTCCTCTCTAAGTTTCTACTTTATGGGTTCAAAGAAATTTTTGATGTAGAGGGTACCTAAATCAATTTACTGGCATAATTTTACCAAATCATTATCTGTCACTACAAACCTGACAATCATATTTTTTGTGGCTATTTCATGAGGTTCAACAATGTTTTTGTAGACAAAAATTTGTCTAGGGAACATTGTTTGAAAATGTGACTACAAAACTTGATAATTTGTTTGTTATTATTGTCTAAATGGGGAGCAGTAGTCATTAAAAGGCTAAATGCAAAATAAAGGTATTGAATGAAGACATTGCAATATACAGGGAAAGAGGTAGGGAAAATCATTGTAGGAAGAGACAAGGTATGTTAAATGTCAATAAACTTGACGATGTATCTATCAAAGGTGAAAATATAGAGTCAAAAAATAAATATGTTCAATTGGCAAATGAAAATATACCAATTGATAATGACAATGCCTAGATTGAAAATTTGGAGAATGAAAATTTACCAGTTTATAATATGAATGCTAGGATGACCATGTCAAAAATTAAAATGCATAGTAACATTACATATCTCCTAATTATAACCCACACGAAGGTCCTAGAACACCAAAATGGTTAATTGGAATTGATGAAACCATAACCATTCAATTATGGGCTTTAAGACTATAGAAGAAGTTTTTCGGTAAAAAGAGAGTGGTACAACAATGTCAACTTTCAATGCACTTATTAAAGATGCAAAAGATGAGACCTATGATTTCCAAATTGAATATTTATGTCAATAAGAAAATGGAAAAAAATGTCATTATTGTGAAGAATCCTTTTAGTTCTTTTAATAGCTTTGGAAAAAAAAGTAGGGAGAAGGATAAAAGAGCTTCTCAAAGGGCTATATAAACCTCTTTCGTAAGCCATCATTTGAGAAAGGGTAGATATATGAGACAAACTTGTATTGATTTGAATCTTATTTATACTATTTTGAGAATAGCACTTACTAGATGAGAGAGAATTGACAATCCTCTTCAAAATGATACATGGGCTTTTGGTGGGAGACTTCTATGTTTTGATAAGAAACTAACAGATGATGTGAAGAAAGAAATTACATAGTTTTAACACTCTAGCTCAAGAGTCCCACCAAATACTAAAGAAGTACTAATGTTGAGAATTGACATTAGAGATTGTATGCCACATACTAAATATTATTTGGAGGTAAGTCAAACTATGTTGTTCAAACAATTTAGAGAGAATCATCTAGGATTGCATGCATCAAAAAGAGCCTTTAAATCCTTAAAGCCATTTTATTGTGTGCTACTCAAGATTTGAAATACAGTTTGTTGCAAATATCATGTGGAATTTTCTTTTCACCATGAACTATCACAATCCATCCATTCTACTTTGCATAGTAATGAAATGTTGGAGAATTATGGTGCTAGTGGGCTTCCAAAATTATCAAGAGACTTGCTAGATCAATTTTTATGTCCTAAAGTTGATGGTTATTTCTTTCATAGAAATATTTTCTTAAATAAAAAGTCTTCAAAATATGGTGGCTTATCCAAGTTTATAACATGTTTCCATAAGGGGTGTAAACAAGATCTTGGGAGGACAATAGTAAAAGAAAAGGTATATGAAACAATGACATACACATTGAACAGTGGAAGTGAGGGCTCTAGATGTGAATTGGTTTCAAAAGAAATCATTTTGGTTAATTTTATTTTAGATTTCAAGAAAAAACTTTGCTAAAAGCATGCAAGGCATAGTCACATGTCTCAATGGTTGGATCAACAATTTAGAAAGTGAAAGGAGACTTTTCCTATTGGCGCTATTATATCAGTAGTTAACTTTGTGGAGAACTACATATTGAAATAACATATAGACATGTCTATAATAGTGTGGAAGTTAATCAAAAGATTATTAGAGAGTACCATTTTTACATGAGTGATGATAGATCTCACTCTCAGGTGTTTGTGCAACATTATTTCAAGAATTATTTTGATTTCTTGTAGGATCATGACATTGCTATGGATAGACATATCATTTGGTTAAAAAATTGCATAGATTAATTCAAGAATTATTGCATTTTTTATTGGTTGTGTAGGATGCACATAGAGAGGAGAGTGCCTCATATTTAGAGTTTATTTGTGGGTGGCCATGGAAAAGGGGAGCATGGGTATGTGTGAAGAGAGCTCTAGTTAAGGAGAAATTGAATATTTAAAGAGAAAAGCTTCTTGTTATTCGTATCATTGTTAATTAGTGTAGTTCAACATTATTGTAAGGGGGGGACTCTTGATTCAATAGTACACAACTTATTTTGGTTGGTTGAGAAGGGGTCCATAGGTGATAGGTCAGATTGTGCTATTGTTAGAGATTCTTCAAGAATGCATTTATTCCAGAGCTTTGATTCTAGTACATGGACCATTTGGACATGACAACTATCTTACTTTTGTCCTAGTTGTTTTTAGTGTGATTGGGATCACAATGAGTTGAGTGATAAGGTGGAACCATGGGATACACATTATCTTACTCATTTGTCTCTCATAGCTTCTATCCAAAATGATGAAATGGAAATTTTAGTTGAGCATAATCATCTATCAGATCTTCTTCATCCAGGATAGGTCTTTGCATTGGTTTCACCATAGGGGAATGATGAGAAATCAGATTATTGGTTAGGATGTTGTGTAAGAGGTAAATAAAAGCTTGAAAAACCAATTATATATGATAATGGATTCACATATCCTATTGGTTCAATTTTTGTTTTTGGAAGATGGTTGGAGACATACATGCTTAGAAGGAATGGAATTCCTACATTCGTAGATTATCAGAAGCACAAAACAATTCTCATATATTCACATCTTTTTATAGCAACAAATGAGAAGTTGTTGAAGCATCAAGGAAGACAAAAAGTAAAAGAACATTTTAATTTAGTAATGCTAATCATGAAGCCCTATTGGAGACCCTAAAGCAAAGACAGGACCCTACAAGAATGCTTGACTAGGTATATTTACTTCTTAGGTTCTTTTTTTCATAATGATTTGGTGAATCAATGATTATATTATTTAAATCCAATTAACTTATTATTCTATAGTCATAATACTGATATTTTTAATGATAGTGGAATGTAGGTATATCATGAAGAATATTCATGAATGAATATTAAAACCAAATAAGGAGTGAAATGAAGAATAATCTATTCTATTTTGACACTATGATTTTTGATGCTTCAATTTTTGACAATAGGATATTTGGTAGTTGTGTATTGATGTAATAATGATGAAACACTTGATAAATTGTAAATATATACTTGTTGATTTAATGTAAGCAACAATGATGTTTTTACTTAATGTAATTAATGTGAAGGGAGATAGAACTGATGTTTTTACTTAATACTAACCCTAGTAACACCCTTGTTCTGACCATGGAGATCCTACAACATTCATGGACACCTAGCAACAAAGAGTCTCTAAGATGCTCTAAGTGCATTTAGAGACTAATCTTTTGAGGTTCATAATTTAGAGCTCATGAAGGCTATTGGTGAAATGTTAAATGATACAAGAAACTTATGTCAATATCTACAATAACCTCTCCCATTTCAAAGAGATCATGTTCCATTTAGATTTGGTACAATGATCTCACGTGATTCCAAAACTTGTAGTGTGCCTTAGTTCATTGGTGCATCATTGCATAACTTTGAAACTATTGATCATGGCATCAAATCATTAGTTCCATTAGCTCTAGATGGTCTAGTGAGCCCTAGTGACTCCTTCTTTCTAACCACATAGAGTCTACAATATTCATGGTCACCCCATACCGAAGAGTCTCTAAGATATTCTAAGTGCATTAGAGATCAATCTTTTAAGGGTTGTAACTCAGAGCTCATGAGGGATATCATTGAAACATTAAATGCTATAGGATGGTGATTTCAAGATATACAATAGCATCTCATTTAGGAGAGATCACATTCCATTTGGGTTTGGCACAACAATCTTGCTTGATGCCAAAACTTGTAGTGTGCCCTAATTCATTGGTGCATCACAATGTGACTTTAAAACTATTGATTGTGGCATCAAATCATCAATTCCATTATCTCTAGATGTTTGGGTGAGCTTGAGTGACACCCTTATTCTGACCATGGAGAGCCTAGAAAGTTAGTGGCCACCCCATACAAAGGTCTCTAAGATGCTCTAAGTGCATTTGAAGATCAATCTTTTGAGGGTCATAACTAGGAGCTTGTGAGGGCTATCAGTGAAACATCAAATGCTATAGGATGGTGATGTTAAGGCCTACAATAATCTCTCTCATTTTGGAGAGATCATTTTATTTTTGGATTTGGCACAATGATCTTTCCTAATGCCAAAACTTTTTGCATGTCTCAGTTCATTGGTAACCTTCATGGCTATCCTATACTGAAGAGTCTCTAAGATGCTCTAAGTGCATTTGGAGATTGATTTTTCATTAGTCATAACTTAGAGATTATAAGTTCTATCAATGAAATGTCATATGCTATAGAAGGGTGATTTTGAGATCTATAATAACCTCTCTCATTTTAGAGAGATCACATTCCATTTGGATTTGGGACAGTGAGCTTGCCTGATGCTAAAACTTGCATAATACGTCACTTCATTGGTGCATCATTGCCCTAATTTCAAACTATTGATCATGGCATTGCATCATCAATTTTGTTAGCTATAGATAGATAGATGAACCCTATAGGCACCCATATTTTGTCCATATTTCCCCTATAATGTTTGTTCACTACAAACTAAAATGTCCCCTAAGACCAAAGATGGCCTCTAAGACTAAATTGGCCATGGATTTGGCTAATTATAGACATCTTATGGGACTACAGACATCATTTTAACTTAAACATATATGATATAATTTCAAATTTCAAATTTCATTAAAATTTGATAAAATATTCTTCACAAATTAGTACATTTATATTGAATATAACAAACATGATCAAAATGAATGATATTCCATAAACATGAAGAATACACATGATCCATGATAAATTGAACAATACTATACTAAATTAAAATGTATATCCTTGTGCACATAAATGAAAACAATATATATCAAAATACATGTATCCATAGACAAATAATGCAAATATATATATATATATATATATATATATATATATATATATATATATATATATATATATCAAAATACATATATCCATAGACAAATTATGCAAATAAATATCAAAATACATAGATCCATATACACAATGTGGCTGATCATGCCATCAAAATGTGTACAATATTGAAGTTTATGTATACAATATGACATATTCCATCTAAAAATGTCTCATGATGAATCCTATGACAACTATACTATCCTATATTCTTGGTGGATCATCAAAATGCAACCTATTCATTGAACTAGGTGGATCAAATGCCTCCTACATAAACAAAAAAGGAAACCCCAAAGTTAGACTATTGAATTTATATGACTCTATGTATCTAATATTGAAGTACTCAAATACATAATGATCCTTTTTTAATAAATATTTATAGTTTTGAACTTTCATTATAAATAAATATCTCATTGACCTCCTATGATGGTCAGGAGTCCACTCATATGTCAAGAATTCTCAAACATTTTTGTTTGTGGCATGTATATATTCAAGTATGGTTGTTAGGTGGATCTAAAACTTAAACTACAATATTATAATATGGAATACTAAATGTGTGCATATAATCAATAAGTGAAAGTAAAACTTACCATTTTCAACCCCTCCTCTCAAAATAATGGCTGTGTGAACAAAGATAAAAAAAAACTTTGACATTTAATCTCCTGTGAGATATAAAAGCCTAGTTGTTAATATCATGGAGATAAGTTTTTATTCTTTTTATGAAAATAAGGAAAGTAATAAATAAATAATAGTTATGCATATATTGGGGCTCTCACTGTGAATGGAAATGCCAGAGAGCCTACAATGTTGAATCTACCTAGACTCATCACTAGTACCCACACCATGTACAATAAAGAAAGTAATTAAATTTCATTAGTAAAAATATTTTACAAGAATGAATCAATATTTAATCAATTTTAAAACACCTAATTTCCTTTCCCTTTTTAATGAGTTGTGCCTCACGCCCTGCACTCTACCCCCCACTAATAGGTGGTACCTACAAGAGAAAAGAAATATTAGAAACCATATATGTTCCAATATCAAATAGAAAAAAAATGAGAACACAACATAATGTAGATGTATGAATTCCAAATTAAATAGCTGAGAGTATGACATTATCAACCTGTCTAAGCTCCTCCTTAGTCATCAATTAAACATGAATGAAGATCACTTACATGTATAAGTCAGTATGGGTAAAAATTATTCTATTATAAAGATTAACTTTAAATCAACTATGCCATTTAAAAAAAGTATATACACAACAACATATAATAATCCCATGGTTTGACATGCCCTTCTTCTCTCATGTCAGGGTGTATAGTCTTTGTAGCTATGTGTTGTATCCTCCTCCTCAAATAAAAACTAATACTCAAAATGACCACCCATGCGATGCAAACAAATATTCATGTATGTTATGCAAGTATGAGGAAAACAAACAAGTGATGAGATCCTTGATGATGAACTCATGCTAGCATCATCAATACAGGGATGCAACGTTGACCTAGTCTAGGATATCAATAGGCCACTCAATCTATGGATGTCTCTTATGGTCTGAGAGATAGCATCTATATTGATATTAGGATTTTGCACTAGAGAAGGGGGGAGACATCACTAGGGGTAATGAAAGTGCCAACATTGTTTCTCTAAGAAAGGGGTCTATCCTGAGGAGCTCCTCCTCCTACACCCATGTTGGGTCTCATACTCCAGTAGTTCACCTTGAGGTACAACACAAATTCAGCATACAATTTTTTAATGAAATAGAATGGGACCTCTAAATTTTTTGTGTGGAGGTTTGTCAAAAACCATCCATAAAAAATCTCAAAAGTTTGTATGTATAGCCTCATTAGTGCACCATTTAATTTATAATTTGGGTTTTCTGTGTCCTATTTTTTTACCAATTTTTGTGTTCACAAAAAAGGTTAAGTATATCATCTTTAGTTATGTTTAGGGCTGCAACCTCATCATAGTCCAAGTGATCATCAAACATGGCATGCATTTTCTTATTGAAATGAAGAACAACATTTTGTGACATTGGTAAGTGTCTCAGTAATATCCACTATGGTGTTTAGCATGGATAAGATGGGACCCAATGTAGGTATATTGTTATATGTCACTTGAAAATCCCTCAGTTCGGTAATATTTTCTTGTATCAAATATTCAATTTGAGGAGGGTTTTGAGGGGGTAAAGGATTTCTTGGTGGAGTTTTTTGAGGGTGCACTAGATCATTTGGTGGAGGGTTTTGAGGGGGCAATAGATCATTTGGTGGAGGCTTCTGAGGGGGCACTAGATCATTTGGTGGAGGCTATTGAGTAACTCTATTTTGTTGCTCAATTTTTTCAACATCATTTGGGTCATCCATGCCTATTAAATTGCAAAGAATCCAAATATTACTATTTGTATTAATAGTTTTTTTAGTTAACAATTTGTCTTCCTTGATATATTGGTTTATATCTTGACTCTTTATATGCCCAAAGGCTTATGGAAAATACAAAAGTTGATAACAGAATGGGTGAATCTAGAAATCTATCAAAGACCCCAGAATTGAAAGTTACAACTCCCTTATGAGTGCAAAATATGCAATAAATTTTTCTTTCAAGATTTGGGTGTATGCTCTTAACCAAAGAGTAGAAGAGGCAAAAAACAAGTTTCTCAACAATTTAAATGACCTAGGAAATGAAGGGGGACTATCTTACATTATGCAATCTACTCAAACTAACAAAGTAGATAAATGGGAACATGCAAAAATAACTACAACATTAGGAAGAAATAAAAGATAGTGAAAATAGTAATTCTTGGATTACAAAGTAAGCTAATGTTTTGACAATACCATGATTGTCTATTCCTCAGCTACTCCCACATCAAATTCCAACTTCCTTATGTAGAGAACTTAAACTAAACACATAGATGACAATAAATAGAAGATAAGCTTATTCTAATGAGAGTAAAGCATACAATCTATTCAATAAAGAAAATAAAGCCAATTTCATTCACATTTCAAAAAACTTCACTTAAATTAAATAAACAAAAAAACATAAAATGAACTTGGAGTCTCACATAGTAATCCCAACTATCGGGGTTTTTCCAAAGTAAAGTTTTATTATTTGATTTACATCTTCTAAGGTTACATTTATAGGCCTTCAAAAACTGGTCAATTACATTAGATGATTTCTCAATAGAGCATCTCTAAAAAAAAAATCTAAAAATAGGACAAGCTTTAATCATTGTCTATTACAGATATTTAGAAAAATGCCAAGAATGGCAACAAAAGAAGGAAGAGGGGAAGAATGAAAGATGTCTGGAGTAGCATCAAAATCATCATGCCTTGTTAGAAGTAACTAATTTAGCCCTATATGCTTTCATAGCTTTGATTACTTTATCCAACTCTTCAACACCTGGAATGAGGATGTTGTTGGCTCTGGTTATCAAATAATCAAGGATTTGAGTAAGTTCATCAATTTTGGCCACCCTTGATTGGAAATTCTCCATTTTCCTCTTTATGACTACATTAGATGCTGATAGTTCCTAAATCTTGGCCACCTATAAATTAAGTGGGTCAACAACTTCATCAATGAATGCTAGGAACTTGGACTTCATTCTTTCAATGTCTACTATCTTTCCATTAGTAGACACAAAGGACTTTGTGTGCAAGATCTTCAAATATTGAAATAGTTTGTCAATGATCTTTTGCACCATGTTGTCTTGTAGATCTCACAAAAGTTTCAATGAAAAAATCCAAGGATTTCTTCCATTGGAACATAGACTCTTGACCAATCTTTAGGATCCCATAAGCAATGGTTTCATTGGTCCCCATATCTATCATTTCCTATAGAAGGGCCAATTGCTCTATAAACTTGTCTATTTCCTTCTAGATGGTTGAACAATGATCTGAGGTAGACTCTCTAGGCTTGTGAGCATCTATTACCAAAGTCCCTAGATTCCCAACTAGTGGAGGACCTTGGGCTTTTATCTTATCTACCCATGCTTAACCTACTTGCCCAAATTATCTCTCTTGTTGCAACTTGAGTAGTAAGTTCTTGTTTTCTTCTGTATTTGGGTAGAATTGACTAGAAGAAGTACTCCCAAGTGTGGACTTTATGTACTCTACTAGCTCTCTATTGGAGGCCTTCAATATCTTCTTTTTTTCTCTTAGCTCCTCCAACTTGTCCTCAATCTTTTTATTGGTGGACTTTCACATGTTCACCATGGAGTGATGAACTAGAATGCCAAGATCTTATGTTTTTATTTGGAAATCATCTTTTGAGAGCTTTTGAAATCTTCCTTCTTTTTGAGGCTCTACAATATCAACCAACATATGCCCAGTTGTTGAATCTCTAGAAAATGTAGCAATTGTCTTCTACTTCTTAGTCTTCTTTAATGGTTGAGAGGATGTGACTTGTGTGATCAAGTCTTTTTATGGGATAACATCCTCATATGTCCTCTTCATTCTATCAATCATCTCCTTAGACCAAGACTCTATAGAGAGGACATTGATAGAAGATTGTAGTGCAGAAGGATCAGACAAGTTCCTTAGAATCAACAGGGTTGGCTTACTATGGGAAGCAATAGGAAAGGTAGCTACCTTAGTTACTAAAAGGGCTAATGTATCCCCTTATTGAGATGTTTCTTGTTCCTATCATCCATAGGATTTGTGTCACCATCCAAATTAATAACTTGAATAGGGAAGGATGGCTTAGCCACTGATTTCTCTTGTTCCTTCCCTTTATCCTTGTCATCTTCCTTCTCTCCTATCTTCCCAGTATTTGGAAGATAGCCATCTCTATAGGTTGGAGTAAGTGGCACATTCTTTTTTGGAGGATAGTCTCCTCCTTGTCCAATGGATTGTGATGGCCCAATAAATTTTGTTGTAGTGGATGTTTTGATTGTAGCTACAACTACCTAGGTGGATCCTATTGACACTCCATCTATTAAACTAGTAGCTTAAGTCCTTTTCTTCCTTGCATGGATCCACTCCACCCATTTGTCTATTATTTTGATTATCCCTCACATGAGAGCCTCCATAGTATCAATGACTATCTTAGTAGGTTAAGTAGACAAAATTGGTGTGTTCTTGATCTTCTCGTAAGATGTAGGGTGCATATAGGCTCCATCATCTACAAGATTAGAGACATCAAAAACATATTTATACAATTTTATTTGATTAATAGTTAACCTTGACCAAAATCTCTCCCAAGTTTGGTACTCATTGAGACACCCACACCATAAATCTTCAATATTTGGGAAATTCCTATAGGCATACCCCAACTTTAGATGATTCTTTACAAAATTTATTGGATCATATTGAGGCCTAAGCACCTCATAATCTAATAGCTTGATCTTTCCTTCAAAATATTTTACCAAGTTCCAAGAATCTGATTTGGAGGCACATGAATATAGGCCTACCACAATAGGGAATGGAATCCTAACAATTTTCTTAACATTTCAACACAAGGTGTTCTCCTCTAGAATTTGTCAACACAGTTCTACTATAACTATCTTGTCCTTGGGAAATCTAGGTGATCTCTTAGGAAATCCATCATGGGCTCCTATTTGAAATTAGGTGAAGCTTGAGAATTGAATGAATGAGTAGCCATACTAGCTTATAGCCAAAATTGCCTCTATTGAGAATCTCGTCTCAAGGAAACCTTCCAATTCCTGATATAATCTCATCATGAAGGTATCATTGACAACAACATACTCTTCATAGTTGCTCTACAATTGTAGATGTAGATAGAACTCATAGACCTTGTTGTACTCATCATATTTCAGGATACTCGGGAGACCAAGCCACAAATGGTGTGTTCCCAAAGCATAAATCAAGTAGGAGGACATATAGAACAACTTGAACCCTTTGATAGAATTCAACCAAGAAGCAAGCTCCTGATAGATTGTTTGTGCCTAATCAATCTTCATATTTTAAACAAAAATTTCTTGCACTAGGAAAAAGTGATGCTCGATGAACTCTTGTATATCCTACCTTCCCCAATCTAAGGAGGAGTACAAGGATATCCATGATCTCTCACTTTAGGTTAGCACCAAATAAAGTTTTCAAAATTTTTCTCTTCTTCGAGTAGGCAGTCTAGAACTAGGTCCTCTTCACATCCTCCCATTTGAGGGTCTTTTTCTCATTGAAAATGGACATGGAGGACCCAAAATCAATATCACAATACTTCTCTTGCATAGGAATACCAAATGTTGACTAAATTAGTGCCTTGTTGATTGACAAGAGGATGTACTGATTAGGAAACAAAAGCTTCTAAGTTTCTAGATTGTCTCTCTCAATGCACTCCTTTACAAATTTAGGTGCATGAACAACCATTGGAATGGAAATTACCTCTACCAATCCACTCTCTTTGAGTTTCAAAGTGATTGGGTAAATGGTTTGGGAATTCAACCTCCTATGTAGATTACCCATGTTGTAAAACTTAAAGGATATTTTCAAATAATCTTTTAGCTCACTTTCCAAGCCAATTAATCCTTTGTAACAAGAAGCTCTTATTTCCATTCACTATGATTGAATAGGATGAAGCTCTCAATATATAACCATTTAAATAAAATTATAGAAATGAATTATTTTCAAATCTAATTAAATAGCTTTAAGGAATTAGAACATTTTCTCCATAGGATCAAAATTAAGTTCGGCCAATGATTATAATGGCCGAATTTCTAGATTTACATTTAATTCCTTAAGCAATGGCTATTTAAAATTTCTATTTATTTTCACTTAAAACATTAAGTTCTCAAAAGAACTCTTACTTAACTTAAAGTAAAGTGATATGACTTAAGGTCACTGAATAACATAAATACTTAGCTTTTTGTGAAGTGTCACATTTTTCTTCAAAATTTGGAATGAAGATATCTTTACAATACTAGCACATGCAAGAGAGAAAGAGGCACTTAGCTTTTACACAATGCTATTTTCCTTTTATATGGAATCATAACACAAGGAGTAGTCCTTTTTCTAGTTTTCACACTCCATTCTTTTACTTTCCACTAAAGGCTTTAATACTACTTTTCCTTCATGACGGTTTCACATTCTCGACACTTACTTTTTTGGAAGTATCTTTTGGGCATTTTTGAAGGATATTCAAAATTTTAGGGTAACTAAAATTTCTATCTTCAAATCTTCCAAAAGAGTGGCCCTTTTTGTTACCTTTGGGTGGAAAACTCCTATCTCAGCAACATTTTCCAGACTAAGGTACAACCAACAACTTTCAACCTTTAACTTCAACCCGATGGCCCTGAAATCAGATCTCAAGCATGCTTCACTTATTATGAGCCTTTTAGTAGTTCTTTCAACACTATGCTCAATTATTTGATTATTTTAACTGATATTTGGCTTAGGTTCATGAGGCTTTAGAAATAGAATAAAATGACTGCATTTCTATGAATATGTAGCAACAAACCATAAACTCATATTCCTAAGAAATATTTGAACTTATCTATATAGATCTGAATGAGAATCACCTTGGCCTCTATCCATAGGTTTTTAAGTCAATAGGTATTGGAAAAAGAAAATTCATAGCTCTTTCTAACACTTTCCATGGTTCCAACCTTTGGATTCATAGTTGGTGTAGTTTGCTTGATGGGGAAATCAATTCATCAGCTTAGAATCCATGAGAATATGCAACGTTAGGGAAAGATGTGAGAAAATAAAAATTAGAACACTTACTTCTCATTGAGAGGATGCAATATCACATCCCAACCATACCTAAAAATTATAATCCCCATGTGCACCAGAAAAACAAGAAACCCACAAATAAAGATTAGGTAAGTGTGTTGCAAAGGGAGAGCTAGGAAATGTAGCTAGTAAAGTGCTTTCAAGAAAGATGAGAAGTAAGTAACCTAAAATAGACTTAGACACCTCTCACTCACTTTAACCAATGACCTCAAGCTTAAAAAGGAGGAATACTAAAACTTGGCAACATTTGGCTTTGACTAGGGACTTAGGCATTTGCAAAAATGTCCAAGAAGGGACCTAAAATCTCTAGTTTTGCACAACTAGAATGAAAAAAATAAGAAAAGAAAACTAGGAAACTAAACTAATCACACAACAAGAAGGAAAGCTAAACTAAGGAAAGCAATAAAACAAAGAACGCAGGGAAAGCAACCTACCTAGACTAACACTAACTGCAGGGGTTACCTGTTTTCAATTGTGAACTTGAAATGACTTTAGGTCCTAGCCATTGTATGAAAATGATAGAAACTCTCCAAAAGGATATGCTAGAATGAAGGAATTATTCTGGTTTACTTGCATGATCTTGAAAGGTCCCTTCCAGAGTGATTCAAACTTGTGATACATGTTCTTGGGCTCATTCCTTTTATCCCATAGTAGTACTAGGTCACCTTCCATGAATCTTCTTGGTCTAGCCTTCTTATCAAAAAATGACTTCATGCACTTCTGATGTTTTGAAATATGATCAACCATCCTATCATTCTCTTCTTCTAGTTTTGTTGGATACATTATGCACTTCTCCAATCTATCTTTGAACTATAGATCCTCAATCACTTGCTGTAATTTCTAGATGGATAGGTCAAGTGGGATAGGAAGACTAGCTTCAACTCTATAAACTAGTTCAAATAGGGAAATATCGATTGCCTTCTTAGGTGTAACTCTATCTGCCCAGAGTGCATCATATAATTTCTTGTGCTAGTTCTTTTGGTTCTTAGAGACCAATTTTTTCATGATATTGATCAAGTTTTTATTACTTGATTATGCTTGACCATTTCCTTGAGAAAAGTAGTCAGATGAATGGCTTAAGTGAATACAATTGTGATTTCCATAGAAGAAAAATAGGAAGCATTGTTAATGACAAGCTTCTTTGGCACTTCAAATCTTATCAAGATATTTTCTTTAATGAATTCATAGACTACGTTAGAAGTAGTTTTCCTAGTCAACTTGGCCTATACCCATTTGGTGAAGTAGTCTATGGCAATGATGGCATATAGATGACCACCATGTGAGGGTGGATTGATTGGTTTGATGAAATTAGTTCCCTTGCTACTAAAAGGAACCTTCAGTTACAATTGGCTTTAAAGGTAGAGAAGCTAATTAAGGCTTTCTTGAGAACATTCTGCACTTGTCACACTTTGCTATCAATTGATATGCATCCCTGAACATTCTAAGCTAGTAGTAGCATTGCCTCAAGATTTTTAATGTTGTGACCATTGATGAAAAGTGACCACCACAAGCCTCATTATGGAAGCTATGAAGCAACCTCTCTTGCTGAGGTTTATCCATATACCTTAGAAAGCTCCCATCTATTGCCCTCTTATATTGTTGATCATCATAGATGATATACTTAGCTAATCTGATTCAGAGATGTCACTTTTACTTCTATGTTAGTCCACTAGGGAAATCCCTATAAGTTAGGAAGTAGGAAATATTTGAGAACTAGGGATCTTGAAGACTAACCATTAGTGTTCTTGAAGATTCAATTTCCTCCCTTAACTCCTAATTTTTTACTATTATTTTACACAAGTCATTCCCTCTCACCAACTTAGTTGGCTTTAGGTCAATTTCATACTCTTGAACCTTAGCTATCCATGCACCTCTAGTGTTACAACCTATTTCTTGCTGATTCAATATGCTCTTGATAGTCAAATCGGGTACAAACAAAATAGAATGAGAGTGTAGCATGTAAAATATAAATTTTTTGAGAGCTCTTACCACTACATAGGCATGCTTCTCCATTTGAGAATATCTAAGCTCATGCTCCTTCAAGGGGATGCTCATGAAGGAAATTGGTGCTTGGATACCTTCCCTATTCTCCTACATGAGGATTGTAGATAGTGTATGGGTTGAAGCATAAAAATATAATATGAACTCTGTAGTGTGATTTAGATGTACTAGAACAAGTGCCTTGGCTATGGCATCCTTAATTTGATCAAAATCTACTCTTCTATAATAATTCCACTTGAAGCTTTGCCATGTCAACAATGTTCTTGGTGATTTTAGAGAAATTAGTGATGAATCATCTTAGGAAGCTCACTTGTCCAAAGAAAGATTTGACTCCAGATTTTCTTCTTGGTGAATTCAACTATTGGATGACTCTAAAGCATTCTAGGTCAATCCTAATACCTTCTTGGGAGACTATGAGACCCAATAGGTTGCCTTCTATAACATAGAAGACTGACTTCTTTTGATTGAGTGAAATCACGTGCTCTCTACATCTTTTTAACACCTTCTCTGGGTCTTTTAGATGGTTTTCCCTTTTCTTAGAGAAGACTGTTAGATCATCCAAGTGGATAATGATGATCTTATCCTTTAGGTCAGCAAATATGGAATTCATATCCTATTGAAAGGTGGCACCAACATTAATAAGCCCAAAGGGCACTCTATTATACAAAAATATTTCCAAGTAGTGATGAACATGGTCTTGTATTGATCTTCTAGGTTCACATCAATTTGGTTGAATCCCAAGAATCCATCTAGCATGGACATCATTCTAGAGCCAAAAATTGTTTGCAATAGGTGGTCCACATTAGGAAATGCATAGTTGTCTTTTGGAGATGCTTGATTCAAATTTTTGAAATCCATGCAAATTCTCATCTCTCCACTCTTTTTCGAAACTAAGGCAGTGTTAGCTATCCATGTCAAATGATGTATAGGGTAGATATGTTAGAAATAAAAATTATTGGGGGAGGGTGTGTATTAACAATTTACAAACTTTAGTCACCAACTAGATATTATTTATTTCTTTGAGCCATACATAAGAAAGTAAATAAGTAATGTTGAACAATAATAATAACTATTTATAAAGATAACTCATAACACCATATTTTGTTAACTTGGGAAACCCTAGCCAAGGAAAAACCCCACTTGGGATGATACCCACTAGATAATATATTGATATATATGTTCCTTATTAGAGGATGGACCCTATTAGGAATAAATGAGAAAATTCAGTATAGAGAGTCCTTGTTAGGAGATTTTGAAACCCTATTAGGAGATTCCAACCTTGTTAGGAGTTGTAGTATAGTAGATGCAAGATGAGCCCACTAGCCAAACATGCACTTCCAATTACAAGAAGAGATCACTTCCCAAATAAGTAATTAGTCCTTTGCTATATAGATGTTGTCACTTTTGATCTCTAATGTCAACTAGATGTCAGATCACAAAAATCAACTTCACATATATCACTTCACAGAAAGTTCACTTATCACAATACAATTGCTCAATGTAACATATCACAACCCATTTGAAATTGCAAGATGTCCTTGGCATAAATACCATCCCTTTTCAAAAAAATTCCTAGGTCAGCTAAGACCATAATGTACTTTTCCAACTTAGAGTAAACATTCAGGATGTTGTCCCTAATTGATCAAGTAATTATTCTGTAAACAAAATAATTTCTTTCCTTTAATTTTGCTATCCTGTTACACTGGTAAAATGTGAATATCTCTTTTTCATACAATTCATACTAACTTTTGAGGTTATACATGTGATTATAAACATGTATACAATCTCTAGCTAAGTTTGCTAATCACAATATGATGTCAATAACAAGTTACATACAAAATAATACACTGTTGTAAACTAATTTCATACTTAGACAATTTTTTGAGTACCAAAAGCTAAGTATCTTTATTTATGAGGTTTCCTACAAGCATGTACAACATGTGTTTTTTTAAATGATAACAATTACATATCTTTATTAGCCAATTATCAAAAATCTCCCCCTTTGGCATTGACGGAAACAAAATAGGGAAAATTGGCTAAGTATCAAAAAATTGTCCAAAACATTATAATACATCTTTTACAACTTATCTATCTTACATATGCTCCCCCTTTCAATATGATTTCCTACCTTACAATTTTATCTTCTCCCCTTTACCTTATTTATAATTTTCTTATGCATCTTCTCCCTCTTTGACATCAATAACAAAGGTTGGAATATCAAAATCTGTAAAAAATTGTCCATCTATTGTCAAAAACTTTATAATAATCTGCCTTAAACTAATTATATCTTCATATAGTTGTCAAAACTTTCCTTAAGACTATTTAAACCTTTTTTCCATGTATTCTTGGTTGTTTCAGTACAGGTGAGAATCACACAAGGCATATGATGTAATCTCAACTACATTAAGATTAGAATATAAAAAGTTTGAGTAGGTGTACTTGGTTTTGACACACTCCTCCAACTATCTCTCAACAATAGATATTTTTAGAGAAATACTCTCTAAAATCATATAATCTCTTCAAAAAAATTCTTTCTAAATTTCTAGTTTCCTCATATCATTATGAATACTAGCCACTTGTCCTTCAAAGTCAAAAAACTTTATTAGAAGGTTTCTAAAGCTGGTTAGATAGAGCTTCTAGCTCACTTAGCTTCCCTTCAATCTTACTATCAAAATCCTTGGTCAACTTATAAGATAAGGTACACTTGATGTACAATACCTTTCCATCTTGTTGACAATTCTGAAGTTCCTTGATACAAGTATCAAGACTTAGTAAATCATTCTTGATGTTCTAAAAAATGGTGCTAAATAGATTAGCACCATGTAAATTTGTGTCTTTAACTCTACAACATTCAAGAAATTTGTAAATTCTTCATCAAAAGACTCCAATACTGCACGTGCCTTTTGTTTAGGATCTGCTTCTATATGATTGATTTCTAGAGTACTATGTAATCTATCAATAACCCCCATTAAGGTTCCTTTTAGGCTCTTCACTTTCCTGTTCTTCTCAAAAAGTTTTGTTAGAGATGAGATTAAGTTAGTTTGATCATCATCATCACTTGTTAGGCTAGTAAGTGAAAGTGGAGTAGATGAACTAAATGGTTTAGATTCATCTTCCCTTTGCTTCTTCTCTATTATCTCTCTCACTCTTCTTTATCAATAACATCCATTAAGGTTCTTTGTAGGCTCTTCACTTTCCTATTCTTCTCAAAAAAAATTGTTAGAGATGAGATTAAGTCATTTTGATCCTTATCATCACTTGTTAGGCTAGCAAGTGAAAGTGGAGTAGATGAACTAGATGGTTTAGATTCATCTTTCCTTTGCTTCTTCTCTATTATCTCTCTCACTCTTCTTCTTTTTCTTTCTCTTCTTTTTCTTTTCTTTCTTTCTCTTTCTTCTCTTCCTCCTCTATTCTCTTCTTCCTTTCTTCCTCTATTTTCTTTTTCTTTTCTTCCTCAATACTTCTCTTCATTTCATCTTCAAGCAAGTTATGCTTGGCTTCTTCTATTTTCCTCTTTTCTTCTTCTAATATCCAAAGTAAACTTTAAGCAAACCACCCTCGAAAAAGAGATATAAAATAATTGGAAAATCTTACATTATTTTGAAAAATAAAAATAATTTCTATTACTAATTGGTGAATCTTTAACTATTTAAATTATTTTATAACTAAATTTAATAAAAATGCGGTGAGAACTAAATTATTAGCCAAAATTTCCTAAAATTAGCCAATTAAAAAATATTAGCTACTAAAAAATTCCCTGCTAATATCCTCTTCCCCTCTTCAATTTGTTTTAGTTGATCTTCAATATCCTCAGTATGATCTTTAGGTTGTTCCAAACTCTCAAAAGGGTTAGTATTATCATTGTTAATAGTAACATTGGTCTGATCAATCTGCATAGTGTCACCACTTACTGACACTTTCGATGTTCTAGGTGCTAGTGAAGGTGTTGCCTTAGATTCTATCATCATCTGACTTATATGTGTCATTATGTCACTTCTTATTTTTTCCTTCTCACCCACCATAAATAGAAATGGTCTCACCTTGTTTCTTAAGAAAGGTGCTAGACTGTTCAACAAATTCCTTACTTCTTCATCATCAATCTTTCATATTGTCCTTATCATAGACTTCTGAAGTTCTATGTCTTTTCTCGATTAGGTGCCTTCTTCTTTATGAGTCTATCATAGAATTTTTGATTTACTATGCCTTCAATATCCTTAAGTTTTAGATTGTTATCAATTATATATCTCATAGTAGAGATATCAATCTGATCTTTCTCAATGTCATTATACAAATCATAAAAAAAATTCATCTAAACAAAGTTCTCTTCATTAGCAATGGCTGAATTTATCTTCTCAATATTCAGCTTCCAAGGTTGCCTTGCTTTACTTGTTATCTATTTAGAAGTAGTTACTTTCTCTGCCTGTTTTGCTTCTTATGTTCTTCTTCATCATTGGATTAAACAATTGTGAACAATGTCTTTTGTCTTTTACCTTGTCCAGTAGCATGTTTCTTGACTCTTTTTGTCTTTGTAGTCATAGCTTCCACTATTCTCTCTAATTTCCTCTTCATCTCACTTGGTTGTAAATTTGACACTGTAGCATATGGAATGCTCTATTATGAAGATGTCTCTACAATAGACACTGATTAAGGTTGTACATACATTATACCTTGTTTCATGGTCTGTCTAACTACCTATGACTCACTCTTTGTCATACCAACCTCTATTAAAGCTACCTTCATTATTGTCTCTATCTTCTTGTGAGATACTTTCTCTAAGGATGCCTAATGAGATGATTGGGTAATCTCTTCATAAGTCCCAAATCTATACTCATCTTGGTCCTTCTCGAAGTTCAAAAATAGATCGATGTATATAATTACTACATAATCACTTAACTCATATTATAAGGGATCAAGAAATGTTTCCTAACATTCTAATACTTGAATATGAGTAAAGTCTATATCAACCATAACACATATGCCATCTTTGAATCTTTCTACAATTTTAGGTGCAATTTTGAATCTTTTTCTCATCCCATTCTAAAATGTTTTCATTATGAAATTTCCACTATCTAAGATTTTATCTACTAGATGTCTTTTACATACATCAGCAATCTATTTAATGGTACACTTATCACTACTCATAATCTCTATAGCTAATAAGTATGGAAATCTTATAGGTACATGAAAGAATATATAATTGATTAATGATTGAAATGTAAACACACCATTCTTAGTCCTCTTGGTTTTTTCCAAGTTTTTAAGAAGTTGCATTCTTAGAATTTCATTAAGGTTAACTTGTTCCTTCTCAACACAAATTTTATAGGCTACAGAGATGAATCCTGCTGATAATTCATCAATGTTAGAACTTGTAGATATAGAGTAGGAAATTATTCTACTTAGGAATCTTACATTATCTTATTTAATGGTCTTAATCACCATGGCCTTCCAATTATAAACTGCTTTGTGTAGCTCTCAACCTTCTTATTAACAAGTTTCTCTCCTCTAGGTACTACCTTGTTTGCTAAGACTAGTTACCTCATGAATAAGGTTGGCTGAAATGTCAACTACATTGTCTTCCATCCATAGTTTTCCATCATGAATTCTACTTAGTATGATCTATGTCTACTCATCTATGTCCAATTCTCAGTAGAAGTGATATTTGAATAGGTCTAGTTCTTTAAAATGTTCAAAACTAGGCTTTACAATCATATCATGGTTAAAGACTAATTCCATATCTTTATTTATATACTTGCTCCCAATAGATTCAAACTTGTTGTTAAGATAACTTCCTACATCTTCCAAATAAAATACATTGTTTAGAGAAATGGATAATGTTGAACTAGGGTTTCCTTCTACAAGTTTCACAGAAGTAAACTTCACCTTTTGTCTCTACTCATTCTCAACATTATGAACTACTAAGATATCCATGATTCTATCAAATATAAATTTTATTAAAGAGATTCTATGAATAAATGATAAAATACCTCTTTCTAAAAATAGGGTTTACTTCAAAATTGCCTTGTCAAGTCACTTCTGAGGGCTCTATGTTTCTAATGTAATCATAATGAAGTGGTAATCAAGTTTGTACTCCATTTTATTCATTCAATTCAAACTTGTATTAATGGCATACTTTGTAAACATGAAAAAGTTGTCAATTACATTCTAAAATCAAATATCTATTCAATAATCTTTGTTCGATCTTCAAATACTACTTGAAGTTTACCATAGCTTCCTTCCATCATGATAATGCTCCAATAATCTTCACTCCATAAAATTCTCTATAAAAACATAGTTTTATTCTTCTGCTATAGAATTAACTTTCTCTATGATAATAGTTACTCTTAATTCCTTTGTAACAAGTTTTGATAAGCTCCAAATTTCAAGTAAGCTTGGATACCATCTAAACTTATCTTGATACACCTTTTCCCAACTTCACTACCCATAATTCAATCATCGAATGAAGTTTCAAATTCTAGTTTTGTAAACAAGCTTAATTCAACTTAGTTGAATCAAATTTGATTACTAACTTTGATCTCCATATCTTATCATCTCCTAATTTATCTTCTGAGATGTCTAATCATTTTATGAATGCCTCATTGAGTTCTTCTCAATTTTCACTGACTATATTTCTTTGTTCCTAATTGTCTTTCTTAGTTTCGGAGTTCCTTTCATGGTTCCTTCTATCATTTCTAACATTTCTTCAATCGTCTCTTCTATTTCTAAGGTTTCTTCTATTTTTCCTTCTATCTTTGAAGTTTCCATTCATTCTATAATACTTTGTTGTATGTTTGGAGTTGTTTCATAACTAACATATTGGAGTTCTACTTCTAGGATTCTATTCACCAACTAGTGCATGGAAATACTAAGCTATGTGTCCAATGTTGTTACACTTATAACACACAATCTATCTTCTTTCTTTATATGGTCTTCCTTCTCTTGATGTCCTTTCTTTAGATCTTCTTCTATCTATAGGGTTAGTATTTGTAGACATTCTACTATTCCTTCTATCATTATCATATTTAGGTTTCCTATAATCAATTGCTTTGTGACCCATAACATGATAATTATGACAATAAAAATCCTTAATGTGATTAAATGACTTATTGGTACAATCTCTTTTCATATGACCTATTTCATTACATGAAAAACACCCACCTCTAAATTCATACTTGGTTTCTTTAGGAGATTCTACTTGCTTTGGTTCATTCAAAATCTTAGCTTTATTGTCTTGTTCAACTTCTTTAGGTTTATTAGAAGATTGACTGCATTCAATCTTATCATTAGATTTATCTTTCTCATTTAGATCTGATCTATTTTCAAGTTTCTTTGTATACATGTTAAATAGATAACCAAGACCAATTTTATCATTGGTAGGTCTCTATATTGACATTGAATCATCAAGCTTTTCTCTACTAGAGTAAAGCTTCTCAAGTTGCTGCTTGCACTGAGTTAGTTCATCTTTCACAATAATGTTTTACTTATGAAGTCTTTCATGATCTTCTTTCAATCTTTCAAATTTAGATGTCTTCTGCACTAGACTTACTCTAAGATCTGTATCCTTAGTCTTCAAATCATATTCAACTTTGCTAAGATCATTCTTCAAAGCCAACATGCTTCAAGATCTTGTACTCTTCAGCTTTGAATAATCATCATCACTAGTTTTAGATTTAGTAGATTCAGGCTTGGATTTGAGATGTTCAATCTTGTTCTTCAATTGTTTAATATACACTTCAGAGTCTTCATATCTATCCTTTAACTTATCTCTTTCTTTAGTAAGGAAATCAATTTTTTCAAGTGCCTCTTCAAGATTATTCATCAATTATTCTATATCTATAGGGATCTTACCCAAGTTGTTAAGCCTCTTCTGAGTATTTGTGCTCCGATACCAATTGTTAGAAATAGGAATTACTGGGGGAGGGGGGGGGGAATCAGTAATTTACAAACTCTAGTCACCAACTAGATATTATTTATTACTTTGAACCATACATAAGAAAGTAAAAGTAATGGTGAATAGTAATAGTAACCATGCATAAAGATAACTCATAACGCCATATTTTGTTAACTAGGGAAACCCTGGCCAAGGGAAAACCCCAATGGCTATAATACCCACTAGATAATATACTGATACATATGTTCCTTGTTAGAGGATGGACCCTATTAGGAGTCAATGAGAAAATTTAGTATAGAGAGTCCTTGTTAGGAGACTTTGAATCCCTATTAGGAGATTCCAACCCTATTAGGAGTTGTAGTACAATAGATGCAAGATGAGCCCACTAGCCAAACATGCACTTCCAATTACAAGAAGAGTTCACTACCCAAACAAATAATTAGCCCTCTAGTATATAGATGATGCCACTTATGATCTCTAACCTTAGCTAGATCTTGGATCACAAAAATCAACTTTGCATATATCACTTCACAGAAAGTTCACATATCAGAATACAATTGCTCAATACAACATATCACAACCCATTTGAATTTGCAAGATGTCCTTGGCATAAATACCATGTCTTTTCACAAATTTCTACTACTTTGACTAAGACCATAATGTACTTTTCCAACTTAGAGTAAACATCTAGGATGTTGGCCCTAATTGGTCAAGTAACTATTTTATAAACAAAATAATTCCTTTCCTTTAATTGTGTTATCCTATTACACTAGTAAAATGTGAATATCTCTTTTCTATATAGTCTATACTAACTTATGAGGTTATACACATCAACATAAGCATGTATATGATCTCCATCTAACTTTGATAATCATAATATGATGTCAATAAAAAGTTACATACAAAATAATACAGTGTTGTAAACCAATTTTATATTTGGACAATTTTTTGAGTACCAAAAGCTAAGTATCTTTATTTCTAAGGTTTCCTACAAGAATGTGCATCATCTATTTCTATAAATGAAAAAAATTACATATCTTCATTATCCAATTGTCAACAAGATAATCTTGGCATCCAGCATCATGTGTACCTCCCTAAAAATGGCATTAGAGACTATAGGGTTGTAGTTACGCTACTTTTTCCTGAAGGGAGTAGCGTCAGGGTTTAGGGGGATTTTGTGCTTGAACTCACCATTTCTAAATGTCTTTAGGTCCTCATATCCCCAAGTAAACACATCTTGGTACTCTATTAACAAACCTTTTTCATTTTCTATTTCTTCCTTTGAGAAACTATTGCTGAGGTTAACCATTTTTGGCTTATAATTGGTGCCAATATTAATTGATTTGTACCCTCCCAAATTTCCACCTTTCCTTCCTCTTTCCATTCAAACAAATGCATGATGCCTATCAAAAAGTTTCTCAAGGGAAAAAAGGTGATGAGGAATCTCGTTACGTTTGGGTTATTTGACTCCAAGCTCCAATTCCTTCTTGCTGTCAAGGGAGAAATCCTTGCAAACATTTTCACTTCTTTCAAAGTACTGATCATTGAAGGGTTCAAATCCTTCTAGAAAAGATTGGATTTTCTTATCATCACTGAATACTTGCCAGGTTTCTACATTATCAAGAACATTTGGTTTAAACAATACTTTGACCTTGTGTTCATTACCTATGAAATGTGGATGGGGATATAACAACAAGGAACATTGCTAGCAAGTCTACTCTTGCATTCTACTCCCTTGGAACATCTTGAATTGAAAAAGTGTCTAGATGTACTATAATCTTCTTAATTTATGTAATTTTTGAACCTTGCATTCTTTACAGTGTACTGGGCTTGAAATTTTTTTACTATAATCTCAATGTCTCCTTGAGCTCTTAGAACTTTGATTCCTCTTTTCTTTGTAGTAGTAATACCTAGAATCAAGGCTTCATATTCTACTATGGTGTTGATGTTCTTGAATTATAGCTTGTAAGAAAGCTAAGTTGTCTCTCCATTTGGGGAGATCAACACCACACCATCTTCAAACCCAATAGTTGTGGAACTGCCATTTAACTCTAGGGTCTAAATCCTTGGATTTCTAGAAGGATCTGGTTGTTCTTCTAAATAATCAGAGTCATAGAACATCATGTAGTTTTTGAACTCCATCTCTTGGTGTAAAATCTACACCTTAGGATCATCAAACTTTGAAACTTCAAATTTAGCCTTCTCTTCAAGTTCCAACTTGATCTTATTATTTCCTATGAGTATAATGGCATGAGACCAATCCATCTTGATTTTTCCTCCCATGTACCTAAAAAAGCTTCTACTAAAACATATTCCATAGCTAGCAAGAATATCTACTACAAGGATAGTCAACTTCATTCTCTTTGCAAGATGAGAAACTAATGCTACTTGTGCATCTTTTACTTGGAATGTCAGAGGGACTTTCTTTGCATCCATGGAATAGCAACATCCAAAGGTTTTAGTAAGAGTCAAGCCAAGGGCATGAGCCACTAAAGAAAGCATGTCCTTATCAAAAGCACCTGAATCAATGATGTAGTTACTTAGCTTATGGCCATTTACATACAAGGACACATAGAAGGGATCCAACTTTTGACCAAGGGAAGTGGCTAGGACTAATGATTCTTCCTCTTTGAAGAGCATAGGAAAAATAGGCTCATTTTCATCTAGTGGGCTACTATCCAATTGAGGTTGGTCATTGCTAATGGTAGAGTTAATATTAGGCTGAATGTTGGCATTAGAATCACTTTTATAATAATATACTAGCTTTTTTAATTCAATAGGATGAGTTTTAAGATATTCAAGGGGAGACACCTAGATACGAGCATTCTTACAATATTGTATAATATCAAAGGAGGAATGAGGCTTACCACTTGGTTCAAACTTTGATCTCTCTTTCTCCCAAGTTGAGGAAGAAGATGCTCCCACTAACTATGTTCTAGGAAGCAATAGAGTTCCCTAGATTCTTCTATCTTTTTCTTATTGTATCCAAAATCATGTGAATTCCATCTACGATGGAAAAACAATTGCCTCTAACTTATAAATCTGATTCATACTCCAAAAAGAATGTTCTAGAGTTGCTACGTAGAGCAGAATCATCTTCACTTTCATGATACTTGATGGTTAGCTCATTAGAAGTGGTGAGTTTCTTATATATTCATCTCTAGGAAGAAATCACCATCATGATCATCTCGTAGATGAAAAATGTACATGCTTTTCTTCTTGGGAGGTACCTCAATAGCAAGCTTCTGCTGAGTAGAAAATAATTGATATGGCCTACCTTCATGTTGCCTTTAGAGAATATCATGATATGGTTGCAAGAGTGAAGGTTTGGGTTTTCCCATTTTCCTCTTCATGGTGATCATCTCATTGGAGATTTTCTAAAGCATTGCTTTAGTATTGTTAGTTACACCAAGGATCAAGCTTGACAATGCTTCACTCTGAATCTCTCTTTTCAATTTTTTGGCTACTATGAGATCATCCTCTAATTAAATTGCCAGGATCTGAGCAGCTAGAAAATTATCCACGTGTGCATTTCTAATATAAAAGGTTATGTCAAGGGGCATAAAACTAATGAAGAATATATTTTGGTTATCAGTAGTAGGCTTTCTTGTAATAGGGATTTTATTAACCAACTTATTGAATTTAGAAATAAAATCCCTCATGGGAACACTTGACTCCTTCTTAATCAGGGTAAGCTAAGTCAACAGAGTGTGTTCATCCTCTATACTCTTGTAACGAGCTTCAAATTGGGTCTACATGTTGTCCAGGTTGTTTTACATCCCAATAGGAGGTGTTGAAACTAGTTAGCAACATTGTGAACCAAGATTTCCATTAACATCCTTACTACAACATCCTCGTGTTAGGGAAAATGACACTACATGTAGCAAAGAGAGATGTGATGTTCTCCTTAGCAAAAATCTTCCCATCACCATTGAACTTTGGGAAATTATTTCTAGAGGCTCTAGGAAGGTCATTGTTGGCAGCACGGTGAAGACAACTGATGGCATTACCCCAAGGAACAACCATTGAGCTAGGAGAATTACTGGCATGGGCTGAAAAGTGATAGAAGTAGGAGTGGTGACTTTGTTAAGAGTGAGGGCATTACAAATATATGGAATTTGAGTATGAAAAATAGGAGGCAAAGAGGAATGGTTGTGTATCTAAACAATAGAATGAGGAGGCACAAATAGAGCACCACAGATACCTTCATACATTGGATCCTAAGAGCATCTTCTTCCTCTTCCTATAGGGTCTTCCAATATAGGGAAACCAAATTTCTACAATTATTCAAACATAGGGTCAACTTTCCCTTATCATGAATGTTGTGGGTATATGTAGAATCTAGGATGAACTATATCAACTCACAATAGATGCACTTCTCTCAACCTTCTTTCCTACAAAACACCCTCTCAACATTCAACATTTTCTTCCTCTCTTTCAAGGGTGAAGCTTACTCTTCTATATTGGATGGGACTTTTGGCTTTTCCAAGAAAGGGTATTCAACTAATTTATGATATCTTCTTGCTTGTCCTAGAAGCCAAGATTAGGTTGCACTACATGGCTTTTTCCTTCATGAAGCAACACCATTTCTCCTTAAGAGTTGTTATACATGACTTACTTATTTGAGTTCCATAGAGATAATCTCTAAGTTTCTTAGTAAGGCCATAGGCAAACCTACTCAAGAGAACTTAGGACATATGAGTATCTTCCCCATTAGAATTTCCAAAAAATGTTGGTTAAAATTTTGTCTTCCTCGAAATATTGGTTTATACCTTGAATTTTTATATGCCCAAAGGCTTATGGAAAACACAAAAGTTAACAACATAATGGGTTAATGATCTGAGGCAACCTATCTAAGCTTGTGATCATCTGATACCAAGCTCCCTATATTCTCAACTAGTGGAGAACCTTGGGGTTTCATATGATCTACCCATGCTTGGCCTACATGGTTGAGTTGTCTCTCTTGTTATAGCTTGAGTGGTAAGTTCTTTTTTTCTTTCACATTTGGGTCAAATTGACTAGAAGAGGTAGTCCCAAGTGTGGACCTTATGTACTTTACTACCTCTCTTTTGGAGGTCTTCAATATCCCTTTTTTTGCTCTTAGCTCCTCCAACTTGTTTTCAATGTTTTCATTGGTGGAATTCCACATCACCATGGAGTTGTGAACTGGAATGCCAAGATCCAATGTTTTGATTTGGAAAACATCTTTTGAGAGCTTGTGAAATCTTCCTTCTTTCTAAAGTTCTACAATCTCAACCAACATATGGCCAAATATTGAATTTGTATACAATGTAGTGATTGTCTTCTACTTTTTAGTCTTCTATGATGGCTAAGAGGAGGTGGCTTGCATGATCAAGTCTTTTGATGGGGTAGAATCTTCATATCTCCTCTTCTTTTTATCAATGGTCTCCTCAAGCCAAGAGTCTATAGAGAGATTTTTTTTAGAACATTGTACTATAGAAGGATCAAACAACTTCCTCAAAATCAATGGGGTTGGCTTGCTCTAGGAAGAAACAGGAAAGGCAATTATGTTGGTTATCAAAATGGATAATGTATCCCCTTGTTGAAATGCTTCTTATTCATGGCCATCCATAGGATTTGTATCACCGTCTAAATTGATGACTTGAATAGGGGAGGATGGCTTAGCCACTGATTTCTCTTATTCCTTCCCCTTATCATTGTCATCTTCCTTCTCTCCTATCTTCCCAATGTTTAGAAGAGGGCCAACTCTATAGTTTTGAGTAAGTGGCACATTCTTTTATGAAGCCTGGTCTCCTCCTTGGCCAATGGATTGTGATGGCCCAACAAATGTTGTTGTAATGGCCATTGTGGTCCTAGCTACAACTGACTACATAGCTCCTATTGACACTCCATCTATTGAACTAGTAGCTCAAGTCCTTTTCATCCTTGGATGGTTCCACTCCACCCATTTGTCTATTATCTTGATTATCCCTTGCATGAGAGCCTCCATAGTATCAATGACTGGCATAGTAGGTAGAGTAGATAGAATTGGTGTGTTCTTAATCTTCTCATAAGATGTAGGGTGTGTGTAGGCTCCATAATCTACAAGATTAGAGACATCAACATAATACTTATACAATTTTATTTCATCAATATTTAACCTTGACCAAAATATTTCTCAAGTTTGGTACTCGTTGAGATACCCAAGCTAGAAATCTTCAATATTTGGGACATGCCTCTAGGCATGCCCCAAATTTAGATGATCCTTTACAAAATTAACTAGATCATATTGAGGTTTGAGTACCTCATAATCTAACTACTTGATCTTTCCTTGAAAAATTTTTGCTAAGTTTTAGGCATCTGATCTGGAGGCACATTAATAATGAGTGCCTACCAAAATAGGGAATGGAATCTTGACAATTTTCTTAACATTTGAACACAAGGTGTTCATCTCTAGAATTTGTTGACACAATTTGACTAGAACTACCTTATCCTTCAGATATCTAGACAATCTCTTGGGAAAACCATCGTAGGCTCCTATTCACAAATAGGAGAATCTTGGGAACTAAATGAATGAGCAACCAAATTGGCTTTTTAGCCAAAATTTCCTTGGGTGAGAATATCCTTATAGAGCTATAATTCCTAGCATAATCTCAACATAAAGGCATCATCGATAGCAACATATTCTTTATAGCTCCTCTGTAATTGTACATGTGGTTAGAACTCATAGAGCTTGGTTGCTCATCATAGTTTGGGATAATCGGGAGACCAAGCCACAAATGGTGTTTTGCCAAAGCATAAATCAAGTAGGAGGACATATAGAACTGCTTGAATCCTCTAGCAGAATTCAACTATCAAGAAAGTTCATGATAGATGATTTGTGACCAATCCATCTTCATATTCACAACATAGATTGCCTGCACTGGGAAAAAGTGATACTTGATGAACTTTAGAATCTCCTCCCTTCCCTTTAATTTAAGGAGGAGTGTGAGGATATCGACAATCTCTCACTTTTGGTTTGTGCTAAATAAAGTTTTCTACATTTTTCTCTTCTTCAAGTGGAAAGTTTGGAACCAGGTCCTCTGCATGTCATCTCATTTGAGGGTTTTTTTCTCATTAAACATGGACATAAAGGACCCAAAATAAATTTCATAATACTACTCTTGCATAGGGATACCAAATATTGATTGCATCAATGCCTTGTTAATTGACAAGAGGATGGACTAATTAGAAACAAAATCTAATTAGATTGTATCTCTCAATGCACTCCTTTACTAACTCAAGTGCATGAATGACCATTGAAAATTCAATTTCCTCTACCAATTCACTCTCTTTGAGTGTTAGAGTGATTGGGTGAATGAGTTGGGAATTTAGCCTCCTATGCACATCACCCAAGTCATAAAACTTAAAGGATATTTTTGAATAATATTTTAGCTCACTTTCCAAGCTAATTAATCTTTTGTAACTAGTAGCTCTGATTAGCATTTGATATTATTGCACAGGATGCAATTCTCAATAAATAGAAATTTAAATAAACTTATAGAAACCAATTTCTTGCAAATCTGATGTAATGGCTTTAAGGAATTAAAACATTGGCACCACATGAATGAAATTAATTTTGGCCAACAATTTTAATGGCCAGATTTGAATTTAATTTCTTAATCAATGAATATTTAAACTTTCCATTTATTTTCACTTAAAATATTAAGTTCCCAAAAGCTCTCTTACTTTAATTAAAGTAAAGTGATATGGCTAAAGATCACTGAATAACATAAATACTTAGCTTTTTAGGAAGTGTTACATTTTTCTCCAAAATCTGAAATGAAGATATCTTTACAATACTAGCACATGAGGGAGAGAAAGTAGCACTTAGCTTTTCTACACCATTGTTTTCCTTCTATATGGAATCATACCACAAGGAGTAATTTTTTTCTAGCTTGTGCACTTCATTCTTTGACATTTTACTAAAGTCTTTAACACTACTTTTCCTTCATGATGGGTTCACATGTTCAACACTTACTTTTTTGGAAGTATCTTTTGGGCATCTCCAAAGGATATTCAAAATTTTAGGGTAACTAAACTTTCTATCTTCAAAG